>OY796851.1:1200000-2400000 GCA_963680765.1 Agrochola lychnidis
GCCCATAGGGTGTTAGTATTACATTTGACTTAAAAAACTATATTAGTAGATATTAGATAACATGCAGGAACACAAAAAGAAGAAAGAAAAATAAAAATCATAATAACAGGAAGGTTCAACAAGCCTTGTTGCCAACATGAAGCTTGGTAAACTTCCCCATTGTAGGCCCATCCAGCCTTTCTGCAAAAACCCTCAGAACGCTGTTGCTGCTCCCCCTCACCCGGAATATTACGGAGGCAACTTTCTTACGCATTATCGCAAAGTAGTCGTCAGTGTGCGCATCAGTGAACATACCTGACGCACTACAGTATGGTGGAAGCCTCAACAGCGCCCTGAAGGCATTGTTATATTGAATGCGCAGGGCATTGTCTGATTTTAGGGTATGGTTATCCCAAAGACTGCTGGTGTAAAATATTTGGCAGTAGGCCTTAAAAAGAGTTAGTTTCACGGGGACTGAACAACTATGAAACCTTCTGCAGACCATATTTCCCCTCACAGCCAGTGCCCTGCGCTCCCTTTCCATATCCAAGTCGTATTTTAATTCCTCAGTAACAATGTGGCCCAAATATTTAAATTGGGCAACTCTCTGCAAAGGTGAACCATCTAATTTTACAGGAGGAACAAATGTTGTATTTTTATTCCTGCCTCGAAACACCAACAACTCACTTTTTGTAGGATTATATTTTAGCCCGTGCTGTTTGGCATATCCTTCACAAATGGAGAGTAGCTTTCTAATTCCACTGATAGTAGGGCTCAGCAGCACCATGTCGTCCGCATAACTTAAGTTATTTAAACATACTCCATCTATATGGCATCCGACATGAGTGCTGCTGAGCTCAACCAGCAGCTTATTTATATAAATATTAAAAAGCCTCGGGGAAGTTAGACCTCCCTGCCTAACGCCGCACTCGAGTTTATACGGGTCAGACAACGCATTAGACCATTTGACGAAGTTCCTCTGTTTGTCATACCAAAAAGATAATGTAGACACTAATGCAGTAAGAACGCTCGCCTCTATAAGCTTCTCCCATAAGACATTATAAGAAACCAGGTCGAAGGCCTTAGAAAGGTCCAGGAAACAAGCATACACAGGTGTTTTCCTGTCAGTATAATATTTGACAGTATGCTTCAACGCAAGTATAGCACTTTCAGTAGATAGCCCAGCACGAAAACCAAACTGTGTATCATGTAACTGGGTATACCTACTGAGGTGAGAGTCGAGCAAACTGTCAAACACTTTGGCTATCACAGTTGCCAGTGAAATAGGCCTGTAGTTACCTTTGTCTGCTATGTCCCCTGTCCGATTCTACACAATAGGTACAACAATTGTATCCAGTAAATCCTGATGTAAGTAAGAATGTCCCAAACATAAATTGAAAAACATAGTCAACACTCTCGGCAGATGTATACCAGTATTTTGAAGATGCTCGATGCTAAGTCCATCATGACCAGGCGATTTACCCCTCTTCATGCATTTAATTACAGATTTAAGTTCTTTACATGGAAACCAAAGGGGTGATCCCGATAAACATGTCTCAGCATCGCGCACCCTCGGCGCAGACTCAAGAGGTGAACTCACTTTAAAATGGTCTTTAAAACAATTGGCTATCTCAGTCTTATCGTTTTTACCATCCACGCTAACTGGTAGGCTGGGAGTATTATTTAGCCTTTTAGTACCCTTCCAAAATGATGAAAAACGTTTCTCTGAATGGAGTGAAGCCAAAATATCCATTTCTATTCTTTCTTGGTTCTTAATACACCACTTCAATTTTGATTTAAATATTTTACGACTTAATGTCATATCTTCAAAAATAGGACCACTACTGGGTTGCCCATACCACATCCATAATTTAAATTTAATTCTTGCCTGTGTGTGAAATTCTTTTACATGTTTGTTCCACCCTTTTATACCCTTTTTTTCTATAATGCCTTTTGGGGTTCTGCTTATACTCGCAGCTTCACTTAATATAGACACAATTTGACTATACATTTTATCCAATAAAAAAATATGGTGGGTATTATTACAAAATTTATCAGCACAAAGTTCAAACTCTTTAGGAAAATCTAAGTTCTTTAATTTATTGTTACATAAAGATGAGTATTGACTGATTTCCTCTGGTTTTCGTTCCCCCCAATAGACACCGTTATACGAAGATTTAATTACAGTAGTCTTCACTCTAATAACATTAATATCACACTCTATTTTTAAAGGAAAGTGATCAGACCAAAACGTGTCGTAAATAACTTTAACGTTTACAATTGTTTTTCCTGCCGACTGTGTAACAAGGCAGTGGTCAATCCAACGCTTACACCCGTGTGCGTCACTGATAAAAGTGTAAGTTTGCGATAACATACTTAGGTAATCAATGTCCGCACATAATAGCTCTTGCTCAGTACAAAAACTAAGAAGCTCGTTACAAAATGACTCACCCGGGTGCGCGTTGAAATCTCCCAACACAAACACTGATTCAACATTACTATTTTGTATGATAGAATACATTTCACTCAGGCATTCCGTAAAATGTGGTAAGTTATCACTACAATCTGTTGGCATATACATATTTATAACCATAAAAAATCGGTTTCTTATCACTACATTTACTGCACAAATCCGGGTATTGTCACACTGCACCACAGACACGTTATCAACTGTACTTTTTCGCCACAATATGGCAAGACCTCCGTAAGGTCTACCTTTACAAATACCAGCTGAAGTGTCCACTGAAGACTTCGCAGTGTAACTGAAGTCTTGATCTATATTTTCCAGAAAGGATAAATCATGTGGATATAACCACGTTTCTTGTAATAAAACAATGTCAGCTGTTTTGCATAGTAAGCGCACACAGTTAACAGATCTCTTAATATTTTTACAGTTGAACATTATATGTTCAATTTTGATGTACTATCCATTAATTGCATTATTTATTCCATCCTTCTCGGAAATAATATTATTTCTGTCTTCTTTTCTATTCTTGAAATGAATAAAGCGACGAAATGTGATGCCATCTGGCCACATCTGGTCATCTAAAAATGTTTCTAACTTGCTTTTATTGACTAATAGTTTGAATGCATTATACGGCTTTTTCTTCTTCATAGTAATTTTCTCGAGTGTAACAACCTGCTCCGTTTTCTTTTTAATATATTGGCATATATCTTCCAACACGGTCTCCTTGTTTACATTAGAGATAAACAAAGGGACTTTTATATCGGCCGCTTTAAATTTCTCAGACAAATTCGTTGCCGCTTTGCCCATTTTTCCAGCAAAAAGATTTCTAGATCTACGATTTTGCACTGTTATCCATTCATCAGTTGGTTCCATTATCGGCCTCCACTCGCCATTTCACGCAATCTCCGCCATAGTGGGCTTCATTGTTTGTTTCGCCTCTGTATGACAAACAGGTGACTCAATCTCCGTGCACATTTCGCTTTGCAATACCGTCGAATTAACTGGTGCGTGCGCACTAAGCTTATCTCCCACCGTATCAGTATGAGCGAGAGAGTGATACTTGGGTGAGTCAGCGAGCTCCGAACTCGAGCGCCTCGTTATCGCGGTGTCGTCCGGCGGTAGACCAACCGGCCCGCTATCAAGACAATACCCTCCTCTTTTATTTGTATTGATATTGCATTTTAACAATGATGCTGGCAGCCTGCTACGTCCCAATTCCATCTTCAGCTCATCCAATTGACGGACTGTTGCATAATTTCCTTTTATCTCATTAATTTCTGCACGCACAATTAGCAAGTCTTTCAATAATTTGGTGACATCGACGTGGTCAAATGTAACGGGCGGTAATTTTTGCAAGTCACGCGCCACAAATATCGGCATAAGATCTGGTTCGGTCACTTTAAAAACACATATGATATCCTCTAAGTCTCTCTGTTTTTTGCCTTGTTTACGCCTGGATATCTTCTTCTGGTTAGTCTTCATAGAACTAAACAGCAACTCTTTAGCACTAACTACATCTTCTTCACAGTGGCGTGCCTAGGGGTCAAAATTAGGGCAAGCCGCCAGATTTTTTACGAAAAAAAAATCTGCCAAGTGAGGGATTGACTTATTTTCATTTATGTTGTTCATGGTACAACATTATTATAATTTTGGTTAGAAAACCTTTCAAATGCGAAAAGGTCATGACATGTCAGGCACGTAATTGTCATAAGCGCCATCTATCGCCACGAATGCGCGTAATTACACCGCTTAGTCGAACCTTTTTACCATAATTCATATTGGCTTGTCTCATGCAAAATTTTTCAATCAAAAGCCACTAGATGGCTCCCATAGTATCGATTTGTTGTTCTATTGCCAAACGCATAATTTTATGAGTTTAAAATTTAATTGCGATTGAAAATGTTAACATGAGATATTATCTACCTAAACAAAATTTTATAATTTATCATAATCATAATGACAATAGCCAACTCTAATCTTTATTTCAAAACACCTATGAAGAATCTCTTCGATACGAACATTATTGTTTTGTGATCACAATGAGATGTACTTAAACATAATAGGATGGTTTATTTTTCAGTAGTTTTCCAAAACTACGAGTACATTGCCATAAAAACAACACTAGTCATATGCTTTCATGGCACCAGCTACTTACATAAGTTTGTGTAATAGACATACGAATGCATGTTTTTTTCCGAGAAATAGGTACAATAATTTGAGGTTGGTTACGGTGAAGTAAAGAGTTACTTATTGTCAGAAAAATCAATATAAATACCTTTACGAACACAGTTTCCGAATTCCCATTTTGATGATAAAATTACCTTTCCGAGTAACAATTTCACACACTTTAGTCCTTCACAAGGAACAATTGCATGCGTTTCCGAATTAATTTTAATGATAAGAAACTTTTTAATCACTTCAAAACAAAGATAATAATCACAGCAAAAACTAATCACAATTCACAACACTTAAATTCACAGAAAATGAAAAAAATATCAAAGCAAAAAAAAAGCGCCAGTAGCCGCTCAAAACAAATTTGAAATAACTTGAAAATTGTATCATTTTATAGAAAATCACGCATTGCGCAGCGTCTTACGCAGCGTCTTGCAACGACATAGGTAGTTGCTTTACTCCTACTATTCATAATCAAATACACGATTCGTTCCATTCATAAAAAATCAAAAGCCGGGCTTAAAAATTAGAACATTTTGCGAAATGAGTACATACTAATGGTACCAACAACGTTAACAATTTTCCATGCGAAAGATGAGAGGTATGAAGCCTCATAAGAAGCCCCCTTGTGTGAGCGAGAAAGCAATGCAATGTACTACAGAATTGACGTTTTCATTCATCGATGCGATCTCGCGTCCTGCTCAACGCTATAGTGTTAGAGTGAGAGCGCAACTGCGGCATCCGAGATAGTTTGGCAACGTGCGTGATGAAAACGGCGCGGAAAATTAAATCGATCAAATTCATTTCAAGGCGTCAAAATTTGATCACAAGCAAATTAACTTTAATAAAACTGGTACAGTTTGTTAAAATTAATTATTAGCAATCATATTGTAAGGATTAAACAATTTTATCTTTTCTTCAAATTATGCAATAGTTATTTAATATTATTCTTTGAGTAGGTACGTAAACCTGGCATCGTAGCTTCTAAAGCGCGCGGCTGATATGGTGCAGCGCGGAGTTTAATGTTATTATTCTTATCAATTCTTGCGACATGAATGAATTACAATTATGCTTTACAAGTTTACGGGTGTAGTTTTTTTTTTTTTTTGTGGGCTCATCTTTGAATGCAAGCCGGGCTTTTCGGCTTCTATGGAGGTACCGCCACTGCTTCTTCATGAAATGCAGATACACAGATTCTTATTAGGCTTTCATTGTCTATCACATCTATCTTGTTCTGTATAAATGATAATAGTTCACATATCACTATGTTACACATTTTAGCGTATTCACAGACATTGTCGCGGAAGTAGGTGGGTACCTATATTCGAACCGTTCGCTAGCGCGTACGCAGGCCGACTGCACGACTACTAGATAACACGCACGACGCCTAGATATGACGAGGAAAATGTCGTGAGGAAAGTTTTGAATGTGGATGCCTATAAGAGTCGCCGATGCATGGACTGTGTGAAGGATGATACGGCTAGAAATGGAGTGACAATGGAGACGAAGACTGATAGAGAAGTATCGAAGAAAACAACAAATAAATGTGGATGAAGGGCGAGAGAATGATGACGTCCGTGTAGATGTGATCATATAGTTATAGTACTCACCAACAAACCTCGCGTTGACAGTATGCACTCTGATCAGCGACTTGTACTTGTAGGCCGCGTCCTTCTCGTAGGCCTCCGAGTGGTTGTCGCCGACGTCAGCCGCGTCAGGCGTGACGTCGCCACTGACGTCAGTGTTGTTGGCGTTGCTCGCCATGTCGTGCACTGACGCGATGTCGCAGAGAGTCTCGCTGATCGTGACGTGGGTCACTGATAGCATGTCGCGGTTTGGTAGGGTGCGGATGTAGATTAATCTGGAAAGGAGCAGACAATTATGTTTTAAGAGACGATTATTCTATTCTATGTAATCGCAGTGGATTGCAATCGATAATTTACTTAAATAATGTGGTGGTTGTGTAATTTTTTTGCTCGAGACGAGTTACAAGACGTAGTTGTCCGTTAATATGCCAAATCGTTTAAAAAAAGTTCGGCTTAGTAGAGCGTCTTATACGTCTTGTATTGTGTAAGTTTTACTGAAACTCGATGTGTCATATTAAAGCACTTTATACACGACATATTTCGACATCAGCACAGAACATGATAATTAAAAATGTATGACACACTTGTAGAGGTCCCACAGCACGATGTGGCCGTCCGTGCTGGCGCTGACGAGCAGGCCGGCGCGCGCGCACACGTGCAGGCCGGCCACGGGCGCGGCGTGCGCGTGCAGCGTGCGCAGCGACACGCGCGCGCTGCCCGCCCGCGTGCGCACGCGCGCGCAGCACACGCGGCCCGACGCGTGGCCCAGCACCAGCGGGTACGGGCAGCCGGCCGTCACGCACGACGATACTACTTTTGTTATCTGTGGAAAATATACACTCATAAAACATAAACTCACGCCTTCTTCCCATGGGGGTAGGCAGAAACTACAGAACGTCACCGGCTACGATACTTAGAAACAAACAGTATGCTTAATAATTTCCAGTTAAAATAAAAGTATTCGTGAATTATTTGAGTCTGTTTGATTTGTTAAAATCGTTTGATTTGGAAAAGGAAGGGATGGCTTTGTAATTAACAGTTGTGTGAAAAGGCTAGACGACTCTAGTTTGCAATCAATGTCACGTGACTAATGGCTTTATTTTTACGAAAATTTCTTAAAATAATGTTGTCGGAGTGGCCCCACGACACCAGCGCCGGCGGCGTCTGAGTGTGACGTCATACCTGGTCGAGCGCACACACGTGCAGCAGCAGGTCCGGGCGCGTGTCCCGGCGCCGCTTCAGCCGCACGATGTTGTCGGAGTGGCCCCACGACACCAGCGCCGGCGGCGTCTGAGTGTGACGTCATACCTGGTCGAGCGCACACACGTGCAGCAGCAGGTCCGGGCGCGTGTCCCGGCGCCGCTTCAGCCGCACGATGTTGTCGGAGTGGCCCCACGACACCAGCGCCGGCGGCGTCTGAGTGTGACGTCATACCTGGTCGAGCGCACACACGTGCAGCAGCAGGTCCGGGCGCGTGTCCCGGCGCCGCTTCAGCCGCACGATGTTGTCGGAGTGGCCCCACGACACCAGCGCCGGCGGCGTCTGAGTGTGACGTCATACCTGGTCGAGCGCACACACGTGCAGCAGCAGGTCCGGGCGCGTGTCCCGGCGCCGCTTCAGCCGCACGATGTTGTCGGAGTGGCCCCACGACACCAGCGCCGGCGGCGTCTGAGTGTGACGTCATACCTGGTCGAGCGCACACACGTGCAGCAGCAGGTCCGGGCGCGTGTCCCGGCGCCGCTTCAGCCGCACGATGTTGTCGGAGTGGCCCCACGACACCAGCGCCGGCGGCGTCTGAGTGTGACGTCATACCTGGTCGAGCGCACACACGTGCAGCAGCAGGTCCGGGCGCGTGTCCCGGCGCCGCTTCAGCCGCACGATGTTGTCGGAGTGGCCCCACGACACCAGCGCCGGCGGCGTCTGAGTGTGACGTCATACCTGGTCGAGCGCACACACGTGCAGCAGCAGGTCCGGGCGCGTGTCCCGGCGCCGCTTCAGCCGCACGATGTTGTCGGAGTGGCCCCACGACACCAGCGCCGGCGGCGTCTGAGTGTGACGTCATACCTGGTCGAGCGCACACACGTGCAGCAGCAGGTCCGGGCGCGTGTCCCGGCGCCGCTTCAGCCGCACGATGTTGTCGGAGTGGCCCCACGACACCAGCGCCGGCGGCGTCTGAGTGTGACGTCATACCTGGTCGAGCGCACACACGTGCAGCAGCAGGTCCGGGCGCGTGTCCCGGCGCCGCTTCAGCCGCACGATGTTGTCGGAGTGGCCCCACGACACCAGCGCCGGCGGCGTCTGAGTGTGACGTCATACCTGGTCGAGCGCACACACGTGCAGCAGCAGGTCCGGGCGCGTGTCCCGGCGCCGCTTCAGCCGCACGATGTTGTCGGAGTGGCCCCACGACACCAGCGCCGGCGGCGTCTGAGTGTGACGTCATACCTGGTCGAGCGCACACACGTGCAGCAGCAGGTCCGGGCGCGTGTCCCGGCGCCGCTTCAGCCGCACGATGTTGTCGGAGTGGCCCCACGACACCAGAGCCGGCGGCGTCTGAGTGTGACGTCATACCTGGTCGAGCGCACACACGTGCAGCAGCAGGTCCGGGCGCGTGTCCCGGCGCCGCTTCAGCCGCACGATGTTGTCGGAGTGGCCCCACGACACCAGCGCCGGCGGCGTCTGAGTGTGACGTCATACCTGGTCGAGCGCACACACGTGCAGCAGCAGGTCCGGGCGCGTGTCCCGGCGCCGCTTCAGCCGCACGATGTTGTCGGAGTGGCCCCACGACACCAGCGCCGGCGGCGTCTGAGTGTGACGTCATACCTGGTCGAGCGCACACACGTGCAGCAGCAGGTCCGGGCGCGTGTCCCGGCGCCGCTTCAGCCGCACGATGTTGTCGGAGTGGCCCCACGACACCAGCGCCGGCGGCGTCTGAGTGTGACGTCATACCTGGTCGAGCGCACACACGTGCAGCAGCAGGTCCGGGCGCGTGTCCCGGCGCCGCTTCAGCCGCACGATGTTGTCGGAGTGGCCCCACGACACCAGCGCCGGCGGCGTCTGAGTGTGACGTCATACCTGGTCGAGCGCACACACGTGCAGCAGCAGGTCCGGGCGCGTGTCCCGGCGCCGCTTCAGCCGCACGATGTTGTCGGAGTGGCCCCACGACACCAGCGCCGGCGGCGTCTGAGTGTGACGTCATACCTGGTCGAGCGCACACACGTGCAGCAGCAGGTCCGGGCGCGTGTCCCGGCGCCGCTTCAGCCGCACGATGTTGTCGGAGTGGCCCCACGACACCAGCGCCGGCGGCGTCTGAGTGTGACGTCATACCTGGTCGAGCGCACACACGTGCAGCAGCAGGTCCGGGCGCGTGTCCCGGCGCCGCTTCAGCCGCACGATGTTGTCGGAGTGGCCCCACGACACCAGCGCCGGCGGCGTCTGAGTGTGACGTCATACCTGGTCGAGCGCACACACGTGCAGCAGCAGGTCCGGGCGCGTGTCCCGGCGCCGCTTCAGCCGCACGATGTTGTCGGAGTGGCCCCACGACACCAGCGCCGGCGGCGTCTGAGTGTGACGTCATACCTGGTCGAGCGCACACACGTGCAGCAGCAGGTCCGGGCGCGTGTCCCGGCGCCGCTTCAGCCGCACGATGTTGTCGGAGTGGCCCCACGACACCAGCGCCGGCGGCGTCTGAGTGTGACGTCATACCTGGTCGAGCGCACACACGTGCAGCAGCAGGTCCGGGCGCGTGTCCCGGCGCCGCTTCAGCCGCACGATGTTGTCGGAGTGGCCCCACGACACCAGCGCCGGCGGCGTCTGAGTGTGACGTCATACCTGGTCGAGCGCACACACGTGCAGCAGCAGGTCCGGGCGCGTGTCCCGGCGCCGCTTCAGCCGCACGATGTTGTCGGAGTGGCCCCACGACACCAGAGCCGGCGGCGTCTGAGTGTGACGTCATACCTGGTCGAGCGCACACACGTGCAGCAGCAGGTCCGGGCGCGTGTCCCGGCGCCGCTTCAGCCGCACGATGTTGTCGGAGTGGCCCCACGACACCAGCGCCGGCGGCGTCTGAGTGTGACGTCATACCTGGTCGAGCGCACACACGTGCAGCAGCAGGTCCGGGCGCGTGTCCCGGCGCCGCTTCAGCCGCACGATGTTGTCGGAGTGGCCCCACGACACCAGCGCCGGCGGCGTCTGAGTGTGACGTCATACCTGGTCGAGCGCACACACGTGCAGCAGCAGGTCCGGGCGCGTGTCCCGGCGCCGCTTCAGCCGCACGATGTTGTCGGAGTGGCCCCACGACACCAGCGCCGGCGGCGTCTGAGTGTGACGTCATACCTGGTCGAGCGCACACACGTGCAGCAGCAGGTCCGGGCGCGTGTCCCGGCGCCGCTTCAGCCGCACGATGTTGTCGGAGTGGCCCCACGACACCAGCGCCGGCGGCGTCTGAGTGTGACGTCATACCTGGTCGAGCGCACACACGTGCAGCAGCAGGTCCGGGCGCGTGTCCCGGCGCCGCTTCAGCCGCACGATGTTGTCGGAGTGGCCCCACGACACCAGCGCCGGCGGCGTCTGAGTGTGACGTCATACCTGGTCGAGCGCACACACGTGCAGCAGCAGGTCCGGGCGCGTGTCCCGGCGCCGCTTCAGCCGCACGATGTTGTCGGAGTGGCCCCACGACACCAGCGCCGGCGGCGTCTGAGTGTGACGTCATACCTGGTCGAGCGCACACACGTGCAGCAGCAGGTCCGGGCGCGTGTCCCGGCGCCGCTTCAGCCGCACGATGTTGTCGGAGTGGCCCCACGACACCAGCGCCGGCGGCGTCTGAGTGTGACGTCATACCTGGTCGAGCGCACACACGTGCAGCAGCAGGTCCGGGCGCGTGTCCCGGCGCCGCTTCAGCCGCACGATGTTGTCGGAGTGGCCCCACGACACCAGCGCCGGCGGCGTCTGAGTGTGACGTCATACCTGGTCGAGCGCACACACGTGCAGCAGCAGGTCCGGGCGCGTGTCCCGGCGCCGCTTCAGCCGCACGATGTTGTCGGAGTGGCCCCACGACACCAGCGCCGGCGGCGTCTGAGTGTGACGTCATACCTGGTCGAGCGCACACACGTGCAGCAGCAGGTCCGGGCGCGTGTCCCGGCGCCGCTTCAGCCGCACGATGTTGTCGGAGTGGCCCCACGACACCAGCGCCGGCGGCGTCTGAGTGTGACGTCATACCTGGTCGAGCGCACACACGTGCAGCAGCAGGTCCGGGCGCGTGTCCCGGCGCCGCTTCAGCCGCACGATGTTGTCGGAGTGGCCCCACGACACCAGCGCCGGCGGCGTCTGAGTGTGACGTCATACCTGGTCGAGCGCACACACGTGCAGCAGCAGGTCCGGGCGCGTGTCCCGGCGCCGCTTCAGCCGCACGATGTTGTCGGAGTGGCCCCACGACACCAGCGCCGGCGGCGTCTGAGTGTGACGTCATACCTGGTCGAGCGCACACACGTGCAGCAGCAGGTCCGGGCGCGTGTCCCGGCGCCGCTTCAGCCGCACGATGTTGTCGGAGTGGCCCCACGACACCAGCGCCGGCGGCGTCTGAGTGTGACGTCATACCTGGTCGAGCGCACACACGTGCAGCAGCAGGTCCGGGCGCGTGTCCCGGCGCCGCTTCAGCCGCACGATGTTGTCGGAGTGGCCCCACGACACCAGCGCCGGCGGCGTCTGAGTGTGACGTCATACCTGGTCGAGCGCACACACGTGCAGCAGCAGGTCCGGGCGCGTGTCCCGGCGCCGCTTCAGCCGCACGATGTTGTCGGAGTGGCCCCACGACACCAGCGCCGGCGGCGTCTGAGTGTGACGTCATACCTGGTCGAGCGCACACACGTGCAGCAGCAGGTCCGGGCGCGTGTCCCGGCGCCGCTTCAGCCGCACGATGTTGTCGGAGTGGCCCCACGACACCAGCGCCGGCGGCGTCTGAGTGTGACGTCATACCTGGTCGAGCGCACACACGTGCAGCAGCAGGTCCGGGCGCGTGTCCCGGCGCCGCTTCAGCCGCACGATGTTGTCGGAGTGGCCCCACGACACCAGCGCCGGCGGCGTCTGAGTGTGACGTCATACCTGGTCGAGCGCACACACGTGCAGCAGCAGGTCCGGGCGCGTGTCCCGGCGCCGCTTCAGCCGCACGATGTTGTCGGAGTGGCCCCACGACACCAGCGCCGGCGGCGTCTGAGTGTGACGTCATACCTGGTCGAGCGCACACACGTGCAGCAGCAGGTCCGGGCGCGTGTCCCGGCGCCGCTTCAGCCGCACGATGTTGTCGGAGTGGCCCCACGACACCAGCGCCGGCGGCGTCTGAGTGTGACGTCATACCTGGTCGAGCGCACACACGTGCAGCAGCAGGTCCGGGCGCGTGTCCCGGCGCCGCTTCAGCCGCACGATGTTGTCGGAGTGGCCCCACGACACCAGCGCCGGCGGCGTCTGAGTGTGACGTCATACCTGGTCGAGCGCACACGTGCAGCAGCAGGTCCGGGCGCGTGTCCCGGCGCCGCTTCAGCCGCACGATGTTGTCGGAGTGGCCCCACGACACCAGCGCCGGCGGCGTCTGAGTGTGACGTCATACCTGGTCGAGCGCACACACGTGCAGCAGCAGGTCCGGGCGCGTGTCCCGGCGCCGCTTCAGCCGCACGATGTTGTCGGAGTGGCCCCACGACACCAGCGCCGGCGGCGTCTGAGTGTGACGTCATACCTGGTCGAGCGCACACACGTGCAGCAGCAGGTCCGGGCGCGTGTCCCGGCGCCGCTTCAGCCGCACGATGTTGTCGGAGTGGCCCCACGACACCAGCGCCGGCGGCGTCTGAGTGTGACGTCATACCTGGTCGAGCGCACACACGTGCAGCAGCAGGTCCGGGCGCGTGTCCCGGCGCCGCTTCAGCCGCACGATGTTGTCGGAGTGGCCCCACGACACCAGCGCCGGCGGCGTCTGAGTGTGACGTCATACCTGGTCGAGCGCACACACGTGCAGCAGCAGGTCCGGGCGCGTGTCCCGGCGCCGCTTCAGCCGCACGATGTTGTCGGAGTGGCCCCACGACACCAGCGCCGGCGGCGTCTGAGTGTGACGTCATACCTGGTCGAGCGCACACACGTGCAGCAGCAGGTCCGGGCGCGTGTCCCGGCGCCGCTTCAGCCGCACGATGTTGTCGGAGTGGCCCCACGACACCAGCGCCGGCGGCGTCTGAGTGTGACGTCATACCTGGTCGAGCGCACACACGTGCAGCAGCAGGTCCGGGCGCGTGTCCCGGCGCCGCTTCAGCCGCACGATGTTGTCGGAGTGGCCCCACGACACCAGCGCCGGCGGCGTCTGAGTGTGACGTCATACCTGGTCGAGCGCACACACGTGCAGCAGCAGGTCCGGGCGCGTGTCCCGGCGCCGCTTCAGCCGCACGATGTTGTCGGAGTGGCCCCACGACACCAGCGCCGGCGGCGTCTGAGTGTGACGTCATACCTGGTCGAGCGCACACACGTGCAGCAGCAGGTCCGGGCGCGTGTCCCGGCGCCGCTTCAGCCGCACGATGTTGTCGGAGTGGCCCCACGACACCAGCGCCGGCGGCGTCTGAGTGTGACGTCATACCTGGTCGAGCGCACACACGTGCAGCAGCAGGTCCGGGCGCGTGTCCCGGCGCCGCTTCAGCCGCACGATGTTGTCGGAGTGGCCCCACGACACCAGCGCCGGCGGCGTCTGAGTGTGACGTCATACCTGGTCGAGCGCACACACGTGCAGCAGCAGGTCCGGGCGCGTGTCCCGGCGCCGCTTCAGCCGCACGATGTTGTCGGAGTGGCCCCACGACACCAGCGCCGGCGGCGTCTGAGTGTGACGTCATACCTGGTCGAGCGCACACACGTGCAGCAGCAGGTCCGGGCGCGTGTCCCGGCGCCGCTTCAGCCGCACGATGTTGTCGGAGTGGCCCCACGACACCAGCGCCGGCGGCGTCTGAGTGTGACGTCATACCTGGTCGAGCGCACACACGTGCAGCAGCAGGTCCGGGCGCGTGTCCCGGCGCCGCTTCAGCCGCACGATGTTGTCGGAGTGGCCCCACGACACCAGCGCCGGCGGCGTCTGAGTGTGACGTCATACCTGGTCGAGCGCACACACGTGCAGCAGCAGGTCCGGGCGCGTGTCCCGGCGCCGCTTCAGCCGCACGATGTTGTCGGAGTGGCCCCACGACACCAGCGCCGGCGGCGTCTGAGTGTGACGTCATACCTGGTCGAGCGCACACACGTGCAGCAGCAGGTCCGGGCGCGTGTCCCGGCGCCGCTTCAGCCGCACGATGTTGTCGGAGTGGCCCCACGACACCAGCGCCGGCGGCGTCTGAGTGTGACGTCATACCTGGTCGAGCGCACACACGTGCAGCAGCAGGTCCGGGCGCGTGTCCCGGCGCCGCTTCAGCCGCACGATGTTGTCGGAGTGGCCCCACGACACCAGCGCCGGCGGCGTCTGAGTGTGACGTCATACCTGGTCGAGCGCACACACGTGCAGCAGCAGGTCCGGGCGCGTGTCCCGGCGCCGCTTCAGCCGCACGATGTTGTCGGAGTGGCCCCACGACACCAGCGCCAGCGGTTGCTGTTCGTTGTTCTGTGTACTGCTGGTTGCCTCTCCTGGAATGGGGATTGACATTTTGATCACTGATCTGCGCTAGTTGTTGTACAGTTGTACGAATTTTGTGTGTTGTGTTGATGGTTTTAATGATAAAAATTCTGTAAACACATATTTTTTACAGTAACGGATCATATTTTGATCAAAATACAACTGACACTGCAAAGAATGTAAGGAAATTTGAATTTCATGGGCTACCTTGTTGCTTTTCGCTTAAATAATCTGATTGAGTTGAAATAAAGTGAATGAATATTATTATAACTGAACTCGAGATATAAGATTTGTTCGCAGAATGAAGATACAGAACGAGCTACAGAAGAGTTACACGTTTGACGAAAGCTGGTTACCGTGCACGGCGAGCAGCGCGGTGGCGCGGCCGGCGACGGCCACGGAGCGCGCGTGCGGCAGCGCGTGCAGGCGCGCGGCGCCGGCGCAGCTGCGGCGCGCCGCCACGCTGACGCCGCCCAGCGCCGGCGAGCCGCAGTAGCGGCCCCAGCGCGCGCCCAGCACGCCGGCCCACACCGGCACCTGCGGCATATACACCGCACATTACACTCCATTTTTTGTTCGTGTATGCTTTTTATTCCAAAAATAATTCTGGTAGTATTTTTAAAATAAACTTATAATTTTATCTGCCACTTCAAAAGAAAATTAGGTGCCAACAGATTGACCATGTTAAAATTTGAAATTATTTAACAGAAAATATAGTATGGATCAGGGCCGGATTTAGGACAGAACAACAGGGGCTCTGGCCCCGGGCCAAAATATAAATTGTGGAGGCCCCTTCCTTGTGGAGACAAAGAAGGGGCCTCCACAATTTATATTTTTTAGATAAGAGACAAAATACGTCCTTTGTGTCAATCAAAGAGAAACAGTTAACATCCACAAAGTTTCACCTTTTTCATTTTCTTGTCCTACGTTGTTAATTAGTGACGAAATACATTGAATTAACGGGGACTCAAAAACCGAATTAAATAGGTTCGATGTCAGCGCCCAGCGTCAGTCTATCCATCATGAAAAAGTAACTTTGAGTCTCATTTCCCACAAAATGTATGGAAAAAGTTCTTTTTGCGTTTTCTAACTTTTCTAGTACCTACTCAAACTTCATCTTGTATTTTGATCCTTATAAGAAACAAGATCGATTGACATGAAAAAAGATATTGTGAATATTGCCCATTTCCTTGCTGACTGTATTTTTATTTTTTCCAAAATCTGTGAATACAGATTAATGTTTCTCAAAAAGTTCTGCAGTCTCCTAGATGGTTTTTCTGTAGGTACAATGGTTACGGTACATACAGTGTGAGTCTTCATAATGTGCACATATCGAAATGAGGAAATCTATGCTTAATTTTAACGACAGAAAAAATATTTAAAAAATCTAAATATTGTTTTTATACTTTTTATGAAATTAAAAAAAAATTGTAACAAAACTGTGTAACTTTTAAACTGAATCAGCTATCGCGATGAAACAAACTCCATAATGATTGAAAGTAAGTAGCCGTCCACATAAAATTAAAATTGAGAAAAAAACTACCCTCAATTGAAAATAAACATGTTTTTTTAGTAAAAATCTGTATTTTTTTCTTCAATTTTTAATTGTAAAATTTATAAATAAGATAATAATAAAAAGAGAGCAAAAAAAAATTTTTAAAAAAAAAAATTTTTTGTAAAATTTTATTTTTTTTTTAAACTAAAAAAAAAAATTACCATTTTTTCCGTCGATAAAATTAAGCATAGACTCCCTCATTTCGATATGTGCACATTATGAAGACTCACACTGTATAAACTAAAAAAAAACGACCCCTTCTCAAAAATCCACCCTGCTTACAAATTATTAAAAACTGTAACCAAAAATTCGTCTTGTCCAAAAAAAAATCGGGGTCTCCACTTCTTGGTTAACTCGGGGCCTCGACGCCTTTAAATCCGGCCCTGATATGGATGATCAATACAATTTGCAATAAAATTGTCAGTTTGACCGAGCGGTGTATTGTTTTGATTATTTATTTACTATATTGAATACTAGATAGTGTTTGATCCAATGGTAAATAGATGAATTATTGCTTTTCAGTTGTTTTGTAAATTGAATATTAAGTGCTGCTCTGAAAAGATTATTTATGTGATAAAAGCACCTTTGGTTGACTATTTACTTGATATTATTCTTTGTCACTAGCAGCAGAGCAGGTGTCTAGATAAAGTAATAAAATTGTTATTGACTTTGTGAAATCTGAATATACTTTAGAATTGTATTATTACTAAGATTAAAACATCAGACTCTAAATTACTAAAATGTTTAAAATTATCAATAATATTACAAATAAAAATTCATTAAATCTTTATATTAATTAAATTATAAAAGCACAAAATAAATACATAAAATTCAAAATAATTTTGTCAATTACTGTTTTTTGAGACATGTAACTGTACACAATAATAATATAAAACTTTATTTTGGGTGGCATAGACCCATAGAAACCTTAACCTAATAAATACATTTTATTTTTTATTTGTGGTATAGATAGATCAAAACAAATGTTTATTATCTTCTTCAAATTTTTCAAACATGGGTATCGTTTTCGTGGTTTTCGAGGGTGCTAAAGTCGATGGTGAAATTAAAAGGAAAAACCGAGATGGTTGCTACGAAAATTTATGATTTTGTTTATTTGTTTTAAATCATACGTGCAAAGGAACTTCGTTCCTGACGTCGATCGCGACCGCACAAGTTTTTTTTTTGCTGTGTATTCACTTACTTTAGAGAATGCTGAATATCCTGTAATTGGCGACTGTGTAAGTTCAATGCTAATCCACCCACCAGCCACTTAACCCTAATGAATGGAGGAGGAGTTTCTTGCCGGCTCTTCTCCATAGGAAACGACCAATTGGAACCGTGCACCTAGCTTCTGACGTTTCATAAGTGCCCATGTAGGTTTATGTGAAATAAAATATTTTGATTTTGATTTTGAATAAATAACCAGGCTTACCTGGTCAGTGGCGTGCTGCGTGAGGTCGTGCGCGGCGTGCGGGTGCGGGGCCCGCAGCAGCTGGCGCGGCGCCTGGCCGTACGTGCGCACCATGGCGGCGGCGGCCGTGCGGTCCACCTCCTCCTCCAGCGCGGACGGGTCGAAACCGTAGTAGGTCTACACGGAACAAATATATAAATAAACAAGGCCATCTAGAGGAACAAAAGTATTCCGTCTGCATGTATTACGATTCTTACGATGTTGAGGATCCACGATCCAGACAGATTAAATTGTCTCGCTGTCCGTATACGAAGTACGTTTACAGGCGAATAGGGTTTGCTAAAGACAGTTAATAAAGATTTAGGCGTTTTACTCGTAGTTATGGCTATATTGTAATAATGTAGAAAGTAGTGCTCGGGGTTATATTAACCTAACATACCTTTCTCGTATTGATAGGATATGCAATATTTGGTAAAAAGTTAGTCTTGAATTATAAGGTTTTTTTTTTGTGAAAACTTCTTTAGGCGTGTTGGGCATTTTTGAAATGGGACTAAACCATTCATTTCACGACACCATGACGACACCTCATTTTTGTAAACGCGATTGTGCTTTATTTATATTACGTTACAGATTAAGCAAGTATTTAACGCGATTGTGCACTTTATTTATGTTCTATACAAGTATTTTTCTTCCACCAAGGCGATCTTTTTCAAGTTTTTACTTCTGTCAGCAGTCCCGGAGTGCCACCACTTCTTTTTTAGGTAGGGCATGTCGTAGTTGATCTTTGAGATTATGACTACTTAACCGGGCTGTCCTGTGAGTGCCTTAAACTGTTATATTCAAAACCTCCAGCCAGGGGTTGTAAACTATGCTAATTAAAACTAGGGGAACGTTCGCTAAGGGCACCCCCTGTGAGATACGAGCCTCGGCTTAGGGCTTCAACTGGAGGGAGGATATTAAAGATGGGACGGACTGGTGAATTATAAGGGTTATAGCTATATCAATATAGCGAATTCTTGTCGCTAAAAATTTCATAATTTTTCAGGTTTCAGTTGGTTTCAGCAACTAAATAACACATGTAAGTTAGTCCATGGTGTAGACATGCCGTTAGTTCCTGTGTGGATATGCTAAAGTAGGAATCTTTATTTAGGTTAACTGCAACATAATATTCGGAGACTGGTATTATTTTGTTTCTAGTGATGTTTGTTTGGTGCGGTACAGATACTATCTTATACAGCTTGAAATTTTTTCTAGATACAAGTGGAAAAGTAACTGCAATTATAACATATTTTTGCGTCGCTCTGGCTTTGACTTTGAGTAGTTTTAAAGATTTGAATAGTGATTCAATAATTGGTTATATTGAATAAAGTGCTGCGCCTGCTACACACAACACGGCGTGTGCTAGCTGACATATGGCGAATAATTTATCATTTAAATTATGTTTTGTGTTGCATAATGTAAGTTATTTTGCATACTATTGTATAGAATCATTTTTCTAACTTGAACAGACAGCTGTGTTGCTGGGGAGTTTGTTGCGCCACTTCTTCTGCCCAGCTAAAGGCACTAGGAAGTGGTGAAGGGTGGGCGTTTTGGGGGACTGTCTTATGTAATTTTGAAGTGCTAATTCTCAGCCTAGTTTGAATAAATGACTTTTGAATTTGAATTTGACACGCTGTACTCACGCAGGCCGGGAACACGTTGATGGCGTCGAGGGCCGGCTGGCCGGTCTGCTTGTAGCCGAACACCAGGTCGATCCAGTGCGGCAGGCGCTCGGTGACGAGCGGCGCCTCCAGCGCCTGGCGGTGCGCGAGCGTGAACAGGCGCGCGTCGGCCGCCCACGCCGGCAGCTCCACGTCGTCCACGGCCGCGCCGCACTGCCGCGTGCCCAGGTTCAGGCCTGAACGACAAACGTTCCATATAATACCAGCCTGTAACTGTCCCACTGCAGGGCAAAGGCTTTTTTATCACATCTATTCGAAAATAGCTAATTTAGTCCTCGTAAACAGGGACTAAAATAGCTTTTTAATCCCTAGGGATTAAAAGTGATTTGAATTTGGAACGTGGATATTGTTAGTAAAAGTTCCAATCACCAAAGAGATCAAACTCGAACATTGTATGAACAAGTAACAGCTGTTGCAAGAGAAAGAGAGAGAGAGAGAATTTGGTCAAAATTAAAATCTAAGATGGCGGCTCTGAATTTTTTTTAAATTTTCATCACGGTTATTGTTTTCATGGTTTTCAATAGTGCTAAAGCCGATAGTGAGGTCAAAATGAAAATCCAAGATGGCGGCTGTGAAAACAAAATCGTACACGTACAACTTTCTTCTGCACTTAAATTAAGTTTCTCCGAACATCAACATAGGTTTTTAAAAGGTCGCTCCACCACATCCAATCTTGTGGTCTGTAGTGACTATCTTTCAGAGCATATGTCCAGGAGGTCACAAGTCGACGTTATATATACTGACTACAGCAAATGTTTTGATCGAATTGATCATGCGCTTCTTATGCGCAAATTGCTAGCGATTGGTGTTAGGGGTAGCTTGTACAGATGGTTTGTATCGTATGTTGAAAATAGATGCCAGACCGTAGTCCTCAATGGTTATGCCTCGAGAGCGATGTACATTCCGTCGGGGGTTCCCCAAGGATCCTTACTGGGATCTCTTTTATTCAATATTTTTGTAAATGACATCGCATCTTGTTTCCTAAATTCTAAAATTTTATTATACGCGGATGACATGAAAATTCTGAGTCAAGTGTCAACCATTGAGGATGCACACCCATTACAGGAGGATCTGGACCGGTTCCATGATTACTGCGATCAAAATAGGTTGGATTTAAATATCTCAAAATGTTATGTGTGTACATTTACTCTTAAGCCAAACCCTATTCGGTATGATTACAAATTATCGAATACCTCAATTGCAAGAGTAAACGTCATCAAGGATCTTAGGGTAATTTTTGACTCAAAGCTTTTGTTTGATGCGCACATTGACAATATAGTCAACAAGGCTTCTAAAGCATTGGCTTTTATTTTTAGGGTCTCCTCTGAGTTTAAGAATGTCAAAACCATGAAAATTCTATACTGTGCTTTTGTCCGTAGCCATCTCGAATATGCTTCTCAAATTTGGAATCCAAATTACAATGTTTATATTAATCGCCTTGAAAGTATACAAAGAAGATTTTTAAGGTACACTCAATATCGTTCAAATACTTATCTTCCTAACTATACTAGTCGGTGTAAGAAATTTCATATTCTTCCTTTACACGAGCGAAGAAAAATTGCAGATCTTGCTTTCCTATTTAGTATAATGAACGGGTCTTCTGACGTCCCTGAACTGGTGGCCAGGATTGGACTTCGTGTCCCGTCTGTGTTTCTTCGGAGACCTCATCTCCTTCAGGTACCTATTGTGAAAACTATCTATAGGCAAAATATATATATTTTAAGAGCATATCGAATGTTTAATAAGGCGTGCCGGGATGTTGAGCTTGATTTATTTACGAATAGTGTCCAGAAATTAAAAAAAAATTAAGTAACTTTTTTTTGAGGAGTAACATTGTTGCGTAATGTATTTTATCTTTGTTTATTCTCTTCAGTTGTTTCTATGTTTTACTTTCACGCTGTTTGTACCGTTTTGTCAATTTTATACTAAGTTTATATGAGTGGTAACTTGTAATTGGCCTTCTTCTACATATTACTTCTGACTACTCGAATGTACTAGCTGTAAGTTTTCTTAAAATTAATAAAATGAAAATCCAAGATGGCAGCTGCGAAAATTTTCACATTTTTCGTCATGGGTGTCGTTTTCAAAGTTTTCGAGGTTTCTAAAGCCGTTCGTGAGGTCAAAATGAAAATCCAAGATGGCGGTTGCAAAACTTTCACATTTTTCGTCATTGGTGTCGTTTTCATAGTTTTCGAGGGTGCTAAAGCCGATACTGACATTAAAATGTAAATTCAAGATGGTGGCTGTGAAATTTTTTAAAAATATTCATCATGGGTATCGTTTTCATAGTTTTTGAGGGTGCTTAAGTCGATAGAGAGGTTAAAACGTAAATCCAAGATGGCGACTTCGAAAATTTTGTTTCTATTTTAAATCATACGTGAGAAGGAACTTCGTTCCGAAGAAAAAAATACGAAGTTTATCTTGTTGCATTTTTTAACCTATATGTATATGTTTTCGCTGCTGAGGTGAAATGTTGTATGTGTTACACGAGACCAAAGTTATTTGAATCTCGTGTCTTTGAATTCCTCGCTGCGCTCAGGATTCTAACCTAGAATCACTCGCTACGCTCGTGATTCAATCATAGAATCCTTCGCTTACTCGGGATTTAAAATAAAACTCTCGCAGCATTAATCAACTTTGGTTTCTTGTTGCACAAATAACTATTTCTCGTACAGAGAAGGCACGAGCAGTGATCAGTACGCGCGCTCAAGAGTTGGCGATTTCAGACTTATGTTAACTACTAGCGACCGGCGACCCGCCCCTACTTCGTATGGTTATTACAACTTGACAAAACATCGAGATTTCTTTATTGTATGCAAGTTTAATATTAATGTATTATGCACATAAATCAGGAGTAGCGGTAGCCCAGTGGTATCGGCCTCAACTTACGAATTGTAAGCCGTGGGTTCGAACCAAGACTGGTTGCTTTGCAACCAGGTGCTTTGCTTTGTGTAAATTATTTAATCACCACTGCTCTCGAAATGGTGAAGGTAAAAATCGTGAAGAAACCGGAATGTCCTAGAACCAACAATTCGAAATCACGTCCACGTCCTGTGAATGAGGATTGAGGATGAATACGTCGAATTACAGTTCATCTTTTTGTATTATTAAAATCCATTTTATACTTCATAAATTAACATCCTAGCTATGTATGTACGAGTATGTTACATTTACGATACATTTTAGTTTACGATACGTTCAAATTGCACTGTACACCGCCTTGGGTTTCTTTGATCTGTAATTAAGTTCATGTAGGTACACTTATATCTACATAATAATAAAATCACTGACAGACAACGAATAGCCTGAACCGCTGGGTGTCTAGAAGCATGACACAAGATTCCTTACATAACGAAGGTGAGCACTAAGGAAAGACTTTTGGAAATTCATACCCTGAAGGGGTTAAATAGAGGATGAAAGTTCATATCGTCTTTTTTTCCGATGGGAAATCTCATCGGGCATACGACTTGAAATAAATAAATGAGTAATACCTTCGTTATTGTGGAACAGCTCGGGCAGGTAGAACATCTCCGGGATGAGCTCCTTGACGTCGGTGGGCGAGTCGTTGGTGATGAGCCGCCAGGTGGTCGCCAGCGAGTGGAACGTGCGGTCTGGCATGTCGAAGTTGTTGTCTGCAAAGGATCATACGTGTCATAGCTAATTGCCCGGTACTAGTAGCTCAGTTTGTGAGGCTTTTTGTTCCTTCCGTGCCCAATTACCATATTAGACCGCGAAGACACAGATTGTTGGCCGTTCCGTCAGTACGCACAGTTTTGCATTCTAACTCGCCCATGGTTTGCTCGCTCGCATTGCTAATTGCTCTACTAGATATTGACGCAGGAATGTGATTTGTTTGCCGCGAGATGGATACACGTATTTTGGCCATGTTTGAGATTCTGTGAGATGATGGACGAAAGAGGAGTATTCTTTTTGTGTCAATATTATTTGATAAAAATGATAAAATATAGTTTTAATATTGTTTGTTGTTATTTGCAAAATTCTGTTTTGTTTTTAACTTTGTGTATTATTTCTTATTGCTAATATATCTTTTTTAAATTTAACAATGCAATAACTTGGATTTATGTCTGTAATGCTGTGCATGTTTAAAAAAAAAAAAAAACTAAAAAAAACGTAAAAATGCTTAAAATGATTGTATAGCTGAATTTTTACTTATCAGCGCAATTTAGTATTACATGTTCTTATGCAACGTTACGTCAGGAATACGAAATAGGCTTTACAACTAACGCGCCTTTTAGTGTTTGTTATCAATCCTTATTATCACTAATATCGCTGAAGGGTTGGGGACTGATGGGGACATCAGTGTGCACAACAAAATCGCAATAACAAAACGGTGATTACCTTGATAGTTGAGGAACAGCTCAGTGAACGGCGGTATCCGCACCAGGTAGTGCAGCACTCCGCCCGAGTTGGAGTACAGCGACGCGTAGTGGTGCGGCTGGCGGGACAGCAGCGGGCTGCAGCCCTCGCGGCGGGCCGCCTTCAGGTCCTGCAGGCCAGCCTTGACGCTTGGTACTCAGATATATACAAGGTGTACTTTATAAATGCACGGTTCATATTACGGTTTATTCTCCTTTTATTCACGGTTTATTCTAGGTTTTGGCATGAGACAGACTTCGGCGCGGAACCGAAACCATGAGTGTTGAGTCTCTCTACACCCTAGAGATAATAATATGTTGATCAGAGAAAAATATATGAATGAATGTCCAGCTAAAGCCATCAAAGCTACTCACATTATAAATACTAATATAATGCTGCTCCCTGTTTTTGTTCTGTATCGCCATGGGCCGGCTGAGGTCCCTGAAGGACGCCGGGTCGTTGAGGTCCAGTATGCGGGAGGTGTAGTCGGCGATGACGAAGGGCAGCACGGGGTACTGCATGAGGTCGTTGTAGGAGCGGCCGCCGAGCCCGTTGAGCCGCATGAGGTACTCCCAGTTTGTGATGCTGCCGTTACGCCACTGGGTCATGGCGTCGGTTAAGGTGTCGGGCTCGATTCTGGAGGGATAAAATAACATTTAAAATTAGTGTCTTTATTTTCCGGCGTGGTTTAACCAGACTCGATAAATCGAATGAACCCTAAGATTTTTGAACACTATACACTGCACATAATACATATTATTGCTATTTTAAAGTTGGGTACATAATTAAGCTCGTAAACCCAATTAAACCTGTAAGGACAAAATAAACTAGTGACCCAAATTGACGGAACTAAGGCGCGTGTCTTGCAGAGAGGAGCAAATCACCGAAATATATGGAAACATCTCACCAAATTAGTCTAGCCCTGTCGCACTGGAACACCTCTGTCCACTGCTGGACATAGGCTTGTGCCCTGTTTCAATGTAATTCACTTGGCGACACAATGTCATCACCACCCAAACAAAAGAAACCATGTCCGCTCAAGGAATACTTATTTATCTGGATTCAGTATGTTATTATCCGTTGTTGTCGTCATTGTCGAGGAAAACAAGTTAACTTTTGTTGTAAATAAAGCTGATTTTTTTTAACTTAATATTTTGTGTGATAGCATAACGCATTCAACAGCTCCACATAGAACAGCTCCACGGCGCGCTCCTGAGGAATGTGTGTCCTCACCTGGCAGGCGGGTGGTGCGTGGCCGCCAGCGCCTTGAGGAAGGCGGCGCGCTCGTGCGTGTCGCTGAAGGCCAGCATGTGCGCGTGGCCCGAGCTCAGGAACAGCTCCACGGCGCGCTCCTGAGGAATGTGTGTCCTCACCTGGCAGGCGGGTGGTGCGTGGCCGCCAGCGCCTTGAGGAAGGCGGCGCGCTCGTGCGTGTCGCTGAAGGCCAGCATGTGCGCGTGGCCCGAGCTCAGGAACAGCTCCACGGCGCGCTCCTGAGGAATGTGTGTCCTCACCTGGCAGGCGGGTGGTGCGTGGCCGCCAGCGCCTTGAGGAAGGCGGCGCGCTCGTGCGTGTCGCTGAAGGCCAGCATGTGCGCGTGGCCCGAGCTCAGGAACAGCTCCACGGCGCGCTCCTGAGGAATGTGTGTCCTCACCTGGCAGGCGGGTGGTGCGTGGCCGCCAGCGCCTTGAGGAAGGCGGCGCGCTCGTGCGTGTCGCTGAAGGCCAGCATGTGCGCGTGGCCCGAGCTCAGGAACAGCTCCACGGCGCGCTCCTGAGGAATGTGTGTCCTCACCTGGCAGGCGGGTGGTGCGTGGCCGCCAGCGCCTTGAGGAAGGCGGCGCGCTCGTGCGTGTCGCTGAAGGCCAGCATGTGCGCGTGGCCCGAGCTCAGGAACAGCTCCACGGCGCGCTCCTGCAGGCACCAGCGACGCGTCGCCACCTTAAGAACAACACTCATTAGCGATCGTCTAAAACTTTACGATCTTCCACTGCATCTAGGCACAATGCGAAGTATACATAGTTATTGCAAGTGGAAGACAATTTCCGAAACCATAAAAAAAAATATTCAAAGCAGTATCGGGAGTGATTTTAAAACGGTATTATTAGATTTAAAAAGAAAAACCTTGTCAGGAATCTAGCCCGATGATTTTAAAAACGAACATTAGTGTCACTTATAAGGATCAAAATTCTCTGAAGTAATGTAGAACAACTAAAACGGCACTTGAAATATTCACTCTGTATACAAGTGTCACTTTTGTGTACTGACAGCGGGTCGTTACCTGCAGCACGTCCTCGAGCGCCCACGACTGCGCCTGCGGCGCGGCCTGCACCTCGGGGATGTACAGGCGGTCCTTGCGGGCCGGCAGCGCGGGCGGCGCGTCGTCGGGCACGAAGTGGATGCACTGGTCCGTGAGCAGCAGCTCGCCGTCCAGCTCGGCGGCCACGGTGACGCACGTGGCGCGCGCCATGTGCGTCACGGTCTCGTGCAGCTGCAGGCGCGCCACCAGCCCGTCGCGCACGGCCCACCAGCCGCCCACCACGCCGCGCAGCGGCGGCGGCGCCGCGCCCAGCTCTGGGGGGACGTCATGGCTCACACTTATTCATTAAAGGCGAGTTTTCTTGCGTTCTTCAAACGCAAAGAAAAACTTTTTATCAAAAAAACAACCTAAGTACCAGGGGCGAAATGTCCATATAAGCCGATTCCTACCGGCTTCCCTTCGGAAATTCGGAACACAACCACTCTATCGTCATTGAATAATCAAACTATAAGTATTTGATACACCATAAAATTGAAATACCTATTATAAAACGCCTACATACATTAAAAATTGTTTTAATAACCCAACAACAAAACACTGCGCTAAAATAACTCGTAGGCGCGTCCGGCTTATGCTAAATTAAATTTCCTTACAAAATAAAGTCCATCATGACGTCACTTCAGTCACGTGTCGGTGTCACTATCAAATACCGGATTTTTTCAATACCAGTATCAATACCGGTAATCCGGTATTGATCGCAAGTTCAATTAGGACATTAATAAAACCATTAAAATACGTGTTTTCATTTTCAAATCAGTTTTTACTGTTCTTATTTATTGAAAATAATAAAATAAATAACTTTTATACATAGCTGAAATCGCGAAAAATAAATCAACTGTTTCCTATATTTTGACGAGATATGCGAACATAAATGTAGGGAACAGCTGATTTTTTTCGCGATTTCAGGGTTGGTCCCATAGTGAAAGTTGTTCATAATGATGAGTACAATGACCCCTTAAGAGGTTTAGTGTAAACAAAAACTAAGGTTGTATACTTAACAATTTGGTTTTGGTTGATTATTTAGGTAGGACTAGGAATTAGGAACGTAATCAAAACTTAAACATTATCTAGTCTTTGCAGGAAGGCATTTCACATACTTTGTAAAGTACTGACATTGAGTTTGAGACTGACATCGAAGACAACAACGCTGATGTCAGTCTCAAACTCAATGTCAGTATTTAGCGGTGAGGCGATTGAGATAGAAGGAACAGCAGAAAAAGTCAGTTGAAATGATGTGAATCACATCTAAAGATTGTAGTAGGTACCGTAATCAAGGTATTGAGGCGTCAATACCGATATTGAAAAAGGCCAAAATAAAATCCGTGATCACGGTATTACGGGACCCCGGAATACCGGTATTGAAAGCCTTAGTCACGTGACACCGTGGTTTCTATGAGCCGGGTAAGCCGTCTTGTAACGAGTTATATACGGTAGGCAGAGTAGCAGAAACGTGCGCGCGGGAGCGAGAAGGAATTATTGCTATTGCACCACCTCTTTCTGGCACACGCATTTGATTCGGTAGTTTTCGTTGAATTTCGTAATACGTTCGGCTAGGATTTCGGAGTTCGTAAACATTTCATTATTCATATGACAATGTGTGGTTGGTTTTTGACGCATTAGAACCATATTAATTTGCATTTTGTTCGCTCACTATTAATTGAATTCATTAGTTTATCATTACACTAGTATTAATATTTGTTTCTAGTTATAGGACAGTGAATAACATATAGTGTTTTGAGAATGATTAACATGGTGTTTTGTGTGTTGTGAATGTAAAGTACGTTGTAATTGGGTATTTGGGGTAAGTAGATAGTTTAATAAGCTGAAATTAGTTATTTAAAGTAGATTTGAAAACTAATTAGTACGATCTTATTAGGATGGCGGCATTCATAGTTTTATAATGTCGTTTAACAGATTACTTTGTGAAGAAATATGCTTTTCAAGGTTAAGTTTTGAAAATACGTGCTCACCCAGATGTGATTATAAGTTACAAACGCCGCGATGGTTTTTCAAACATTTCAATGTTTCCCTTTACGATAAATATCAATGACTGACTGGCAGTCATAAATTTAATGAAATGTATTGTTCCCGTGTTTACTTTTCTTATTGTTGTAGATTGTGGTTGTCTATAGAATATAGGGTTTTTTTACAATTTAATGTGACGAATTCATCAAAAAAATATGTGCAGACTGGAAAACATACCTATTCGTAGCTGTTTTATGAGTTCGGGACTGGTAGGAATAGAATTATTTTCACTAATTTGCATGAAGCTCATAATAGAAAAGTAGTATACCGGAATTGAATGAAATTTATTTTTTATTGATTGATTGATTTACGGTAAACAAGAAGTTTTTTTTTTGCTGCTCCGGCTTACCTCCTCCATAAAATCAGCCTTCGCTACTGCTAAGTACTTCAAAAACCACTACAAAATTAAAAATTACCTTCGTTTTTCTGTTGCACTGACTTTACCTTTTTAGTTAGTTCAATACTCAATTCTTTATTGCATTCCATATGTATTACATAGATGGTATAACAAAGTAAAAGATCGATATAGACCCTGTCGGGCAGCAGTTGTGTACCACTACTTGTGAATAACATCAACATAAATGACGTGAATAACAACATATTATAAAAGCTAGCTTACTAACCAACTGCGTTTGAGTGCGTGGGAGTGTCAACGGCATTCTGAGCGTCATCAGTGATAAGCCATGGTGCGCTATTATGGCGCATTGTGTACATGGGTACACGTGCGTCAGGTGAGTGCAATTGAAATTTTGTATTTTTTGTATTATATTTGTTACCAACACAGCTTATAGGTTATTGTGTATTACTAAGATCATATGGATCAAGGTCTGAACAAAAGTTCTTTTGTTTTTTTTACAATACTGCTCAAGCAAAGTTAATAAAATTTAAATGAATAAAGAATCACGTAAATCGGTCCACTAATCACGGAGAAATTAGTAAAAAATTTAAAAAAAAAACTGTTACTCCGGAAGTGCCGACAGAAGTGAAAACTTGAATAAAAATCGGCACCGCGGTAATCAACGCGTTGATGTCTTTTACTCCACGGTGTCGATAAATTCGGTAACAGTGTCGCGAAACCAACAGTTTAGTCCAATCTCAAAAATGCCTAACGCGCTTCAAGAAGTTTTCACTTCAAAAATTAGCTCGCCGAATACATAATAACCTCCTGCTGTTTTGTAGTCGGTTAGTGACGTCAATTCGCGCACAATTTGTGCTAAAATAATTAGCCAACACTGCTAAACCCTGAAGAAAATGTTCATATAGTGATCGTGTTATCATACCAGCTTTATGGCGGTGCTGCGGCTTGAGGAACTTGTCGGCCACGTGCAGGTGCGCGCGGCGCAGGCGCACGCGCACGCGGCCCGGGCCCTCCGTCGCGTCCAGCTGCCACGAGCGCGGGTACGAGCGCGGGCAGTGCCACACCGCTGGAACGGGACGGTTTAAAGTAAAGTCCATACTCAGTACATAAACGATGTACATCAATAAGTTCATTAATGTCAACACAAAATAAAATAATAAAAGCAAGTTTTGATGTTTGTAACACGTAACAAAATAAATGACGATTTGTATACAAATATAATAAGATTAGAATAAACAGCATTGTACCTATGTATAAATAAAGACCTTGACTAAAATCGATCAAAATTAAATAAAAAATTCTTAATTATTCCTCAGGTCTGGTTGACCATATGACCCGTTTTAGGGTTCCGTACCTCAAAAGAAAAAAAACGGAACCATTATAGGATCACACGTCGTCTGTCTGGCTGGCTAACTGGGTGTCTGTCTGTCACAGCCAAATTGCTCCAAATCTACTGAACCAATTTAATAGAAATTTGGTACACATATGAATTTCTGTGAACCAAACAGGAACGTGTAACGTAAATAAATTAATTTTGAACCTTATTGCGACCCATACCTGGGTCAAATACATTTATTTTAATTCTTTTTCTTTTGGCATACCTTGCTCGTGTGTATAGGTGTCTATGAGGCGCTGCCAGGCCTGCGCGGCGGCGGCGTGCTGCGCGTGCGCACGACGCAGGTGCTGCATGAAGGCATACCTTGCTCGTGTGTATAGGTGTCTATGAGGCGCTGCCAGGCCTGCGCGGCGGCGGCGTGCTGCGCGTGCGCACGACGCAGGTGCTGCATGAAGGCATACCTTGCTCGTGTGTATAGGTGTCTATGAGGCGCTGCCAGGCCTGCGCGGCGGCGGCGTGCTGCGCGTGCGCACGACGCAGGTGCTGCATGAAGGCATACCTTGCTCGTGTGTATAGGTGTCTATGAGGCGCTGCCAGGCCTGCGCGGCGGCGGCGTGCTGCGCGTGCGCACGACGCAGGTGCTGCATGAAGGCATACCTTGCTCGTGTGTATAGGTGTCTATGAGGCGCTGCCAGGCCTGCGCGGCGGCGGCGTGCTGCGCGTGCGCACGACGCAGGTGCTGCATGAAGGCATACCTTGCTCGTGTGTATAGGTGTCTATGAGGCGCTGCCAGGCCTGCGCGGCGGCGGCGTGCTGCGCGTGCGCACGACGCAGGTGCTGCATGAAGGCATACCTTGCTCGTGTGTATAGGTGTCTATGAGGCGCTGCCAGGCCTGCGCGGCGGCGGCGTGCTGCGCGTGCGCACGACGCAGGTGCTGCATGAAGGCATACCTTGCTCGTGTGTATAGGTGTCTATGAGGCGCTGCCAGGCCTGCGCGGCGGCGGCGTGCTGCGCGTGCGCACGACGCAGGTGCTGCATGAAGGCATACCTTGCTCGTGTGTATAGGTGTCTATGAGGCGCTGCCAGGCCTGCGCGGCGGCGGCGTGCTGCGCGTGCGCACGACGCAGGTGCTCCATGAAGGCCTTGCGCTGCGAGTTCTGCGCGTCCACTACGCCGCGCGTCACCGCCATCGCGCTCTCGGTCACTTTACTCGCGAGCCCGTCCTTGCTCCACACCACCCTGTATGAATAAATAAACGAATTAAAGTTACCAGAAAATTCATTTGAACAATGTAATTAACTCAAATGTTCACACACTCCGGTAACCGGTGTCTTTGTCAGGTGGTTCACACTCAATTTAAAGTTTAGAAAAACAATAAAACATAAAAAATACGAAAATAGTTAACATGGTGATTCATGGTCATGATCATTTGTGACAATTTATTGATGTGTAAAATTGTGGAGTTAACTTTGTGGAAATTCAATTTTCACGTGAAGTTACTGCTTTTGCCGAACAGACATAATCGTTAGTCGCCTAGGAGTGGCCCAATACTCACTTAGCTATAACAGATCGGGTCCTGTTGGCCTGGCGGGCCCAGCGCTCCTCGTCCTGGCGCAGCAAGGCCGCGGCCTCGGGAGCCAGCGCGTCGTTGGGCACGCGCTCGCTGAGCCCGGCCTGCGTGCCCACGGCCCACGCGCGCGCCCAGTCTGTGATGGGCAGCTCGACGGGCGGGGTGCCGCATTCCGCTGAGCCGTGGATGTGTTTGAGGATTGTTAGGAGGTAGACTGCTAGCTGGGGGGAGGAGATGGAGACAATGTTATAATACAGGCCATTATCCTAACTAATATTATAAATGCGAAAGTGAGTTTGTTTGTTTGTTACGCTTTCACCCTAAAACGGCTGAACGGATTTAGATGAAATTTGGCACATGGGTAGGTCATAACCTGGGTTAGGACATAGGATATTTTTATCCCGATATTCCCAAGGAATCAGACTTATACGGGTGAAACAGCGGGGCGCAGTTAGTTCTTAATAAACAATTATTTGAATTGGTTGATGAATTGTAGCCATGTAAATAAATATAAAAGCTCAAGTTTTGACAGTAGACCCTAGCGGGTCTCTAAAATCTCGGGTTTCTATATTTTTTTTTTGTAATTGTACACCAAAATTCCTGTTTATGATATATATTAAGTACTTAAAGTAACAATAGCCTCGAACTTACACAGTCGCCAATTACAGGTTAACCAGCATTCTCAGAAATCTATACTTTATTATTATAATATAAAAGCTGAAGAGTTTGTTTGTTTGCTTGAACGTGCTAATTTTAGGAACTACTGGTCCGATTTGTAAAATTCTTTCAGTGTTAGGTAGCCCATTTATCGAGGAAGGCTATATCATCACGCTAAGACCAATAGGAGCGGAGCACCAAAGTAACTATTCCACGCGGACGAAATCGCGGGCAGAAGCTAGTAGGTGATAAAACCTTAAAACGAATGGTTCTAGAATTTTAATAGTTAAGCTTAAGAACATAAAGGGAAATAGAATAACAATACATACAATATTGCAATTTTCGTGACTTATTTAAAACTTTAGCATGATCACCCTATAATGTTCCCATTGCTGGGACACAGGCCTCCTCCAGCAGAACAGCTCCTGTAGCGGAGTGGCCCAGTCCGCACTGCTGCTTACCTTCCTCAGCTGCGCGGGATCAGTCGGCGTCAACACGTGCAGCACCGGCGCAGGCGCATGGTACAGCGCCCTCAACAGCGCGGGCTGCAGCGCGCGCGCGCCGGCGCCGGGCGCGGCGGCCCACCAGAACAGCTCCTGCAGGGGGGTGGCCCAGTCCGCACTGCTGCTTACCTTCCTCAGCTGCGCGGGATCAGTCGGCGTCAACACGTGCAGCACCGGCGCAGGCGCATGGTACAGCGCCCTCAACAGCGCGGGCTGCAGCGCGCGCGCGCCGGCGCCGGGCGCGGCGGCCCACCAGAACAGCTCCTGCAGGGGGGTGGCCCAGTCCGCACTGCTGCTTACCTTCCTCAGCTGCGCGGGATCAGTCGGCGTCAACACGTGCAGCACCGGCGCAGGCGCATGGTACAGCGCCCTCAACAGCGCGGGCTGCAGCGCGCGCGCGCCGGCGCCGGGCGCGGCGGCCCACCAGAACAGCTCCTGCAGGGGGGTGGCCCAGTCCGCACTGCTGCTTACCTTCCTCAGCTGCGCGGGATCAGTCGGCGTCAACACGTGCAGCACCGGCGCAGGCGCATGGTACAGCGCCCTCAACAGCGCGGGCTGCAGCGCGCGCGCGCCGGCGCCGGGCGCGGCGGCCCACCAGAACAGCTCCTGCAGGGGGGTGGCCCAGTCCGCACTGCTGCTCACCCACCACTTGGGGCGGGACGCGTTGGAACCGCTCACAGCTGGAAATTATGAATTGTATTAATTTCCATAAATTTGTTTAAAAAAAACACTTTAATACATTAAAAATTTATAAACTTATGGTAAAGGGCTTATACGAGTCAAGAATCGTACACACGGCTACACATCAAGCTATACATTTCCAGTAAAACTTTTTTTTTTTGAGCTGACCTCGCATTGTACGGAAATCTTATACGATGCGAGATCAACATAAACTGGAAATGTATAGCTTGATGTGTAGCCGTGTGTACATGGCACGCGCAAGTTGCATAGATCAGCACTTTTCCGTCCGTCGCCTTGCACAAATTATAATGTAACGCGAAAGTACATAATCAGCTGCACTCATTAACGGTCATTCACACAACATTCACATATAGATAGTGCAATCCATGAAGACGCGCCCCACTCCGCTCCGCTCCGTACTAAAGTGCAGCTTACAGTACAGTAATCGTGGAGTGGGGCGCGTCTTCGTGGATTGCACTATCTGTAGCATTAGTTACGTGGTAGTTAAAACTATTCAAACCATCCTCTTTGGCTATCCGTGACTTATCATTTCGTGACCTATTCAGCAGCGCATACATCTTTTTGGTCCTTCGAGCCCCAAGATTATAAGTATTCCGCGTTCCGCGTTGTATGGTAGCGATTCGGTGGGCTGGGCCGACCAGAAGCAGCATCTCACTAGGAAGTAACTAGACAGACTAGGGTAAGGATCACGGAGATTACTGAAAGACATCAGCAGTATCGTCAAAAACAAATTTGGTGACTCGAAGTATTTATCATAAATTTTTCCATCATGGAGGGAGTTATTTAAACTCAATATCAAGTCATGGAGGCAATGCATAAACTTCTGATTAATTTAAAAAGGCAGAGCAAGCCATAAGATTCCCGACGGTGCGCAGAAGAAAATAGACCTTCTTGACAAATATTGGGCAAAATTTCAAAATAACCGATTCGCGAGCGCGAAGATCCTTCTCATCAATACTTTGTGCAAAATTCCTATGAGCTGACAAGACAATTTTACAAAAGCACTAGGCAATACTTTGTCAAGTACACAAGAACAAAAACTAGCTTCACCCGTAATCAAGCCGTCAGTCAGCTTTTACATTCGAGTTGGCACCGAAGTCATTGGAGCTGAAACTCATTTAATATTCATGAGCAAGGTGCAGGTGGAGCTGAACACGGTAACCAATCACCCCTTTCAATAAAGGTTCCTGAATAGCCGAGATCGCGAGCAAAAGCAAAACAGACGAGATATTACGCAAACAAAGGAGCAATATCAAAGCGTTCCAAAGAACCGCGTCAAACGTTAACGTGGATCTCCTCAAAGATAATTGGCAGTTTGAAGACGCCTTAAAGGTGTTAGAGTCAAGGTGGAAAGGAGTCGACTCACTTTATTGGGACCTTGACAGTTTGCCTAATGAAGCCGTCGTGCAATATGAGATATGCTACAGTACGTGCGAACTCGTTTACAACTAAATGAAAGCAAGCATCAACTCCAAAATATGGTCAGTTACCACCGAGAAAAGTCGAAGCCGAAGATCGAAATTCCAGCCTTTAGGGGTAGCTACGAACACTGGACAGTATTTAAAGATTTATTTGTTGAGTTGACACCATCCATTCAAGCCCGTCTTTTTCTAACGCACAGAGAAAGCAGTTTCTTAAAAACAAAGTGAAAGGCGAAGCCGAGGAACTCATTCAGCATCTATCAATCAGCTCAGAAAATTATGGGAGATCCTCAACCACAGATACAACAACAGGGCACTGATCTTCACGTCACATCTCAATTAACTGCTCGGTGTTCCTATCACTCAACATTTATCAGCAGCATCAGTCAAAAAACTCCACGATACGACAAAAAATGTATCAATACGATCAAGAACCTTGGTGTAGAACTGTAGACACCTCATCGTGGGACTCAATATTGGTACACTTGCTTTAACATTTAGTCACTCGTGGAGACTAACGACTATTTAGTTACTGGCGGAGCCGCGAGAGCTACCCCATATAGCAGATTTTCTAGAAGGAAAATTTACATCATGGGAATAAGCTCGTCTTAAGCTAGAAACAGCAAAAACATCTCAAACGGAGCATGCACAGACAAACAAGAAAGGACAATGCTCGTTAAGTATGAAAAAAAAAAACCCAGAACGAACAGATACAGGTGTAGCACAGAATTTTAGTAATATTTAGTGAAATCATTCTGTAAATATTTTACCATATGATTCGATGGCGATTGTGATATTGCTATTTGTTTTCCATCAGGGGTGTTTCTTTTTTCTATTTGATATTCGATTTGGGAGTATACCCGACGATAAAAATACATACATACATGTACTTATGCTCATAATCTCATAGGAGTAGCAAGAGACTGCAGATTGTCAAAATCAACTATCTACAGCACACTTTTCTGTTGTATCTATTATGTTTAAAAATCAATAGTCTTTATAAGTAATAAATAAATGTTGTATGAAGTTTATTTTTAAAATACGTAGTAGATGTATTTAGTAAGGTTTTTTACCACAACCGGTAAGCTCTTGGCCTGTATCTCATCCGATGGTAAGTGATGATCAGGCCAAAGGTGGAAGCCAACTTCATCCGGAATCCTCAACCTCAGAGGAACTGGCTATCTTACACAATAATGCTGTTAACAATGTTGTTATGGCGATAGACATAGATAAGATGATAGTAGTTAGCCAGGCGGACTAAGAACAAGCCCTACCACCAACCAAACCGAGCAAAAATTTTTGCCCCCACTGGAAATAAACCCGGGACCTCTGGGTCTGAGACAAGTGGTCTAACTACTAAACCACAGAAGCGGTTAAACTTAAGTATTTTTGACTCTTTTTTATATGCAATGAGTACGTTGTTTTATAGTATTTTTGTTGTTATTTTCGGTAATCTTTACCCAATGGCCATGGAAATGTAATAACACTATTGAATAATGTATTTATATCGTGTATGCATATGTATTTATTTAAGCCGTATAGTGTTGGTTACGAATAGCACCAACGCCTTATCGGCGACTTATATGAGACTTAACATTCAAACGGCGGCGATAGAGTTCGTCACTCATCACGCTGAGTCTCGCAGAAATGCGGCGAAAAGTATGCTGTGGATAGTTGTTTTTACAATCTGCAGTCTCTGGCTACACCTATGGGATCGTGGCGTGAGTATATGTATTTATGTCGTCGGGTATACGCAAAACGAAGATATCTTAAAGACAAAAAAATCACCCTTGATGAAAAACAAATAGCAATATCTTTAGCCATCGAATCTTATAGAACAAATAATATCTACAGAATAATATCACAGAATAACATAACATCACGCCTTGTTTCCCCGAAGGGTTGGGCAGAGGTGTCCCTGTAGCAGGTACACCCACATTTCGCCAGTTATGTTTAAGTCCCATGTAATAGGGGGCGAGCCTGATAACCGGGCACAAATCCAGACTCCGAGCTGCTACTGAGAAATTTCTGATAGAAAAACCCAATAACACTTTGCCCGACCCGGGAATCGAACCCAGGACCTCATGCTCAGCAGTAGCGCTTGCGACCACTAGACCAACAAGGCAGTCAGTTTTCCAAAATTAGTCAAATAGCCTAATTAAATTAATTGACAAAAGACAATGAAAGTGCAACAAGCTGTCCACATTGCAATCAAGAGCAGAAGTTGTTTTCGTGCAAAACATTTCTCGAATAACAGCCTGACGCTTAATTTACCACGTCTAGAGCTGAGTAGGGCGCATTTACTTACAACACTTACTTACGCGTAGTAAGTACAGCAAGCCCTCAACGGACGCAAAATCAAAGTTTTTGGTTGGAGTGACTCCACTGCAGTTCTAGGTTGGATTCGAGGCAACATCAATCGCTGGACACCATTCGTAGCGAACAAAGTCAAACAAGTCAAAGACGTTATACCATCAGACAATTGGCATTACATAAAATCAAGTGACGATCCAGCTGGTAGTGCCAGCCACACAACACATGTGTTGGAGCGGTCCGCAATTTTTCCCTGGATTCGAAGAGTCATCAGTAGCAAAGAAGTGCGTCTACGTCACGGATCAAGAGGAGCGAAAATCAAACCAAAGCAACGTCTGGTTCAACTGGAAACATGTTTCAACAGTCGGCCGCCGTGCACACTTACAGAGGACCCAGATGATTTGAAATATCTAACACCTTCACACTTTTCGACCTGTGGCCCCATACTGACTATCTTAGACACCGAACGTCGACCAACTGACGGTGTCAGTCACCCGGCAAAACTGCTGTATCAATTGTTCATTTTTGATACCCAGAAACCTGCACATTTATTAGAACAAGCGTCTACTCCAATGATTAATTTGTTACAGTCGGGGATAACTCCTACTCAGGTAAGCAGATCTTATTAACCGACTTCCAAAAAGGAGGAGGTTATATGTTCGTCGCGTATGTTTGTTTTTTTTTTTTTTTATGTATGTCCACCGATTTCTCCGTCAATTGTGGACCGATTTTGAAAATTCTTTTTTTGTTTGAAAGGGTGTGCTCTCGAATTGGTCCCATATAAATTTTATTAACTTTGCTTGGATAGTTTTTTTCCCACTTAGTATGTAGATGATATGTTAAGTTTCTGTCATTGGTAGCAGATAGTGGTATTCGAATGTGTGTGGGGTAGGTACCACAACTAAAAAGTGAAAAATAAAAACTTTTTACAAAAAAAAAAACAACCGACCTCCAAAAAAAAAAACACTACAAAGTGAAAAATAACTTTAAATTCGGAAGTCGGTGGCAAAAAACGAAAATACAAAACCTAAGACACCGACTTCCGAATTTAAAGTTATTTTTCACTTTGTAGTGTTTTTTTTTTTGGAGGTCGGTTGTTTTTTTTTGTAAAAAGTTTTTTTACTCTTTGAATATATAAGAATGTCAGGCAGATTTTATTTCCTGACTAATCTTCTACTGACTGTACCATCTATAATCTTACAAAACATTATTTTTCTAGAAAGAAAGAAAACGAACCTGTTCGAGGAGAAAAAAGGCTTTACATATGGAAAACAAACTACATAATAAAAGTTAAACACACTTTTTCATTCATGGTTTTTATTGCAGTTGTCTTCAGAATGTGTGCTTTGTTTGACACTGTTTCAAGATCGAGCAAACACAATATGCACGATTTGATACTTACTAGCAACACGGTGGGTCAAATAACACTTCACTCCTTCCACCACGTTATTCTAATTATCATAGTATTGGTATTCACCCTGAAGTCCCACCAGAAAAATTCACACTGTCTAGTTTGAAAATCTATGCACTTATTTGTAAAAACAAAAGCTGTACATTCTTTTTTTAAATAAAAATGCTGTAGTTTTATTTCTACCTAGACTCTGTTTTCATAGTTTTAGGTATTGTCCCTAAATTAAAAAACTCATTTTGTTTACTATCAATATTGACTTACCCAACAACAGCGTAGACAGTAGCCTATCCAACAACTGTGCATCAGCGTGCAGCGGCTCTCTGGGCGAGTGCGTCAGCAGGAAGTTGACCGCGCGCACCACAGTGGCCAGGTGGCGCGCGGCCAGCTCGCCGCGCTCGCTGCGGGACGAGCCGTCGCCGCCCAGCGACACGGCCGAGGATAACACTACGTCATACAATATGATTGCATTACTGATAGGTTTTGTAGAACGTAGTGATCGATGATATGATGTACACCTTTCTCGTATTGATAAGATATGGTATATTTGGTAAAAGTAAGTATTGAATTATAAAGAAAATTGCTATTTTGATCACTATAGCACTTGGTTCCAAGTAATGGTAATGTATGGCTCACATTTCGTAAACGACCGAATGTTCGATGAAATTTTGCATTTTCGCAGGTTTTGTGGTCAATCTTCTGCTGCACAAACTTCGGGCACACTTGGTCCGATGGCATGTGGTATCTAGCCTACTCTAAATCTGTGTCAAGTATACTGTTAACATTGTTGCCATCGCGGGTGGAACCTGGACGAGGCTGGCACAAAAGCGCGAGAATTGGCATAAAAAAGAGAGGCCTATAGCGGGTGATGTTGGGCTATAGGTGATGATGATGATACGGTTAACATAAATTTAGAAGACTGTTTTGTTCGGTACGATTATACATGTCGTGACCAGATCTTAGTATTGATAATTTCATTAAATGAACGACCATTTCATGAAATAGAACATCGACCGCTGGCCACATCATGATATGGTCTGGCCAGATCATTGAATACTCAACGTTTGACGATATGAATAGTAAAACGCACGACTACTTCATGATGTGGCCAAACATTAGTGATCATATCGTAAAATAGTTAGATTATCCACAGATAGAGGCGTTGATGTCGCTTTGTTTTTGTGGTGCATCATGGCGGCGAACGATAATTCGATTGGAAAAGCAATTATAAATGTGCAAACGGAAGATGAAAGTTCAGTGAATTATCGTTATCAGACCAAGCTACGTGACTTTTATGAAATTCACTCGAAGAACGAGCGCAATCTTAAAAAACTATGGAGTTTGGAATGTATTTCACAGGTTAGTATTTAACTATTCAAATCTTATTAATTATTATTTTTCTTCTGAAATGAAAGCTATTTAAAATGTTTTATTTATCCATTGACCCAGACTACTAAAAGTTAATGAATGCCAGTAATATCTGCATGAATACCCTACTTATTGATATGGCCAAACGTCGACCAACATATCATTATCATTATTTATATATTCAATATCATTTTTTTAATTTTTTTTATTAAACTTTGACGTTTGAACGATATGGTCAATTTTAGCTGGCCATTTCATGAAACACAACCATTTCATGATATGGTCGATCATTTCATGAAATGATCAATTCTAAGATCTGGCGATGACATACACACTGACGTCCTTTCCACACAACTGTCGAAACATAGCGTAAGGAGAACCAAAGGTATGAATAGTTTCGTGTTTTACGACGGTAAGCGGTGCCATTTAGTTTTGTGTGGATTACAGAACGTTGCGCTCACATACCCGTGGTAAAGTAGTTGTGCTTGGTGTGCGCGTTGTAAGACGTATGCAGCTTATCTTCCAGATGGTCCAGTTGCGCGTTGAACAAAGACAGCTGTGCGTCTCTCGCTACTCGCACAACCCGCGCGTCGCCGGATAACTCAATGTATGTGAGCATGTGGTGGAGTTCCGATATCGTCTGAAATTTTAATTATTTTAACAAATTCGATTCGAAGTTTTTTAGTTTTGGCTAACCAAAAAATAAACAAGCATGTATTTATTCGATAGATCAATCGACACTTTTTGTTTAAAGTTAAACGACGATTTTTGTTTATTACTTAAGAATTATTTATCTTTGATAAGTTTCTCAAAATATTTTAGTGAAGGTTAAATGTAAACAGAACCAACTTTATTTACTTACTTGTCTTAAGACCTCAGAAGATTGTGTGTATTTTTACCTGTGCGATAATATTGGATTCATAAAGCCGACCGAATTAGTCCAGCTCTAAATAGAATGGATGGCAACTTGATAGCTATCAAGCTTACAAGCTCAAAGAATCAAATACATAGTATGTTCATCGTACTATGTTATTTATTACATTTTCTCACATAACATTAAACCTACCAACCTGCATACTATGTTGTGTGGACAGCGCCTTGATGGCCACTCTGTTGAGCAGCTCGTACAGGTCTTCCAGCAGTAACTCGCGGCCCTCGAACGCGGTGTCGGCCATCTGTCCTACCGCGCGGATGGAGCGAGCTACCACCTCCACTAGGGATATCTCGTTTAGGACCTTTAGAGATGCCTGGAGAACGACAGAAATGAAGATGAAAATGTAGATTGAAAGCAGCCAATAATGATCTAAGAACTTAACGGGGATTTTAAAAAGAGAATTAAATGTTTTAAATTAAATTAGAGTTTAGAGGCATGAGGAACAGGGTGTAAAGTTCACTCCTCCTCTATAGAGAGGGGAGGATCCTCCGACCAGACGGATGTCGAGTCTGGCAGGCAACTGCCCAACGATTGATGTCAGATAGTCTTATATATGTCGTTCGCGCGGTAAACTCTAATTGCGCGATGTAGGACTTGTGTGGCGTCATATCTTTCCGATGCGTAGTTCGTATGTGGCGGTGTAACCGCTACAAGAGTAGGAATTTAAGGTAAAAAGGAAGATCATTAGCACTTCGTGTTTCATCAGACCACTGTTTTGTTTTTTTATTTATCTTATTAGTATCTATCTGTGGATGGCGAAAAAGTATCATCAAATTACATCACCATTTACTAAAACGAGTGTACTGTAAAAGGTTAGAAGGTTTCAGAGAGGAAAAAAGAATTGTGTACATTATGGAAGCAAGTGCTTACCTTATCTATGATCCTCCTAGCGAGCAGCGAGATGTTATGAGCTAGTGGCACGTCGCCCAGGCAGCACGGCAGTAGTGCTAGAAGTGGAGGGCTTCGATGAAGTGACTCCTCTGTCACGTCCACCCAAATGTCGTCCTGATAACACCAAGAAATAACACAATAATATAACTTTGTGAAGGAATGAGAGACGCCTTTAAATTTCTTATATGATTAGTTAGTGGTTGCATTAATAAACAACATTCACATATTGTAAAAGTTAATAACACTTTCAGAAAACCGGACAAACTATGATACGTAAATTTTAAGAACATCACTTTAGATCTTCCTTAAGAATAGGCAAGAAAAGGAGAGGCCTTCGCCCCAATATCAGCTTTCTTCTTTTCGTGTGGTTAGAGACTATCCTGATGTCAGAGTTTTAAAGCCACCTATGAATCTCTGACTTAGCTTCACATGGCGTCGAGATATATCTGTCAGGCATGCCGGTTTCCACAAAATGTTTTCCTTCACCGTTTTTGCAGCAAGTGATAATTATACAATACACACATGAATCCGAAAAGTCAGAGGTTTGGGTTCGAACTCCAGACCTATGACTTGGCAGTCCGACGGTCACACCACTAGGCTATTATTTATTTATTATTTTTTCGGAAGGCTTACAGACTAATAACATTATTATGTGACTAAATAGCTAATTACAAGCCCCCACAGATAAATACAAAATGATTAGGTACTTCCTCATAGTCTCAGTTTCATCCAATCTGTATACCAACATTATAAGCAAATAAACGATTACCATATTTTAACTAGTTATTCCTTCAAAGTGGGTTAATTCTGTTCAAGTGCAGGCTGGTAGTGATGGGCGTTGAATCAATGAACTAGTTGAATCAACCGTTGATCTCCTGTCAACGTATTAATATTAACTGTTTATGAATCAACTAGTTGAATTTGTCAACGACGTTTATAAATTTACTCAAAAATGCATGTAATGTGGTCATTATTTTGACAACCTTGTTTGAGCAAAGTCGACCTTGCCGTTCTGTCTCAAGGAGCGGCCGGCAAAGTTTTGCTGGTCGCTCTAACAGGCCGGCAAAACATAGCTGGCCGCTATTTTGATATTTCAACGTTTTAAAAAATCAAATGCAAAAAGATTTTATTTAAAACACAGCTGTTTGTATTTATAGAGATAGGTACAAAAAGATTTTATTCCATATTTGGCTGTATAGTTCCAACTACCATTGTTAAAAAAAAAAAACAAAGAAGTAACAAATGCACCGTTCAGCGAAAATTTTATTTTTATTTAGTGACTTTTTTGCTAAAAATGAGCTCTCAAAGCGAAAATTATTCCGATTCAATGTGTTTAACACCGCCAGACATTAAAGATGAAGCTAAACTAGTGGTTGAAAATTTAATACCGCGAAACTCAAAGGAAAAATATAAGCTTGCATATGAAAAATTTGTGCAGAGGAAAATCAGTAGGAAATCTAAATCTTTACTTGCTGGTTTTATTTAGATTAGGTATTTGCATTTTTGAGTAAAGCACTATACAAGCCTTGGCCCATTATGACTGCTTCGCTGGTCAAGCTATGATTGCCTCGAGCTAGCCTAGCTACGCTCTAGGCCTTCCAGCTTGGCCATCATTGCAGCCCTTGCTGTCCTCGCTGTAAAGGCCTCGACCTACGGCCTCGGCCTTTATCTCAGCTCGTCCATCAAGTGCTGCACGCTGACCGCGCTGTGTCGGCCTGGAGCTGCGCTACGCTGCGCTGTCGGCCATCATCAGCGCGACCAGCAAAGTAGTCATTATAGACCGCGGCAGTAATGTACTATTGACTCGTTTATTATTCAACTAAATTCGAGAACGCAAACGCAACGAACTGAGCAAATTAAAAAAACTTCCGTTGAAAATGACATCATACATTGCGAGCGATGGTCATGTCATAGAATTTGAATTGAACTCTTTAAGTAACGCATGAAAGAGTTGATTTTTGAAAAAGTATGACGATGTTTGTGGACTGGCGCGCGCCGCTCGTGCCGCCTGTGAGAAACCGGTTCATACTGGTTTCATGGTTTGTTTGTTTTCGTTTAGAAACGAAGTTCGCTTTCGTCAACTAAGTAGAACCATCGATGAAACGTTTCATAATTGAATCAAAATTAGCATTATATCAGGTCAGTAGATGTAGCTCAGAGACTAGTTCAACTCGTTGACCGTCGCGGCGTTGAATAAAAACCGTTGAATGAATTAACGGTTTAATTTGTAAGTTGACATTAGTGCACGTTAACTCGTTGACGAATTTAACTAGTTGATCAACTAGTTGACGAACGTAAATTAACGTTGACGTTTCGTTAACGGAAAAACCTTCAACGACCCATCGCTACAGGCAGGTGTCTCTTGTACAAAAAATTGCTTTGCTAAGAGCTTCCTTAGTGTGCTTGCATTGGTGCAGAAAAGGTTAATGCCTTATTCACAACAAATTTCGTTAAAACTGCGACTGGCCCTAAGAAAGTATGCATTATACCTATAATAGGCCTGTGTCCAAATTTTTATTTATTAGTTCGTCTTTCAGAAAATAAAAAAAATATTGGACACGTATTTTTTTATTTTATGACGTAATCAAAAGATTACGGCGATACATTGAGTTAAAATGTGGCATGACGTCACGCCGTGCTAGATTTTATACGACGTTGTGACGTAACGAGCCCCCACTCCCCAACTTTAATGCGTGTTTCTAAGTTATTTTTGATTAATATGATAAAGCAAAAAATACGTGTATACATAATGTTTTTTTTATTATCTGAAAGACGGACTAAATAGAATCTTAATTTTTTTACCTAGGAAACTACCCTATTAGTGTTTGCATAGGGTATATGTAGAGGTGGTCGCTGTCGCAGCCACATCTGATTAGTGCGTATCGTTAATTTTTGAAACAAATTCAGGACAGTCAATTGAACCATTTGCGATATTAAACAAGTAACATAATATCATTAATATGGCGTCTACGGTCAAGCGGCAGAAAATCGAACCTATCACCTGTGGAAATGGTCCTATCACTGCTATATATCACTAATGAATAACTCACCTCCAGTTGATCCTCGAGCGGCACGTCGCACTTGGTGAGCAGCGCTGCGCACGCGCTCGCCAGTTCCCACGAACCCTCGTACAGCGATATCTGTGGGTTTAGTTCTCAGTTCAGTTGTAGTCATGTGCATGTTAATAAGTGGCCCCTATATTCAAAAATAGTTTTCTTTAAAAAGTTTTTTACTTTAATTATTTAGGAATAAAGGTTTCATTATTTTATTAGGTATTTGTTCTTCTTGTAATAATACAGGAATATAATGTTACGAAATGTAAATAGGTACTTACTTTATAATATTGCTGCTTGCAAAAATATTAGTTTAGCTTTTATATTAACAATCAACATCAGAAATACACAATGAAATAGCATTTTTTACAAACTCCATATTGACAAGAATGAAAGAGGTATTAAGAGTAAAATCATTGCTATGTTCCCGCTAATGCGCGCTCTAAGTTCCGGTGTGATGGGCACTGGCAGCCTACCTGGTTGGCGAGGTGCACGTAGTAATGCTGCGCGTGCAGGCGGCGCTGCAGGTCGGGCCCGGCGCGGCGCGTGAGCGCGGCGAGCGCGCGCACGGCGGCGGCGCGCGCTCGCGCCTGTCTCTGGTTGCTGAGCACCACCAGGTTCTCCGCACACACCGCGCCGGATATCGCCTGCAAGCAATTGTTGTATTGTGAACTTACTCACCTTATTGTCATTATACTAAATTCAAGGCGCTCACTGGAACTAGAGCTGTGTTTGGTTCTGTATCTGGTATTTTTCTCTAAACATCCATGATACACGATAGGCCACAACTTGCATTGCCTTAAAAATAACATTACTACATCATAAAATCGAAATCGAAAACAACCGAAATCTTGAAGACAATAACCGATAGGATCTCATCCCCGCTTTGGAGGTCACTTGTTAGATCAGTCATCTGACTTACTTTGACTGATTTTTTTTGTTATTTATGATTTTATAATGAATTTCTGGATTTTAATTGTCATTAATTTAAAAAATGGAAACTATTTAATTTTTAAAATTTTAATGAATTTAAAGATGCAATTAACTTATTTTACAATTTGATTTTATGTAGGTACTGTAAGCACCAGCTTGGCTGCGGTACCCGGGACAGTGTGTAAATCAAAGAATTTTTGAAGACCGATATTATATTTAAACCATTAGTACAATATTATAATAAAGACGTGAGCGGCGGCCGGGGCTAGACTATAATTTTTTTCATCAACAAGTGAAAACCATATCAAAATCCTAATTTAAATATATCTTGTAAGATTGTTCGGATGACGTACAGCATTCTTGCCAGCCTGTACAGCATGAGGTTGCATCTCATGATAAAACCTCACAGTACCTATTTCTATGTAATTCTTTATTTTAGTTATTTATAATAATTATTATTGTGGCAATTAATTACGATCAAGAGCAAAATCTTACTAACAGCAAATCAGACAATAATCATTTTATTTAACTGCGAATACACTGCAAAGTGCAGATGTAAGTGACTGCAACTTGATAAGTCACAGTTTCAGCTTGCATAGTGAATTCTGAGGGGGACGGCGCGTACGCAGTCCCCACTACCAAAAATAACGCATCCGAGTTATCCACATTAGGGATAATCGCAGGGGTCAACCCAACCGCAGTGCAATGGGAAGGCCTCGCCCTGGGGGAACCGCCTTATTGATCACGGTATCCCCTATGCCAGGTAAGTATGAATATTTTGCAGAAATGCGCGAGGGTCATTCAACGGCGGAGAATCTTAACACCGCGATTCAGAAACGTGACGTAAATGTTCAACGCCATCTATCGAGGCTATTGGAACTAAACTGTCATGTCCGACGAGGATAATAACCAGCGTCCGTAAAGCGTGGATAAATGACATCTGCTTGTATGCTATCCCACTCACACTTAACAGAAAATAACATTGTTAGAGCGACATAACTAAGGAACGGTTGCCATTCAATTCTGAAACGCGCTTTGTTAAAGTGGTTTAAGAATGTGACATTTTGTTTGTTTACTTTGCACAAGGCAAGACACAGTTCATTAAAATATGAATTAATGGTCATAAAATATTATAAGCCTCTAATTTTTTCATATTACTTATCTTAAATGTTAAAATCAGATCCGATCTCTCAGACTCTCGTTTAAATGTCATGCGTCAGCTGCGTGCACGAATGTTAAAACAGAGATTTATAGGTTGTATATTTATTTTTAAGGTATTTGTATGATAATTATAGTTACTGTAAAAGTTACGTTCAGCCAGGTTCCAAGTTATTATCATTGACAAAAAATGTATATGTGGTTAATTTATTCTACAAAGGACTTTCTTTAGCATTTTAGGGTTAAGTATGTATCGTGTAGCGTGAGTAAGGTTAAGTAATTTGACAACGCTTTTATGGGTTCACGAGATGTAATGATAAAAAATGTTAAAAGAGTGGTTGAAAGCTTGTGTTAGTATTTAGACTGTTGCAGTGTTTATTAAATTACCAATAACACACAATAAAATACACTAGACAAAAACTAAATAAATAGGAACATGAATGAAACCAAACCCTGAACGATTTGCCCGCAAGATAATATTGTGAACCGTTTGCTGCTGAGCTGATGATCCTGGGTATCCTGACCTCTAAAATGAGCATGCAGTCATACAGAAAATATAGCTATGATCCCAAGTCGCTATTAGCAGTGCCGAACAACATCGGTACAGCCCATCCTTGTGCCTAGACCAGCCCTTATCCTTACCGTACCTTTTATGACATCCACGGAAGGAAGAGATTAGAATTCGTTTTGCTTTACCGTCATAAGATATCGATACCATTGACCTTGTCTTCATAACCAAACACAATAGTTACTTTACGATTAGTATGCTCTTCTTCTGTGCGTGTCGATGGCAATATTCGAGTGACAGCCCAGAGCTGCGAGTATAGCTTTAGATCATAGTATTATCAGAATCAATTACTACTGGCCATTGTAGGCTGTACTGTAGTGTACCGCGCAGTTTCTAAATACGGTTGTGACAGGCGCATTATTAAGGCAAGTGTATATTACAACCGCAGCACAACGCATTCCTATACTAAAAAGCCCGGTACTGCCCGCCGCTGTAGTGTGCGAAGTTCATACAAAATGTTCGAAAGAGATGTAAGAGGATTTTTACGTTGTGCGGCCTGCCTTTTTTATGAATGGCATCTCGCAGGTTAATCTAGGAGTTTGTCGGTTACTTAACCGGGCTACCCTGTGGATGCTTTAATAAATTCGACTACGCGCGACTACACGCTAAGGGCACCCCCTGTGGGGTACGGACCTCGGCTTAGGGTGTCGGCTGAGGGCAGCAAGGGACAGGCTGGATTGGATTACCGAGTACTTGCCTTATGAGCAGAGGTCGGAATTAGGTAGAGTTATTTATGTACTCTTACACTGATTTCATACAACGAAAGAATAAAGTGGATATGCCCCAAATCCCGGGATTAATTTTGAAGAGCAGAAAAACCCGTGATCTATTAAATTTTTTTTTTTACTTTTACACAATTTAAAGCAAAACCTCACGAGTCTAGGCTAGAAGCAAAAGTATTTTCGTATTTATAAAAAAGGCGAAGTATAAGTATGAGAATTTGCTTAAGACTATTAATAATTTGTATTGTGAATTTAATACTAGTAAAAATTGTATCTTTGTTTTATTTGTCTTATCTATCTCTGAGGTTTTTATTATTATTTATTTGTAATATCACACGGGATTGTCTATTAGAAATCCCGGTAAGATCCATATTAATATCAACATTTCGATGCAAGTACATAAATAACTACCTAATTCCGACCTCTGCTTATGAGGTATTGATAAATATACGGTACGTTACCTGTTGGTGTGCGTGGTCGGGCAGCAATGCCAGCGCGTGTCGCAGCAGCAGGAGAAGTCCCTCACACGCCGACCAACCCGATGCAGCGCCCGCTCGGACTCGACGCTAAAGGGGAATTAACTTAGGTTATTATGCGTCATTTGTGTGGTCATCTTGCGACAAGTAAACGCTGGCTAACAAAACGATTATTGAGGGGTGCCAAAAACTAATAACTGATGTTATTGTGTGTGAGTGAATGCTGACTGAAATAATTAAAATCAATTAAATAACTTGACATGACTTCAACAGTCTGTTAGGATTAGTATTTTTGTGTTCATTAGCCTATCGGAAATCGCGGGGTGTTAGGACTGTTAGGCCCGTACTACAGACCGAAAAGGAAAGAAAATAAGTCTGATCGCTATCACCGGATACAGCAAATAAGACAATATTATATTGGCCGAAAAATAAGCTTGTAGTTCGATTCAAAACTGGCGGAATGACTGTTTTGAAATTTATTGTCTAGCATCATTCTAGGATACGGAGCTAAGTGTATAATGTGTGCTGCTCACCTGGTGGTAGATCCCGCTGGTGTACATCTCGACGGTGGTGTGGGTGACGTCGTCGGAGTCTACAACAACGTACTCGGTGAGCTCGGCCGGCGAGCTGATGGCCGCGCCCCCTGGCTCGCCCTCCCTCACCGCGGTGCCGTCTGTAACCACCACCCACTACTAAGCAAGTGCATGAGCTATTCACATACTCCGTGCCGATATAAAAAATGAAGACTACTTACTACACTGGTGCTAGTTATACTACTTGCGACGGTTATTGTCAATGTGCACATATGTATGAATAAGCAGTTACTGCTAGACCACAGTTTATTCGCAAGAGTAATGTTGCCGTACGCATAATACGCGCTTGGACGTTGAGTTGCGGACACCAACACTTACCATTACGCACTACTAAGAGTGTGCTGCCCAGATCTAGAGATCATATCATAGCTGCTAGAAATATGCCTCCCGTGTAGATTGAGTGTAACAGTTTTGAAGACTGTGATATTCTACTGCCGCATGTACTGGGTATGTTTTATAACAAACTTAACAGTGAGGCTGCCTGTCCACTGGAGTAGAGAAGAGAAGAGAGGAGCGGACAGGGCGCTCAATCTTAATGATATAAAATCACGAAGTATATGTAGTCCCTGATTTTTAATTTTATTGGATTATAATTGTAGAAGTTTTCACTAACTTAAGAGTTAGTAGCTCTGAAGCAATGTTCACTATAATCAGCTTTGGTGATTGGCCCTTCACCAGTGAAGGCCAGTGAAGGGCCAATCGGAGCGCCGAACGCGGTCGATGCGTAAAGTAAAGATGGTTAAAAGAAATTCACACTAGGGCCACTGAATTCTGATAGCCCCAATACAAATGGCTGCTAATCTGACGTTTACCGTGTTTTAAGATATTTTGTTTATTTTTGTGATCTCTCTGTGTTGTTTGTCGTTGAGTTGAACGAAAGTTCGTCCGACTAATCCATATTTGTGACCAGAAAGTGATTTAATGAGTTATTGTGTCAGTCAAAACTGAGATAGAACTCCAATGTAGTGTTAAGGCTCCGTGCCGCCGCACCGCACGAAATCACTGATTTTGATCAATTTTGTTTATTCGTTGTGAGAAAGGGGACGAGAATTTAAACAAAATTATTTGTGATTTGAAAAGTCCAATTCTTCGTCTTGTACATAGGGGAAAGGGATTTTTGAAATAAATTAAGGATTCGTGGGAAATCACTAAAATTCGCAACAAGTTTTCCAAAAAATGACGCGAGACTGACGTTTGATCGTTTCGTTAGAAGAAACTGCTTTTGATGTTGAAAATTAAAAAATATCTTCAACATCATTATATGGTCTACTTGTACATAGGGGAACCACTTTTTTCAACTTTCATACAAAATATAGCAGAAAAAAAATGTTGAAATAACGTAACTTTCTCAAAACTTCAAGCCAAATAAATATTTTTTTCTAATACTTAGAAACACTTTTAAGAAATTTTAAAAATTATATATTAATTTTAAGTTAATTGTTTAATAGAATCTAAATTTTATTTTATAAATAAACAATTACTTCATTACGTAAATAAATGGCAAAGTGAACTATATAAACGATCGCGGAAAATCTATTCCGTCAGTAGCGAACGGGCCTTCCCAGCGTGAGGACGTATCACTTTGCGTCGCAGCACGCACACACGCACGTACGTGTCCGATGTTAACATATTCCAGAAATTGTACGTCGACTACCACATTTTGATCCGCATTTTATTTTAAAGTACTTTGCTTGTTTTTGAAGAACATTAAAATTTTGCATGCCTGGGAATAAATAAAATACCGGTGTACGTGTGTTCGTAATTCTTCTTATCCTAAACGGCTTGACTGATTTAGATGTTTTTTTTTTTTAATTCTTTTTGTGTAACTTGGGTGGTTCATAACTATAGTTGGACTCGCGTGGCGCTGTTGTCGCAGGACAACATCTGCCTGCTGAGTTCACTAGTTATATTTTGACTTTAGATTTCATAGTTTTGAATGATTTTTGGTAGGGGAAAAAGTTATGGGTTCGCGTCACCGATATGCCCGCGCCGATATGCTGTTGTAGCAATAAGTGAAGTATTTTTGGAACGAAGTTCTTTAACGCTACTGAAGACTACTTTAAGTCAAAATAAAGATCCAAGATGACGGCTGCGAACATTTAAAAATATTTCGTCATGGGTATCGTTTTCATAGTTTTCGAGGATGCTAAAGCTGATAGTGAGGTCAAAATATAAATCCAAGATGGCGGCTGTGACAATATTCAGATTTTTCGTCATAGGTGTCTTTTTCATAGTTTTTGAGGATTCTAAAGCAGATTTTGATGTCAAAACGTAAATCTAAGATGGCGGCTGCGAAAATTTCCCATCGTGAAATAATTATAGAATATATTTTATTTTGACAGCACTAAGATGGCAATATGGAGCCGATTCTCTTGTATACCGAACTAAACTTACTAAACTATCACTAAAATTCCTTACTTTTGGCTATGAAAATCTTGAAGCTATTCTGCAACAAAAATTTTCTAAATTAAATTTAAATATATTTTGACACACTAAAATTATATTTGACAATCGCGAGTCCACGTGGTACTTGTTTGCCCTACCCCGTGAATTTTTTTTAGAGCTGGAGGCGCACAGGGGGCAGCCTTGACGTTTTATATAGAATTTTTACTTTTTGTAAGGAAAATAAGAAAAAATATTACCTACATGTAGAGTGTCAGGGGTTTAAGGGTTTTATAAAGGGGATCGAAATTTTCATTATTTTTGCGATTGGACGCACCATTTTCGAGATATATGCAAAAGAAAAAAAAAAGATACAGTACTGTTTTTTGCACCTGAAGCGAGGTGTTGGTGTGAATTTTAGTTCAAGATAACTAATTTTATTCCGCACCTTTTTAATCGCGATTAAAAATAGTCAGATTTAGTTAGACATGGGTGCCGATTCTCTTGTACACCGAACTAAACTAACTAAACTATCACTAAAATTCCTTATTTTTGACTATGAGAATCTCAAAGCTATTCTGCAAAATAAATTCTCTAAATTTAAAAATAATTTTGACACATCTAAATCGAATTTGACAACCGCGACTCCACACGTGATACCTAACCACGTGAATCTTTTTAGAGACGGAGGCGCGCAGGGGGGGCAGCCTCGACGTGCTTTATATGGATTTTTCACTTTTTGTGTGGAAAATAAGAAAAAATAATACCTACATGTAGAGTGTTAGGGGTTTAAGGGTTTTATAAAGGGTGTCAAAATTTTAATTATTTTTGCGATTGGACACACAGTTTTCGAGATATAAGCAAAAGAAAAAAAAAAATCAGTACTGTTTTTTCATCTGAAGTCGAGGTGTTGGTGTGAATTTTAGTTCATGACAACCAATTTTATTCCACATCATTCTCTTGTCACAAATGCCTCTAAACTAAACAAAAAATCACTTTAGTCTATTTCAGAATGGGAAATCGTCGTTTGACAGGAATAAACTAGACTAAAAATCACCAAAATTTTGTTTTATTCCTGTCAAACGACGATTGCCCATTCTGAAATAGACTAAAGTGACCCAACTTAACTATATTTTAGTTTGACAGCACTAAGATGGCACTGAGATATTAGTTTAGTGAAAATGGCAATTTTGCTATTCTGAATTTGACGTTTTTAACCTAAAATTTAGATTTTCTAACTAAATATGACTATTTTTAATCGCGACTAAAAACATGTGGAATAAAATTGGTTGTCATGAACTAAAATTCACACCAACACCTCGACTTCAGATGAAAAAACAGTACCGAATATTTTTTTTTTCTTTTGCTTATATCTCGAAAACGGTGTGTCTAATCGCAAAAATAATGAAAATTTCGACACCCTTTATAAAACCCTTAAACCTCTAACACTCTACATGTAGGTAATATTTTTTCTTATTTTCCACACAAAAAGTGAAAAATCCATATAAAACACGTCGAGGCTGCCCCCCCTGCGCGCCTCCGGCTCTAAAAAGATTCACGTGGTTAGGTATCACGTGTGGAGTCGCAGTTGTCAAATTCGATTTAGATGTGTCAAAATTATTTTTAAATTTAGAGAATTTATTTTGCAGAATAGCTTTGAGATTCTCATAGTCAAAATTAAGGAATTTTAGTGATAGTTTAGTAAGTTTAGTTCGGTATACAAGAGAATCGGCACCAATAGCGAATTTTTCATTTTCACTAAATTAATAACTCATTCAGTTGCAAAAACTGTACTTTATCTTTTTTCTGTTCTTTTGCTTATATCTCGAAAATTGTGTCTTATCGCAAAAATAATGAAAATTTCGACCCCCTTTATGAAACCCATAAACCCATAAAACTCAACATGTAGGTAATAATTTTTCATGTTTTCCATACAAAAAGTATAAAATTCCATATAAAACAGAATTGTTATAAATATACTAAACGAATATACACAAACATTCCAGACTTATTTCATAAGCGTACCTACGTAACTTAACAAAATACCGTCTATAGGATCAAAACTGTTTAAGCGATCACTACGCTCGATGTTTAGGCGTGTGTGCATGAACGGTGCACACAAACATAGCATCGCAAGAATTTACCTAAACTCTGTCGAGTGAAGTCACAGCCAGGAGCCTTAAGTTTGAGATAGGATTCTTCTAGTTAGTTACTTTGGTACATAGTAATAAAAAGATGATTACTAATTTGTTTTTCATTTATGAATCCTTGAAACGAATACTAAAACACTACAGAATCTATACCCATACTACCACCATATCTATACACATCCTATAGCATACCGGTGTACTGTCCAAAGGTGTAGTTCTAACTTTGAATATCAGATGGCGCTAGTTTCTTTGCGAAAGCAAATGACCCCGTTCCACGGAACAAGATTGGTTTCTGTTTCAGTGCATTTCAAAGTACTCTGTGGGAGCGGAGCTTGTACCAATATTAACTAATTGAAACTAAACTCTAGAGCGGAGTTTAGATTCTATTGATGCGCTCCTCTCTTTTCTTCTCCCCTCCAGTGGACAGGTAGCCTATCTACATTAGCGTGTTTGATGTTACCATGTGCAAGCTATACTAAAGCGGGTGAATTATTTTGCTTTTACATGCGGTGCATTCTATGGTGTTTTTAGGCTAAGTTCAGATGAACGCGCGACGACGCGCGCTGCCGCGCGATTCACCTGTTCAGATGGTGGCGGCTTGCGCGCGACAGTCTAGCGTGAACATTCAGTGAGAATGGACGTGGAGGAGGCAATTTGCTTGTGGGTTTTATACCGCAAACTGCGGTCGCTGTCGAAAGGAAAGACGATACTGGGTGCACCCTATTTTAAGTCAAAGACTTTCTTTAAGCCTGTTTGTGACTTTATATCCCACACTAAGACTACACGAAGATCGATTTGTCAACTATTTTAGGATGTCGATTGCATCCTTTGACTTTTTGTATGATTGCGTTGAAAAGGATTTACAACCTATAGATGGTGCTGTAAGATATTGCATATCACCAAAAGAAAAGTCTATTAGTAAAACCATTGATATGTCGTCCTCCATTTCTTTCGTCGCTCCTTGCGTCCGTCCGCCTCAAACCGCGGGGGTCAACTGAACAGGTCGATACAGGAGTGTAGATCTTAAATCGCGCGGTGGTGCGCGGGGCAACATCTTGCGCGCGCTGCATGGCGGTGCGCGCGAGCACGCGCGGTGACGCGCGGTCATGTACACAACAACATTGATGTGTTACAATCTTAAACCGCACGCCGAGCCAACCGCGCGTCGTCGCGCGTTCATCTGAACTTAGCCTAGTGCTACAGAAGCTTAGAATTCGATCACAATATTGGAGTTTCATGGCGATATTTTTTCTTTGTTTTAATGCAATGCAGTTGCTATTATTTTAAATGGTATGTGGTAATGGTATGGTCCATCGAAACTTTAGACGCGTCGATGAAACTCACGATATGACGGTAACAACAGCTTCTGTTACAACCTACAACAGTTATTGACATAGTAACATTATTCAACCTTATAATTTCCTCCCTCTACTTCATACACTTACCGGCTACTGGAGTATCTGAATTTTCTGACGTGGAAGACGCGGTTTGTTTCCTAAAATGAAAAGATTCGGAGTAAAACTTTGTCATGAGTATTTTTCACGCAAATATAGTGCGAGCATAATGCTACTCAATGTAGGTATAGGACAACAATCATGTATTCTTATGTAAGTATTCTTTTCCACCAGGGACCTACTGAAAACTGTCGTTAATAAATAAAGCGCATTACCTGCCTTCCTTAATCTGCGTATTGATCATAGACTTCATTTGTTTAGTCGACTCAGTACTACCGCAGCTACTGTCTATCTGATCATCATGACTCTGAGCCTTATCCTTCAGGGAATTAAGACTATTATCGTTCAACACTTCTTCGGTGGAGGTACTGGACACGCTTGGTCTTTCTTCGTCTTTTTTCTTGACTCGTTTGGAAGAGCTTCTCTTTGTGAAGCTGGAGGAGAACTCACTCATCTCTTGTGTCTCTGATGTAAGTAAGAAGTAGAAGTTTGCTCGAGAGTGGGTGACGAAAGTGTCGCTAGCCTGGTAAACAGAAAATGTTTTTATATTAGTGACCTCTCATCCTTACATACATGTTATAAAACAAAGTCCTCCGCCGCGTCTGTCTGTCTGTCTGAACGCGATAAAATCAAAACCTACCGAACGAATTTTCAAACGGTTTTCAATAATGGACGGAGTGATTCATGCGGAAGGTTTTGGTGTATAATTAATTAAAGTTTTATGGAAATTGGTTGAAATATGGCGATTATTGTCGAAGATATCGGAAAAAGTCATGCCGACTGGGAGCTTTACTGGCGTGTGCCGCGTAAGCTGTAAGAGATACATCAAATTTATGTTCTACAGATTGAAGATCAACAAAAAATCCGCGATAGCATAACATCATCATAACATCATCCTTAGAAGATAGACATATTAATGTCTATCTTCTAAGGATGACCCACAATAACCATTTTTATCTTCCAGAATTTGCTAAAAAAAAATTGTTATTTCGGAAGCTATTTTGACCGGTATTATATTAATTCTTATTCAATAAAATAAGTTATTTAAATTGGGCACTTAATTAAGATGAAAATATGTATTGACACCTTATCATTTAAATGAATTGTTTAAAAGAAATCACAGATTCAAAATTACGTGTAACAAAGTAATTATGGTTGACGGCAACGCGGGCGCAGCGGTAGGAGTCATTGACCTTTTCCTCAGCTATTAGGTATGAAATCCCGGTAGTACGTTCCCGTGGGATATATTTCGACATCCACGTGGTCGAAGCCGCGGGCAAAAGCTAGTATAATAATATATTTGAGTGAGCATCCAGTCGTAACTAGATTTGACTGAACCCGAGTTATAAAGACTCGTGCCTATCGGTAGTGTCGTTTTCACTAGGTGACAACAACATGTTTATTTGCTCAATATTTAGTAAGATAAACCTGCACAACATTACACAAAGATATCCAAGGCGTTGGTGTTATGAGGGCAGAAGCGCCTCGCGACATAATTACCTTATATTAAGGACACTGCCAACATCCTAGGACGGTTGTTTTAGTCATAACACTCATATCACACGTACCTGATGCATGAGCAGCAGGAAGTCACAGAGCAGCACCAGGCGGTGCAGCAGGGGCGGCGCGCCCACCAGGCCCCGCACCACCTCACAACACATATCACACGTACCTGATGCATGAGCAGCAGGAAGTCACAGAGCAGCGCCAGGCGGTGCAGCAGGGGCGGCGCGCCCACCAGGCCCCGCACCACCTCACAACACATATCACACGTACCTGATGCATGAGCAGCAGGAAGTCACAGAGCAGCGCCAGGCGGTGCAGCAGGGGCGGCGCGCCCACCAGGCCCCGCACCACCTCACAACACATATCACACGTACCTGATGCATGAGCAGCAGGAAGTCACAGAGCAGCGCCAGGCGGTGCAGCAGGGGCGGCGCGCCCACCAGGCCCCGCACCACCTCACAACACATATCACACGTACCTGATGCATGAGCAGCAGGAAGTCACAGAGCAGCGCCAGGCGGTGCAGCAGGGGCGGCGCGCCCACCAGGCCCCGCACCACCTCACAACACATATCACACGTACCTGATGCATGAGCAGCAGGAAGTCACAGAGCAGCGCCAGGCGGTGCAGCAGGGGCGGCGCGCCCACCAGGCCCCGCACCACCTCACAACACATATCACACGTACCTGATGCATGAGCAGCAGGAAGTCACAGAGCAGCGCCAGGCGGTGCAGCAGGGGCGGCGCGCCCACCAGGCCCCGCACCACCTCACAACACATATCACACGTACCTGATGCATGAGCAGCAGGAAGTCACAGAGCAGCGCCAGGCGGTGCAGCAGGGGCGGCGCGCCCACCAGGCCCCGCACCACCTCACAACACATATCACACGTACCTGATGCATGAGCAGCAGGAAGTCACAGAGCAGCGCCAGGCGGTGCAGCAGGGGCGGCGCGCCCACCAGGCCCCGCACCACCTCACAACACATATCACACGTACCTGATGCATGAGCAGCAGGAAGTCACAGAGCAGCGCCAGGCGGTGCAGCAGGGGCGGCGCGCCCACCAGGCCCCGCACCACCTCACAACACATATCACACGTACCTGATGCATGAGCAGCAGGAAGTCACAGAGCAGCGCCAGGCGGTGCAGCAGGGGCGGCGCGCCCACCAGGCCCCGCACCACCTCACAACACATATCACACGTACCTGATGCATGAGCAGCAGGAAGTCACAGAGCAGCGCCAGGCGGTGCAGCAGGGGCGGCGCGCCCACCAGGCCCCGCACCACCTCACAACACATATCACACGTACCTGATGCATGAGCAGCAGGAAGTCACAGAGCAGCGCCAGGCGGTGCAGCAGGGGCGGCGCGCCCACCAGGCCCCGCACCACCTCACAACACATATCACACGTACCTGATGCATGAGCAGCAGGAAGTCACAGAGCAGCGCCAGGCGGTGCAGCAGGGGCGGCGCGCCCACCAGGCCCCGCACCACCTCACAACACATATCACACGTACCTGATGCATGAGCAGCAGGAAGTCACAGAGCAGCGCCAGGCGGTGCAGCAGGGGCGGCGCGCCCACCAGGCCCCGCACCACCTCACAACACATATCACACGTACCTGATGCATGAGCAGCAGGAAGTCACAGAGCAGCGCCAGGCGGTGCAGCAGGGGCGGCGCGCCCACCAGGCCCCGCACCACCTCACAACACATATCACACGTACCTGATGCATGAGCAGCAGGAAGTCACAGAGCAGCGCCAGGCGGTGCAGCAGGGGCGGCGCGCCCACCAGGCCCCGCACCACCTCACAACACATATCACACGTACCTGATGCATGAGCAGCAGGAAGTCACAGAGCAGCGCCAGGCGGTGCAGCAGGGGCGGCGCGCCCACCAGGCCCCGCACCACCTCCACCAGCGCGCTGCTGGCCGCGCCGCCCAGCGGCCCGCACTCGGAGTTCAGGAACCGCTCCTGTTCAAACATTCAACGGAATTAGGGTCTCTTGATCTATTTACATTGCGCGCAGCAGAGCGCAAATAGAAGGCACCGCCACAGAGCAGGCGACGGCCCTGAGCATACTGCTGCGAGCTTGTCGCGTGGACAACAGACTGCACGCCATGCTGTACGCGGCCGACGCGCCCGACATGCTGCTCACTGTACTGGCGGCGCCCAAGTGCATAGTGTCGCATCATGCGCTCAAGGTATCTCTCATCATTTCGCCTACATACAATACAAGCCAATAAATAAACAATAACAGACGGCTGAGCAGTCCCTTGCGGTTCATCTGGTAGTGGTTGAAAGATGACATGAACATGATGAATATACCTTGCAGGCCAGCAGGAGATGGTTGAGCAGCCCCGTGCGGTTCATCTGGTAGTGGTTGAAAGATGACATGAACATGATGAATATACCTTGCAGGCCAGCAGCAGATGGTTGAGCAGCCCCGTGCGGTTCATCTGGTAGTGATTGAATGCGCGGCGCGGGTGCGAGTCTCTCAACAACGCACGCACACAACATAATGTTAGCGCCCACGCCGAGCCGCGTTGTATTTCGCGTGTGCCGTTCATGTTCTCTACTTCCCAGGTTAACTCCTGGAAGAAATGTGGATGTTACTTTTTAAATATAAAGCTATAAATGCCTAGTCATCGGAAATTCAACTGTATCATAGCTGCGATGGGTGGCTGCGGCAGCAGGGGGCTCGCTAAGCTAAATCTTGGTAGTAAAAACTAGAAATGCATTTGAAGATGCACGACGATTGTGACAAGTTTCTATCACTATTATTGCACAATTTATATGCATGTGGGCAGGGTTGGAAAAAAAGTTGGTTTTAAAATTATATTAAACAAACAGTTCAAAATGTTTTAAACAAGTTTTTTTTTCACTGAGCGATTTATCAAATTTATTATCAACACAAATCGATCAGACTTAATATAATTAATTTCTAGACAATCTAAAATTTACCTGAGGAATCACAACAACGTAATACTAGTAATAGTTAGTTAGTACTAACTAATAAACTATCTAATCTGTGAACATACTTTTTTTTTTTTTTGTAAATAATGTAAGTAGGTATATGTATGTAACACAGAACGTATTCTAGGTCTGGGAGGATTCGTAAGATGCTTTTGGCATTTTCTGAGACTAGTTCAAGGCCTTCGATTGCGTACATCATGATACACTCATCAGGAAACTGTACCACTATGCTTTGAGGGACAAGGCTCTTGACCTTCTGACTTCTTATCTGAACAACAGAATTCAGAGGGTCGATGTTAATGGCAAAAGATCTGCAGGATCTGCGGTCACCATGGGCGTTCCGCAGGGTTCCATTCTTGGTCCTTTCTTATTTCTACATTAATTTTATGTATGTATTTTAAATAACATAGTTTTATCAAGTTATATGCGTAATTTTATTTGCCTTACCATTCCCACACATATGTGTGGGAATGGTAAGGCAAATAAAATTACGCATATAACGGTCGGTAATCGGTGTCTTAAATGATTGTAATTGGTTTTTAACCGTTTTATATAAATAAATACGGCAGCATCACTACTGCGTCACAATAGCACAGTTTCACGAACCTGTTCAGTATCCAGGTGCCTCCACGCATTGGCCAGCAACACCAGCAGTTCCGGCTGCAGCAGCACAGCGTCAGTGCGGGCCGCCAGCTGCACGCTCTCCCCGCACGCGCTCAGCAACGGGCTGCTGCAGGCTTCGTCCAGGATCACCTGGACGAACAGACGTCATATTGTCAAGAAAGAGATCTACTATGTTTTTTTTATTTATTGTAAAGATTACCAATGAGAGGTATATTACAATTATCTTCTTCAAAATAAAATCTTCTACAGTATTCATAATTATGTAATGCACGGTCAATTACAGGTAATCGCAGACTACACAACAAAAAAAAATAATAATAAGCAGTCATGGGCACATACGAAAGCGAAAAAACGAAAACCAAATGTTCAAATTACCAAATGACCAAAACAAATTGACAAAATGTGTTTTGTTTATTTTTCGGTTTATATTATAGGTAGGTGAAATGATGAGAGATACCTTGAGCGCATGATGCGACACTATGCACTTGGGCGCCGCCAGTACAGTGAGCAGCATGTCGGGCGCGTCGGCCGCGTACAGCATGGCGTGCAGTCTGTTGTCCACGCGACAAGCTCGCAGCAGTATGCTCAGGGCCGTCGCCTGCTCTGTGGCGGTGCCTTCTAGTTCCACCACCTGGGAAACAGAAGAACAGAGGCGTTAGGTAGATACAAGTTAAATAATTGAGTTAATTATGTTAGCCTGTAAAGCCCTTTTCGAGACCGATTACATTTCATTTAGCAAACTAAGAAAGGTTAGAATTTAATGCAAGGCAGGCAGGTTTGGCCGCAAAGGGTATACACAGATTTTTTTAACTATAAGTAGAAAACTATCCAGTTTATGAATGAGCAAACACTACTTTTAGTAGTATTAGAAACAGGATCAGTTTACTCACATAAATATGAAGTGTAAAAAAACGGTTGGTGGCACTCCGGGAGTGCCGACAGAAGTGAAAACTTGAACAATTTTACTGTGCAGGAAATACTTTTAGTGAGGTGTCGGTAACGGTGTAGCGAGTTCAATTGTTTTTCCCATCTCAAAAATGCCCAATGCACCTAAAGAAGTTTTCACGTCAAAAATATGCTGCAACGACTCCAAATAATTTAACATAAGGGCAGGCGGTTGAGGAGTATGTGTAACTCACCCTCGCATATAGATACAGCAATATATCAACGCCCCCCAGCATGTAGATGGCCGGCGTGACGCCGCGGTGCCGGCTGGCCAGCGCGGCGCCGGCCCAGCACGGGAACAGCGCCTCGGGGATGGACGGGCCCGGCCCGGTCGTGGCCAGGCCGGGGGCCGAGGCCGACATGAGCTGGGCCGTTGACGCAACGCGGCCCGCGAATACTTCAAACATTTATACTGATATCAGTTAAATCTTCACCGCAACATAATATTTTCAAAGTAATTTAAAGTCGATAGCACAAAGTTGGTAGGATTTGTTGCAGCCTGACCCGGTCCAAAATAGAAGAGAAAGAAAGAAGAGGAACTTATGCCAGAAGGCGCCCAAGTGTTTGTATGATTTTATTAAAAACCAGTTGATCCGACAAACGTCCTGTCCAAATTTCAATAATTCTTACAAAAATCTCACAGACAAAACATTCATCATAATTTTTCATTCATTTGTAAAAACAAAAAACATTTTTTCTTTCCATAAAAACCTAATTCGGTCTATTACGAACATTTTACAACCAATAATAGCCAATTCGATTTCAAACAGCATTTCATTTTTTTATTTTTTTTATTTATCTATTTAGGAGATAGCTAGATTAATACGAATATATTCTGAATATTATGATAGTTAAACAAAAACAACAACAGTCAATAAAAACACTGTTTAAATTAAAAATTAACCAAGATAACACAAAACTAACCTGTGGGTAATGCGACGGTCTGATGGTACAAGTTCATAATGTTGGGCGCGCTCGCAGAGAACGTTAGTAGCAAGTTGTCGTGCATCTCACGGAGCATCGACGACGGTATCTCGAATACCTGCACAATTTGTATGTATTACTGTAGTGCCGTATATTAGCGCTGGGCTAGATACCAGTATAATAATTATGAGCTTTCGCCCGCGTGGAGGTCGGAAATTATCTCACGGGACCGTACTCCGGGTTTCCCAACCTTTTAATGTACGCGCCCCCTTAATTTTCTTTTAAAGTCACTGCTACGCCCCTGAGTTACTTTGTCTATGTCGACAAAGTAACTCAGAGGTGTAGTGATGAGCAGAAAAGCATAAGAATATAAAGCAAGCGAAAGTGAGGTCGAAAATGTTTGTTGAGAAATAGAAGTTACTTTGTCGAGTTTTGCAGAAAAACTCAAGAATTATGGGAAAACGAGCAAAGCGAGTTCGAATTTTTTTTTTTCGAATTCGGATTCGTTACATTTTTCTTTTGACCATTCATACAGAAATAGAATAATTGTCAACATAGGCAGAAAAGTTGAACCTCATTTTACAGTACCTTAGTCAGTATAATGAAAAGTTTGGGTTTTGGAAACTATTCTTAACTTTTTCTAATACCAAGAACATAAAATGTTGTAAATCTATACTTTATTATTGGAGTCCCGCGCCCCCTCGGGCCACTCCACGCGGCCCGAGGGGGCGCGCCCCGCCTGTTGGGAATCCCTGTACTACCAAGATAAAAAGTATCCTATGTGTTAATCCAGGTTATAAACTACCTGTTTGTAAATATCATCCAAATTTTTTAATCACTACATAGTATAAAACAAAGTCGCGTTCTCTGTCCCTATATCCCTATGTATGCTTAAATCTTTAAAACTACGCAACGGATTTTGATGCGGTTTTTTTAATAGATAGAGTGATTGAAGAGGAAGGTTTATATGTATAAATGGCAATGCACCAACAGTGTCAATCCGAGACCTGGTCGTCCGGTGAGCCTCAGCGGGGTGAGTGACTCTAAAGGTATTGCTGACATATTTGGAAGCCATTTTCGTGTACAGTCTACATTAGGGCAGGGGGGTAGGGTGCCCGCTGCTGAGATACCGAGTGGTCTTGTGGGGACAAGATTTAATGCTAAACATGTAGCTTCAATCATAAAGACTATGACTAAAGGTAAATCCCCCGGCCACGATGGGCTCAGCATAGAGCATCTACAGCACGCGGGCCCGCATATATCGAGAGTGCTGGCAATGTTTTATTCTCTGTGTGTGAGCCATTCATATCTACCTGCCGATCTTATGAAGACTGTTGTAGTGCCTGTAGTTAAGAACAAGACCGGGGATGTTGCCGACGTAAATAACTACAGGCCTATTTCACTTGCAACAATAGTAGCAAAAGTGTTTGACGGCTTGCTTAATACTCAGTTAGATAGATATCTGTCACTGCATGACAATCAGTTTGGGTTTCGGCCCAAACTGTCCACTGAAGCTGCTATTCTGAGTCTTAAGCACGTCGTCAGATATTATACGGATCGCAAAACTCCTGTGTACGCGTGTTTCCTGGATCTGTCCAGGGCCTTCGATCTGGTGTCATATAACATCCTGTGGGAGAAACTGGAGAGTATCGGGTTACCCCCAGAACTCTCGAACATATTTAAATATTGGTACAAACACCAGATCAATAGCGTCAGATGGGCGGGTGTAATGTCTGAACCATATAGGTTGGAGTGCGGGGTGAGACAGGGGGGGTTGACCTCTCCTGCGCTCTTCAACCTCTATGTGAACGCCCTAATCGTTGGGCTTAGCAGCCAGCATGTTGGTTGCCATGTGGATGGAGTGTGCGTCAATAACTTAAGCTACGCTGACGACATGGTGCTGCTGAGCGCATCGGTCTGCGGTCTTAGGAAATTAATGGGGACCTGTGAAGAGTATGCCTCGAGCCATGGGTTGAAATATAATGCAGGGAAGAGTAAATTCATGGTGTTTGGGGCTAGTCCAATAAGTCTGAATAGTGTGCCTCCTGTGTACATAAATAATGCGCCGCTTGAGAAAGTGGAACAAGTCAAATACTTGGGTCACATTGTTACAGCTGACCTAAAAGACGTTGCGGACATTGAGCGGGAGCGGAGGGCGTTGTCAGTTAGAGGTAATATGATAGCGCGTAGGTTTGTGCGTTGTTCGAGGGAGGTAAAAATAACGCTCTTTAGAGCTTATTGTACATCTCTCTACACGTGCAGCCTGTGGGCAAAGTATACTCGTGCGGCATACAGCGCCCTCCGCGTCCAGTTCAATAACGCGTTCAGGGCGGTGGTGGGGCTGCCCCGACACTGCAGCGCCTCAGGCATGTTCGCGGAGGCGCGCACCGACTGCTTTCACGCGACGATGCGCAAGCGGTGTGCGTCTCTGGTGCGCAGAGTGCGGGGCAGCCCCAACACCGTCCTGGCAATGATTGCCAACAGACTGGATTGCCCTTACATCCGGCAATGCTGCAGCAGACATATTGTTACTGTGTGAGTGTTCGTTTTTGTCTGTGCTTGTTATGTATGTAATATGTATTTATTGTTTTTGATATTATTTGATTTAATTTAATTTAATTTGATTTATTTTGTTTTCATTTATTTAATTGACTTCAATTCAACATAACTTATTCTCATTTTATTTTATTTTAATTGATCTTGGATTTTATTGTATTTTAATTTATTGTATTTTAATTTATTGATGTAATTTATTAAGGCTCCTGGCCGTGACTTCACTCGACAGAGTTTAGGTAAATTCTTGCGATGCTATGTTTGTGTGCACCGTTCACGCACACACGCCTAAACATCGAGCGTAGTGATCGCTTAAACAGTTTTGATCCTATAGACGGTATTTTGTTAAGTTACGTAGGTACGCTTAAGAAATAAGTCTGGAATGTTTGTGTATATTCGTTTAGTATATTTATAACAATTCTGTTTTATATGGAATTTTATACTTTTTGTATGGAAAACATGAAAAATTATTACCTACATGTTGAGTTTTATGGGTTTATGGGTTTCATAAAGGGGGTCGAAATTTTCATTATTTTTGCGAAAAGACACAATTTTCGAGATATAAGCAAAAGAACAGAAAAAAGATAAAGTACAGTTTTTGCAACTGAATGAGTTATTAATTTAGTGAAAATGAAAAATTCGCTATTGGTGCCGATTCTCTTGTATACCGAACTAAACTTACTAAACTATCACTAAAATTCCTTAATTTTGACTATGAGAATCTCAAAGCTATTCTGCAAAATAAATTCTCTAAATTTAAAAATAATTTTGACACATCTAAATCGAATTTGACAACCGCGACTCCACACGTGATACCTAACCACGTGAATCTTTTTAGAGCCGGAGGCGCGCAGGGGGGGCAGCTTCGACGTGTTTTATATGGATTTTTCACTTTTTGTGTGGAAAATAAGAAAAAATATTACCTACATGTAGAGTGTTAGAGGTTTAAGGGTCTTTTAAAGGGTGTCGAAATTTTCATTATTTTTGCGATTGGACACACCGTTTTCGAGATATAAGCAAAAGAAAAAAAAAATATTCGGTACTGTTTTTTCATCTGAAGTCGAGGTGTTTGTGTGAATTTTAGTTCATGACAACCAATTTTATTCCACATGTTTTTAGTCACGATAAAAAAATAGTCATATTTAGTTAGAAAATCTAAATTTTAGGTTAAAAACGTCAAATTCAGTATAGCAAAATTGCCATTTTCACTAAACTAATATCTCAGTGCCATCTTAGTGCTGTCAAACTAAAATATAGTTAAGTTGTGTCACTTTAGTCTATTTCAGAATGGGAAATCGTCGTTTGACAGGAATAAACTAAATTTTGGTGATTTTTAGTTTAGTTTAGAGGCATTTGTGACAAGAGAATCGGCACCAATCTGAATTTGACTTTTCTCACCTAAAATTTTGATTAGTGCCGATTCTCTTATACACCGAACTAAACTAACTAAACTATCACTAAAATTTCTTACTTTTGACTATGAGAATCTCAAAGCTATTGGTGCCTATTCCCTTGTTCACAAACTAAACTAAATTTAAGTTCAGTGCATCTTTTTCTTACAATTTCATTAAGAAAAGGACAGAAGATAAATTTTAGTTTAGTCCTGTCAAATTAATCACCACCCATACAAGTTTAGATGTGATTAAAAACTTGCCGACTAAAATTACGTCAATTAACGTCAAGCGCTGATTAATTTGACAGGACTAAACTAAAATTTATTTTCTGTCCTTTTCTTAATGAAATAGAAAGAAAAAGATGCACTTAAATTTAGTTTAGTTTGTGAACAAGGGAATCGGCACAATTATGCAAAATAATTTCTCTAAATTTAAGAAAATTTTTGACACATCTAAATCAAATTTGACAATCGCGACTCCACACGTGATACCTAACCATGTGAATCTTTTTAGAGCCGGAGGCGCGCACGCTCGACGTGTTTTATATGGAACTTTTCACTTTTTGTATGGAAAATAAGAAAAAATATTACCTACATGTAGAGTATAAGGGGTTTAAAGGTTTTATAAAGGGAGTCGAAATTTTCATTATTTTTTGCGATTGGACACACCGTTTTCGAGATATAAGCAAAAGAAAAAAAAAAGATTCAGTACTGTTTTTGCATGTGAAATCGAGGTGTTGGTGTGAATTTAAAGTTCATGACAATCAATTTTATTCCACACGTTTTTAATCGCGAAAAATAGTCAGATTCGGTTAGAAAATCTAAATTTTAAGTGAAAAACGTCAAATTCAGAATAGTAAAGTTGCTTTTTTCACTAAATGAAAATCTCAGTTCCATCTTAGTGCTGTCAAATTAAAATCTAGTTAAGTTGTGTCACTTTAGTCTATTTCAGAATGGGAAATCGATTGCCCATTCTGAAATAGATTAAAGTGACACAACTTAACTATATTTTAGTTTGACAGCACTAAGATGGCACTGAGATATTAGTTTAGTGAAAATGGCAATTTTGCTATTCTGAATTTGACGTTTTTAACCTAAAATTTAGATTTTCTAACAAAATATGACTATTTTTAATCGCGACTAAAAACATGTGGAATAAAATTGGTTGTCATGAACTAAAATTCACACCAACACCTCGACTTCAGATGAAAAAACAGTACTGAATTTTTTTTTTTCTTTTGCTTATATCTCGAAAACGGTGTGTCCAATCGCAAAAATAATGAAAATTTCGACACCCTTTATAAAACCCTTAAACCCCTAACACTCTACAAGTAGGTAATATTTTTTCTTATTTTCCACACAAAAAGTGAAAAATCCATATAAAACACGTCGAGGCTGCCCCCCCTGCGCGCCTCCGTCTCTAAAAAGATTCACGTGGTTAGGTATCACGTGTGGAGTCGCGGTTGTCAAATTCGATTTAGATGTGTCAAAATTATTTTTAAATTTAGAGAATTTATTTTGCAGAATAGCTTTGAGATTCTCATAGTCAAAAATAAGGAATTTTAGTGATAGTTTAGTTAGTTTAGTTCGGTGTACAAGAGAATCGGCACCCATGTCTAACTAAATATGACTTTTTTTAATCGCGATTAAAAAGGTGCGGAATAAAATTAGTTATCTTGAACTAAAATTCACACCAACACCTCGCTTCAGGTGCAAAAAACAGTACTGTATCTTTTTTTTTTCTTTTGCATATATCTCGAAAACGGTGTGTCCAATCGCAAAAATAATGAGAATTTCGATCCCCTTTATAAAACCCTTAAACCCCTGACACTCTACATGTAGGTAATATTTTTTTTATTTTCCTTACAAAAAGTAAAAATTCTATATAAAACGTCAAGGCTGCCCCCTGTGCGCCTCCAGCTCTAAAAAAAATTCACGGGGTAGGGCAAATAAGTACCACGTGGACTCGCGATTGTCAAATATAATTTTAGTGTGTCAAAATATATTTAAATTTAATTTAGAAAATTTTTGTTGCAGAATAGCTTCAAGATTTTCATAGCCAAAAGTAAGGAATTTTAGTGATAGTTTAGTAAGTTTAGTTCGGTATACAAGAGAATCGGCACCATATTGCCATCTTAGTGCTGTCAAAATAAAATATATTCTAAAATTATTTCACGATAGGAAATCATCGTTTGACAGGAATGAACGAAACTTTGGTGATTTTTAGTCTAGTTTTGAGGCATTAATTTGTGACAAGAGAATTGGCACCAGTATCCATAAAGGGATCTGAGACACTTGCGCGAAAGACATTTTCGCGAAAGACACTTGCGCGAACCCACTTGCGCGAAAAAGTTGCGGAAATGAGATTTCTTCATAACATCACGCCATCAATTTCAAAGGGCCCAACACTTTGAAATTGATAGCGTGATGTTATGAAGAAATGTGAAAATTTTCGCAGCCGCCATCTTAGATTTACGTTTTGACATCAAAATCTGCTTTAGAATCCTCAAAAACTATGAAAAAGACACCTATGACGAAAAATCTGAATATTGTCACAGCCGCCATCTTGGATTTATATTTTGACCTCACTATCAGCTTTAGCATCCTCGAAAACTATGAAAACGATACCCATGACGAAATATTTTTAAATGTTCGCAGCCGTCATCTTGGATCTTTATTTTGACTTAAAGTAGTCTTCAGTAGCGTTAAAGAACTTCGTTCCAAAAATACTTCACTTATTGCTACAACAGCATATCGGCGCGGGCATATCGGTGACGCGAACCCATAACTTTTTCCCCTACCAAAAATCATTCAAAACTATGAAATCTAAAGTCAAAATATAACTAGTGAACCCAGCAGGCAGATGTTGTCCTGCGACAACAGCGCCACGCGAGTCCAACTATAGTTATGAACCATCCAAGTTACACAAAAAGAATTAAAAAAAAAACATCTAAATCAGTCAAGCCGTTTAGGATAAGAAGAATTACGAACACACGTACACCGGTATTTTATTTATTCCCAGGCATGCAAAATTTTAATGTTCTTCAAAAACAAGCAAAGTACTTTAAAATAAAATGCGGATCAAAATGTGGTAGTCGACGTACAATTTCTGGAATATGTTAACATCGGACACGTACGTGCGTGTGTGCGTGCTGCGACGCAAAGTGATACGTCCTCACGCTGGGAAGGCCCGTTCGCTACTGACGGAATAGATTTTCCGCGATCGTTTATATAGTTCACTTTGCCATTTATTTACGTAATGAAGTAATTGTTTATTTATAAAATAAAATTTAGATTCTATTAAACAATTAACTTAAAATTAATATATAATTTTTAAAATTTCTTAAAAGTGTTTCTAAGTATTAGAAAAAAATATTTATTTGGCTTGAAGTTTTGAGAAAGTTACGTTATTTCAACATTTTTTTTCTGCTATATTTTGTATGAAAGTTGAAAAAAGTGGTTCCCCTATGTACAAGTAGACCATATAATGATGTTGATGATATTTTTTCATTTTCAACATCAAAAGCAGTTTCTTCTAACGAAACGATCAAACGTCAGTCTCGCGTCATTTTTTGGAAAACTTGTTGCGAATTTTAGTGATTTCCCACGAATCCTTAATTTATTTCAAAAATCCCTTTCCCCTATGTACAAGACGAAGAATTGGACTTTTCAAATCACAAATAATTTTGTTTAAATTCTCGTCCCCTTTCTCACAACGAATAAACAAAATTGATCAAAATCAGTGATTTCGTGCGGTGCGGCGGCACGGAGCCTTAATTTGTGTTTGGCTATGGGTGTTATTTTTTACCTGAAATAAATGAATTTATTATTATTATAATAACCCGGTTTATACCCGTGCGAAGCCGGGGCGGATCGCTAGTTTATAATATTATAAATGTAAATAATAAAGTAAAATAAGTCGTAGGTGTAGTAGTCAATAAGTAGTTGTAGTATAAATAGGATTTACCTGATCCCAATCGATATTGGAGTCGAGTACGTTCGGCGTTAGTAACAACGGGAAGTTGGGCGATTCGCACCGCACCTGTATCATAGAAACATTATTATTAGTGGAAGTCGCCGAAAAACTATTGGATCACCAATATCACAAGCAACAATAATGCCATAGACCAGGTGACTGACAAAAAAATCGGAATTGAAAATTATAAAAAGAAGAATTCCACGTCGTACCAACAAACAGTAGTCGTAAGATGAAAAGCCCCGGCCGGTTGCTGCGATCGCGGATCAGTTTCATCTTAACTTTTTTCGCAGGCATCATGTGCCTTTAAATGTATTTTTTTTTCTTAATTTTCTTTTTGTAGGAAATATGAACGTCAGTACTTCCAGTAATTGGCGTTATTAAAATGAGTACCTGGCACGCGTGGTCGGGCCCGTGCGCGGTGACGTGCAGCGCGCAGTAGGCGCTGAGCACGGGCGCGCGGTACACGTGCACGCCCGACAGGTGGTACGCGCCCGCGCCCGCGCCGCCCGCGCTCGCGTGCCCGATAAGCACGTTGGTGGGAGTCACTTTGCGGACTAGTATGCCTGGGGGGGGGGGGGGAGGAAATAATTACTTTTAGCTGTAACGTTAAGAACGCGGCGACGCATGAATTGTCCATATAAACGTAATATCTAAATCATTTGCAATTTGGGCATATTTCCTTAATATGTTGTTATTCTGATTTAGACAATGTTTATCTAGGCTCCTACATTTTTTTTTTTCCAAAAACTTTTCTAAAATGAAGTTTAAACGAATTTAATTTCGCACATTTTTACAGCGTAAATGACATGTCTTCATATTGTTTCATTTACAATTTTTGGTATCACGAAACACATCCAAAGGACATCACCCACGTTCCATATATTTTTGGACCAAATTTGAAAATGGCGGCCAAAGAAAAAAAATACGATATTCTGTTAGAACTTGTTCTCCTTAACATTTTTTATTATGGCACCAAAACTGTGAAACCATTGCCCTCGGTTTTATTTGAGTTCAAAAATCTTTATTTTATACATTTTCTATGAAATTAATTTTATAAAAAAAGAACTATACTGCTATAGCATTACAATAGTTTGTAAAATATAATAATGAGAAAATACAGCCTGCCTGTAGTGGTTTTTTATTGTGGTATTTTGTTTTTTGTGGTACAGGGGATTTTCTAAAAATAAAAATACAGTTGTATCTTACGTTCAATTGTTTATGAACCCTTTAATTATTTCTAAAAGTACATGTACGTCTTACAAGTATGTTAATTCATAACATATGGTTAAATAAGTATATCGTTCTCGTCTGGAACTACGATAATGTTTTCTAATCCCAAAGCCAGAGGTAATAAATAACACCTGTAAATATAATAATAACATATCTTTCTTTATTCAAAAAAAAAATAACATTGTTACAAACACTAAATACATTTACAACATACAGAAGAAGTGTCTTAAATATAGGTCCCCTGGCTCCCAAACTAGGTTTATACCTGTTACTTGGGAGTCAGTGTTCCTCCATTAAAAAAGTCGTTACGTATGTCGTTGGTTATTAAAAATGAAAAATAAAACAAAGGCACATTTTCTATAGATAAAGTACAAAAAAAAAAAATAACAATCATGAAATGTGCGGGGAGGTGTGTTGAGAGTGTGTGAGTGTTTGATGAGTGAGTGAGTGTGTGAGTTTGTTTGATGAGTGTGGAGTGTGTGTGTGTGTGTGTTGGGGTGTGTATGTGTGTGTGTTTGAGGAGTGTCAAACGTATGAAAGGAGATGAGAAGTTTGTGTTGGACTATTGAGTTGAAGAGAATAGGTTTTCTATTTCGTCGTAGTTTTTTTCCCATCAACCACGCTTTCACTGAGTTTTTACATTTGTGTAAATTAAGTTTTTGTATCGCGAGCAGTTTATTGATCGCGTTATACAGTTTTTGACTCAGGTAAGAGAACTGGTGGCGAGCGTAACTCATGTACCATATTATGCACATAATATGTGAACAGCACCCAATCGTTCTTTTTCCTATTAAGCACGTGCAATAATAGTGACGGATTGCACTTCGACCGGATGATGTTCTGTCTATTACAATGTAGGTATAATATTGGCGAGCTCGGACATGTTGAGATTGCAGTCGTCCTCGTATCATCCACATATCTGTTCCTTCTAACTCTTCCAAGTGTTCATCTGCCATTTCATTACTGAGCTCAATTGAAAACGATCCGTTATGGAGGATATGTTCACCATAGTAGCTTTTGGCTTGTTTTAGTTGGTATACGCCAAGAGCAAATAATAAGAGGTCATCTTCACTCAGCCTCGGAAAATCTGCAAACTCTGGCATATCTGCTGTCATTAGGGTGAACTGAGCTCGTCTGCGATTGTAATTATGGCGATTAACCAGTTCTGCTAATACATTTGGCGTATTCATTCTTTCATTTATGATATCCAAAATGTCTGAAGCATGTGGATTATTTTCGATTACAACATGGTATTTATTTAAAATGGCGGCTGCAATTCTGAAGTAATCAAACATGTTTTAGCGGCTCTATTGTTGTATACATTTCGCAATAGTCGAAAATCTCTTTTAAATCGGCCGTTCACTATTTCCACTACCCAACGACAAATCGTAATCAGCCTTGATTTGTTTGCTTGATCTGGCGTGAGTTGTGTTTCATTTTGGTATTTTGTTGCTGGCATATGTGGTATGTAATCGCAAGACTCAAGGTTTGCCACAGAATCGCGAAATCCACGGTCCAAAATAAAAACATCTCCGGTCCTAAAAAACCAAAGGAATGCACTGTCTACATCTCTTATCGTAGCATTCATGATTTCTGCGTCAGACGTAACGGCAGCATACGGTCCAATTACCTCAATAATATGTCTATCGCAACAAACCAAGAGGAACGGTTTCAGGAGGTTTCTGTATTTGTGATGGCTGTAAGACTGTCGCTAAAAAAAGTAATTGCTACTTTTTTGCAAATTTTAATTTTTAATCATTTTATTAAACTAAATAAAATTACATTTAAATCCACTTTTAATTAATTTTTACAAATTAATATCCATTTAAATAAATTTATATGTATGTACCATCACAAATTGTTATCGCCTTCCTTTCATCTTCGGGGCTCAAGGGGTTCCCGAATAGATGGTTTGGTATTGTGGTAACGTGTTCCTTTGTGCAACGTTCTCACGTGTTATGTGATCAAAACCAAGGTTTAAAGGCACAAAATCCTGTAAGAGCGCATCGCGTCCAATCGGCAACCACCTTTGGAAGGTTGATTCACCACATTTGAAAATGTTTGCTAGTCTAGCATTGGAGTCTCCAGTCCTCAACTTAACTAATAATGCCGCCAAAATAGTATTTTTTTTATTAAATGACCTCAAGCTTGACAAACCCTCCATCAATTCGGCAAACTGGTCTTGAAGTATTCCGGTCCAGGTATGGAACTCGTCCGGTGCCATATTTTCATATTGTTCGAAGTTAATGTGGTCTTGAGTAATATGTCTCTGTAATGTTGATACTATGTCCATTATTTGAACAGCAGTGAACTCTTCTGATTAGCTGTCTTGTAAAGGGAGTAAATGCCAAAGATTTTGCTCCTTGTGTTCATTGCATACACGTGTGATTTCTGGCACATAATAACTGTACTGGCACAACATACGAAACCTTATGTTTTCGGGTATCCGACGACAAGATTAATTTAAACAATGTTGAAAAATGCAGCTATTTGAGGTATTCGGTGCGCGAAGAAGACCAGGCAATTCCAACGAAATAGATCTTGGATTTGGATTTTCGACTGGTACATCTTCTTGATCAACTTGTTCTCGCATACGTCGTTGGTGCGTACGTTCAGTTCTTTGCCAACACGGACGGCAAATGAATTCTGTAGCCGCCAACTAGAAAGTAAAAAAAAACACAATAAGTATTTAGCAGACAAAAATCATTATCGTGAACAGCCCTTTATGAATAATAGAATCGTCAGGTAATAAACGCTTCAAAGGATTATTGCGCCGATTGAAAGCATAGTGTTGTCAAGGACGCATACCGTGCTTTGTCTGTGTCGGACTGGCCGGTTGGCCTTGAGACGAAACGGCGAAGTACGTGTTTAAACATATTTTTTTGGCATTTGACAGTCAGTTAATGTAATACTGCACCCTGTTTCTTTTCAATAGAAGCAAACATAAATCGGTCTTTTTGACGATGTGCTAATATAGGTTTTCTCATGTAATAATAATATACATAACATGGACATAAATAAAGGGCACTGTGTTCTTACCTGTCGAAGTAGCAATTCTTCTATCACTATTTGGGAGATATCAAGGTGATCGCTTTCACGAGAACTCCAAGAGTATCTTCGTCGATTCTCTGTCGATTCACGACACAAGATACATAAGTCCGCCATGGCTCACTTTAATATAACAGTTTAAAACTCAACAAAAACAATAACAAGGCTACACGTAACAGTCAATAATAAAACTTAACAAGGATGATAACAAACTAAAACAACAAAAACAAATAGTATATAGCAGGAGCTAGCGAAATTCACACAGTGCAACGTACACGATAGCTTTGCTTTCGGAACTAAATAAAGTAACAGTTGTAATGCGCAGAGCGGGGCGGGTCGTTTAGCGGGTAGGGCAGGGGCATCACATTGCGTGGCAGCAAACGGCAGTTACCTGGAAGTTTCTATTCAAGCTAAATCCTTTGTTTTGACAATTTATGTTACGAAAAATGCGTGCGACTTTTAACTCAAATAAAACCGAGGGCAATGGACCCACAGTTTTGGTGCCATAAAAAAAAAACGTTAAGAAGAACAAGTTCTAACAGAATATTGTGTTTTCTTTCTCTGGCCGCCGTTTTCAAATTTGGTCCAAAATGGATGGATGTCCTTTATCATGAATTTTCGAAAGGTAGTAGTGCTATCGCGTCAAGCAATAATTGTCAATGTGTGCGTGGTAGTATTGCTCACTGTAGGTGTATATCGCTCCGACAGGCACTCACACTAGCGCAACGTGCTTGGAATTGAATTTTGCAAACATCTCGATTTGTAGTTGCGAACCGTGTCGCCGGCCTCTTAAGGTATAGAAATTTATGGACCTGTTTTAATTTTCTTATAGACACTATCCACCGAAAAAGTTGGAAAACTGCAAAAAATATCTATGAAATTGTGAGGCGGTGAAACGGGCTATGAATTAATTTATTAGGATAAATCGATATTTACCTTGTACCGGTAGCGTTACTGTCTCGCATTCGTATCCGTTCACGTAAAGCGTCACCTGTAATCAAAACAGAAATAATGTAAACCTGAAAATACTATTCTATTAATAACGTTAATAAGGGTGATTTTATGTTTTGAAAAAAGATGTTGGAAGACCATGTTCACGATGGATGATGCGAAAGAGTGACATCCACGGAGACCCGCTCCGCTGCGTACTAACGTACAGCTGAAAATACAGTAATCGCGGAGTGGGGCGAGTTTTCGTGGATGGCACTATCTGTAATGTCTTCATCATGCCACGCATCCTGCCCGTATCGGCGACCAAGTTACTTTGAAATCGGCATACAATTAGACCCTTTCCATCCAAAAATACAGGATGTAAAAAAAATTCATTACATAGCCGTTATGCAAAAGCCGCAATTTTGTTATTTTTGGTGTGAAAAATCACTATTTACGGCAGCCCGCAATGTAGCGCACGCAAAACATTGTGCTTATGAGTGCATGCAACGGTACAGGAGTTGTGGGGGTATTTAAAGTTAAGTTACATATAAAAGTAAGAAAAATTGTGACTTTAACCATCAATATCTCCATAATCAGAAGGTTCACAGTACAAAAAAAATATCACAATGACGGTTTATAAGTGCCTCTCGGCTTCGTTAAGCGTCTTTTTACATCCATTTGATTGATTAGCCTAGGTATTTGAGTTACCTGCACATAGATATGTCTCTTATAGACCAGCTCCTTGACGTTGAGCGCGACGCAGCTCCACGTGCGCGCCGGCAGGGGGCTCTGCACGCGCGCCTCGCTCACCACGCGGTTCACACTCACTTCGGGCCGAGACAGGCGGATTGTGAATGTGCCTGGAAATTATAGTAGTGCTTTAATCTGTCGGCACTACAAAATATATAAACAATGATACTCTAGTTGGGACTTTAATCCAACATATGTCCAATGGCCCGACGGCGGTCCATAAGGATCCTACGATGAAAGGCAAAGTAACAGTTTATTTATTGAGAAATCTTGTGATATTTAGGAGCAGGATAAAATATTTTAGTTGAATGACAATACCTGTGTTAGTATCGAGCCACACCTCCAGCATGAGCGACTCGTGTCCCACCGACAGTACGTGCGACAGTTCAGTCGGCTTGCTGGGAACCTCCTTTTTGGGAGATTTCTTCTTGTTAGCTTCTGTATCTGAAGGCTCGTCGTTAAACTCGTCTGTACCGTCTGAAATTAATTGAAAGTCTTGTGTTACTGACTGATGTTATCGATGTGGACGTTATTAAATGCATGTCATGATACAATGTTTTTGGTGTGTCAGATGCGTTAGCTGTTAATCCAAAGAGCTCCTCGAATCTGTCTGTTTTCCAATAAGATCGTCATGACACATCAAATGATATACCGTAAAAAAGCAGTACCCTAATTGCGTAACTTATTTTCGTAAACAATTATGCCTAATTTGTTTTATTTTGACAGTTCAACAACATTCGTTGCGTTATTTACGTTGTTGAGCAGATTTTTTTTCCCAACTTATGAAGCAATGGATTAGCAATCTGTTTCAAATGGAAACAGATTGTGATTGTGTTGTATTACGCAATAAGAGTATAGGTCTTTATAGAAATACCTAGTTTTCTGCTGTTTTTACTTTGCCTACAAACACCAGTGTTTGTAGGCAAAGTAGAAACAGCAGAAAAACCAGACAGCAGGTAAACAGTAGCGAGTTATGTAAGACAACACTTGTCCAGCCACCTTTGATCTTCCTCAAGGGTGTCTGGACAAGTGTTCTCTAATAAGTGGACAAGTGTCCTCATGTGTCAATGCCGGTGTTTGTACGCACCCCAGCGGTCCGCGTCGCCGCTAGTGGCGTGCTGCGCGTGCTGCGCGTGCTGCGCGTGCTGCGCGTGCAGCCAGGCGGTGAGCGCGAAGCCGGCCAGCCACGGCGCCCAGCCCGCGCCCTCCACGCCCACGCGCAGCGCGTGGCACGACCACGGGGAGCGGATACCTGCACACACATACACACGGCCATAACACTTGTGCTATTTCTTGCCCGTTCTTCTCCATAGAGATCTACGTTTAGGAACGGGTTATAGCTTTAACTCTCTGACTAACTGAGCGACCGAGAATTAATTCAAATTAAAACAAAAAAAAGTTTTTATTTTTTGGAAAGTTTTTATTTTTCACTTTTTAATTGTGGTACCTACCTCACACAAATTCTAATACCACTACCTGCTATGTAAATAACAGTGACAGGAAGTTATCATATCATCCACATGCTAAGTGGGAAAAAATACGTATTATTGAAGCTAACTCAAAAACTACCCAAGCAAAGTTAATAAAATTTATATGGGACCACCTCTGAAGTATGATCTACTAAACAAAAAAGAATTATCAAAATCAATTCATAATTGGCGGAGTAATCGCGTAACAAACATACAAAAAAAAAACAGTCGAATTGAGAACCTCCTCCTTTTGGAAGTTGGTTAAAAACTGCCTTTAATTGAATAAATGTGGATGTTACTTAGATAGGTTCGCCAGTACCGTGGTAATATGAATAGTAACATTTACATTACGAAAAAAATATACATTTTACAAAACGTTCGTGACTCAAATGTTCACCATTCTCCTCGCACATTTTATAAACGCGACTGCCGCGAGTGTTGCTGTTTTGTATAATTTCGCATAATAGAGTACATTGAAGTTTTACGTCACATTCTCTTAGCCCAGAAATGGTTCAAAAACGTTGAATTAAAAAACGTACTTAAGAATTCAACGACTTACCAGCCCTGGTGTGTGCCTCGTGGAACCTCTTAGCGCAGTTCTCTGCGTGGTTACTCTGCGACGTCGTGGTGTTCACCACCAGGTAACTCAGCTCCTCCGCCAGGGACTGAATACCTTCTGTGGATAACCATTACACAATTTATCAAAGGAAATAAATACATAACTCTCTTTTGCCCAATTTTTTAAATTAATTAACGTCATAATCTATCTAGCTAAACAAAGGCTTTAAAAAAGACGATATAACCATATCACAAACTGTTATTTTAACCAATTATTAAAAAACAAAAGACTAACGGTATGCATAGCGAAGTTACAGATTTTTGCAAATGGAGATCTACCTTTCATAAAATAAGTAGGACACAATCCTCAACACTGAAGAAACTATTGAGAAGGAGGTTCATTTAAATGACAGTAAACTATTTACCAGTATTATCACTATCGACCGGGAAGGTTAGTATGCAGTCAGGAGTGTTGTACGCAGCCGTAGCCACCAGTCTGTGTAGCGCGTTGAGCAGCATGGTGAGTGGAGGCTGCTCTGCATTGAAGAGTTTGAGGAAGGCGGCCAGCTCGGTCGGCTCTATGCTCTGGGAGGCCAGCACGTGGATCAGCTCTAAGATGCTGCGTTGAAGATCTGGGGAGCAAGTGGGAAGTGATTGGTTATTGTCATTTTGGTAAAGCAATCTTGCAAATATTGGCTGTTCTGAAAATTGCCTAGTTCTAAAAATCGGAGACAGTGTATTCATTTTGATTTTTAAGATGTGCTACACCACCGCGTTTACACACGAAGAATTTGAAGATTTTGTATCATCAAGCTTGTCACTCTGCATAATTTTGACTTTGTTAACGAGTTTTCCTAGAGCATTTTGTTTTATGTAACCGTTATTTTGATTAAAAAAGTGTCCATAAGTTTCTAGACTGTTTAAACCGACTTTAAAAAGGAGGATATTTTCTTTTGTATGTTTGTTACGCGATTACTCCGCCAATTTCTCCGCTAATCTTTGAGTTATGCTCGTGAACGGGTGCTGCTTGTGGTGACCGGTCGTCTTGCTGATCATGGTTTTGTTATTGTTACTAGTAATTAACTGTTCATTTATTTTACCCCGATGGTCCTAGTTTATCATTTATAACTGCCAATTACAGCTTTATGTAAGCGGGCACGCCCTTTATGTCTGGAGGCTTTTATTTAGATATTTAGTTCTTTTTACGTTTAGTTTTTTTTTTTTTAATATTGCTTTAGTATAGTTCTCGATGTTTCTGGTTGGTATATTGGCCACACGCCAATAGCTGCCTGGCATATGGCCTATAATTTATCATTTGAATTATGTTTTGTGTTGCATAATGTAAGTTTTTTGTATACTATTGTATACAATCATTTTTCTAATTTGAACAAGACAGCTGTGTTGCTGGGGAGTTTGTTGCGCCACTTCTTCTGCCCAGCTAAAGGCACTAGGAAGTGGTGAAGGGTGGGCGTTTTTGGGGGACTGTCTTATGTAATTTTGACGTTCGAAAAGTGCTGATTCTCAGCCTAGATTGAATAAATGACTTTTGAATTTTGAATTATGAATTGATTTTGATGATTCTTTTTTGTTTTGTAGGACACACTTCAGAGGTATGTGTCTTATAACTTTCACCTCAGCAGCGAGAACATTATTTTAAAAGGTAAAAAAATACATTAAAATAAACTTACATCCTCTTTATTCGATTATTTAGAAAAAAAACGTGTGCGGTCGGGGGACCCCCGTCAGGAACGAAGTTCCTTCTCACGTATGATTTAGCCGTCACGGCTTACAACTCCATTTGTATTCGCTGTAATCAATATTTTTGTCTGAAATTTTTTGCAGTCTATGGTCGGATAGATATTCTCGTCAAATAAATCGACTAAAAGCAAAAATATAAATGGGCAACATTTTAAAAAAATGTTGAAAATGACATTCCCGCGCGGTCAAAATGACAGTAAAAACGTCACTCCCGGGATGCGCGCGTTCGCTGTAATAATTTGTTTTTTAATGGTTTTAGTGTGTAAATCGTCGGAAAGTGGTGATATTTTCATTTTGAAGTAAATACTACATCGTTTTAGATAATATTCGCACTAAATAACATTAGATTATACCTATTTTGACCCAACCAAAAAAAGTGTAAACAAACGTGAAGGAGAAAGTTTACGTGAAAGTGAAAGTTGTGATATTTTGTAAGTTTTCTGTATGGATCTGATCGGTAAGTGTTTTATTTATTTTATATAAGAAATATTTCAGCGTTTTAGAAAAAAATTAGACAAAAATATAAATAAAAAATATTTTTTTGGTACGGAGAAAGTTATGAAAGCACTAGAAATTCTAGAACAGCAAAAATCTAGATTTTTTTGAATTTTTTTGAAAAAATTTTGGTCTCTAAAAACGCTTTTATTAGATAACTTATCTATCCATAATGTACCCTACAAAATTTCGTATGAATTGGTACGGTAGTTTTATCAGAAAACGTAAAAACATTAGAACATAGAAATCACAAAAAAAACGGGTAATAAAGATTAGTAAACGTTGATAACAAAGACTGTAACCATTTACAATGTATCTCTAATCTATTCGAGTAGCAAAAAACATAAACAAAACACTTTAGACGTTATTATGAAACCCGATGCTTTTGTTTATTCAAGTGCGGTCGTAAATCTGTCACGGCGCGGACCACCCGCGGTCCCTTAACGGTACTAGAAACAAAGTTTTCGCAGCCGCTATCTTGGATTTTCATTTTGACCTCACTATCGACTTAAGCACCCTCAAAAACTATAAAAACGATACACATGATGAATGAAAATTTTCACAGCCGCCATCTTGGATTTACATTTTAATTTCATTGCGGCGCTTTAGCACCCTCGAAAACAATGAAAACGACACCCATGACGAAAAATTTGAAATTTTTTCGCAGCCGCTTGGATTTGCTTTTTGACCAAATTCAAACTTTCTATCTCTCTCTCTTTCATTCTCTTTGAATTAGAAGAAGACAGTCGCAAGCGCCTTTTCGCGTGACGATTTCTGCCAATAAAACGTTTAAACGAATAAAACGTTTGGATACACATCATCATTTTTCATCAATGATGAAAAATGATGATGTGTATCCAAACGTTTTATTGTTTTTTTCTTTTTTGGGTCTACTAGCTATGGAATTTTAAAATCGAACTTCGATTCGACTTGTTTCTATCTCTCGCTCTTTTCGTATCGAAGTGAAAGTGACAGAACAAAGTGAAGTTCATAACTTTCGAATTTTGTGAGACCCAGCACAGTTCTCAGCATTAAAAAAAGTTACTTTGTCTCACGCTCGCAGCAAAATCGAATTTTGCTCACTGTCTATACACAGCAAAACCTGTTTGTTTGAGGTGCTGAGGTGAAACAGTTTTTTTTTTCATATGAACCTACTAGGTATGTTTTGGAATTGGGAAGTAGCTTCATCTTTCTGACTGACCGACCCCTTGACAGATCGAAAGTGCCTGTAATTGGTTTCATTTAAATTAATGCTTTGAGTTGAGTTTCAATTTTGACATTGTTGATATATCGAGTAGAACTGAATGAGACCGGCACAGAAGCATTGAGATAGGAGGCAAGAACAAAGAGGCCTGTTGGCTTGGGGGTAATCGACGATGATGGTGTTGCATACCTTCGAGCCGGTCATCCCGCATGGCCAGCAACTGCGCGGGCGCGGGCGCCAGCAGGCGCCTCAGCAGCGGCGGGTGCGCGGCGCGCGCGCGGGCCAGCGCCGCGCCCACGCGCCCGCACCACGCGCGCGCCACGCCCACGCCCAGCCGCCACGACGAGCCGTTGCACGAGCCCTCTTCCTTGCAGCGGACTAGTCTGGGAAAACAAGGGCCTCTACATCATCATCTGCCTAGTTTTACATAGAGCGACTCTCTCTGTGACTTCAACGACCCAGCTGCTAGGTAACACGATACTCCTTGGTACACTGATTGTCAGACTTCTGACAAGGGTTGCTACATAAAGCCTTATTAGTGTATTATCCGCAATACTCAATACTGTTATTGCGTTCCACATGTGGGTATTCTTAGATAGTAAACTTATAATAAGGTCATATGGATCCTGCTGGTGTCTACCGGCTAACATTGATTTTTCCTGATGTTTAAACAATGGTCTTATCTTTATCTTAACACTGTCATCAGAAACTAAAACATCATTGAACGTGTTTATCGAAATTCAAAAATGTTTTATTGGGACATCTCATCGGCAAAAATTACGAACTTCCACACAAACTTTCGTCCCCTATTTAACCACTCGAGGAGATGAATTTTCTAAAACCCTTCCTTAATGTTCACCTTACCTTAGATTTTTATTAAATAGATTGCAATTCACTACAGGCGACAGGTCTTTCGTAATGTATTTATGTATAAGGTATAAAATTAGAGGATTATATTCTAGATAAGAATGCTTGGAAGCATGCTGGTCTAGCTCCATAGGACAATTTAGTCTAGACAAAATCAAACTGGTTGCTAATTTAATTGTGTAATTAAATATTGTAACATTTTTTTTTTTTTACATTCTTTGATTACTGACACACTGACTAACTAGTATCACTTGTAATTTTTTTAGGAATATCGTATAGGTACCTACTCTGACAATGCTTGTAAATATGTGAACACCATGTATCCATTACATAATTATTTTTTCTGTCATTGCTTCATTTTTAATTCTTTTTACCTATTGTGGTATAGTAATCTTATTCCAGGTGCATCGTCTTCACATATAATTAATGTATACAAAATATTGTAAAACATTTTAAAAGAGTAACGGTGGAGTTTCTTGCCCATTCTTCTCCATACGAAATCTACCTTTTGGAAGGGGCGACTAGAATCAATTCTATTTTTTGTTTTTGACGTTCAAAAGTGCCTTTTTGTGCCTAATTGAAATAAATTATTTGACTTTTTGACTTTTTTTTCTCATATCTGTATCTTAGCCCTGTTTTCAATTAATTCGACTTGCAAATCTGTTGTCGAGAATCATAAATCAATATAACACAACTTGAATTTAAGTATCTACAATTCTCGATTCTCATAGTACTTACTTACACATTTTTAATCCGTAAAACATTATTAATTTCTATTTAGTTTTAAGAATTAACAAATAACTATTACCAAAAACAGGAACTTTTCTAAACATGTTTTGCATGCTTAGAAATCATTTGATTGCGCAATATTTGAGCAAAGAATCTAACCCAAAACTCTAGATTATTATTTTTTCAAATGACCTAATAGCTGTTTCATAATTTTATTAACATTCATGCATACGATAATAAACCAGTTAAACAACTTTGTTTAACAAATAGCTTTCAATACCTAAGTTTAGCAATAACAAAAAGCTATTTTCTTCTAGTTTAAAACATAAATGAAATTCTTTATTCTGTAAATAGGATATCGGAATCCCATCTAAACGTCATATTTATTTTTTTAAACTTGATGATGTCGACATTTCCTATCTGACTACATCTCTACCTATCTGGCGAAACAAACTCAGGGTCAAAGTATATTTTCAAGTCCAGACATAATAAAAAGAAAAGGCTAAAGGGAAAAGGCTAGGCAGATGATGATGATGACATAATCTTGGCCAGATCATGTGAGGGCCATGTAGATTAGTGTCACATTTGAGCGGATCTGCCCGGTTAGTGCCAGTCATACATTGATTGAGCCACTCCCTTTTTTCGCAAGTCGCCCACATAGTATTGAGCCCTCTCAATAAGCTGATAAGACTATCTAGTTACATAATGAACTATTCGGTCAACAATAACAACAACAACAAATACGATGTCGTTCGGTTCGAGTTTCAGAAAAAGTCTGGCTATGTAGTGCGTTAATCTCTTTCACTGATGTGGCAGTCTCTTTCTAAAAATATTAACGGCCGTGTACTGAACATATTTTCTTTCTGAGTTTATCTCAGACATTACTGACATCGGTGAAGGAGAACACCATGACGAAACCTGGACTTATGTGGTTTGGTTTCCGCACTTAGTCCGTCAGGTGGACCATTGTGCGTGGGCCATGGCGGCCGTTTGGTGGTTATTCCAACCAGCCCACCTCCCTCCAGAAGTTAATTAAAACTCCTGGTCTGTTTAGAACATCAGTGAATGATCTGGGTGACCCGAGGGTTTCTGTTCTAAAGCCACCTGCACTTATAGTTAGTATAAGTCTGAAATCGCCAACCCATCTTGAGCAAGCGTGGTGATCAATACTCGTGCCTTCTCTGTACGAGAAGAGGCCCTTAGCCCTGCAGTGGGACAGTGAAAGGCTGGTATTATTGGAGTACATACTTGTGTATAAGCTGCGTGAGTATATCGACGACGATGACACACAGCTCTGGGTGCGCTAGCTCCCCGCTCTTGGTGTACTCGCCGCATTCTGCACTCAATTCATCCGGCGGCGACGATATGGCTGGGAAAATATCGATTTATTTATTTTAAAAAAGCTTCACATCACAAACATTACACTTATGCTAACAATCTTAATATCTAAAGGACTAACATCGCAAGTGACAATTATGGCGTATATAGCGTTCACCACAATATTATACACCATGACATGTTAGTCGTCTTCCAAAGCAGCCCACTTAATGTATCCAATGACTACTAAACATTTATTTTAAAAAAGATATACACCGTGATATTTTAGTTGCCTTACAAAGGGCCACTCAATGTATCGGACATAAAATACCTCTAGGAGCAATTAAAAAATTGTTCAAATCAAACCAAATCAAATCATTTATTTGCTTAATACAGGTAGGTATAAACAGATGTTACAAATAAATATAAAGTACTCTGTATCATTACCTAATAAGGTGTGCACATATTTATATTATTGTTAATCTACTTATACAATTTATAATATTTTTTTAATGAATGTTTAGTAGTCATCCTTACATATTATAATACAAAGTTCCTCGCCGTGTCTGTCTGTCTGAACGCGATAAACTCAAAAACTACCGAACGGATTTTCAAACGGTTTTCACCAATGGATAGAGTGATTCATGCGGAAGGTTTTAGTGTATAATTCATTAAAGTTTTGTGAAAATTAGCTGAAATTTGACGATTATTGTTGAAGAAGTCGGAAAAAATCATGCAGACTGGGAGCTTTACTGGCGTGCGCTGCGTAAACCGAAAAAGATACATCAAATTTATGTTCTACGGTATTGTTCATCTTAAAAAGTTCAACAAAAAGTCCGCGATGGCATATATTATCTTCTAAGGATGACCCACAATAATCATTTTTATCTTTCAAAATTTGATAAAAATTTAATTGTATTTCCGAAGCTTTTTTGACCGGTACAGTATTAATCCTTATCCAATAAAATATGTTATTTAAATTGGAAATTTAATTTAGATTAAAATATGCCTTTAAATGAATAGTTTAAAAGATATCACAGTTTCAAAATTACGCCTAGAAACGCGGGCGCAGCGGTAGGAGTCAATGACTTTTTCCTCGGTTATTTAGGTATGAAATCTCGGTAGTACGTTCCCATGGGATATTTTCCGACATCCACGCGGGCGAAGCCACGGGCAAAAGCTAGTTAGATATATGAAGTGGGTTGCTTTTGTAAGACGACTAAAATGTCACGGTGTATATTGCTGCCTTGAGATTGAATTAATATATAAGCTAAAACAGATCAGCGTATAAGCTGGGTTGCAATAGTAAAAAAAACTGGCCAAGTGCGTGTCGGACTACACACAATGAAGCGTTTCATAGTTGGGATGAATGTATCCCAAATACAAACTTAAAATTTGTGGTTTAAATACTTGTGCTCCCATACATTCCATCTGTAAATGTAAATTTGTACGCACAATTTTGAGAGATTTACCATGTAATTTTAAGATCATAGACTTCTTATATGTTTTCCTGTAATTTATGAGTGAAGAATCATTCTCTGTATATTTTTTTTTTCAAAATTTTAGGCTCAGTAGTTTCGGAGATAAGGGGGGAATGGTCAATTTTCATCTATTTTCTTAAATATCTTTAAATGTATTTATTTTAAAATTATTAAAAAAAATATTTAAGATCCTCGCAACAAGCCCCTTGATATATCACACGATACAGTTGGACAAACTTTATTTTTTAAATTTTCTTATTTGCCCCCCATATTCAAAATTCATTTATTTACGTTAAACGTCCGTGTTTATGACACAAAAATACATATGTGTCCTAAATTTCAAATTAATCGGTCGATTAGATTCAGAGCAAATTGGCTGTGACAGACGGACAGACACACACACGATTGATCCTTTAAGGGTTCAATTTTTTCCTGTTGAGGTATGGAACCCTAAAAAGTAGTAAATTAAAAACATCTTGGCAGTGTTGCTTTTTTCTCTAAATCATTGAAACTTGGTGGTTGACTATAACTAATTCTGGCATGTTTTAGACTGTGTGTGTGTATATTCATTACTAATCCTTATAATAGGACTGTAAGTATATTGGTTTTAAGCATACTATTGAAGACGACTCAAAAAATTCAGCGAGATCGCTGAAGAAGGCAAGAAACGCACGCACACATAAACAGAATGATCACGTGTTTAAGTATACTGAGTGCAAGCGCACTCGAGTCGCGAGACTGGCATTAAGCATTGGCTACCGCGTGTGCTTGTTTTCACTTGTTGTATTGAGCCGGCCTTCCGTGGTAGTAGGTATTTATCAATTTTGTGCTTCTTAAATCAAGATTTATTTCGTTGAGGAGGCTACATTGTTCCGCGCAGACGAAGGACAGCCCTCGGCTAGAACTGCATGATTTAACCCACCCGAGGGATTACATTGTTTTAGTTGTCATGGACAAAAATTACACCGAGGATTTCTCCTCCTCTGCACTGGCCAACATTAAAATACAACAAGTTCCATATAACATAGTGGAACAGAGTTGGTTTATAGGTGAGTTCATTACACTGAGCTTTCTCACACAATTTTTGTTTTGTTTTTGTTTATGCTCACGTTGACCACGTAGAAGTAACACTACTATAATATAATATTGACGAAAACCACTGTACAGCTTAAAAACTTGTCCAAGATTGGTACATCACGTAGATAGCAAAATAAAACTTAAACCACAACACGTGGGTCGCACTAGTCACATATTAGGAAGATTCGTATAAGATAACGAGTTTTTTTACCTTCAAAAAGGTTTTCATAATCAAAACTGGTTGAAGTATCCACTAGGCTCACTTCCGGGTCCATGGTTCTATCACAAAACACCGAACTAAAAAGTTTTATTCTAAACTTATTATCACATCTTAAACTTAGTTTTGCTTTCGAAAGTCGCGACGAAATTAATGATAGATACCGGTATGTCGGTATCGGTATGCGGGCGAAGAGTCACTGACCACGCACAACGAAAAATAGGCGCGGAAAGAACTAGTAGGTACCTGCCTCTAAGTTTTATATTATGTAAATTATTATACTATGTTACAACTTACAAGGTACGACATGCCTTTTGTTTGTAGGCCGTAGATAGAAAAGCCCTCAATTTGTTAATATATTATTAATTAATACTAGGAGTACTTAATGCAATTTTTTATTGAATACAGTTATTTTTGTTCAATTTGGGGGAGAGCGGAGACAATAGACTTATAATAACTAAAATATTATAAGACATATACTTGTGATTTTAAAGTATTTAAAAACCGTTGAAAAGGGGTGAAATTAACTAAATTAGTTTTAGTGTAAACATGCTCGTTTTAATGTACACCAAATTCTTATAAGTCTTAGAAGAACCAATAGGAAATATTATCCAGATTACGAATCAGTTACCAGTATACAGTTTTAGTTTTAAACGGGGTTCATAGTAAAATAGCGAGAAATCAGAAAAGGGGCCTCGTTAAGGTGGTTTCTGTGCCAACCCTAGCACCGCGCGCGCTCAGTGGTCAAATCAAATAGCGCGCGCTTCCCCGGCTTCCTGTTACACACTTCCGTCCCTTTTCACGAAATCACTCCCACAGGCTGCAGGAAAGCGAGAGGAAAGATTTGCAGAAAAGCGAGAGAGAAAAATTTGTCATTCATATTCAAGTTTAACGCTAATCGCATTCAGATAATATTAGTTGTATTACAAAAAAAATATTATCTTATTTAGATCTTAGATATCTTATCAGCATAGTAAAAATCAGAATAATTTATTTAAATGAAGTGGATAAAACAAATAACATTCAAATGTTGCAATGCGTAGATATGTCATCAGCAGATAAGAATTGAAAATATAAATAAACAAAGTTATCAACTCAGCACCGTATCCAAAAAATAATATTAATTTCAAAATCTAAATAATTTATATTCCCCCGATCTAATTCCGTCTTCTTTATGGCTTCTGGTTTAAAAGGTGTTTTATCGTCTTTTAAATAAGTGACAAGTGTTCTACGACTAACTGTGCCATCGCTGAAGATTTGGATACAATACAAGGACATTATTATTGCAAGATGCGCCGCAACCCACACGGGCTAGCTATATACAAACAGCTCATAATACAAACCTGAAGGTATTGTAGACATGGATGCGGAGAGCTTCCTTGTTCTGTAGAGTGGAGGCACATCCAGTTTTCCTACTTCGACATCAGCCTGCCAAAGAGAAAAACAGGAAAATTGATTTGTAAGTATAAATATGATCACAAACGCGCCTAATGCAATTCAGCCAAATCAAATTCACTTTCAAGCTAAGGCCGACGACTTATAAGCATTTTATACCTGTACATCAATAAATAAAAAAACCTTTAGAAGATGCCTATAATAAGCCTTCAATAAAATAGAGTGCATCGTTTTTATTAGATACTCGATCGCTGTTTGTTTGTTTCGAAACGTGAACTTACGGCGAAACTACTGGACTCTTAATTTTAATACCTACCTACAGTAAAATATTTATTTATTTTTAAGATCGGACAGTTTAACATCAATACGTAAAATTAGCACTGATAGCCTAGTGGTGTGACCATTGGCCTGCCAAGTGTGAAGATAGGTCTCGAGTTCGAACCCAAACCTCTGACTTTCGGATTCATGTGCGTATTGTATAATTATCACTTGCTTCAAAAAAGCTAAAGCACTAGGAAGTGGTGAAGGGTGGCCGTTTTTGGGGAACTGTCGTATGTAATTTTGACGTTTGAAAAGTGCTTATTCTCAGCCTAGTTTGAATAAAAAATGACTTTTGAATTTTGAACGGTGAAGGAAAATATCGTGCAAAAATATGCCTGAGAGATATTTCCCGACGGCATATGAAGCCAAGTCAGAGAGTTTTTATGCCGCCCATCGGCATAAAAATTCTGACACCAGCACGCCTACCATGACAACCATAGAAACGGGTTTTGTCGACGGAAGAATAGACAAAATGACAGATTGTGATTGTTTATCTGTCATTTTGTCTATTCTTCTGTCGACAAAACCCGTTTCTATTATGGTCTTGCTAAGCGTGCAGGTTAGTCACTAATCACATGAAAAGAGAAAAAAATAATCGATACAGTTTAACGAGCGCCCACGATTAGGTACCCAAAAACAAAACCCGAAACACGTGGGTGAACATGATAGCAATTTTTTTTTGTTGTTGAAATTTTTGGGTTTTTGTTGTCTACTTGGTCGAGCCGAAAATTAAAATAATAATTTTTACTAGCTACTGTGCGATGCTAATACTTTATTCGATTATGTTAATATCTTATTCGATTAGTTAGTGTAACCGAAATGCATTTGAATTTCATTTTCGTAGCAAAATGTCAAGTATGACAGTTTAACTCCCCGGTTCTAAACTAGATTTAATCTAGTTTTCTATGAAGGCTTTAAACCAGTAAATGCGTCATTATGATAAAACATTGTGAAACATTGCCGTCGCTGGGGCCCACGCCTTACTAATACGACCTGTCAGCTGCTATTTGCATTTGATTAAGTGATTCTGAATTTATACAAAATTGCAAACACATTCCCAAGGACAGTTATAGCGTATGAAGCTGGAACATATAGGTACAGGTATTCGAATATCAAAGGCTGTTTCTACGTGTCAACTCAACCTATCGCAGTCATAACACCCAGTTCCAAATACTTCTTGCAACATTTGTTTGTCAGCCCCACTAAACAAGGCATGGACTGTTGTCCAGCTTATAAACGAGGACAGTTAGGTGAATAATAATGTACCCACCTCGTACCCCTCATCCGGCCTGGTGGCATAGGGCTCGCTGTGCTCGCTGGCGTAGGGCCCGACCACGCTGTCCTCGCTGGACGAGCAGTCGGCGGAACTGCCGCCCGACGCGCACAGCAGCGGCGGCACCTGTCCACACACTGCACTTTATCAATATCACAAGTCACACAGATAAACACCAGGCGTCAGAGTACGAAAGGTGCCAGGTTACTAAAGGCCACCAGACAGTTAAACGGTAACATGGAAAAAATATATTCAGACGTTTCCTGCCATTCGCCATCTTCCGAGGTCTAGGTCTTGCCTAAGAGCAGTCAGTGATCTTTGTAGTTATTATTGGGATGATATAGCTACGCAGTAGTGATTCGGTTCACGGTCTGAACTCAATAAAATTAGGAGGGCTATTACCCAATTTAGAGTATTGAGGCACCTGTCACGTCTTCTTGAATTCTTTGAGAGGCTTTTGTTAGTTCCTTGGTGCTGCTAGCTAGGAGTTCTTTGACACTGTTTATTAACCCTGATGAGACACAGACCTTTTCTATTAGCAACTCAAGGAATTTAAAATCAAGAAAAGTAACCACAAAATAAACAAAAACAACAGATATAGACTCGCCAGTGTAGTTTCGTAACAAACACCCCAACAGCCTTCAAATATAAAGGTGCGGACCGACTTACAAGCCTCGAACGAGCGCGCTTTAAGCAGTTGGTTCGTGCTCGACTGTGCTCCGCCAATTTATCGGTTTTTTACGAACATAAAGGGATTTGCATCGCGCTCAAACTACGTTCGAGGACAGTGATCGTTGTAGGTTCGTTGTAAGTCCACACTTGACGCCGCGAACGACGACGTCCAGAACGTGCTCGGCTCGTCTAACGTAGACGCACCTTTAGGAACGTGAGCGAAGCCATGCAAGTTTAGCTGAACTTGACAAACAACACTATTATATCAAGCATAATAGTGTTGGATGTACCCCTGTATATATGTACAGGTATTGTAATATTAGGTATTTTCGAATTCGACTAATATAACATTATCCTAAAGTATTATTAGGAACTACCAATGAGTACCTATTTATTTTCAATTGCCACTGGCAAGTAAGGTCGAAAGTTATTGGCACTGGCACTGGTAGTTGTGATCAAGGATTTCAAAAGCGTCGGATTTTATTATAAACAGCGAGATTGTCTACACAATCAAACTTCCAAGTCAACGCAGTGAAAAAATACGGCCATTTATGCCGCATATGTTGACACTCGCAAATAAACCAAAATAAACCGCATGAAGTTTGGCGAGAAGAAAGGTCCGAGAAGGAAAGAGAAAAATCTGTCAATTTGTAATTATAGTTATACAGGGTTATAGGCAGACGGTTCAAGAACATACGAAAATGGCGGATTCGTGGGGCCGCTGTCTGCTACGTGTTTAGGCCCAATAAATCATACAAACTTTCATTCCCTATATCACCCACTTTAGCATTATGATTTGAGACAAAAACTCCTTGCCAAATTTTATCGAAATCCGTTCAGTGGTTTAGGCATGAAAAGGTAACATTCAGAGTTACTTTCGAATTTATAATATTAGTAAGTTTAGAATCTAATTTAAGAAGTTTTCTATTAGTTTGTTTGTTAGTCAGTTGAAGGATTCTTAAATGTTATCTTATTAAAAACTAGCTTTTGTCCGCGGCTTCGCCCGCATGGATGTCGGAAACTATCCACGGGAACGTACTACCAAAATAGCTTCGGAAATAACAATGAAATTTTTATCAAATTCTGAAAGATTAAAATGGTCATTGTGGAGAAGAAGACATACAAGAAGATGTGATGACATGTTATGCCATCTCGGACTTTTTGTTGAAATTTGTATAAAAAAAAGAACAATACTGTAGAACACAAATTTTATGTAACTTTTATGATTTCCGGGGCGCATGTTAATAAAGTTTAGACAGACAGACGCTGCGGGGGACTTTGTTTTATAATATGTAAATATGTAATGAAGTTGTTCTCAGATAAACTTTAAAAACATTTTAATAGAGCTTTAGTTTATCTGTTGCATTAAGAGAGCAACTACCTAATAATGTTTTTTTTTATCTTGTAGAATTTCATCGAAATAAGGTGTACTCGTCGTATGCAAATCAACAGTTAGATCTCGTTCAAATATATCCAATATACTGTAGAATATCCAGGGCCGTACCGTTCCACAAACAGCCTTACTGTTCTCGGGTATCTTATAATTGAGGTGTACAACACCGCAGGAAATCCGATACTTTTCACCTACATCAAATTTGAACCTTACGTCGATGCGATAGTTCCAGTTCGATGAACGTGATCGGTTCATGGGGGGACGGGTTTTGTGTCATCATATACCCGTGCCATCTCTGTTATGTAATATTCAATGGTCTACTCTAGGAACAGCACCCCCTACTTTAGGCCCTCGTTTTTTTACCTAAAGCTTTGGCATATCTCACCGGCAAAATTACGAACTTCCATGCAAACGTTTATGTCCTATTTAAACCCTTTAGTTAGAAGCATTGATGTAAATCGATGGTTAGACGATACATTTTCTAAAATCCTTCATTAGTGCTCTCTTTCGTTATATACGGAACTCGTATGCAAATGCTTCTAGACCCAGCATTTTAGGTTGTGCGTTGTTTGTCAGTGAACTTAAGATTTTTATTATGTAGTTTTGTTTTACTTTAACACAACACGGCCAAATGCCAACTAGGTACATTAGTTAAAGGCATTTTATAGTTATTTTTTAAAGTATTTATTTATTTTTATACTTATGCTATTATTTTAGGTAAATACAAACTTCTTTTCTACCTGAAGACCTACCTACGGGTCTTTGTTACCTGAAGTAATGTTTTTTTTTCGACGCCTTTTATGTCTATGACGTTCGATTTTTGTGTGAGAAATAAATATTGTATGCAATAGATTTGGTCAAAACCTCGAGAGTGGTATGGGTGACTGACGTACAGGGAATAAGGTCTAATTTAAATAGGAAAATATGGTATACCTGATGTTAAGCAGTCGCTAATTGTAGACAACTCCATAATTGTCTTATTGTCAATTTGTATAACACACACATGCACACAAATCTGTAGTCAAGTACACATGCACTATTGAGTCTTATATTGCACTAATAAAAATAAAAATTGTCATTAATATAAAATGTTGTATGCACCCAAGTCCAAGCGAGTCGCGTCGATAAACGAATGATCTTCATAAGTGAGCGACCGCACTGTTACGTTATTCCGCATTCTGATATTTTGATACCAACCGGTCAAGTGCGAGTCGCGACGCGGGGATTAGAAATACGTATTATCTAATTCGATTTGGGAAGTGTGCTTTATCTTGATCTAGTTTGTCTAAATGGTTTGGTATATTTAAAGAAATAAAAAGCGAGTAGGTTGTAAGACCAGAGATTTTGGATAGGAGTTTAAGTAATATGCCTAGCCCTTAATACAATAAAGAATACGATCTACTAGAGTTAGATTACACTGGAAAATTGTTTTTATTATAATCTTCATTCTTTAAATATTTCCCATTCATGAATTAATTTTATTATATAAGTAATTTCATTGAGCGAACTCTATATTTATCGCTAACAATTAAATACAGTTTCGATTGTGCGGAAACCGGTCCGGTGGTAATAATAAGCGACTTACAACATACATAGCTATCATTTCTGGTTTGGGCACAGATTAGTAAAGATGGGACACTCCGCAAAATCATTTAAATAAAAAGCAACTCTTGCTACTACACAATAAACTGCAATTCAGGTCGCACAGCGCAAATTATCTTTCTATCGCGTAGCTATTATATCTTCTGACTAGGTTACGCCCACTGAATTCCACAAGTCGAGTCCGCCGCGTACCTACTTGTAGCTTCACACCTAAAATGCAGAGTTTCCCATCTGCATTAATCTGTGCTTTGGGTAACATACTAGAAAAATACTTGTTTATAAAAACAACAAAAACACACAGCAAACGAAGCACTTTTTTGATTCGCGTATTATTATAAAGGTAAGACTAAAGTTTTAACTTTAAATCCAACAAGTATTTCTAATCGGTCTAAAGGTAGCTGAGGAGTAGAAATGTGCATGCATTAATGAACCATGTCAGTACCTAGCACAGAGCATGGCATGTATTGAAAGTCGTTATCATCATCATTTGGAAATGGGCAACGAAAACGAACCTTATTCGTGCCTCTAATCTCTGTACCTACGTAAAGACGAGTTTGTAGGTCAAGGTTAACGAAACCTTTCTCAGAGCTCGTGCGACTTACCTACACGTGTGTCTCAGAGCCAGCTCACACCAAACGATTCTATCAATGAATATACTTATTTTTTATTGAAGATAAACCTTGTAGAATTTTTTTAATTTAAATATTGCTAAAAACATGCAAGAAGCAGTGCCGTACTTTCATAAGTTCGGTCATACATTTTAATCGTTTTGCATTGCACTTTTGTATGAAACAGCTGTTTTTTTTTTCATTTGTCATCTTTATTTGTATTAACTTTGATTAACACGGCTAAAAACCAATTACAATAACTAAAGACAGCCTGAGACACATATATTTTTTTAATAACATTTGTGAATTTCTCTCCCTGTACTTCTGACTTGCCAATAAAATCTTCGTCCATTCATCCACAAACAGATCGTTTGTTGGATTAGAACGTTATCACACTGACGATTTGCCAGCGTGTTTCCAGCGAGGCTATTCGTGAGCGTGCTCTCCGCGGGTGGGAAGCGAGCTAATCGCGACTACGCGACGTGTTCTCCGCGTTTTTACAAACGTCGCTACGCACACGCAGCAAACGCGTTGAAAACTCGCCTCGCTGGGAACACGCTCGCAAATCGCCTGTGTGATAAGGCCCTCAAAAGAGATCATTAAGTGCGGCCAGAGTATGTGGTACTGGGGACTTAGCACACGCAATGGTGCGACGCGGAGGCACAGCAAACAGCCTGAGGTTTCTGCCGCGGCAGTAATTGTCTGGGTCAAAGAATCAAGCCAGAATAGCATACATATGAGGAGCGTCAATAGTGCCACGGAGCTTCTTGCAGACTATGAAGTTGCGAATTGGACCTGTAGTAAAACTTGTTCATATTCAAGAGTACTATGACTTGAAATGATTTAGTACGTTACCTTGACATGCGGGCGGCGCGGCATGGTGTGCTGGCGGCTGGGCCGCGCGGCCGCGACCCGGATGAGCGCCTCGCACAGAGCGCGCAGCCCGCCGCCGCCCTCCAGCGCGGCCGCCGGGGCCCCGAGCGCCACGCGCACCAGCGCACAACTCGTGTCTTTTGAACGCCCTGATGTCACATCTGGGTGGAAAAACAAGTTTTTTTTTTCGTAAAAATACCCCTTAAAGTCATAATGCCTCTGAGTTCTTGAACCCCGATTGCGTACCTAATAGTGGATTATTCACCAAGGAGATAGAGCAGTGTCTTATGTCAGGGGCGATATATTGAATCCCGAACGTAACTAAGGATTTTAGTGCTCTCGAGCGAAGCGAGGGAGTTAAGACTAGAATCCTGAGTGCAGCGACGGATTCAAGCTCGTCCATGACGAAGATACCTTTACCCAGAGGTTTGTACTTTTCACACCTTCTCCGAGATAATAAAACGCAATCCGATATTCTATTATTAATTTTTTTGCAAATGTTTTCATATGAATATTTAGTTAAGGATCCAAATTCAGATGATATTATTAAAAAGCGGGTAATAATGAAATTCAGTACAATATTATTACCCGGCTAGACCCTAGGGCAGGGATCACCAATTAGTTTCATTGAGGGTCCATTTATATCACTGTCGCGATCCGTTTTACTGTGTATTTAACTGTGTTTACTATTTTGTGTGGTCTACACAAAATAGGTCGGCGGTCCTGCATTTGGTGACTCCTGCCCTAGGGCTATAATGACCTAGTTTAGATTAGGTTGCATGACATATATTATAATTTGACATTATCGAGCAGGTGGAGTGATTTTTTTTTCCAAATAATAACATTAAATCGTTAACTTCTAAGAGCAAATTATATCAGTGTTTCCAGGTCTCAAGTCTTGTTTTTGAAACCCGAAACCAACCCATACAATTTAACGCCATTTACCTATATGGAATGGTTGGAACAAATTCCAAAACAAATCGACTAAGCAGTATGCACAAATGCAAAGTAAAGATCGATCTGAATTATCAGTCCATAAATAGCAATTTCCATACGACGACTTTAAAAGTGTCAGTGCATTGATGTCTCACTATTAGTAATCAAATCTACTGTGAAACGACCGGCCTGCGAGCTACATGTGATGTCAAACTGGGAGTAACCATACAGGCAACCATCAACTTGAATAACCAACTTTAACATATACCACTTAAAGTAGAAAATCGTTTGTGACATCTGCTAATGTTAGCTTCATTATAAAAATGAATCTTAGACGTTACAATTTAAAGTGCGGTATTGCTAGCAACATTTCATGCTATATGAAACTCTATAGGGCTTGTGCTCTTGAGCTTGGGATATCGCCTTACTGCGGGTTATTGTACAGTCAAACGCACGTCTATGATATCATTTAATAAAATGGGAATTTTGACGTGCGATTGACTGTATCGCTAGTCTATACTAGTAATGAGATTAGTCGAATTAGTTGATCGGCTTATATCGAGTCATCATAGGTGATTCATTGTAATTCAATTAACAGGAATGCACTAATTGGCTCCTGTAACATAGGTGCTATACCTAGTGCAGGAGTCAGGGTCTCACTATCTTTGTTAAAAATTGTTTATGCCAATAAAGAAATTATTATTATTAAATTATTATTTATTTTTAGTTTTTAACTAATCTCGGGACCCAGGGGTCCCGGACCTTTGGAAGGCGTACGAGGGGCCGAAGCCAACTCGTAGAGACCCGTTAGACGCTTTTAAAGAAATGAGGCACCAACCGACGATTATCCCTGTATGCACTATGCAAGTGCACCAAAGGACAACCCCCGGTTGGTGTAGGACTATTGCAGTACATGGAAACAAAACATTGGACTATGGGTTTGGGTAGCAAAAGTGGACTGGTTACCTGGAACTATGGTAGGACTATAGCCCCCGCCTGATCAATGTTTTATATTTACACGGATAAAATGGCAGGGGGTGACTTGCACACTCAAAAATGGGCCCCCAGAAACGGTCGCTAGCACAAAGTGTCGTAGCGACAAGGGGCAACTGTCCTGAGGTGCTTGAAGAGTGGAGAGGTATTCCACGGCTTTCAGAACAATCCCAGAGCCCGGAAGATGGTCAAGATCCCTACGAGCACTTACTGGAATACTTCCTTCCTCCGAGCACGTTTGCTCTTGCGAATCTCCACTCAAGCCGGCCAATTAAGACAAGAATGAGGCGGGAGCTCTGTTCCTCGTCAGCGTTCACTCCAGCCGGTCAATAAAGGTAAGCCAGAGGTGAGGAACAAGACTTCTCCCGGGTGATAGGGTCGGTGGGGTCACTACTGTCCAACAGCTCGCCACATGCTACCCTGCGAGTTTTTGTATCTCTCTTGGTCTGGCTCCTCATCCCAGACCTGTTCCGGCAAAGTAAACTGTACCGGCACAGACCTAGAGTTCGGAGCGCGCAAGCCCCACCACGACGTCAACGTAGAGATACGGCGGTACTAATGTACTTATTTAATTATGTTTTGATGACACTCGTTTAAACTGTAACGGGTTTGAAACCAGACATAATATCACCACAAGTAATAATGAAATACGTTAGGAAGTTATGCGTTCTTCACATTCCTTGATGGTATCCAATTTAAAGTTTTCTAAGAGCAAAAGTTTGTGTACGAGTTCAATTTAATGTTTCATTCGGTCTTTTTAGCAAAGGAATGACAGGACATTAAAAAGAAAGAAAAAAACGGCCAGGTGCGTGTCGGACCACGCACAATGAAGGGTTCCGTAGATGGGATGAATTTATCCCAAGAACAAACTTAAGAGTGTAGTTGATAAACATGTCCTCATACGGAATGTATGGAAGAACATGTTTTTTCAACTGCAAATGTAAGTTGGTCGATTATTACTCGTTAATTTGTAGAGCCTACTTAGCTGTGATAGTTTTCCTTTTAATTTCGTTATACATATATACTATTGCTGTGAATTTTTCGGACGAACACTTGACTCTAACAAAAATTTGAATTTTAAAGCTTAATATTTCCCAAACGGATCCCTGAATCCAAAAATGGTTTTCACAAACTCACAATATTTTTGTACTTTTTTTTTTTTTTTTTTTGGATGGGAAATTATCAAATAACTTCTCCCGCTCTGGGCGGAGCGGGAGGGCGTGTCAGACTCTTACTGACTAAAACCCACCCGTGTTCCTTCAGTTGCCGTGTTGCCAGGGGGCCACGATTTCCCTATCGGTTTTCTTCGAACCCCCGGCAGGCGCCCTTTATGCCTGGAGGCTTTTGTTTAGATATTTAGTTCTATTTACGTTTGGTTTTTATGTTTTTATTTCTGCTTGAGTATAGTTCTCGATGTTTTTGGTTGGTATATTGGCGTGTGCTAGCTGACATATGGCCAATAATTTATCATTTAAACTATGTTTTGTGTTGCATAATGTAAGTTATTAACTATTGTATAGAATCATTTTTCTAACTTGAACAGACAGCTGTGCTGCTGGGGAGTTTGTTGCGCCACTTCTTCTTCCCAGCTAAAGGCACTAGGAAGTGGTGAAGGGTGGGCGTTTTGGGGGACTGTCTTATGTAATTTTGACGTTCGAAAAGTGCTGATTCATAGCCTAGTTTGAATAAATGACTTTTGATTTTTTTTTAAACAGTATAAATTAAAACACTCACCAGACGCAGAAAGTTGCACAGTCAGCAATGCCTCAGTGATCTTGATAAGTACCCTCATCTCCGCCACCCCACACTCGCAGTTACACAGATAATGTAACAACACTTTCAGTAAAGCATAACTGTCCAGGAACACACTCTCACTGACCACGTACTCTCTGAACATAGGACTGTACAGGCATAGACTCGCACAAGTCTTCCAAAAAGTCCACACGTTCTTCAAAATTTCTATGTGATCTGCAATTGTTTCTTCCATTACACTCTCGCTTGATGCGAAATTAGACTTTATTGACTGCGGCAAAGAGTGCTTACTTGCTTGCAGCTCTGTAGGATGAATGAATGCTAACATATCACGTTCTTTACTGATGTCACATAAGTCTCCGAATTTGTCCTCGGGAAGTTTGAGTTTGTATATCTTGAAGCATTTGTCAGTAACTTCCGTCAAGGATTTGAACAGCATCTGTACGGATGCTAATGAACTCATCTCTCTAAAGTAAGTCAGTTCGGAATTTTCCTTGATTAGTTTAAAAACCTCCACGATTATTGCTATCTCTAATATAGAGCAGCACTGGTTGGAAAATTCCGATAATGAGACCAATTCTAATACATAACTGAGTCCACCTTTTTGTATGAATTGTTCGGCGAATGATACCGTGTTTAGGAGACTTGCGAAGATGTTAAGGCAGGATACGGTGAGGAAATAAGCTGATTCTTCCATTCGTATCATGTATCGATGCTTGGCGACGATGAAGGTTGGGTATATGACGCTGAAGAGTAGTTCACACTTCATTTCCATCCTACATTTAGGTGTGACCCTCAGTAAGTGACTGACCGTTGCATGTAGCACATTATTATGGTTGTCTAGCTGCAGCAAAGAGTTGTAATGGTAAAGGAATGACCACACACTCTTTCTCTCGATGGGACTGATGCCGTGGGAGCAGAACTTCCTGCCTACTTCCTTCTTCTCATCACACGGCTCACAAATAGAACACGGCAGTTGATCCGTCACTTTTTGTAAGAGTATACTCGCTCCTAATTCTCCGTATACAGTATGTTCTAAGACTTGCAGACATAAGGGGGCGACGCTGCTGTGCGTTAACATCAGTCTTACAATGCTTTCCATTAACAGTCCTGGTGAGAAGCAGCAACATACTCCACAGTTTAACATCACCTTCAAAATCTTGTTTCTTAGTACACTTTGCGCTGATACTTCCTCATCATTGAGTAGTGATGTCAGGGTTCCGTATAAAACGGAAACACAACACGTAGAAGACATTGGTAGTCCAGTGCTGGCTTCTCCGAGAATGTCGTGATGGTGGTGCATGCCTGCAGCGACGCGCTGCCGACACACTTTGTGCCTCGTGCGAGGACATGCGGCGGAATGTATCACCTCGCTGCGCACGCGCTTCATGCCAACCACCAACTTCCCGACAGTCTCTATTAACTTTTTTATTAACACAACGCTCTCTTCTTTCTCCGCTGGTATCCTAATCATTAACTCTATACATTCCTTCAAGAGCCCTCCTTTCAAACACTCTCCGTACAACTTGAATTGATCGGTAAACTCCCGTAGTTTGTCCACACTGCGACATTGCATCAGCAAACAATGGAAGAACGCTGTTATAGAATACGCGATTCCGAATACGAATTTGAGCAAATTTTCCGATTCAGTCTTATCCTCTTTACGATTCTGGTATTCGAGTTTGTTTTGTCGGCACTTCGAGATGACGTCTTCGAGTATTCGAAGCAACATCGGCAGGATTCCGTTGTTGATCAGTTTGGCACACAAGTCCGAGTGGATTAGGACCTGGTCTAGTGAGACCATTAGCAGTTCTGTTAAGGCTACTTTGATTCGCGATACTTCTTGAGTATTATCTTGTTGGGACTGAGGCAGTGAACTAAACTGTAAGGAGCATAGATTACGTAAGGAAAAGTTTATACATTGCATGGAGATTTGCGATCCTTCTGATCCGGACAAACTGCTCTCAGCCTTGCACAACTCCTGCAGTAAATCAGTTATAATTAAAGTAAATTGGAATGTTGTTATTTCAGAGTTGATGATTTCTTTGTGTCTATCGTTAATGTAATCATCTGCTTTTGGCTTGGCTTTTCTGGGAGTGTAAAAGGGGTCGTAGTACGAGTCGTTAGGGTACTCGTTGGAGGACCGCGTGCTGTTGAAGTACTCGAAGTCATCGTTTGGCTTGCACACCTTGATGGTTAGAGAGCGGTTCAGGATCTGCAGATCATCGTTGGAGTCTCCTGACTCTGATGACTGGTCTGTATGCTTAGAAAGCTTTTTCTTTGTCCGTTCTAGGGAATCGAGTTTAGGCTGCGTTGAGTGCCTCGACCTGTAGACACGACCACATTATAGAATAAAAATGAAGAGCAAATAATCAAAACGTGTTTGTCCATCGCCTCCAAATGTCGGGTAAAGAGAAAAAGCATGTAATTGACTATTCATTCTTCAAAAACACAGGATGTACCTTAATTATGAAAGTTGTGATGTTTTAGAACACTAAACTAACATAATAATGTTAGTTTAATGTTCTAAAAACCATTCGCAGGAAGGTAGAATTTTGAGAAATAAAATGGACAAAACTTGTTTTGCATAACATCGAGGGACAAGTCATCATTTGAATGTATTGGTCAAAAAGCGAAAGAAAGTAAGTAAAAGTAAGTGAAAGTATTTTGAAGCGACAACAGTAGCAGGACGTTGTGACTAAATTAATATGCTAAAGGTAATGATGTCAGTTACCTTCCAGTGACTGATCCTCTATCAGACGAGGCAGTGGAGTGCACCTTGGACGTCTGCCCACCGATCGGCTTCTGTTTTGACCATATTCTGAAACAGAACGCATAATTTAGTTTAAGTATCTCAAGTTTATGAAATACAGCCCTAGTCACAATTTGTATTAAGGCTCGTAGGAACAAACGATACTACTGCGACATTCAGCGATTGCATAGCAAGTTGCAGGCACTTATTTACCGCATGTAATCTTATACTGAACCTACCGCAACAAATGTGTTCTATTTACTTATGTACCCATTAGACAAAATATTAAGTATAGGCAATTACAATCTAAAGAACACATTTTTATTACACTCCGATAGATGAAATTAAGTAATAAAATACTTTATCAATTGAAGTAAACAGGCAATAAAATATATTTATAGTTGGGCGCTAAAAGTATTCTGTCTATTTTCGATATGTGTCGCGGTGTCAAGGGCAGACAAGGTCTGTTTGTACAAGCTCCTCCCGCTTAGATTACATTTTATACTTATTTACATTTTTGCAGTGTTTATCAGTAGGCATAGAATAAGAACTAGAAGTGAAACTCTTGTAAAGTCAAAGAAATTAATTGTTAAGCAAACTGACTACCAACTTAAATTGTCCACATATTCAAATTACAACTATCATTTTTGAAAATTGTCTGAAATGTTTGTAACACGTCAAATTGACTAGGCTATGCTGATAATTCCGAAACAAATACCTATCGCTCCCCACTGCGATGCTGTGAATTACAAGCCATGTGCCCGATGAGATTCCATATCAGCATGCTCACTTTTGTTATATAAGGAACGCTTGTGCAATATTTCTTGCTTCTTGATCCAGTAGTTCAGGCTGTGCTTTGTCTGTCAGTGAATAAATGAATTTAAGAGTAGAAGATGACCCGTGCCCGCCCAAGCTAAAACAGGGTTGTTTTCTGTCGCGAGTGACGATGCAATTATGTCTTGAACAGCTTAAATATTTAGGCTCGATTTTGAATGCATTCGGAGTAAGTTTCGCTTCTTTGATTTCTTGTTCTACATACATGGTTATGGTTAAGTCGGCACAGAGTTACAGATATACGCGATTTATAGTTTACAAGATAAGCACTAACAAAGGCATTGTTGTAATATGGTCTTATTTACTCTTACGTCGAGATCATGTCTGTTGCAATAATAATAACCGGTAGTGGGCTACTGAGGTTGACGTTTGAAACTGATCACAGACACTGATCAGCCACTGATCACTGCTGACTGCATATTAATATTACTCTATCGAAGTTAATAATAGTTTTAAGTCTACGATCTGATCTAGTAAATGTTTCCAGGTATTCAGGGTCTTTTGCCGACTAAACGACCTGATTCTACGTCACACAGCATATATAATTCCGTCGCTGTGAATTCACTAGGTACTCAAAGAAAACTGCATGATTGTAATGAGTTTAGATTTTCTATTAAAAACCATAAACCAGATTTTACATACCTATGTGAGAAGAGCTGGTGTATAGGAGTACGCGGCGTGGCCAGCTGTGCTGCATCTGTGCTAGCATTACTGCTCGCTCCGCTCAACTCGCCGAACAACCAGATGAGCACGGAGCTCAGCTGCCGACAGCATGACAGACCCTGTATATAGGAAGAAAGAACAATACTTTAATCTTTTGTAAGAAGGATGTTTGACTTTCCTGAAGTCCTGGAAATCAAAAATTCGTAAGAAAGGATAATCAGTATATTGCTGAGCGATGGTTATAACTGGCGAAATGGGAGTTTATTTATGTTATGTATAAAGTGTAACAGGCTGTTTGTATACCTATACATATTATATACCCCTAAATAATCAAAGTTCAGTAAACAGACCGATACAAGGGGTCTCCTAACATGTTAATTGCATACGTGCATGAGAACACGTCTTATATCTGACTGTCTGACAAGCAGTTGTTAAACAGTTTCAATTGGTCGTAAACGTTAATTGATAACGCGCCTAAAGAACTGTGTTATCACATTATCAATCAGACAACTCTGGTTCTATGTTCCATCATCCATGGAGTTATTATTTAGGGTAAAGGTATTCCCCGGTTATCTGCTATTTTTACTCTATTCAAAATAGCTTTGAATAGAGTGGTGCTGGCAAATGCTTTGAGTGTGAGATCCTGGGTTCGATTACATTTTTCTGTTAGAGATTTGAGTTCGGAAGTTTGCCCGGTGATGTTATGAATGAATAATATTTGTCAATGTATAATTATCTTGTTGATACGTGTAGAAACAAATATTTAAACGATTTTTCACTGAGAATAATTATTATTCTAAGAAATTGTTTTTTAGAATTTTTAGTTATCACGCCAAGTGTAAGAAGATAGCTGCTTCGTCAGATATAGTTTTAGTAAAAACTATGACAAAAAATAATCGCTATTTTCTATTTTAAAGTGGGCGAGTTTTATCGCAATTATTATGTGAATGCTTCCTACATTACCCAGACGATAATTTGGCTAGTAGTGGAAGGTAATGATTTCCGCATCAGCTTGTGTTTGTAATGCTCCATCGAATCGTATCGCCGTGCAAAGAATGCCGAGTTATGTAACTACGTTGTTTATTAAACTGTGATACCGTTCTTGTGCATTCGATTGTGAAACGCATTAACTCATGAAGTCGATTGTCCACTGCTAGGTAGAGTGCACGGAGAGGTTAGCTGTTAGCTCCGTGGTTCATTCGTTTGCCGGCCAAGCGTTCGTGCACAGCGTGGCCGTGGGTCGCAGTGGAAAGCCCCGCCTTTTGATACGAAGCGAAGCGATGTATGTTTTGCACGGATGTGACACATATTTTTCCATTCTATTTTTAGTTATTTGTGTTTTATTTCCACTTTTTTATGAGTCATGTGTTGGCGCAAATTAAATAATTTCCTTTTGTTTTCTTACAAATAAGAGAGTGAATCGATCAGTCAATTTTGTTAAAAGTGTGTCATTGCATTTGTGTTTTCTGCTGTTATGATTTTTGGACTGTTGCAGGCAAAATTTGCCTCATAATCGAGTACCTGTTTAAATTTACCAACCTACGTCAGACGCATGCACAATCGGCCCGCTGGCACCATGCTGACTGTGCCGATACGTGAAAAGAAGATTAGTTTATCATTTATTTTTAAATGGCATCTCGTAGGTAAACCTAGGAGGTTGTCGGCTGCTTAACCGGATTTTCCTATAGGTGCCTTAATAAATTAAGGCCTCCAGCCAGAGCATACTCGTAAAACTTAAAAAACTAAACGACTACTTGCTAAGGGCACCCACTGTAGGGTACGGATCTCGGCTGAGTGCGTCGCTGGGTGAAGACAGGCAGGATCGGAATTAAAAAGAAGATTCGTATTGGTAGCTCCATATTTGTACCTACACACTATCATAAAGGCTTGTAATGTACAGCTAAAGACAGTTGAAATCTAGTAATGATACTCATAATACATGAGTTGCGACGTTGATCGCGCCACGTCCTGATAACATGTATGTTTCCGTCGAGGGTGCCGACCTGCCGATAACTGGTTACGACGTCACACGAGTCGCGATGCAACTTATTGTAGGTACACTATACTATCTTAGGAAGACCTATCCCAACTTTACCTAGTTATGCATGAGTATCAGGACCCTGTTAAAGTATCAGTGCCCTATTAAAGTATCAGTGCCCTGTTAAAGTATCAGTGCCTGTTAAAGTATCAGTGCCCTATTAAAGTATCAGTGCCCTGTTAAAGTATCAGTGCCCTATTAAAGTATCAGTGACAAAATCTCCAGATAACATGACACTTAAGGTAACCTATACACGATATAGGAACTTTACAAATCAACTCCTACGAAAACTAAAAATTGCATATGAAAAGAGTGAACTGGACAAAGCTGGTAACGACCCTAAAGCCCTATGGAAAGCTATCAAGGAGATAACAAACAGTCAAAAAGTCAAATAAAATCCTTTGGAACTACTTCAAATATCAGATAGCCCAAAATCATCTGTTAACCTTGTCTGCAACTTTTTTACAGACGTCGGCAAAAATTTAGCCAATAACATCCTTCTGTCTCAAACCTCATCTACAGATGACGCTGCCCCCTTTCATCCGCCTGCCTCAGACTGTACCGAAACCTATCTACCCAACTCGCTCGTTATTCCAGAAGTAGATGAAGCGGACATCGAATCCATAATTCTACAGCTGCGCCCGGATTGTGCAACTGGATGGGATGGAATTCCATCTTCCCTCCTGAGAGAGTGCCGACGTGCCCTGATTCCATCTATAACGCACATCTGTAATCGTGCTATCGTTACTGGGGTGTTCCCTGATGCTTTGAAACAAGTTATTGTACATCTAATTCACAATGGTGGGGAGAGAGACTGCGTCAATAATTATAGGCCCATATCGGTTTTGACAGCCTTGTCAAAGATCTTAGAAAAAATACTCTACAAATCGCTCAAAAACTTTCTAAATCGCTTTAACATTATAGCCAATAACCAGTACGGATTTAGGTCAGGTGTTTCTACTGAGGACGCAGTGTTGAATTTGACAGAGCAAATAGTGAAAAACTTGGACACAAGAAATAGATGCCTATGCATATATCTAGATCTTTCCAAAGCGTTTGACACCGTTTCTATCCCCATCCTCTTAAAAAAGTTGGAAAGAGTAGGAGTACGAGGCATTGCTCTAAAGATATTTGAAGACTACCTTTCCCGGCGTAAGCAACGTGTCAAAATAGGCAATTGTCTTAGTGAGGAATGCACAATCCTCTTTGGAGTTCCACAAGGGAGTATTTTGGGCCCCCTGTTGTTTCTGGTTTACATAAATGACCTCTGCACAATGTCACTTCGGCACACCAAGGTTTTCACATATGCAGATGACACAGCAGTATTGGTATGGGGACAGAGTTGGCAGGCGGTCAAGGATAGAGCCGAATATTCCCTCTCCAAAATAATGGCCTGGCTTAGACTAAACCTTCTCACACTGAACCTGAGCAAAACACAGTTACTACCCTTTTTCTTGAGACCGAACACTAAACCCCTACCTGACTATTCTATAATAGCGCATACTTGCAATAATCGACACAAATGTACCTACCAGGTAATCTCTCGGGTAGATTCCGTAAAATACTTGGGAGTGCTGATGGATACTGGACTGAGGTGGGACAGGCAGGTTGATTCGATTATTCGCAGAACTAGGCGGCTAATAGTTGTGTTTAAGGCCCTAAGAGATTCGGCAACTCTGGAAAAACTAAAATTAGTCTACTTAGCCCTATGTCAGTCCATTATCCAATACTGCATAACCGTGTGGGGAGGTACAACCAAGACCTGTCTACTCGGGTTGGAGTGGGCACAGAGAGCTGTGCTCAAGGTCATGACCAAGAAACCATATAGATTCCCCACCTCACAACTATTCTCTGATTGTAAGGTCCTCACAGTACGTCAGCTTTATGTGCTCAAATCCATCCTGAGGAAACAACGGTATGTTCCCTTACCCGACCCAAATAAACGCAGCAAATCCTCTATATGCCCTACTACACCCTGCCGGACCTCCTTTGCCAAACACCAGTTTAATAGCCTAAGCAGCAAACTTTACAATCACGCTAACGAAAAGCTTAACATAGCTAAAATGTGTCGACAGGAAATGAAAAAGAAAGTAGCAGACTGGCTCCAAAAGATGGATTATCAGGAGACTGAAACTTTACTCACATTCATATCTTGATCCAAAATTATTACATGCTGTGATTCATACTTAAGTGTTCTTCTAACACAAATTCAAAGGTGCGAACATAAACAGACACTCATACACACCCTTACCCCCTCTCTCTCTCTCACACACACAAACACACACACCCCCACACACACTCACACACACACAGAGAGACACATATTCACACGCACAGACATACACATAACTCTGTTGTATTTTTACCGTTTTTTTGTAGTTAATAAGTTTTATCTATGTTTTAATTGATACATTTAACCAAATATGTTTTATCACATGACACTTGACTGTCAACTATGTAGCGACACTTCTCCACAATGTTGTAAGAGCAATAATAGAGCCCATGGCTGAACGCTGGCCCCCAAAATACAGGTCCAGGCCTAGTTTGGGGGTTAGGATCAGATTCTTGGCAATACATTTGTGGGCTATATTATTACGACCTACTTGTTTGTAACTTGTATTTTAAGTGTCAAATAAATGTTTTTATTTATTTTATTTATTTAGTGCCTGTTAAAGTATCAGTGCCCTGTTGAAGTATCAGTGCCCTGTTAACGAATCAGTGCCCTGTTAACGAATCAGTGCCCTGTTAAAGTATGTCCAGGTATATATGGGCCTTAGCAAACCGTCACATTAAATTACTTCGCCAAGCTCCACAGACGTGATGGGTATCGACATCTAAACACGATAAAATAGAAAACATACAGATTTTTGAAGCTCATACTTCAAGCAACTTAACTATCTCCGGTCGCAGACTACCAAAAAAAAAAACATTTTTTGGAACGAAGTTCCTTATCGCAGGTTGCGAAAGGGGGCTAGACGGAAAAAAATTAAGACCAAAAGTTGTAGCGACAGTTTTTTATTGTGTAACGACACTTTTTATTTTTATTTTAAATGTCTCGGAAACGGCTGGGAATATTAAAGTTTTGATAAAATTTCCCCCCCCCTAGTATGCCCCCTCTCAGCTAGAACCTACATTCAGTTCGACCCCTTAGACCCCATTTTTGACCCCCTTTTCTTTTGACCCCCAATATCTGCAATTAAGTATATCTTACAACTCTCATATATATATAACCTCCCCCCGAACCCCTGATCCCGATACACCCCCTGCACTACTCCCCCTTTAAAATTTTAAATATCTCGGAAATGGCTGGGAATATCAAAGCTTTGATAAAATTTCCCCCCCCTAGTACCCCCCTCTCAGCTAGAACCTACTTTCAGTTAGACCCCTTAGACCCCATTTATGACAGAGGTCGTAGACCTATCAAGTTTGGGGTCCCCGAAATCAGGAGAAAAAGACTTCTCTTTTGGCTCCATTAAAATCACGGGAAAACGCCGCATTATTCCCTATTTTGGTATTGTGTGGTGCTGCGGTGTACGCTGTGTGTGTGGCGTATGCACTCACTTACCTACTCATTTTATTACAATTCCTTCACTAATTAATCGAAAAGAACTTCGTTCCATCCGGGTGTCCCTTGACACCTCTCAAGTTTTTTTTTCTTTGATAACATGCTTAGATATGGATACGCATCACGTCTAGCTTTGCTAGCTATTTTAATTTGATCTTGTATTTTTGCAGTTTTTTTTTTTGAAAGCCTTACAAGATAGTTATCTACTACAACTTGTTAGCCGAACAACGGACCATGCTTGGTAAGCTCTATTTACTTTCGATCAAGACGATAGACATGTTCACAATCCGATTACCAGCTCGTGGCTACATTTTCAATCGATCTACAAGTACTAAGTTACGTGAATGGATGACCATCTATTACATATTGAGAAACCCTGTGCCTCGGAAAGCAGGTCAAGCCGTTGGCTGGCTGTCATTCGTAGGTATTGGACAGTCGTTACGGGTAGTTAGAAGCCCAAAAGTCTGACAACAAGTCTTACCAGGGCTATCGTGTTACCCAGTTTCTGGGTTGTGGAAGTCAGATGGCAGTCGCTCCATGTAAAATACCGGTATTCAGCGGCATCCGGTTAGACTAGAAGCCGACCCCAACGTAGTTGGAAAAAGGCTAGGCAGATTGATTTTACAAATACTTAGTAGAAAGTACTGTGTTGGATAATTTATAAGATCTGACCTATAATCTAGTAAAACATAGTAATTCTGCTGTAAACATGTTTGTTTGCGACAGTTTATAGTACGCGGTACTATTTAACTGGGGCACACGGTGCTTTTCTGTTCTTAACTTTGAGTACAAGGAACTACAGTCCACAATAACAACGTGCCGTACGTTTGATTACTTGCGAAATGCAGATTCAACAAGATTAGCGCTAGGTATCTCAGTTTAAATAGGTGAAGTTTTAGAAGCTTTTTTTTTTCTTGCCCATTATTTTCTATACGAAAACTACTTTTTGGAAGGAGCGACTAGAATTTTTTTTTTTGGTCCTTTTTGACGTTCCGTGCCTTATTGCCTATTTGAAATAAATTATTTGACTTTGACTTTTTATTATTAAACTTTTTACAAAATTTCGTTGCACTAAAGTACATAAATTAACAGAAAGGCTATGTTAGCATCGGCAATTAGTGGCCTTGCGATAGAGATGCACAAATGTCACCTAGCCAGGGTCAATTTGATACGCAGAGTAGAGATGAGTATCAATATAATATTTTGATGACTTCTTTTAATGTAAAAATGATAGCAGGGCAATGACCAAGAAAAAATAATATTTCAATTCGCACCTTTTGAGATAATTAATTTAAGTTCACATGCACGGTGCACCGAGTAATGCATCCGTCAGAGTGCCACGTAACCAAATCAGAATAGAAATTAATTACGTACGTAATAACAATCAGTAAAACGCAGTAATAAACAATTATAACTATCTAAGGTCAACACTTAAGAACGGATGTCTCAACCTTGTCAATTGCGCCTACATTTGCTTGGTTTATTAGGGTTCCGTACGCGAAGGGTACCAAACAGAACCCTGTTAACATGTTACTCAACAGTTGAATTTTGTTTTTGATCCTAACAATGAACAGCAAGTATATATAAATAAATAAATGCACCGCTGAGTAGATAAGACGAGCTCAAATCTATACAAATTATAAATCGCTCTTCTGTCTGTCTCCGTGTTGTTCTTTTAAACTACGCAACGGATGATTTTGATGCAGTTTTCACCATAATTTAGAGAATTTAGTACGGGAAATTTATGTTTGTAATACATTCGAATTTAACTTAAATATAATAAAGAGTCGTGAAAACCGTGCTAAGCATAGGCGGTTTGCTAGTTCTGAATAACGGTTCCTCACCTCAACTCCTAGAGCTTTGAGCAGCACGAGGCACCTCCAGGCCACACCGCCCAGCAGGTACTTTCTGAGGATCTGTTCCGAAGACTGGGTGTTGGTGCGCGTGAACAAACTCGTTGGACCCGCTTTCTGCTCTTCAGCTTTTTGTTCTGCACCTATACAGGTAAGTAGAAGGTTAGGAGCAGCTTTGGTAGAACAAGTGGCGAATTACAATGTCTAAAGTTGGAATAAACAGTGGTTAAAGTTGCAGTAGAGGTGACTCCTATTTATATTAGCCCTGCATCTATGGAAAAAAACGAGCGAGCCTTACAGTAGTCGCATATGATGTGTAACATCTGACATCTCACCTTGGTAATAAGCAATATAAAGGGTGTGGGGCCTCGTCAAGGTCGTTTCTGACAGCCAACTCTAGAACCACGCGTGCTCATTAGTCAAATCAAATAGCGCACGCTTCCCCGGCTTCCTGTAATACACTTCCGTCCCTTTTCAAGAAATCACTCCCACAGATTTCCCTCTCCTCAGAAACCACTCCCACAGATTGCAGGAAAGCGAGAGAAAAGATTTGCGGGAAAGCGAGAGGAAAGATTTACATATCAATCGAGAGTTACATATAAAAAAAAATAGACAGCACTGATTCAGCAACATGTTGTTGCGTTGCGGGAAACGTCGCTGGTAACGTTTGCAGGTTACATGTTGCCAGCAACACTACTACGGGGTTACTGCAACTATTTTTATTTAACACGTAACCTAGCCTTTTGTTATAGAGCCACAACGTTAAGAGTAAGTGGTATAATGCCGGGTACAGATTGGTGAAACGTAACATGAAATGTAACACACATTGAAACAAGTTCACCTAGTTCTTGTGTTACATTTCATGTTGCATTGCATTCTTAGGACGAGTTATTAGTGTTACGTTTCACCAATCTATACCCAGCTTTAGGATTCTTTGACACTCGAACTTTTGCTTAAGGCAGTATCTAGGAAATTATTTCCTTCTTTGAATTCTACAGTAGTGTAATCTGTATCTATACTTACACCCGGCATCATTGTGAGTCTCAATATTTGGCAGTGCATTATCAAGGAGTGGCGCATGCGTGTCGAGGCACGGCAGCGGCACGGAGTAGTGCGTGTTGATGGATGACGTCACGCGGTGGATGCCGCACAGAAGCTCGCAGCCCACCAGCGTCACCACGCCACTCACTGGACTGTAGTGGAACAAACAGGCAGGATATAATAACAAAATAGACACGACGAAAAAGAAGATAATGAACGTGGTTTCTATTCTATGGAAACAGATCGTATTTTGTCTAACAGACGCAAGACTTTGGAGCTCTACGTAAGTACCAAGCGAGGAGCAGTGCGCCGTGTCATTGTTTTGTTTGATAAATAATGATAATTACATGCAATGCCAACACAGTCGCCGCGCCGCACCACACCCCTCACTCAATATTTTTTATTTTATTTAAAAGAGTGTCCGTGGAGTTTCTTGCCCGTTCTTCTCCATAGGAACCTACTACGCTTTGGGATGGGCAACTAGCTTCAACTTTCTGACCAACCGACTTAAGTTTGAATAATAGCAAACCATATTAATATGAGGTTATGCTATAAGATAGATAAATATTATGAATACCTTAAAGATATCAAGCTTAACTCAAACTCGTATCGTGGGAATTTAGTTCCAAACACGAGTCAAACGGTGTGACACTTCCGCCCAGACACAATTTATAATGTTTATCATTGATCAACCAAACATAATGTTATCATTTCCTCACCAGAACTTGATCAACTCCTTGGGGTTGGCGCCGTCGTTGACGCGGATCAGGAACTCGGCCAGGAACAGATCCAGCCATGTCGATTTCTGAGAAAAATCTTTATTATGAACGGTATACGGACAAGATTTTCGCTTCTTTCTTATAGTGTTGTAAAATTTGGTAAAAAATGACATGTTGAGGTGGCTATGGGTTTTTGGCTTTAGTGTGTGTATAATGTTTCTAATGTGCGTTTTATCTGTGCAGAATATACTACTTTTCTTTCTTTGCTATCCACAATAGAACCAATAAATAGTTGCATTATTGCCCTGGATCCTGGATGAGACTTGCTCGCCGAGCTACATTGTACCAGAGCTTTTTTGGTTGATCGTTACTGTAGATTCTGGCTTGCCAGAATTGCAGTAGATCGGATAGTACGCCAGTTTTCATAAAGCCGATCTACGCGAAATTCGCTTTGGTTTCGGCCAACTCGCAAAGGTGTAATGTTGCAATAGATCATTTGAGTTAGCCAGTTCAGCGTGACCACGACTAAATTGGATAATAGCTCGGCCGCTTTCGTATTTCGTGGTCTACGAACTGTGCGCTACAATTGCATTAACTCGTATTATGTATTAGCGAGTTTATCGATCTACTATATCAATGTAGCTTGTGAAGCTATTTAGTTTATTAACAGAGATAGATAATACTAGACATTATAATTATGATCAATGGGCTTTTAATAATCTACATAGTAAGTATGCCCTTGTGTTTGGGTTTTGTCTAGGGTCCATCAAAATTGCTTCAACGACTTACTGTTAAAGTATTTGGGCAGACAGTCGACCTATAATAACTGTTGAGACGAGAAAAAAGCTGTTCTAAGACAAAAATTTGCGTTCCTCTATCCTAACAAGTGTGCCGTCGCGATATAAGCGACCAAGGCCATAGATTAGCCTTACTTATATAGGTTCAATGGCCGTTGGCACAAGCAAGTTCTTGAGTGACATTTCCCCAAATAATCTATCGCAGATTACGACGTAGGTACAAATGCCAGGTGGCGTGCAATTATCGAGGCCCATGTCTAGCAATGCATTGCTGGCCATCCGTTGAAGAGGTACCTAACCATATCTCCCGAGGATGGCGACTCTGTTTTTAAGGCATACCTAAGTGGAGAAGCTTACTTCTCTAGTTCTTACCTCATAAGTGCCAGTCTCCGCTTTGAAGAAGTGATCCCAGTATAGTTTGAGGGTGTCGATGTCCTCCTCCGCCGCCATTCGCGCTGTTTTCCGACCTATGACAAGATGGTAACGATCAATTATACTATCAATCTATGACGATTGATCGAAGCCATACATATGTACGTAAGTATATAAGCTTTAGCCTCGGGTCGGATCGTACGATCGATTTACGCGCATTATAAACATCTTCAACCGGTCTTTCAGGCGGGAAAAGGAGTCTAGCGTCTGAAACTAGGATTACAGGATCATTTTCTTGTTTTTATTGTTGAAGATGATGATGAGAACCAAATTAAGGTTTCTTTGAGGAAAGCTGTTTTATGTAAAGTTGTTCAATGTTGACATTTTATTTAATCTTTCATCACCCTTGAGTTTAAGTTAATAGCGTGTCTGTGTGTTAGTAGGTAGGTACTTATAACGTAATCTCCAGCTTTAAAAGTAGGACTGATTATAGTATAGGTAAGGTATCGTTCTAATTCGTTTATAATTTCTAAAACTTTGGTTGATCCTTGATTGAAAGTGTGTCAGTACCTATGGTTTTATTTTCCGTTACATACCAATTAGGAAGCTACCTACTACCTTGTCAACACTTCAATTGAATTATTGCCCTTCAAGTCACACAACAATAGTCATGTTAATCCTTTCACTGTAAATCCAAGAATCAGCGGTGTTCCAACACTGTTTGTTCAGATTCACGTACAATACGTAAGTACATAGTGACCGTCGAGTATTGACTGACGACTGGCTACAGAAGCCTTATCAGTGCGGTCACTATTTATTGGAGACGAGAAGAATTGATAACAGCTACCGTTGTCGTACGGTATAACTTTATCTGTCGCGAGATTCATTTGTAGTTCACGATGTATGTACAAGTAATTATGTTATACAAATGTTAGAAATCTAATCAGGGCTGATAGGTTTGGTAAAAAGCTTCTGTTTGATACGGTGTGTTGATAGTTCACTGACTGACTTGAGATAGTGACTCGAATTGTACGGTTTTGTAATAGTTGTTGTATGTGACACTGTTTTCAGTTAAGTACTTATGTGTTTTTGATAAGTCTGTATGGCCGCTACAGATGGTTAAACAGGAGTTATTGACGCTACAGGTGGTTAGCAGGAGTTATTTTACAACATTATTGGTATAAGCAATATACTGAATAAGAAAATGTTGAATATAAGGGTAGTATTACATTATCATATATCTATGATCATGATCATAGATCTATGATCAAAGATATAATGAAATTTTAAAATAGACATATTATGGGTAATTTGTGAGCTTCGTAGATAGGTATCCTATCCTATATTATTAAACAAGCAATATTTGTATATATATATTCTATTTGTACTCACGTTCTCGAAAACGACTCACGTTCTCGAAAACGGCTCTAACGATTTCGATGAAAATTGCAATATGGGGTTTACGGGGGCGAAAAAGCGATCTAGCTAGGTCTCATATCTGGGAAAATTCGTTTTTTCTATTTTCACAGCTTCGGGAATGTGATACAACGTTGGTATACCTGGACGATATGTTTATTTCTATTTTCACCCGAGCAGAGCTCGGTCGACCAGGTACTATGATATAATATAATACGATAGTGTAATATCCCTCTAAGGCCGCTGACTTCGAAACCGACCCATAAATGTCTATTTTACAATTTATTACACATTAAACAAAAGGTACCTATTTTAATAAAACAGGTACCTATACTAAAAGATCAATAATTAAATAATCTTTAAAATGGTGAAAGTTTCAGAAATATACGCTTGATAGATTTTGCGTGATTATCAGTTTTTTATCCGCGTTAGACATAACTTCACCATGTAATATAAACATAATCTATACATATAATAAAACAGTAAAAAAAACCGTGTCTGTGAATATATTAAAAAAAAAAAAATTGAGGGGGGTTTAGAAACAGTAATAGAGCAAGAATCCAAAGAAAAATTCTGTCTGTTTGTTTGTTTGTACACGCTAATCTTCGGAACTACTGGACGGATTTGATTGTTTTTTTTTTTGTTGTGTAGGTATTAAGTCTGGGCAACATATAGGCTATAATTTATCTTGGAAACTTGAACACCTGATGCAGAACTGCAACAAACCAGCTAAACTATAAGATATACAAAAATAGTACCGTAGCAAAAATTGTTCCACGTAATGAGCATTTTCTGATAATGAGCAATTTAACATATAGTCTTTCCAAATCATTAACATTATTCGTTTAGACATGATCTTCAGTATAAAAGCATATTATTATGCACTATACCGACTGGGTTTTAGATGCCTGGTAGGTACCTATATAGATATACCTAGGGTTGCTAGTCAGCCGCAGATCTAGGGGGGGGGGGGGGGGCAAGCCGGGGCCCATGCCCCGGGCGACAAATTCAAGCGTAGCAGCCAATTGCACCACCTAGCACACAGCAACTTTGCAATAAATGAGACGCGCAGCACATTTATAATCTTTTTTTTTTTCTTTTTTACAAGTTTTGGCGCCCCTGTTGAATTGGCGCATTATCGATCGATTCAATTTGATTAATATGTTGCTGCCAAAATTTTAATTTCACGGGGGCTAACTTAGCGCATCCCCATAAAAGATTGGGCGGCAGACGGCAGTTTTTGCCCCGCCTCAAAAAAATTCTAGACCCGGGGCTGGTTAACAGGGGTCAACTGAGGATAGTTCAGTGATGAACATAATTTATTGGTCATAATTAGCTGATTCCAATAGCACATGTTTTTTTTATTTCATTCATGTGCCAATAGTGCAACCCAAGGTTACAATATGTTTGACGGGGTCCGCTAGGGCCAATGCCTGCCGGGGGTTCGAAGAAAACCGATAGGGAAATCGTGGCCCCCGGCAACAGGGCAACCGAAGGAACACGGGTGGGTTTTAGTCAGTAAGTCTGACACGCCCTCCCGCTCCGCCCAAAGCGGGAGAAGTTATTTGATAATTTCCCACCCAAAAAAAAAAAGGTTACAATATGTTTTTCCTGCTACTCTAATAAGGTATACCCACCTATTACGTGTGCTGTACGTGATAGTGATGTGCCGGATATCCGTATCCGTATCCACGGATATCCGAGGGAGAAAAAGATCTGTATCCGTATCCGTTACTTTTTGGCGGATCTTGAACGGATCTTTTATATTAATACATTTCATTACGTATGTGAAATTTTAAAGATATGTAGCAATGAAATACTGTTAACTTCAAACCAAATTAGAAAAAAAAAACATATTCAAGTAGAGTAAGTACCAGTAAATTAAGTTATAAGGTAGTAATTAAACTATCTTTGTAGTGAGATCAAACCTCTAATATTTGTGCTGTGCTAATTGAAATAATTATGTGAGTTAACACATCAATTAAAACTATGTTATTTTCAAGAACTTAAATAAATATACGTCATAATTAATATTGAGTAATGGTAAATTGTATTGCAAAGAGTAACTTGGCAGCTTTGTCACCCAAAAGTCAGTTACGATGAGGATCATAAATAATTCCTGCTGAACCTGAAGAAAGTTGAGATCCGTATCCGTATCCGTATTCGCGAATCTAGACTCTTATGATCCGTATCCGCGGATCACATTTTTTAACGATCCAGCACATCACTAGTACGTGATTCCTGCTTAAATATGAAAAGAAAACGAATAGCATTTGAGAACCAGTGAATGGTTATATTGAAGCAGCTAGACTGACAATAAGCGATGTAGTTATTTACAGTCACACATAATGCAACTGAGCCCATTGTCCAATACTAATTATCATCATGATATCAGCCAGATGTCCTCATTGTTTGTTTTTAAATATGAACAAATACATACTTTAGGATACAGTTAGGGGCTTGTGGCTAAGTAATAACAGCCGCACGGATCAATCGATCAGGTAAAGCTACACTTGCCGCGGTTGGTCCGTGGATGTTTTTAAATATGAACAAATACATACTTTAGGATACAGTTAGGGGCTTGTGGCTAAGTAATAACAGCCGCACGGATCAATCGATCAGGTAAAGCTACACTTGCCGCGGTTGGTCCGTGGATGTTTTTAAATATGAACAAATACATACTTTAGGATACAGTTAGGGGCTTGTGGCTAAGTAATAACAGCCGCACGGATCAATCGATCAGGTAAAGCTACACTTGCCGCGGTTGGTCCGTGGATGTTTTTAAATATGAACAAATACATACTTTAGGATACAGTTAGGGGCTTGTGGCTAAGTAATAACAGCCGCACGGATCAATCGATCAGGTAAAGCTACACTTGCCGCGGTTGGTCCGTGGATGTTTTTAAATATGAACAAATACATACTTTAGGATACAGTTAGGGGCTTGTGGCTAAGTAATAACAGCCGCACGGATCAATCGATCAGGTAAAGCTACACTTGCCGCGGTTGGTCCGTGGATGGATGATCATCTTTACATACCAAGACCCCTCCGTGCCTCGGAAAGCACGTTAAGCCGTTGGTCCCGGCTGTCATTTATGGATCTTTGACAATTCTTACGTTACGGGTCGTCAGAAGCCCAAAAGTCTGACAAAGTGACAACCAGTCTTACCAAGGAGTATCGTGTTACCCAGTAACTGGGTTGTGAAGGTCAGATAGACAGTCGCTCTATGTAAAATACGGGTATTCAGCTGCATCCGGTTACACTGGAAGCCGACCCCAACATAGTTGGGAAAAGGCTAAGCAGATGATGATGACCTTATTTGGGATGCAGTTATCATACTCTAAAACTTTCTAAATCTTAGACAATTAACTACTAACTATTCCAGTATTACTTGCTTTTAGCTTGGAACTGTTTATCAATTAGGCTACAGATAGAGGGAGCCATGCAGCCAGCCGCTGAGGAGTTTGTTGCGTCACTTCTTCCCAGCTAAAGGGACTAGGAAGTGGTGAAGGGTGGGCGTTTTGGGGGACTGTCTTATGTAATTTTGACTTTCAAAAAGTGCTGATTCTCAGCCTAGTTTGAACAAATGACTTTGATTTTGAGTTATGTTTTAAAAGTAAGTATCTTAATAATAGTAACCATATTGAATGGTGAATGGAATAACTAGATAAAACACCACTTTACACAATTGTTATCTATGTAATAATAGATTCATTAACAATTTAATAGCCCTGTAGTCTGGGGATTTATGATAAAATGAAATAAATAACACAGACTGATAACAGAAGCGGGAAAGTTTTGATTGTGACATAAATTAATTAATTAACTTGTATAGTTCTAGCGAGATGTGGGTGTACTTTAAGTGTGATATTATGTTACGTATGTATAGTTCTGCTAAATATTTTGTTGTTTTACAGTGCAATTATTCAAAATCAAAAATAATGTATTTAAATTAGGCTGAAATTCAAAATTAAACAAGACAGTCCTTAGCACAGTGGTCGGGAAACCCTTTAGTCAGTCAATAGAGCCAAATATCAATGCTATAATGACTAAAATTTATTGTGAGAATCAATCTTTTTTGTGTCCAAACTGTCTCAATACACTTTTCTTCCTCTTACAATCCACAGTGCTTCCTAAAATTAACTTGCAAGAAGTAGGATGCCTTCATCATCATCATATCGGCTGATAATAATATGATGAAGGCATCTTACTTATTAACAAGTTAACCTTGGAAAACTTTGAAAGGTATAGTAAATGATTAATTTTGAATGTACCTACTGTTAATTTTTGGTGAAAATAAATAAATCTTCGAAATAGAGTTTTAATTTTGAATATAACTCATGGACTTATATACTTATAACTTGATATCTGTTACGAACTCTATGGCAACATCAGTCCTGTTAGAACTTTGTATGTTTTTGACAGCTGTCTGTGTAGAGGAATAACGGTGATTTTACGATACTATAAGAGAGCAAATAATTAAAAGACAATTATAAGCAGTATTTTGAGTAGTTTCATTGAAATTAACCCACGCGCGATCGGCGCTCGCACTCATATCAACATTTGTATTGCATAGAGCCGCACTCTATGAGCCGCATGCGGCTCGCGAGCCGCGGTTTGCCGACCACTGCCTAGAACATCACATCTATTACTTAAACAAAGTGGTGGTGGGGGGGATGATTTTTGGTATTGGATTCAGCAATTGATAAATGATTTTATTTCTGTTAGTAGGTTCATACAAACAATCAATCATCCAACTATCTTATATATAAAATTCTCGTGTCACAATGTTAGTTACCTTACTCCTCCGAAACGGCTTTACTGATTTTTACCAAATTTTATATGCATATTCAGTAGGTCTGAGAATCGGCTACTATCTATTTTTCATACCCCTAAGTGATAAGGGTTGTCCACCCCAAACAAATATTTGGCCAAAACAACGTTTGCCGGGGTCAGCTAGTCCTTAATATTATAAATGCGAAAGTAAGTTTGTTTGTTACGCCTTCACGCTAAAACGGCTGAACGGATTTGGATGAAATTTGGCACATATATAGATGATGCCCTGGAAAAGAACATAGGATACTTTTTTTTTCCCCCACGGTATCGAGACTTATGCGGGTGAAACCGCGGGGCGCAGCTAGTAATATTATAAATGCGAAAGTGACTTTGTTTGTTACACTTTCACGCTAAAACGGCTGAACGAATTTGGATGAAATTTGGCACTTGGGTAGACCATGACCTGGGTTAGGGCATAGGATACTTTTAATCCCGATATTCCCTCAGGATCAGATTTATCAGAGCATGACATAGTCTAAGTCAAATAATTTATTTCAAATAGGTCCCTATAAGGCACTTTTACAAAAAAATAGAATTGAAGTCAAAGTCAAATCATTTATTTCAAATAGGCCCATGTATGGCACTTTTGAACGTCAAAAATTACAAAATAATAAAATTGATTCTAGTCGCCCCTTCCAAAAGGTAGTTCTCGTATGGAGAATAATGGGCAAGAAACTCCACCGTTACTCTTTTAAAATGTTTTACAATTGTTTGTATATGTACGTACATTTGTTAAATAATTATTATATGTGAAGACGATGCACCTAGAATAAAATTACTATACCACAATAGGTAAAAAGAATTAAAAATGAAGCAACGATAGATAATTTAATATGTGATAGATACATGGTGCTCACATATTTACAAACATTGTAAAAGTAGACGATTTTCCTAAAATTTTACAATTAATAAGTCAGTATGTGAGGAAGTAATCACAGAATGTAAAATCAATGTCATAAAACACAAAGTAATAAATTTTACAATTAAATTAGCAACCAGTTTGATTTTATCTTGATTCTAAATTGTCCTATGAAGCAGGACCAGCATGTTTCCAAGCACTCTTATCTTGGATATAATCCTCTAATTTGTAATATGCTTGTTTACAAAGTGTACTTTTTATCATCATCTGCCTAGCCTTTTCCCAACTATGTTGGGGTCGGCTTCCAGTCTAACCGGATGCAGCTGAATACCAGTATTTTTACATGGAGCGACTGCCTATCTGACCTCCACAACCCAGTAACTGGGTAATACGATACCCCTTGGTAAGACTGGTTATCAGACTTTCGGGCTTCTGACGACCCGTAACGACTGTCAAAGATCCACGAATGACAGCCGGGACCAACGGCTTAACGTGCTTTCCGAGGCACGGAGGAGTCTCGGTATGTAAAGATGGTCACCCATCCACTGACCAACCCCGGCAAGCGTAGCTTAACCTGATGGATCGATCAGTGCGGCTGTTATTACTTAGCCACGAGCTCAAAAAAAGTAAACTAAAAAAAGTGAAAAAGTGTACTTTTTATATGAGTTTTAAATTTTCTTTCATTTAATTGCAATATGTCACAAGGTATTTTGTTGTAACATTTAACACAGTACCCCATAAAAGATGTATGTACTTTAGATAACCTGAAAAATGGTTGATCTAGTTTATCTTTATTTCTAGTATTAAAATTATGTCTATCACTTATTTTATAAGAGATGTGGATTTTTCCTTACATACATAATATTTTCATAAATGAATTGGCAAGGTACCGTCATAATATTAATCCTTTTAAAAAGTTCCCTGAGAGATTCGCGGCGACGTAGATTATAAATGGCTCTGACAGCTCTCTTTTGTAAAATAAAGATGGATTCAATGTCAGCAGCCCGACCCCACAGTAAAATGCCATATGACATAATGCTGTGGAAGTAGCTAAAATGGACCAAACGCGCGGTTTCTACATCTGTTAACTGTCTTATCTTTCTAACAGCATAAGCGGCCCGAGCTTAACCGCCCCGCAAGAGATGTTATATGAGGTCCCCATTGTAATTTCTCGTCTAGCGTGATTCCCAGGAAAACCGTTTGATTAATAAATTCCAGTTTTTCTCCATTCAATATGATGTCACATTCGCTACTTTTAACATTAGGTAATTTAAATCTAATGCATTTGTTTTTTTTATTATTAAGTACCAGATTATTTACTGTAAACCAATCTTGGACTTGCAGAATAGAGCTATTCACGTCGTCAAGATTTTGTGACCGTCGGTTTATTTTAAAGATTAATTATGTGTCATCTGCAAATAACACCATCTTCGGTTGATTTTGAAGTAATTGGGGTAAATCATTAATGTAAACTAAAAAGAGGAATGGACCCAATATCGAACCTTGAGGAACGCCCATTGCCATTTCAGACCCTAATGAGTTTACGCCGTTTACCTGAACTTTAACCTTTAGTGCTCTAGTTTCAGCAGAAGTGTCTCATGGTCTACACTATCGAACGCCTTCGAGAGGTCGCAAAAGATTCCAATGGCATCTTGTGCTTCTTCCCAGGCCTTAAAAATGTTCTTTATTAGGGTGACACCGGCGTCAGTAGTACAACGCCCTTTGGTGAAACCGTACTGTTGTTCATGAAAGATGGAATTTTTATTAAAGTGAAGTAACATTTGATTGAGCATCAACTTTTCAAACACCTTACTGAGAACTGGCAGAATTGACACAGGCCTATAATTGTTGGGTTCTTTACTATCACCGGATTTGAACAATGGAACTACTTTACTGTGTTTCATGAGATCCGGAAAGACTCTTTGGTCTACACTGGTGTTAAATATGTAAGCTAAATAGGGCGCAATGGTTTCGATAATAGATCTACAGACTTTTACAGACATTCCCCAGAGATCTTCTGTTGATTTAATTTTAAGATCTTTAAAATCTTTTATAACAGCCTGTGGGTTTGTATGCTGAAACCTAAACTCCAAAGGGCATGCCTTCACATTCTGTCTAAGTAAGGCAGCAGAAAGCGCGGGTGAGGAATTTAAAGCTTCAGTAGTTTTAAGGGGAATATTAGCAAAAAAGTTTTCAAATTCTTGAGCTATTTCTATATCTGAGTTAATGGGGCCATGTGCAGTCTCTAAATTAAATTTGCTGATTCTAGTTGCCCCTTCCAAAAGGATACCTTTTATCCTGATATTCCCACAGGATCGAGACATATGCAGGTGAAACCATGGAGTGCAGCTAGTATTTAAAAAACTAGATGAGGTTGGTGTTCCCTATTCAACTACTCTGAGAAGAAAGGCCGAAACAAACTCGAATTATACTAAACTCAAAATTATGTAATAAAATAAAATAGTAGAAAATTGTAATTTTTATTTATTGAACTACATAAAACACATTGTTTTTAGGAGTCGTAGTTAAATACCTACTTGACATTGCGTACTAAATGATCTGAGAGCTACAGGAAATTATTATAATTTTGTTTAAAAATCACCAGATAAGAGTTATAAATTGATGGGGTTTATCCTGAATGATAATCTAAGTAACATTACCAAATGGTTACTGGTTACTGTTAGCCTGTATACTCTCACTGCTGCTATTTCATTGGTGGTTAAGGTTTAACGCTTAAAACGGCAAGGCATTTATACTAATTACTTCTTTATCAGTTTTGTGTATGAATGATTAAAACATTATTTTTTTGTTTTAAAAATAGGATAAATAGCGACTACTTATATAAAAGTGTTTTCATTTTAATTATTTGATTCTAGATAATAATTTAGATAAGAAATTATTGGCTTCTATATAGGTAACTGTCAAACATTTCCCAGCAATGTTATAATATTGCTGGGAAATGTTAACTCGAGGTAGATTAAGATAAGAAAATTTGTTTACTCATTGTTAACTAGTTTTGTGTCTACTCATTATAGGATTGTTGCCAAAATATGCTTGCAGAATTAGGCAAATGTAAATAAACTTTTAAGTATTGACATAAAGAAGACCTTTTAAATTATTCCTACACCTTTTAGAGCAAAAGTTACATATTACATTTGTTTACTGGCTTGCATAAAATAAAGTGATAGACTCAAATTATCAGCACAATTTTACCCATTATAAATAACAAATGCAGTTGAGAAATGGTTATTTTGTTAAGATCTCCAATGAGATTCTAATAATTACAACAAATCAATCCTTCATGAGCACACGCTGTAAATAAGTAAGCTCTAAAATAAACAATTTTACAATTGTTAGAATAGATAAACAGTTAATAAAATATTCAGTTATAGAATAACAAAGTCATAAATTAATGAACACTCACATGAAACACCTGCTCAAAATCACGAATCTACTTACAGCTCGATAAAACTGGCTATCATCAAATTATAGTTAACTATCTTAAAAGTTAATGTATTGCTATTAGCTTCGAAAAAATAATATTTGCGGGTCAAACAACCTCTCTCACTCGGGTAAAACTTTTTGACAACTCTGACAGTTGTAGTGATGTTCTCTGATCAGCTGTTAACTAAGACCGCATTCCGAGTTACGCCAAAAGTGATAATATCGCGAATCCGACCAAAGTCCAAAGTCACAATTATTACTCAATAACCCTTGTATTTTGTGACTATTAAATTTGGTTGGATTCGCGATAAAATCACTTTTAACGTAAGTCGGAATGCGCCCTAAATTGAAACTGAAACGATGACATTTCTTTGAAAAAATAGTCTGTAAATTATTAATTTGGCCAGTCATTTGTAATAATAAAATGAATGCATTCAATTTTTCACTTTTCTACTTCCTATTTAAAAAACATGACAAAAAAGAATCGATGAAACAAAACAATAATTATTGCCATGTGGGCAATAATTTTCTAAACGTCACCATCACGAGCTTGACAGCTATCAATCTGACTGTTATCATCTGTCAATGTCATTGAAAACTTCATAAAACGCGAGAAACTGGCGAGAAAACGGGTGATTTGATTCACGTTTAGAAATAGGAAGTGTATTGTGCACAAATCTTGAGGCTTGGTTATAAAACGCATAGTTCCATCATGTGGGAACAGATCATAGAATATTTGAAAGATCCACTATTAGTGATTAAAGTGCAAAACTTTTTCGGTGTTAAATATAAAAGTAATGAAAGCACGCATCAAAATGATTCATCTGAAGTGTTACATTCAGATAGAGTGGAGCGTGTGAACGAGGAGTCTGATATCAAGCAGCACAAGAGGATTCCTAGTAACATATCGAGTAGCTCTCAGTCGTCGTACGACACGGATAGCTCTGGTGACAGCGGCGGGAAGGATGCGGTGGAGTGCAGTATAAACAACAAGTTCTGGTACTACCTGTTCGTGCTGGGCACTGAGCTGGGTGACGAGATCTTCTACGCAACGTTTATTCCCTTCTGGTTCTGGAACATAGATGGAGCTGTCGGCCGCAGAGTGGTGCTGGTCTGGACTGTAGTCATGTATATTGGTGAGTATATTAATTTATAGTTAGGTAAATATTAAACTAATATTACCTATTTCGGCGTTGACGAGTGAAAACCTCGGGAGTATCGAAAACAAAATTGTTTAGGAGAGACAAAAAACCATCTCCTGAATATTTTTGTATGAAACCTTTTCCGGTTTTGGGTGTTATATTACAAAGAAAACCATTAGTTATTAATGTATGCAACCCATATCTTAGTGCGCATCCTAATTCTGAGTCAAATGCGACTTACTAGGTTTTCCTAGAAAATAATCAAGATGTTTGTCATTGATACAAGGTTGACTACCGGAATTATTCAAGGAAAATAAAACAAAAAATCTTAAACGAGTATGTAATTGACTGTGTCTCAGTCTATGAGTTAGTCTGATAACTCACTATTAGACAAACAAAAACAGTCCTTTCACAACACAAAAACCACTTTGAACAAAGTTTTTCAAATTAAAGAGCAAGAATTCACACGTCACCCGTTTCGCCGAGTTTATCCCTCTTTAATGGCGGACACCTAGTATTTACGAGGTTTTCATTGAACACGAGAGATGGCGCTACAATCGAACATTCGAATTACAGGTGAGCTAGAAATGTGCATTGCGAGGTTTTCTTACTTATTACATTAAAAAGTGTTTTTGGTAAAAAATTCGACTTCCGAGGTTTTCACTCGTCAACAACGATTTATGGATTACGGCCCACTCCCTCTCACAGAGAGGAGGCCTGTCTCCCAGCAGTGGGAACATTTATAGGCTGATGATGATGATGATGAAATATTAAAAGTTTACTCTGAAGACATTTGGTGTGCTATTTCTAATTAACATTTTGTTTAAAAACCCTTCTGTTAGCAATAATGTAAATAAATACTGAAAAATACCTAGACAGTTGCCCAGTAAATGTAGATTATTTATCTCTAATATTATAAAGTACTTATTTTAAGGCAATTTATACTTGTGAACGCTGTGAGCCAAAGGTCTAAACTATCACAAGAGGCCGTGGGATACGTCAGAGGGTAAGAAAAAAAAAATTTTTTTACAACTGCTGGCGTGCTGATATGGAAAATGTGTTACTTCTCTTGTGTATGTGCTTTGGCCTGCTGAATAAAATTTTTTGGGGGTCGCCGGCAGTTCCCATGGCAGGAGTGTTAAATATAGTAAAAAAATAAATAATAAACAACATATTACAGAAAGACTAATGAGGAATTCTACCATTTTAGTATATTTGTATTAGCATCAATAATTAACCTATGATGAATTCTTTAAAAAATTGCTTCATTTTGAAATAAAACATTTGTTGCAGCTATTTAAATAAACTTTATTAGTTCTAATTGTATGTTCAGACATGAGTAATTAATGCAAACTAATAGCACCAGTCACCTCCCTAATCAAAGTCATAGCTACAATATGAATAGTTAAATACAATGTCGCCCATCGGCATGTGACCGCCCGCATTTTTCTGAATGTTCATGAAAAATTATCGAAAAATAACTTTAAAAGGGGAGTATAACTTGACGTTTTTTTTTCTAATTTAAAAAAAAAAATTGAATAACATGAAAAATATTAAAGATAGACCCTTTTGAAGTTATTTTTCGATAATTTTTCATGAATATTCAGAAAAATTCGGTCGGTCACAAGCCCATGGGCGATATTGTATTCAGTGCATAATTTATTATTCCTTCTGCAGAGGACTGCGAAACCTGATCTTACTCAATGAGTAATGCAAACAATCACAATATGATGGAATGTTTGATAATATCAGTGAACAAACACTTGGCAGTCACAACATATACATACACTAGCGACCCGCCCCGGCTTCGCACGGGTATAAACCGGGTTATTGTACTTATAAACCTTCCTCTTCAATCACTCTATCTATTAAAAAAAACCGCATCAAAATCCGTTGCGTAGTTTTAAAGATTTAAGCATACATAGGGACATAGGGACAGAGAAAGCGACTTTGTTTTATACTATGTAGTGATAAGCACTCACTTATGTACAGCCACATCTCTACAGGACTTCAATTTTATTCATGATTTGTTTTCCTTTTTGGTAAATATTACTTTATTGCACACTGAGAGGAAATACATTATTAAATTCCAGCAGTCCAGTTGCATTATTAATTATTTCTAATAATGTTGGAACCTGTTAATGTAGTAATCAGTTGGATGTTGTAGTTGCACTATACATACTGTACATAAAGGTTAAAATGTATGCTGATTTTAAAAGTCTGCATTGAGATAAACTTGTTATCATGACATCCATTTCTGTTTATTCTGATAATGTTCTGTTTTACTGAGAAAATTGGATGAAAACAAATGATCTTTAGTCATAGCAAGCCATATTGTATTTATTTTTATTATTATTTTCAAAAAGATAAATTACATAAAATGTCCAAAAAATACTCAGAAAAATGACATTCATAAAACTATTTATCTTTGCTATCGGACATTCTGCAATAATTTATTAAAAAAGGTTAAACGGGAATATGAAAAGTCAGAGTTTCAGAGGGCCAGGAAGAATCCTAGGGCAACCTGGAAGGTCACCAGGGAAATGTCTTATATGGACAAGGGTAAAACATTTTCTTCCGAGTTATTGAAATGTGAGGAAGACCCTCTTCCTCTGTAAATATGGTAAACCGTTACTTTGCGAATGTGGGCAGTAACCTCGCATCTAAGTTTTCTAATTCTTCATCACATAATAACTGTTCAGACTTTTACTTGTCACCCCAGGTAGCGAACTCTTCCACGACAGCCCCTTTGGAATCAATGGTCATGTATGATGTTGATGACGCCGAAGTTGAAAGCATCATTCAGGCTCTTAAAGATGAATGTGCTGTTGGTTGGGATGGAATCCCTTCCACAGTTATCAAGGCCACAAAAGTTACAATTATCCCTCTCCTTGTCCACATTTTTTATCTCTCCCTATCCTTTGGTATTTTTCCCGATGTTTTCAAAACTGTCATAGTCCACCCTATTCACAAGGGAGGAGACAGGGATCTTGTTTCGAATTACAGGCCTATATCCGTCCTTACAACTATCTCGAAAATCTTCGAGAAAGTTATTAACGCGAGGCTTGTTAAATTCCTCACAAAATTCAACATCTTGGGCGGAAATCAATACGGTTTCAGAGCGGGAAAATCAACAGAAGACGCTACTCTGGATCTCACAAATACTATAGTCGAACACCTCAATAATAAGCAAAAGCTTCTTGGTGTTTTCCTGGATCTTTCGAAGGCTTTTGACACCGTTTCTGCCCCGAATTGATTGACAAGATGGAACAAAAAATAGGCATTCGTGGCATTGCCCTCGAAATTTTTCGTAGATACACTTCGGAGCGAAAACAAGTAGTAAAGTTTGAGTTATTCATCAGTAGTGAGGAAAATTTGACTTTTGGGGTACCCCAGGGCTGTATCCTAGGACCAACCCTCTTCCTCATATATTTCAATGAGCTGTGTCAGTTATCTCTCCCGAATACAAAAATTATTACATATCGTCGACCGTAAGTTCAATCGAGGTAAGGGACAAAATACCCAAAATGAGTTGAGTATACAGTTTTGTTTTGAATTTTTCTCTCTATCGAATGGTGAATATGAAAAAATTCTAACTTAAGAAAAACAGACCCGAAAAAGGTTAATAAGAAAAAAAGTTATGGGCGATTTAGTCCGAAAAAAACTTTGTCGGCCTCTCCTGAAAAATCGTATTTTGTCCCTTACCTCAATTGAACCTACGGTCGACGATATGCGGATGACACAGCTGTAGTAATCCATGGCAAGGACTGGTCTGAGACTCGTAAGACGGCAGAATTGGCTCTGAGAATGGTTATAGCGTGAGCAGATACGAGGCTAACTACATGTTAGCCTCGAATCTGCTCACGCTCAATATCTCTAAGACCAAGTTTATCTCTTTTACTCTCGAGTATTATTAGTCAACCACTACTGTCGTTTAAGATCAGGGCCCACGTGGGTACAGTGGCCAACACCTGAAATTGTGACCAAATAGAACGTTCTGACAACATTAAATATCTTAGGGTTATATTGGACAGTCTCTTGTCATGGAAAAAACGGGTTAACTTTGTTCTGGTTCGAGTCAGGAGATTGATTGATTTATTTAAAAAACTTCGAGCGGCTGCTGATTTCCAATCCCTAAAAATGGTATACTTTGCCCTCGCTCAATCAGTTCTCAGTTACTGCATAATTACATGGGTCCCCCCATGTAATTATGCAGTAACTGAGAACCCACAAGACAACCATGTTGCGACTAGAGAGGGCTCAGAGAGCAGTTTTGAAAGTACTGGCAAAAAAACCTATTCGATTTCCAACCTCTGAACTTTACTCACTTTGGGAGGTCCTCACAGTGAGACAGTTGTTTATCCCACAGTTTTTAAGAAACACCTGCTTCTCCCTTACGACCTTCAACCCCTTACAAAGAAGCGACGTGCCGACAGAGTCTGTAAGACTGAGCGCTACAGGTTAGCATTGGTTAGTCGCCACTTCAACCATATCAGCTGTAAACAATTACATAAATATAAGATTTAATATTTACCCTACGACTAAAAGTCTGCCTTATCTACGCAGATGACGAAGTTCTACTTGCATCATCAGCAGAACAGTTGCAAGACATGGTGACTGATGGGTGAAGCATATAAGAGGAAAGGGATGAATATAAATGTGAATAAGACGAAGGTCATGGTGTTTGAAAGAGGAGAGGATGTATCGGTGTGTGATGTGAAAATAAATGATAAGAGTGTGGAGCAAGTAAGTGAGTTTATATATTTGGGGAGTCTGTTTACAAGGGATGGGAAGATTGATGGAGATGTGGAAAAGAGAGTAAACGCGGGAAACAAAGTGAATGGTACTATACATGTGATTGTGACCAACCAGTCGATGTCTAAAAAGGCTCGACTGGCTGTTCACAATGGTGTGCTGGTGCCCACACTTATGTATGGTAGTGAATGTTGGGTGTGGCAAAAACAACATGAAAGTAGAATAAATGCTGTGGAAATGCGTTCCTTGCGAAGCATGTGTGACCTGACTATGAATGATAGGCTGAGGAATGATGTGATAAGACAGCGGTGTGATTTAAAAGAAGATGTGACAAAAATTGAAAAGGGTATGCTGAGATGGTTTGGGCATGTTGAGAGAATGAATGAAAGGCGACTAACAAAATGTATTTACAAGGCTGATGTAAAGGGAAAGGCCGGGCGGGGACGCCCTAGGAGGACATATACTGATCTTATTGGTGATGTTTTTCAGAAAGGCCAGGTGCGTAGTACTCGCAACCGGCGTGCGTGTATGACCAGATGTATGAACGTAAACGAGGCAAAAGGAATATGTAAGAATCGTAGCAGGTGGCGTTCTGTAGTTTCTGCCTACCCCCATGGGAAGAAGGCGTGAGTTTATGTATGTATGTTATGTGACTAAAAGTCTATTGAAGAGAAAAGTGACTGACTGGCTTAAATCCTTGTCTTATGAAGAAACTGATCAACTTGTGGCATTATAAACACGGTAAACACACACACACCCACACATACACACTTCACCCCACCTCCACTCTACACTTATACTACATATTAACCTCCACATAGAGATTCTCTTTTTATTCCTTTTTTGTTTTTATTTTGTAATTTATTAACTAACTTTCTTTGGGAAGTCTGGAACAATGTCTCTGTGTACATAATTATATGAGTTGGGCGTTGATGGCTGCGCCACAGTATTTTACTTTTGTGGCTATCTTCGTTTTCTTTTGTAAATTGTAAACTTAAAGTTGTTTCAAATAAAACTTTTATTTATTTATGTATGTGTCTGTAAGTCTTCACTCATAAAAACAAAACAGTGAATAACACAGCACAGCACACAAAAAAGAACATCAAAGCTAAAACAAATAAAAATACTTTTTGTAATATTACCATAGAAGTGAACACTAAAAAGCTAGCTCTATATTTATTGCAGTAATACATTGAATCATGTTATATCTATAATACTTGAATACTGATCATTATCCTGTTCTGTAAATGCGTATTATATGATATGATTCTAGAACATATCCAAATTTTAAAGGCATGAATGTAATACTAATGGTTCATTATGATGTCATATGGCCATGAACTTCAAAATATTAGCCTGTAGAAGTAAGACAAGCCTATGTACTTTATTGTATGAATAATATAACTTTCGTGGATAAGATTAGTGTAAGTAAAGTATTCACTTTTAGAATAGGTACTATTGATATTTTTTTGTGTAAACTAAGTATACAAAACAAGGCCATTTTAGTTAGCAACATGGCATTGACATTCTTGTGAATTGAATAACTCACTATTGCATTGATTATTAAAACTCGTAAATTAGGTACAGATATAAATCAGATATATGGGAATTCTCAATTAAAATGAATAAAATACGTATTTTTTTATTTTTCCACTTAGTATATGAATGATATGATAAGTTCCTGTCACTGTTATTTACATAGCAGGTAGTGGTATTCTAATTTGTGTGGGGTAGGTACCACAACTAAAAGTGAAAAATAAAATTTTTTACAAAAAAAATACAAAATTTGGAAATCGGTTGTATTTTTTTTGTAAAAAGTTTTTTATTGATTTATAGCCTTATTTCAGAGTTACAGTTGTTACAAAAATGTTTTATTCTTAGTTCTGAGACTCTGTGTGCCCTTTGGCAAAGGCCTCCTCCATCCCCTTCAATTCTCCCTGTTGCTTGCCTGTCTAATCCATGTCTTGCCCGCCGTCCTCACCAAGTCATCCTGCCATCTTTTCAAAGGTTTCCCTTTCTTTCTCTTCCCCTCCCTAGGATACCATAGGGTAACTTTTTTGTTCCATTTCTCTTCTCTGACAGTGTGGCCGGCCCATCCCCATTTTAATCTTCTTAGCTTTAGTACATCTTGTGTTTTTGTTGCCTTTCTGATAATACAGTGATTAGTTTTTTAGGGTTCCGTAGTAAACAAGGAACCCTTATAGTTTCGTCATGTTCGTCTGTCTGTCTGTCTGTCCGCGGTCTAGCTCCGAGACCCTTAGTACTAGAAAGCTGTAATTTGGCATAGGTATACATATTAATTATGCCGACAAAGTGGTAAAACAAAATTATGAAAAACATTTTTTTTTAGGGTACCTCCCATACACGTAAAGTGAAGATGTTTATTTTTTATTTTTTTATCCCACCATGTGTGGTATCATTGGAAAGGTCTTTCAAAAACATTGTATGTTAGAACCATTTTTGAATTCAGAGATCCGTTTGCGAAATATTAAGCTTTAAGGTGAAAATTTTTGTTAGAGTCAAGTGTCCCCCCCCCCCCTGCCAGCTAAATGGTTGGTTTCACATATGTGAAAAAATTCACAACAGTAGCTTATATAACGAATTTAAAAGAAAAACTATCACAGCTGAGTAGGCTTTACAAGTTAACGAGTAATAATCGACCAACTTAGATTTGCGGTTGTAAAAACATGTTCTCCCATACAGAATGTATGGGAGAACATGTTTCTCAACTACAAAGTTAAGTTTGTTCTTGGGATAAATTCATTCCAACTACGGAACCCTACATTGTGCGTGGTCCGACATGCACTTGGCCGGTTTTTTTCTTTTCCCTATCATACTCCTTTCCATGCTACGCTGACACATTCGATGTTTTGTCTTTTAGGCTTTGGCAAGGCACATGTTTGGCATCCGTAAGTTAGTATAGGAAGGATGCTGGTGTTGAAAAAAATTCCTTTGACAGAGATGTTTATTTTCTTGTCTTTCATTATTTCTTTGTCTTCCACGCATGCCCCTATTCGTGTTTCTATCTCTTTGCTGGATATGTTATTTGTTGTGATTATTGGTCCTGAATATGTACCCATAATCTTCTACGTAATCTATTGTAATGCTATTTACTGTGATCGTTTCCTTTGCTCTGTTGGTCATTGCTTTAGTTTTCGATGTGTTGCAAAATTTTGGTGTTTGTGTCTAAAGCCGGGTCTTCTACACAAAAAAGCTTACACATAAACACTTATTTTCATACAAATCATCGTATTTGCATAGACAAATGTGTATGGCCACGCCTCTTTGTTGCTATGTTTTTGTGTAAAAACAGGCGCAGGAGACCCGGCTCTAGTCAGTCAACATATCTTGCAGTTCTTCAGACGACTTTGCAAATAAGATGATGTTATCGCCAAATCTCAAGTTGGTTAGGTATACACACAAAATTTTTAAGCCATGTACGGTCCACTCAAACTGCCTGAAAACATCTTCCAGCACTATTGTGAAGAGTTTTGAAGTGAGAGAGGGTCCCCTTGTCGTACGCCCTTTTCTATATTAATGCTCTCTCCTTCTTTCTTCAACTTTGCTATTGCAGTATTGCTTGTGTATAGGTTTTTTATTATTCTTATGTAGTTTTCTTCGACTCCTTGCTTTTTCAAGGCGTTCCAGATTCTGTTACGAGGTGCATTCAATAAGTACCTAGCCTCATCGCCAGAGGGCGCTGTACTTTCAAAAGAGTTTTACCACAGTGTAGCACATTCTTTTTTAATTCTTTTTTCAAATTTTCATTCCAATCCCTTCATTTGTTTTAATTTGACAACTTATGGAAGCGAACGTGTCGATCGGTTTTACAAAAATGGAAAAAGAGCAATATCGTTCGGTGATTCGATTCCTATTTTTGGAAGGGAAAACGCGCATCGAAATCAAAGAGCGCTTGGATGCTGTGTACGGTGACTCTTCTCCATCGATGGCCACCGTCAAGAATTGGTTCAACGAGTTTGCACGTGGCCGTACGTCGGTTTTTGATGAACCACGTCCAGGTGCACCGAAAACAGCTGCTACGGAGGAAAACATTAAAAAAATCCATGATCTCGTATTGGCAGATCGCCGATTGAAGGTTCGGGAGCTAGCTGAGACTGTAGGCATTTCAGAAGGAACAGTGCATCATATTCTTCACGAGGAACTCGGCATGAGAAAGCTGTCGGCGCGATGGGTGCCGCGTTTACTCACACCAGAAAACAAGCGCAACCGTGAGACCACATCGGAGACGTGTTTGGCGCTGTTTAAGCGGAATCCAGCGGAGTTTTTGCGTCGTTTTGTGACCGTCGATGAAACCTGGATCCACTGGTACACACCAGAGACCAAGGAGCAATCAAAACAATGGATCCAGACCGGGGAACGTGCTCCAAAGAAGGCGAAAACTGTAAAATCAGCCGGAAAAGTTATGGCCACCGTTTTCTGGGATTCACAAGGTGTGATCTACATCGATTACCTCGAGAAGGGTAAAACAATTACAGGGCTTTACTATGCCGATTTATTGGGCCGATTCGACGCCGAATTAAAGAAAAAACGACCCCATCTGGCGAAGAAAAAAGTGCTGTTTCACCACGACAACGCACCGGTTCACACGTCTGCCGTTGCCATGGCCAAATTGGTCGAATTACGCTACGAATTGCTGCCCCATCCACCGTAATCTCCAGATTTGGCCCCTTGTGACTTCTTTCTGTTTCCTAATCTGAAAAAATCACTCGCCGGGAATAGATATGGATCGAATGAGGAGGTCATCGCCGCCACGGAGGCCTATTTTGCAGAGTTTGACAAAAACTATTTTTCGGACGGGTTAAAAAAGTTGGAGCATCGCTGGGCTAAGTGTATCGAACTAAAAGGAGACTATGTTGAAAAATAAATTGCCACTTTTCCAAAATTTTCGTTTACTTTTTGTAGGCTAAGTATTTATTGAATGACCCTCGTATGTTCTAAGGAGTCGAAGGCTTTGCAGTAGTCTACAAAACAACAATAAAGTGGTAGATCGTATCCTTATTCTTACATATTATAAAACAAAGTCCCCCGCTGCGTCTGTCTGTCTGTCTAAACGCGATAAACTAACATGTTGGAAAAATAGTTGAATATATCTGAAAAAATCATGCCGACTGGGGGGTTTACAGGCGTGCGCCGCGTAAACCTTGAGCACAGATAATATAATACTTGAGAGATAAATAAAATTTATGTACTATATGATTGTACATCTTAAAAAGTTCAACAAAAAAGTCCCCGATGGCATATGTCTATTTTGTAAGCATGACCCACAATAACCATTTTATCTTTCAGAATTTGATAAAAATTTCATTGTTATTTCCGAAGCAATTTTGACTGGTATTATATTAATCCTTATCCAATAAACTATGTTACTTAAATTGAGCATTTAATTTGTATTAAAATATGACTTGACATACTTTCATTTAAATGAATGGTTTAAAAGATATTACAGATTCAAAATTACGCGTAACAAAATAATTATGGTTGACGGCAACGCGGGCGTAGCGAGCGGTAGGAGTCAATGACCTTTTCCTCGGCTATTAGGTATGTAATCCCGGTATCGGTAGTACGTTCCCGTGGGATATTTTCCGACATCCACAAAGCAAAGCTAGTTCTTTATACTTTTCGAAAACTTGCTGCACAAACAACATGGACGTGGTCAACTACCGAGTACTTGCTTCTAAAGCCCGCCTGTTCTCTGGGTTGGTTTTCGTCTAGTACTTTAGTAATGCAGTACTGTAGTATTATCATCAAATACCTACATCATTATCATCAATGTTATTATCCGCAAAGATCCTATACACTACAACGTCACGGCAGCCGCAGCAATACTCTCAGTGCATATTAGGTTAGAGTATAGTTAGTACAAAATATGGACAAAATACTTAATCTGAATTTTTTATTTTTTATAGGATAAATGATTACTTAGGTCTTGTTTTAGGCATTCAGTTACCTTGTCATTATCACTATATTTAGATTTATGGCAGATAAAGAATGGGTGAGTAAATGACAAAATTAATAATAGACATCATATCATACTATGTTATTACTTTTCTAAAATAAAATAATTATATTATCATGATTGATGCAGAAGTAATGAATGACTCATGTTGTTGTAATAAAGTAAAAATATAATGTTCTAATAATTTACTACACGTGTGATTATCAAAAAGATATGAGATAACTTATCTGTCACTCAATTGTAATAAATTTTAAATGTTATGTGAGATAGGCGATAGCATATTTGGTGGGCTTAAGTTTGAATCTCGTATTTATAATAAGTTATTTAGTGGCAGAAAACATCTGTAATAGCAGATTACTCCGTCGACTTATCTGAGATTGAAACACAATAATTTCTCGCTTCAATATGTAACTGAAAAGCCTTGACTTCTAAACCAGCCTGAGATTCAGAATAATTTATTCGATTTTTCTTTATCTTACACAACAAAGTGAATAGATACGCACTCAATACTCAATTCTTTATTGCATTCCATATGTATTACATAGATGGTATAACAAAACAAGTAAAAGATCAATATGGACCCTGTCGGGCACAGCAAAATTAGGAGAGAGGAAGAGGGTTAAGCAGCAATTCAATATTATTATAAATTATTAGATGTGTTTAATAGGGTGTATAATTATGTATATATTGTATATTATTAGGTTTGTGTATATAGGTATAGTATATTAGGGATTTAAAAAAAAAGCATAAGAATAATATAGGTAATTATTATTTAAATTCTTTGAAGTATTTTCATTAATATTAAATTATGTTATTATTTATGTATTCATATTTATATTTGATTTCCTATATTTCTTATTATATTATATTTCATAATATTTGGTGTATGAGAGAAAGAATAATTTTATTTTGCAATCAATTCAAAAACTTTTTATAGTAATAGGCAAAAACTACAACATGCTTTATGCTACGATACAAAGTACAAAGTGAGTAGTAGTTAACAGTTTCGACTCCATCCATTTTTCGTAGAGCTCACACGTCATGCCGCCATACATATTGCAAGTTGACTCCAGGAGGGTGGGTCACCGGTATTAGGTTTGAAATCTTGTTAAAATATACAACTGATTTTATTTACACAGTTAAAATGCCGAATTCGCTAAGAAATACATACATTTAAAATGAGCCCTGCTGGGCTCCTGCACGCGTAGCATGACCACCGTAGAAACGAGTTTTGTCGACGGAAGAATAGACAAAATGACAGATTGTGATTGTTTATCTGTCATTTTGTCTATTCTTCCGTCGACAAAACTCGTTTCTACGGTGGTTATGCTACGCGTGCTGGCATGCTATAATATGCGACATGAGTGAACCCTCCAGATATTGAACGTGTTAAAATCCTACTTCTTAATATTATAAACGCGATAGTTCGTGAGGATAGATGAATATTTGTTACTCTTCACGCAAAAACTACTGAACTGATTTGGATGAAATTTGGCACACAGATAGTTTATAACCTGGGTTAGCACATAGGATATTCCCACGGGATCGAGACTTATGCGGGTGAAGCCTCGGGGCGCTGCTAGTATTACATAATATCCCGCCTGTGCTCCTGGAAGCGTAGACAGCGGTGTATTAGTAAACACACATTCCGCCACCTATGTTTATGTCCTATGTAATAGAGGGCGAGCCTATTGTCTTTAACTGGGCATAATTCAGTACCTACCCTAATTACGTAAGTAATTTTTGTAAACGATTATGACTATAATTTGTTTCATTTTGACAGTTCAACAACACAACAGTAGAGCAGATTTTTTTTTCCAACTAATGAAGCAATGGATTAGCAATCTGTTTCAAATCGAAACAGATTGTGATTGATCGTGTATTACGTAATTAGGGTACTGGTCTCCGAACTGTATCTGAAAATGTTCGAATGGAGAAATCTATTAAAACTGCATGAGCTGGGGATTGGACCTAGGATCCCAAGCTGCTACCCCAAGCAGAAGTTGCATTTGCGCCTTCTAGATCAACGATGCAATACCTCGCTCCATAATTGAAACAAGATGTTTCTGATTCCAGGCCAAGGCTTCAAAGATATAATCCGCTGGCCTCGTCCCGGGTACCCGGTCAAGAAACTGCAAACGAAATGGGCGGTGGAGTACGGGATGCCGTCGACACACGCCATGGTGGGCGTGTCTATACCGTTCTCTGTTTTGCTGTACACCATGGACAGGTACCAGTACCCCATCCACTGGGGACTGATCATCGCTGTCTCGTGGTGCACGCTTATCTGTGTCAGCAGGATCTATTTGGGGATGCATAGTGTGTTGGTAAGATTTTATTTTACTTTTTTCGGCGTTCGTTAAAATTTGAGATTCGAACTGTCGATGTCGATTATTTTTTGTGTCCTCAACTCTGATGATTTTGTTCTTTTATAACTAGTAAAATAATTAAGATAGGACAAGATAGTTTATTTCAATACTAGCGGATTGATTGTGAATTATTTTCGTAAATACTAAACATATAAAATTTCCTCTTGAAGGGCAACAGACAGGTTCACAGGTGAGTAGGTATTCAATTTGAGTATAGTATATTTTTCTTGGTTTTATTGTTGCGGAACGAAAATCATATAAGAAACATTCATGATTTTAGCCAACACGTATAAAGTTGGTAAATCCACACAACAACTTGGAATATGATGCATTGCAGGGTTTTCCTTGGTTGAGGAAGTTTCTAGATTACGTATCGTTAAAAGACGTAGTATTACGACGCAAGATTAGTGGGTCAACTTCCCAAAAACGAGTGATCCTATAAGGGTTCTGTTTTTTCTTTTTGAGGTACAGAACCCTAATAAAACATCTTTCTGTGATGTTTTTAATATTTTGGATTCTAATTTTAAGCGGTGTTTTTTAGCGAACGTAGTTCTACGCTAGACACAATAGAGACTATATTGCGTCTGTGATTGCAGCATACGAGTGGTATACAATCGTGGTAACAATGTCAACTGGTTCGTCTAGTTCAAGTGGGCCTTTTACCAGATGCAGCCGCATGCCCGTATTCACAAATTATGTCCCAGTTATAAAGAAGACTGAAAAGCGAGCAACCACTCAGACTTAATCTACTGTTAATTGGGTTGCGGAGGTCAAATATCAGTCGTCCCGTTCCAAAAAAAAATATTCTCGGCCACGTCTAGTTGGAATGTTACTTGACCCCATTTATACTTCCGAAAAAGCTAAGCCGTCTCTCGACGTAATTTTAGAAATGTAACTTTACGTAACACGATATAAAGCTCACATTTCAGTGCTTTACTTATAAGTATTGTTAACGATAACGCAGAGTTGTTTGGATGTGCGACGACGATCAGCCAACAATAGACTTTTTGTTAGTCTATGCAGTACTAGCTGCGCCCCGCGGTTTCACCCGCATAAGTCTTGATCCTGTGGAAATATCGGGATAAAAAGTATCCAATGTCCTAACCCAGGTAATGGTCTACCCATGTCTTAAATTTCATCCAAATCCGTTCAGTAGTTTTTGCGTGAAAAGTAAAACATCCATCCATCCTCACAAACTTTCGCATTTATAATAACTATGTAGTAAGGATGCTGCCTCAAGCCTAGCTAAAGCTTTCTTTGCTTTGTCTCGTATGGAAGATAACGGTGTCAATAAACGGCTTCATTAAATTCCTATTTCGATCTACTTTTCTATTATCAGCTTCATGCTAATTAGTAAAAATATATATTCTATTCCTACTAGTCCCGAATAGATAAAACAGCCACGAATGTTTTTCAGTCTGCACATTTTTTTTGATGAATTCGTCAGATTAAAATGTAAAATAACCCTATATTCCATAAACTACTAGAATCTAAGAAAAGTAAACACAATACATTTTATTTAATTTACGACTGCCAGTCAGTCATTGATATTTATCGTAAAGGGAAACATTAAAATGTTTGAAAAAACCATCACGTCGTTTGTAATTTATAGTCATATCTGGGCGAGCACGGCCTAACTTAGTTATGTGTTTCATATTTATAATCTGTCAATAAACAAGCCGCCATTCCTAATCCTACCGATCGTACTAATTACTTTTTAAATCTACTCTAAATAAGTAATTTCAACATAATAAACTATCTACTTACCCCAAATACCTAATTACAACGTACTTTACTTTCACATTCACTAAACTCAAAACACAAAAAAACACTATCATCACAATAACCACTTTTCTATAACTACAAACAAATATTACTACTACTAAACTAATGAATTCAATGAATACTGAGCGAACAAAATGCAAATTAATATGGTTCTAATGCGATTACGTCAAAAAACCACCACACATTGTCAATCGAATGATGAAATGTTTACGAACTCCCAGCCGAACGCATTACGAAATTCTAAGAACACAACCGAATCAAATGCGTGTGCCAGAAAGAGGTGGTGCAATAGCAATCATTCCTTCTCGCTCCCGCGCGCGCGTTTTCTACTACTATCCCTATCGTAACTCGTTACAGATCGGCTTACCCGGCTGGAAACCGCGGTGTCACGTGACCGAAGTGACGTCATGATGGACTTTTGTTCGTAAAGAAATTGAATTTATGATAAGCCGGACGCGCCTACGAGTTATTTTAGCACAAAGTGTTTTGTTGTTGAGATATTAAGACAAAAAATTTAATGTATGTAGGCGTTTTGTAATGTTTTAATTTTAAGGTGTATCAAATACTTATAGTTTGATTATTCAATGACGATAGAGTGGTTGTGTTCCGAATTTTCGAAGGGAAGCCGGTAGGAATCGAGATGTTCACAGCCTCCGCCACTGGTACACAAAAAAAAAAAAATTACACTCATTCAATGCATTCAAAACATAATTAGCTGAATATTCGATCACAAATAACAAAAAGCTGAATGCATTGGATGGGTATACACCTTTATCATAATTGCTACTGTGACGTCTGTGACGAACTTTACATTTATAATTTATTTTAAGCATTGTTCTTATGTAAGAGACTTTGTGTCATTTTTTGAGAATAAATATCTTTAAACCTATATTATTTTCATCGCGATATTCCCACGGGATCGAGACTTATGCCGGTGAAACCGCGGGGCGCAGCTAGTTATTAATATACCCTGCATGGGATAATTCCAGGACATAGCAGCCGGCCTGCTACTAGCCACCGCGCTGGTGTCCGTGCTCATCCCGCTGGTGGACCAGCTGGATGGCTTCCTGCTGACGTCACAACTGTCGCCGTTCCTCGTCATCGCAGCCTCGATCCTTGTCATCGTGTACCATCCTAATGCGGATAAGTGGACGCCTACAAGGTACGATTTTTTTTTATTCTTCTTGTTAACCGACGAAAATAAGGGGGAGGTTCTCAAGCCGACGTGCATAATTTTTTCTTACATTGAGACATTTTGATAATTAGATCATGCCATAAATAAAATATTAGCCAGTCAGTTAGATGGTTGCCTAAATCAGCTGCTCTTGCTAGGTTTTAGTTTAATTTTTTGTAATATCCCACAGAAAGCAATGGTACTAAAACGCAAATACCATCACTTAAAGACGTGGTTTGAAAATGTTTACTTACTTGTTTACCTACTTAGTACCTATTAAGAAACTCTTTCCTTATGTATGTATATGACTAATATAAATAGCTTGTTATCTATTAGACCATCTCGCTATCATGAGTCAAGCAGTGTTCACAAATGAATCACGGGATTATGTAAATATACATTTAATTAGTCACTCTGTAAACATACAATAAAATGTTTGTATTCAGTGCTTTATCCGAGAATCAATGCATTATCTAATGATGCAATTATTTTTATTTATTTTTATTCTGTAATTTTAGTTTTGTTATTGTACCATCAATGTTAAAATTCTGTTATTAACAGGCTTTGTTTGTCATACACATAGTTATGGAAGAGGGAGGTCTTCTGGCACAGGTATCTCCATACTTAAAAGAAGGCCTCTACAATTTATTTGTTAAACCTGTTGAATATGAAATAAAAATAAAAAATAAATAAAATAAACTATCTAAAAATATTTTAGCTATTTAGTTTTTGTCTTATTCCTTGAATACAAACTGTAAACAAGCTATTTTGATTTTGTTTAGCACTAATTATACAGGCTGGTTTTTTTATAACCGACGAAAAATTTCAACGCAGGGGTTCAGAATCATGTACTGAATCCATAGTAACAGTTTTCTTCGATATCCCTGCCTCCTGCCATCCTATATATGAATAATTCGTTTGGTTTAGTTTGAATTGCAACTATAATAATAATTCATGATCTATCAATAGCTGTGTCATTCTTATTTGCCCAGAAGTAGGTCAGTAAAGGCAGATAAAAACAAGACCTCTTTTGGATTATTTTGCTTTAGTTGACAGCTTTTTTAGAAAAATTAAATAATTTGAATTGTATAGAATCTATACAATTCAAATTATTTATTTTTTCCAAAAAAGCAGTGGTTCCCAAAGTTGACTGGATCGCCAGTTCGCGACCCACCTAACAAAAACTTCCAAATTCGGGACTCACCTCTTGGCTGTTATGGTGAAAAAACCGGTCAAGAGCGAGTCGGACTGGCGCACCGAGGGTTCCGTACCTACCCATTATACCGCCATAATAAAATTGGTATAATTTTTATTGGTAAAAAGATATGAGCAAATTTAGATTTTCGCGAAAATTTGTCAATACCAAAATTTACCTTAATTTTCAACTATTTTTATTCTTCGGAATTTTCCCTTTATTTGTGCCTTGATTTTTTTGCCTTACAAAAAGAAGTGCTATGTTATTGAGAAGGATGTATTTGTTTCTTATTTTTTGTCATTAAGTATAGCTTTAGCATGAACTAAAATTTTAGTTACTTTTAATCGCAATGAGTTTGATACGTCCAATTTATTTCGTTTCCATTTTTTTTTTGTTTGGGAACCACTGGTATAGATAATCTTGTTTCAAATTGTGCGCCCACCACTGCATTTTACACACACATGCAATATTTAAATACGCAGTACCCAAGCTACTCTCAAATGCGTGCTTACTTCATTGGTTATTCGGTCACTCGTGATGTTGTGCTGCATTAAACTTGCCGATCCTAAAGACTGCTTCAATGGTCGCTTATCACAAATCAGACCGCACCTGCGTTTGTAGCTTATTAGGGTTCCTTACCAAAATGGTAAAAAGGACCCTTACCCTTATGATGCGACTCAGTCTGTCTGGCTGGATATCTCAAGAACTCCTAATGCTATCAACTTGAAATTTGGAATAGTTTTAGGTGATATTTGCCCAACTATTTGCAATTAAGAAAGAAATATGTTTTTTTTTTGCGTCAGGGTCTGAACGGACGTCTTAAAAATTCGAAGTGGGGCTACTAGGGCATATGGGGTATCATATGAAAGAGCACTATCTGCACATTCTCAAACATATTTTTTTAGGCCGCATAGTTTTCGACTTTTGACGAAAAATGTTAAAAAAAAATACCTTTTCCCCCCTTATCTCCGAAGTTTACATAGAGAAAAATCTAAAATTATACCATGTATTAGAGTTTATGTAAAATTACAGGAAAAATAAAACGATGTCTCTAAATAGCACACTTTTTCAGAAATCATCAACTTAAATTACATTAGTTCTACTATCGGTCGAGAGATGGCGCTGACCTTAAACTGCAATATTCTACACGGCAGTGTGCAATGTTAAAATTCTCTGACAAATGAAGGCCTCGTCGCTGAAAATTTTAAATGGTACGGAACCCTCTCGGTGCGCGAGTCCGACTCGCTGTTGACCGGTTTTTTTATAATTAACTAACTTTTGTCAACGGCTTCCCCCGCGTGCATGACGAAAATTATCCCACGGGAACGTACTACCGGGATAAAAGTATCCTATGTCCAATTCCAGGTCATTGTCTACCCGTGTGCCAAATTTAATTCAAATCCGTTCAGCCGTTTTAGCCTGAAAGCCTAACAAACTAACAAACAAACTCACTCTAATATTAGTTATGATTATCAATTTCACATCTCAAAATCGATAAATAAAGTATTAAATAATTATTTTGCTAAATTCGAGCCTTTTACTTCATATTCAGCCTAAAGCGGTTTATTGCTATATATTCAATCCCTCCGTCTGTGTTAAAATATCACCAACCCCAACCTGAGTTTTTTAAATGTCTTAACTAAGAAGCTATCTCAAAAATGTCTCAAAGGCACAGTAACCGTTTCTGCGATACCAACAATAATCCACCCTAGCTAACAAAAAATTGTCTTTTCCTTTTAGCTGCTAACATTTTATCGACCACAAAGCGATGCCACAATCGATGTAAATCGATGCCACAAAGTGCCAAGCTCGACAGCTCACCTCGCTGCGCTGCCGTCACCACATGACGCTGGCAGAATAGTTGACATCGGCTGTTGCTTATGAGGACAAAAGAAGCAAATACTGACAATCAGTATTTGCTTCTTCTTGAAGCCAGTGCCAGCCCAGTGCAAGGAACGATCTTGAGTCTCAAGATTGTTTCTTGCACTGGACTTTTTGGTGATGATGACTGAAATATGGTTTTCAATTTCCAGAGGCGACACAACGATGATAGTGAGCGTGTGTGCGGGCATCCTGTTCGGCTCCTGGACCAACTACCAGCTCGGGAACATGGTGGCCAGCCCGCTCGACCCGCCCTACGAGATCATCTGGCCCTCGAAGGAAATGCTGGGTTGCACCATTCTCAGAACCATACTAGGTTTCTGCGGAGTACTCGCCACCAGAGCCATCGGCAAATCTGTGTCATACGCCTTCGTTTGTGCCCTCCTCGGGAAAGACAAAAACGAACTCAGAAATTCCGAAAATAGCTTAGATAACAAAAACAAAATAATAGTCGAACTTAGTTATAAATACTTTACCTATGGTATGATAGGTTTCAACACTACCTACGTGTTCCCCAATGTGTTCAGTTTGCTGAAGATCAACAGGCCTACGTACTATACTGAGATTTAATTTTATTTTCTAGTCGTTATGGGCTAATTGTTAATACTGCGGAGTCTTATGCGATGGTGCGTGGTTATCGGTCGATGCGATATGGTGCGATAGCGAAGGAATTTGCTATACTTAGGTATAGAATTTTATAAGTTTATATTGTTAAAGTAATTTTACTGAGAATGACTGGAATAAAGAAAGAATAAATATTTTTGAATGGAAGTATAATAATAATATAAGCAATATCTGAATCAAAGTTCTCAGGTTCAGACTTAGTCATAAAGTCATCTTTACTCTCCTTAAATTCACAGTTTTATATGCATGTGTTTGCATATTTGTCGTGCAGGTATTGTATTGAATGAATAAATAGACACGTAACAAATGATGTTCGTTGATCGATGAATGAATGTAAGCGTGGAATTTGTCTTATATTTTCCTAGTTGATGTATATTTTTAGTTTGCCCCGAATTATACCACGGATCATTCGTCTGTAATATTATTACCGGAATAATGGGGAAGATTACTGTTAGCTTGTCGAGCAGAGGTCGCTATAAGGTTGTTACTTGTCAAACGAGCTGGATTATAATAGTTATTTATGCAACAAGTGCGGTAATTATCTTATGGTGGCACTTTACATCGCTATGCGGTTTTCGCGTTTTTTTACAGTGTTTTTTTCGGCTATATAGTGTAGAAGTCCAAATAAATCGAACACACCGTCCACACATCGTCATGAACAGCGAGTATGCCGAATATGCATGATTAAAATTCAAAAATATATTTGCTAATCTGAACGCAAAGAGCAGGGGTAGCCCAGTGGTAACGGCCGCGACTTACGAGTTGTAGGTCGTAGGTTCGAACCCAGACAGGCGCTTTACTTTGTGTAAATTATTTCATCACTACTGCTCTCAAAACGGTGAAGAAAAACATCGTGAGGAAACCGGCATGTCCTAGAACCGAAAATTCGAAGACATGTGACATCTACCAACCCGCACTGGGCCCGCGTGGTGGATTACGGCCCACTCCCTCTCACAGAGAGGAGGCCTGTGTCCCAGCAGTGGGAACATTTATAGGCTGATGATGATGATGATGATGATGAACGCAAAGTAGGACGTGTTGACGGCAGCAGCGACTTATTATTTCCTCTCTGTTAATTACCAATACATGTTATGCGTGTATAAAACACCGCACTCTACTGAGCAAGCCATGTGTGGACGGTAAACGAACTTATTCGGTATATTCGCAATCCTTTGATATGTGACGAAAAACCGACAACCGGCGGATACGAGTGTTCGCGTATTTGCGTATTCGTCTTATTCGTGAAAAATAGGTGAATAGAGTAACTTCACATCGTCGTATTTAGGCAGATAAGACGAATACACGAATAGCGATGTGAAGTGCCACGTTTACGCACGTGTATCATAAACGTTTTACTATGCATTGTGCGAGAAAATAATGGCGGGCTTATAATACATGCGCGCTCAGCATATTTACTACTGTGCATGTGGAAATAGCTGCCACGTTGTATCGCAAAAAGGCACGAGCGAAATATACGTTCAGCCATTGGGGTCGTCTATAAATCACATGAGGCTCGAAAGGGGGGGAAAGGTTTCGGAATACCTATATCACAAAATATCACAAGGAGTAAGGAGGGGGTGCAGTGAGGCGTATTTCCAATCTATACAAGGCCAGAACGCAGCCATAGGAAACTGCTCGCGTATACATTGTAATGCTATTTTTAAATCTGTGACTACAATCTATACACAAATTTTGCGTATTGCTGGTGTATAGTTTGTAACGTGGACGAGCGCGTCCTGGTTCCAAACTATACTTTATCACTTGCGCCTGATAAGAGTTTTAAAAATATAGTCTATAAAAGAACAAAAGTGTGAACTGGGTGAAATGGCTTAGGTTAGGTTAGAACTGTGACCAACCGCGCGCGAAACGAGCAAGCGGTGCCGCGGCAGCGGCCGGAAAGCGCTACTTCCAAGTTGCTCGCAGCCAGGCAGGCTATTTAATATTAGCGCAAGATGCATTACGTCGCAAAACTCGCAAACAAGTTGGTTCAATCTAAACTCGATTAGTCTGTATGCGTACTGGCACTGTATACTATGGAATGAGGTAGTTAATTTGGTCACTACGAAGTATACGCGAGTATTTAATTTGGTCACTACGAAGTATACGCGAGTATTTGCGTACTACTCTTGTATAGATTGGAAGACCTTAGTAAAAAAGTGATTTTCAATGTATACGCGAGCAGTTTCCTATGGCTGCGTTCTGGCTTTGTATAGAATGGAAAGACGCTGCAGTGAGATATCACGTTTATTTATTTTTTCGTTTTTTGACTGCTCATTGGTCTAGTGACGCCTCGTTGGTCTAATGGACGCAAGTGCTACTCCTGAGCATGAAGTCCCGGGTTCGATTCCCGGGTGGGGTTAAGTGATATTGGGTTTTCCATCTGGAATTTCTCAGTAGTAACCCGGAGTCTGGATTTGTGCCCGATTTATGGCAATAGGCTCGCTCCCAGAGTTAATAACCCATGAGAGTTAAACATAACTGGCGAAATGTGAGTGTACTATACGTACACCTCTGCCTAACCCTTCGGGGAAATACGGGTGTGATGTTATGTGTTATGTTATTTTTTCATTTAACGCGCATTTCTAAACCGAAAAGTGGCGGTTAAAAAGTTGCTAAAAAACTTCACGTGATTAATGGACGACCCCAAACATATTTAATGAATATTTAAAATTAATTATAAATCTGTTTCTAGAGTAATTATTGAAGTATTAGTTTTATTGTACCTTTTATATGAATGATAATCTAACTTTTCTCAAATAGGTAATAAAAACTGCGTCGGGCTGACGACGCAGTTAAAAATGATTTAAAAAAAAAAAACTGAAAAGTAAAAAGCACTAGTGTGAAAAAGTGGCACTTTCCGCACAATTTGGCTACTTGGAAAACGCTCTTTTCGAGCACATGCATTGTAAAATAATATAAAAGGCCTGTTGGGTATTATTATTGTGGTGAAGATATTTCTACTTTGTAAGGCGGTTTTGAAAAAAGAGGGAAGCAAGCGAGTTATAAGCATTTATGTACACCTATTTGTTTATATAGAGAAAAACATACCATTTATATAGAGATTGACAGTTCTAGTGTAACAAACTTTTAGCGACATCAAGATGAAATTAGTTAATCTTCCTCATTGATTGATATTAGTTATCAAGGCGTATGTTCAGCAGTGGACGTCGTTCGGTTGAATGGCGATGAATCGAAGCCGACGTTGGGGTCGTACTATACTGCGGACTACTATAGTGCGGTACTTTACTTATCACAAGTTTCCAGTAATTTTAATTAAGTTTTTTGTATTTTCATCGAATATAGTATTATATTGATATGTTTATATACTGTTTATAGTTCTACACCAGTAGATGGCACTGCTGTGTTATAGAAAAGTTTATAAAAGTTTGCAAAAGCTAGATATATGAAGTAATAGTATATTATGTATGATTGTAGGTAAATTAAGACCCTGAGAACAAAGTTGATCTGGTTATGCATGAGTTTGTACTCAAATGTTTTTGGTGATGTAAAAGAGGAAAACATTTTGTAGTGGTGCATAAATATTTTACTTAAATAAAAGTCTATTTTGGTTCACATAAACACATTTGTATATTATAACATCACAAGTAATGTAAAAATAGAAAATAGAACACGAGCTTGTTAAATTAAACTATTTAAATTAAAAGCTTAAAAAATATTTTTTGAATGTTGAAGCTAAATAATGTATTTCAAAATATTTGGTTTCTTTAAATTTAAGTGTACCTATGTTTTTAACGTGATTAGTATCTGCCAATACAAATGGGCCATTTTTTTTTTAAATTTGCTTAAGCCGTATGCAAAAGCCAACTCTGGCATAATTTGGAAACTCCCACTAGGATAATTTAATATTATAATAATGGTTATTGATTATTCTGAATAATACCTATCTACTGACTTTATTGAACTAAAAATTATTTTCAAAAATTCTGCTGAAATGTAATATGATATTATACTTATTAATTATTATTTATTTGTCGAAATAACAATGACGCCATATAATGTTTGATGTGTTTTAGCATCGTTGTTAAAGTTCCAGTACTAATACAATATATACCCAGGTTGTGACAAGTTTAGGAGGGAATACAAAGTGCCTGCAAACGTGATGATTAGAATTATGATATTTATGTTATTTTACTACGAATATGTCGTCAGGCGTCGCGCCCACTCCGAGTAGGAATTATGTTACTTATCGAATAAAAATACCGATATCGACTAACGACTATTTTGATTTATTTATATAATATGTAACCACGTTTTTACTAAAATAAATATTTTGTCTTTATTCTATATACAAAATCTATCATTTAAAACTACACAATCTACAGGGTTAATGGTTATACGTCGTCGGCAATACATTAAGGAGATGTAGGAGAGGTCATTTACAACCAAATGACCCCTTTTGACTCCTATGCAAATGTCAACAATTTTCAAGTCATTTGACATTTTATACTTGTATTTCATTCGTTTTAAAACACCGAGCACACCCGTGCGGCCTAGGCGTCCTTAGGTATGCTTACGACTGCCGAAGCAGCTCTGAGGCGCCCGAAGCCGCCCCAAGCTGCCCTAAGGCGCCCGAAGCCGCTGTAAAGCGCCCGAGCTCTACCGAGCCGTACCGATGCCCACCGATAGTGGGCGCCGCGCCTAAGGATGACCCACAGTAGTAACCATTATTATTTTTCAGAATTTGATAAAAATTTCATTCGTTATTTCCGAAACTATTTTGACGGAATAATATTAATCCAATAAAATGTATTATTAAATTGGGCATTTAATTTAGACTAAAATATGCCTTTACATCATATCATTTAAATGAATAGTTTAAAAGATTCATGTCACACGGTACCTACAATTTGCAAAACTTTCTTAATTTTTTTATTTTCTTATGTGGCCCTATAAGTGACCCCCATATTTGTAATTCATTGATTTACGTTACACGTCCATATTTGGGTTATAAAAATACATATCGACGCTTGAAAGGCAACATTGACTAAGCGACATGGGAACCCATGTCGCTTAGCCAATGTTGCCTTTCAAGCGTCGATATGTGTACTAAATTTAAACTAAGTATTAGATTCGGAGCAAATTGGCTGTGACAGACGGACAGACAGACAGACACACGAGTGAAGGAGGAGAAGGAGGGTAGGTAATGTTTTTCGAGAGTATGTATGCTGCCGTCATACGGTGAAAGGCCGTAACTAACATTCTTATCAAAAATTTGTTAAACAAGTATAGGGCTGGATACAGCAATAAGCTCTCTATATTTCTGTCTATACGGTGATACTTCAAACTGCTTTTAATTCTTAGCCGCAGATACATACTGTTAAAGTTACGACTATCGATTGAGCTTGAAACTACACTTCAGACAAAACTGTCATGTACTCAAAATCTTTGAAGTAGTTACGGCCTTTCACCATATGACGGCAGTATGTATGTCTATTTCTTTGGCACGTTCTGTAGCCTAAACGGCTTGATGGATTTTAACATTATGAGGTGTCATCAGATTTGTATTAATTGTGGGAGTGACATAGGCTATATAATATTTATATATTGCATCTGCAAATACCAAAAAAAGAGTTTTAAAAAAAATACATTTTTGGTATCAAATAAAAGCTAGTAATGAGTCAATTCCAAATATATAAATTTATATTAATAAAACTAAAAAGCTTGAAATAAAGCAAATTATTTAAAAAAACAAAAAGCCCGACTGCAAAAACACATAACTGAAAAGAGCCGGACAAACCAATAACCTGAAATTATGGTGTAACTTTTGTTTGTCCGCCTGCAATACCAAAATTCTATGTACATGTCGTGGCCAGATCTTAGAATTGATCATTTCATGAAATGGTTGTGTTTCATAAAATGGCCAGCTAAAATTGACCATATCGTTCAAACGTCAACGTTTAATGATATGTACCGCATTCCGACTTACGTTAAAAGTGATAATATCGCGAATCTAACCAAATTTAATAGTCACAAAATATAAGGGTTATTGAGTAATAATTGTGACTTTGGGCTTTGGTCGGATTCGCGATAAAATCACTTTTGGCGTAACTCGGAATGCGGCCTTAGTCGACGTTTAGCCATATCATTAAGTAGGGTATCCATGTAAATATTACTGGCATTCATAAAATTTTAGTAATCTGGGTCAGTGGATAAATAAAACATTTTAAATAGCTTTCCTTCCAGAAGAAAAATAATAATGAATAAGATTTGAATAGCTAAAAACTAACATGTGAAATACGTTCCAAACTACATCGTTTTTAGGGTTCCGTTGCCAAATGGCAAAAAACGGAACCCTTATAGATTCGTCATGTCTGTCTGTCTGTCTGTCTGTCCGTCCGTATGTCACAGCCACTTTTTTCCGAAACTATAAGAGCTATGCTGTTGAAACTTGGTAAGTAGATGTATTCTGTGAACCGCATTAAGATTTTCACACAAAAATAGAAAAAAAAAACAAATAATTTTGGAGTTCCCCATACTTAGAACTGAAACTCAAAAAAAAAAAATTTTTCTTCAATCCCATACGTGTGGGGTATCTATGGATAGGTCTTCAAAAATGATATTGAGGTTTCTAATATCATTTTTTTCTAAACTGAATAGTTTGCGCGAGAGACACTTCCAAAGTGGTAAAATGTGTGCCCCCTGTAACTTCTAAAATAAGATAATGATAAAACTAAAAAAAATATATGATGTACATTACTATGTAAACTTCCACCGAAAATTGGTTTGAACGAGATCTAGCAAGAAGTTTTTTTTAATACGTCATAAATTACTTTTCATTCAATGTTACTTGCTCACACCACTTTCAAAGACACTACAACATAATACTGAAGAACAGTGTGACTACTCAGGCCCGAAAGAGCTGAGAGTATACACCGACGGATCAAAGACCAACTCCGGAACCGGAGTTGGAGTCTTCTACAACATAATACTAAAGAACAGTGTGACTACTCAGGCCCGAAAGAGCTGAGAGTATACACCGACGGATCAAAGACCAACTCCGGAACCGGAGTTGGAGTCTTCTCACACGACCTCAACATAAATATATCCCGCCCGCTGGGCATGTTCAACACCGTCTATCAGGCGGAGTGTGTGGGCATCATACAAGCGGCCCACGCCATAGAAGCCAGGAGAGTTACGGACACTCACATACGTATACTCTCCGATAGCGCCTCAGTTCTCCAATCCTTACAGAAAAAATATATTACTTCAAAGTTAACACTAGAATGTCACAATGCACTAGAATAAGTAACGGTATCTAGCCGCAATACGGTGACACTGCAATGGATAAAGGGACACAGCGGATCGCTGGGTAACGATGCAGCTGACGAACTTGCTAGAAGAGGATCTAGCACAGCAGTCTGTGGACCCGAGCCTATCGTGCCAATTCCATTCAACTAGATACGCAGATGACTACAGGAGTTCACCCAAACCCAAGCGGAGAATTGGTGGACCTCGACACCGGGCTGCAGGCAGTCCAAGGAAGCAATGCCATCCTTGGATAGCAGGCTAACGAGGCGTTTATTAAGCCTTGACAGGAATGGCCTGCGCCTGATGACGGGGACCATCACGGGTCACTGCTCGCTAAACAAACACTTCCACACAATAAGCATAACGGACAGTCCTCTGTGCAGGGCGTGCACGGAGGCTGAGGAAACCGTCGCGCACGTACTCTTCGAATGCACAGGTGTTACTAAGATTAGAACAGAAACCCTCGGGTCACCCAGATCTTTCACTGACGTTCTGAACAGACCAGGAGTTTTAATTAATTTCTGGAGGGAGGTGGGCTGGTTGGAATAACCACCAAATGGCCGCCATGGCCCACGCACAATGGTCCACCTGACGGACTAAGTGCGGAAACCAAACCCCATAACATAGATAGATGTTACTTGCTGCTACGGAACCCTTCATGGGCGAGTACGACTCGCACTTGGCCGCTTTTTTTTTAAGGTTGCGCTCGTTTTTCGAGTGAATTTCATAAAAGTCACGTAGCTTGGTTTAATAACGATACTTTACTGCACTTTCATCTTCCATTTGCATATTTATAATTGCTTTTCCAATCGAATTATCGTCCGCCGTCATGATGCACAACAAAAACAAGCGACTTCAACGCCTCTACCGGTGGATAATCTAACTATTTTACGATATGATCACTAATTTTTGGCCACATCATGAAATAGTCGTGCGTTTGTTTTTTTCATATCGTCAAACGTTGAGTATTCAATGATCTGACCAGACCATTTCATGATGTGGCTAGCAGTCGATGTCCTATTTCATGAAATAACAACCATTTCATGAAATGGTCGATCATTACATGAAATGATCAATTCTAAGATCTGGCCACGACATATAGATTATAATTATTGTTTTTGCTCATTTCAGTTTTGTGTTTTTGCAGTCGGGTTTTTTGTTTTTTTAAATAATTTCCTTTTTTCTTTGAACTCTAAAAAAGGAGGTTCTCAGTTTGTCGAAATCTTTTTTTTAATTTATGTTCTCCGATTACTCGAAGACGGCTGGACCGATTTGGAAATGTTTTTTTTTTTTTTGTTTGAGAGAGTAGACCCTTTTTTCCTAGGGATAAATTTTATTAACTTTGCTTGGGGAGTTTTTGAATTAGCTTCAATGATACGTATTTTTCGCACTTAGTCTATGTGGATGATGTTGTAATAACTTATCATGTCACTGTTATTACTTATTTACATAGCAGGTAGGTACCTATTCGAATTTGCGTGGGGTAGGTACCACAGCTAAAAAGTGAAAAATAAAAACATTTTGCAAAAGTTTATTTACAAGTAAGTATAAATATCGTTTCTAGAACCCACCGTACAGAAAAACGCTGAGCTCAAATGTAAAAGCAAGATTTAATCATTAAATAGGAAGTATTTCTTATAAGTACCACGAAGACTTCTATCAATTCTGTTTTACGATTAGGTAAATGAGCTCGTTTTATATTTTATCAGAATCGTTGGTTGGGCGGGTCATCATTGTTTTCATAATAATAGTTTACAGATAATTTTTTAACAAAAAAATATTATGAAAAAAAAGAAAGATTGAATGGGGTTAAATAATGATACTTAACTTTAATTGGAAATTCCAAATGCAAAATTTAGACATATTTATGAAGACAACAGGATAAGATAAGAAAAGAGTGAGTTTAACATAACTGTCCTAGTAGATATATCTATAGATTATTTCAGAACACCATAAGTGCTTTCCTGCAAAACATAACTGATAGACAGACCATGGGTCTTGCGGAATCGTGATCCTGTATTTGTGTAATTAATCATTTAAAGTACAGACGCCAGCACATCAAGCTACTACAATCTGTCAAATTCATTTAATAGATTTTCAATTTTATCACTGCAGCATAAGGTTCAAAGTTGATTGGGAAAATTTGACAGTTTCGGGTAGCTTGATGTGCTGGCGTCTGTACTTTAAATGATTAATTACACAAATACAGGATCACGATTCCGCAAGACCCATGGTCTGTCTATCAGTTATGTTTTGCAGGAAAGCACTTATGGTGTTCTGAAATAATCTATAGATATATCTACTAGGACAGTTATGTTAAACTCACTCTTTTCTTATCTTATCCTGTTGTCTTCATAAATATGTCTAAATTTTGCATTTGGAATTTCCAATTAAAGTTAGTACATAAAAAACTTTCGAAAGATCAAAGTTATAGAGGTATGAGGAACACGGTGTAAAGTTCACTCATCCTCTATAGAAAATGGAAAATCCTCTGACCAGACGGGTGTCGTGTCTGGTGGCCAACTGCCCGATGATTATCGTGAGGAGCCGGTTTGAAGGCTTTTTGGTCCCTTGTCCGAGGAGTTGTTCTTTCGGCCCTCGGAAGCGAGGGCAGGTCGCTAGGTTCTCCTCCCACTACTAGGAGGGAGTGGGAGTGCTTTACTGCACAACTATGCGCCGAGGGGTTTACCTCCCCTCAACGCTTTGGGGTGTATCTGTAGGAGCGCCCGGAGTGCTTCATGACGCCCGTACAACCAGGCCCCTGCCGGGTGAGATCCCTAGTTCCCTAGGGAAGGCCCAGCAAAGACCGATCGGCAACGAGGGTGTCTGTTTTGGTTGGCGCTCCCTACAGTGGGAGTCTTCCCCAACCCCACAGTTTGAACCAGATCTAGCCAGTGGCGCTGCTGCAGGGCGCGGGCCGTTGTGGTGTATCAAGCAACTTGAGGTGTGCGTGCGTCGCTCGTGTGGTAATATTGCCCGATGATTGATGTCGGGACATTGTATAAATACCCGTCGTGCGGTAATCTGCTTGTGCGATGCAGGATTTTTGCGTGACGTCGATTATTTTAACGGCGGCGGACAATTTTGAAGTAACGCGATAAAATCTCTGTTCACGTGCTACTATAGTATCACGTATATTATATATAATTACTACCATTTATTATGATAAACGACAAAGTGCTGACTATTTGCATAACAATATGACATCGTTTTATAATCTAATTATAATTTACCCTATGGGGAGGAGCTCGTGGCTAAGTAATAACAACCGCACGGGTCGATCCATCAGGTTAAGCTACGCTTGCCAGGGTTGGTCAGTGGATGGGTGACCATCTTTAGATATCGAGACTCCTCCGTGCCTCGGAAAGCACGTTAAGCCGTTGCACAGAGGAGTATTTAACCTCTAAAGTTGATTAAAACTATTGTGTGATGTTTTTCGATTTGATATTAAATAAGAAGCAGTTTAAGGTGATAATTTTGTATTTAAAACATCATACATACTTTAAATTTTACATAAAAGGTGTTTGCACAAAATCGTTTTGATCAGATTCGCCTTCACTAGATCCATCTTCCTCCTCATTGTTAGACTCTATAGAAGAGACGTACTATGTCTCCGGGTGCAAGAGTTGTAATGCCTTACTGGAAAAAGGCTTACTTTTTTTCCGGGGCCTTTGTCTGGTACTGCTCAGAAAAGGATCCGAACTTAGCAGAAGTCTATTCAAAACATTCCTATTACATTCTTCTCGCGAAAACTTTCGAGAAAAATTCTGCCTATACATGCGGAAGTGTTTGTTTCTGGCCTCAGCCGCCTCTTCAGACAACTGGCCAATAGGCAGAATAGCATGATCAATTACTGTGGCCCCATGTCTTAAAACTTTGTGCATTGCAGGCGACATGGGGTGCCACTCATACAAATCTACATACAGTTTTGCAGTTTGTTCTGCAGATTTTTTTACGTCAATTTTTAGACCACTTGACAAGGCCTCTAATATGGTACTGCATTTTTTTATTAGGTCGATGTCAACTCCTGTAATGCGGGAAGAAGTTTCGGGATCCGAGAAAAATCTTTTTGAAGTGTTCTCGTCATTAGTGTTCTCAAACCCTGCTTTGGGACTATCCACCAGCAGCCCCATTTCCTCTTTAAAAGAGTCTTGGATTCTCTTCTTTCTAACTGCCACCATGTTTTTATGCTCTTGAGTTCTTGCTTGCCACTTTTGAAAAGGTATTTTAATGACAAATAAAGAAGTGATTAAAAAAAAAACGAATTCTGGTTTGCCCACATATATAGCACCTCATGGCATGTCTCAGTGAACCTTGTTTATTTTCAGGGCATTTCGTAATTATTTTAAGACGATTTTCTAAAACTCAAACTTTTTGTCTATCTTCCTGTCCGAACATTATTTTATGACTTCATAGAGTGATTTTCTAGTCATCTCCATAGACATCATTGGAGATTCTGGAATAAATAAATAAAATAAAACATAGTTTATTAAAACCTGTCTTCGACTTAAATCGTTAAATAAAAATTTAAAAAAAATGGCGTGTATATGCGGGACATTTTCCTTTGGAAACCTTATCGAGACCAATGAAATTATACGTTACATCCAAAATCATAAGTTAACTAGGCTTAACTCTTAAACAAAAACACCTTTAATTACAATGTTTACCAAAAAAAGTTTGCTTTTATTCGTGCTCAACGTTTAAGATGCGAAATGTCACTTTATCAACTGTAATACCAAAATAAACATGTTTTAATAAAGTATGTACATACCTTCTTCATCAACATCCATAATTGTTATCATAAACTATCACCAAATACAAACTTAATGCAATTAAAAGATTACGTTTTAACTGTAGCACCGAGAACGAAGACATACGATTCACGCAATGACTGGGTTCCGACTGCTGCTACGGTTGGTGGAGGGGCAGTGCGTTAACAAAATGGCAGTTTAGTGACGTACCGTGAAACCTGGTAACTTTGCCACTTTACGGTGGGTAAAAAAGTTTGAAAAAGTTTTTCTTAAAAAATTTCTATGATGTTATAAAAAGCAACCAGTGAGATATGTAGTAAATTTTATGCATTATTGAAACACAATCTTATATCTATTGTTTTCTCATTCTATAGTGATATTTTAGTCCAAAAACCTTTTATGGCAAAGTCAACTATCACTTGTGGTAAGATTGCCATCCCAAAATTTAGGAAAAAATTTAAAGAGTTACCATATAAAATCACAGTCATCATTACCGCATGCTTGGTCACAGTAAAAATATACTACAGTTGTATAATATTTTACACTGGTAATTGATTTTCCAAAATGTGGCAAATTCACCCGCCTTGTTTCGATTTTTTCAAATAAAATAGAAATAACTGTCAGGGTTGCATCAGAAAAATTAGGGGTAGGTAAGTAGGAAAAAAACTAAATAACTATATTTTAGTTTCTTTTTTGTGACAGCTCTAGCCTCTAAAAAAATATGGCAAAGTCGACATTACTAAAACTTTGCATTGGGTTGGTATATTTGCCAACAGTGATTTCTTAGGTTAAATTGGTTAAAGAGACGTAAATTATCATGGTTTTAATTAAAGAATATCATTAAGAACATGGTATTAAAGTTTGACTTATCTACACAAAGTATATCCCACTTATTTTCATTAAAGTTTTGGAGCTCTAAGTTACTCACAGTTAGCGCGGGAAAAAAGTAACCGCCAAAAAATGACAGTTCTATGAGAGCTGGGTTGTATTATACAATAAAATGTTGCCAATCAAATATTCTAATTTGATTTAAGGGTATTACAAACGTTAAAAAAAATACAGTTTTGACGTAACAAATTATTTTGCCTCGTAAGCCGGTATATGGCAAATTAAACAACCTTTGGCAAAGTTGCCAGGTTTCACGGTAATAGCTATTGGGGTTTTGGCATACATAAGTTGTAACGCAATGTGACAAAATTTGTGTAGTCGACTTTTGATCGACTTTTTACTAGAAATACTCCTGTGTGCGTTGGTCCCGGCTGTCATTCGTGGATCTTTGACAGTCGTTACGGGTCGTCAGAAGCCCGAAAGTCTGACAACCAGTCTTACCAAGGGGTATCGTATTACCCAGTTACTGGGTTGTGGAGGTCAGATAGGCAGTCGCTCCATGTAAAATACTAGTATTCAGCTGCATCCGGTTAGACTGGAAGCCGACCCCAACATAGTTGGGAAAAGGCTAGGCAGATGATGATGATGATAATTTACCCTATGGGTATGTGGGGGTTTTTTACTGAACAAATTCAAGAGGCAAGGTTTTATGGGTAAATGTAACTACCTAACTACGGTTAAACAAACTATTTTCATGATGGTAACTAGTGATGTTCAAATCCGCTAGAAACTATAGACGTGTTATAGACTAAGTATAATAGTAGATTATTAACCAAGGGGATAAAGCAATGTCTTCAGTCGCGGGTGACGATTTAAATCGCGAGCGCAACGAAGGACTCGAGGTTTACTCCCGAGCGTAGCGAGGCTGTTAAAAAACTTTTTACAAAAACAAAACAACCGACCTCCAAAAAAAACACTACAAAGTGAAAAATAACTTTAATTTCGGAAGTCGGTGTCTTGTGTTTTGTATTTTCGTTTTTTGCCACCGACTTCCGAAATTAAAGTTATTTTTCACTTTGTAGTGTTTTTTTTCGAGGTCTGTTGTTTTTTTTTGTAAAAAGTTTTTATTTTTCAACTTTTAGTTGTGGTACCTACCCCACACACATTCGAATACCACTACCTGCTACCAGTGACAGAAACTTATCATATCATCTACATACTAAGTGGGAAAAAAATACGTATTTTGTAGCTAACTCAAAAACTATCAAAGCAAAGTTAATAAAATTTATATGGGACCAATTCGAGAGCACACCCTTTCAAACAAAAAAATAATTTTCAAAATCGGTCCACAATTGACGGAGAAATCGGTGGACATACATAAAACAAACATACGCGACGAACATATAACCTCCTCCTTTTTGGAAGTCGGTTAAAAAACTTAAATCACGAGCGAAGCGAGGGATTTAAGACGAGTCCTGAGTGTAGCGAGGGATTTAAGTTCACCCAAGACTAAGACAGCTTTATCACCGAGGAAAATACTCTAGTGCTGTAGTGGTAAACAAATTAACGCAACTTAATATGTTTGCCAATGATGTAGGTACCTAAGGTCCGTTATCAGCCTGAATTAATACCATGCTTTTGGTGACATTGGTACTCGAAATAGCGCGATCGCAATTTAATTTACAAACATGAGTTACTGGAAATCTTTTGGAAAGCTTTGAAACCTACACATGAAGTTCAGTTTGCGTTTTTACTCTCAACTTAATTTACACTAGGATAAAGTTGAATAACATCAATAGGGAATATGCATGTCATCATTTTCTTGTCACTAAATTAATATAAGACAGTAATATAAACCCAAGAAAAGTATTAAAAGTTAAATTCAAGTACCTACTGCTAGTTGCTCAAAAAGTTTTATGAAAATTCAACAATTTTCTACTACTTACATTTCTGTCGCGGTCATGATGTGACGTCATTTGCCTTCTTACTGCTTAGTTTACACCTGTTTTTTAAGGCAAGTCATAGGTAAATTCACGGAACAGAAAAAACAGTGGAAGTGCAATGCAGCAAAATTACTATGAGAACCGTTGTCGCCAAACCCTCACAAATAAACTGATAATCATATAATGCACTACAAATAAGCCGATCGTTTGATTTGTCGTTTAAATTTTAGTCAAAACTAGCATAAGTCACAGATTCTACATTTGGAAAGAAACCTTCAATCTCTTAAAATAGGATTTATTTTGCGTTCGTGCAGAAAGTATCAACGACGTTTTGTGATCTAAAGTTAAACTAGATTCGATTGCCAAGTAAATTCTGCTACCCAACCATAGATGGCGGTATTCTCAGTTGTCGTAATTTTAAACTTAATTGCGTTAGTCGCAAGGTTGACATTCGCGTCATAGGTCGTGTCTTCTGCTACTCGATCAAGGCAGCAACACATTGAATTTTCAATAACATTATCGATATCGATAGATACCCGATTTCATAATTCGAGAAAATAAGACTTGTTTGGAGTTGAGTAAAACTGTAAGATGAATGACGTAGTATTATTTAAAAATAGAATCTTACATAATATATAAGATTTTAGTTTTAAATAATATCTTCTATATAATAAAAATCAATTGCTATTCGTTGTTCTCGCTAAAACTCAAAAACGGCTTGACCGATTTGAATAACCCCTATGTCAACGTTTTTTAAAAATGTTTCCGCCGTCTGACATATTTTGACAACATCTGGCGAAGGATACAACAATCCACCTTGATCTCTCGCAATTATTTACTATTACTATAACTTATTATAAATAAAAAATTTGAATATATGTACTAATTTAATTATGTATTATCCTTGAGGCGGGCGCCGGCAACCCGGTATGGAAGCTTTTTTCACTGATCTTACACACCGAAATGACTTTAAATTACCGGCTGAACAATGTAACGCGTCTCAAACATTATGTAAAACTTTGATTACAATTTCGCTATATAGCATCTATGCAACCTTATATTTCGTGTATGAATGTTAGGCGACATTATATCTATATTGTAATGTTATACAACAAATATTAAATTAGGTACTTATTTTCTTTTATCGATAACTATCTATAACATCAATACCCGACCTGACTACATCCCTAATTGAGTAGCGAAGAACTTTCGAGAACGAAATAGTGAATACATTCAATCCAATATAAACTTTATTTTAATCGCGTAAAGTTGATTTTAACTAAACGTTCTATTAAATTATTAGTAAATTGACAAAAACTAAGATTTTATTAGAAAATAAATAAAATCATATTTACTGAAGGTACGAAACACCTCCATTTTTAATATTATTTCTTCTACTATCATTTTTGCATTCCAAAACCGAACAATACGGCATATTTACGGAAAAATAAATTTGTCGCGAGACTAGCAGCTCGACGCGTTGTTAGAACACGACTGAAGTAATGTTGCGTAACAGCGCTTAATTGTGACACGCGTGCCACGCCTACTTTGCACTTCCACTGTTTTTTCTGTTCCGTGGGTAAATTAGATTATTTTTTGTGCTTTATTTTAGCAGAAATCGCACTTATTTACAAACCCTTTAATGAGATTTCGAGCACTGCAAAAAATAGATTTAGAATCACACACGTAGTTTTTACGTCACTTCCGGCATTGTCGAAGGCGCGTTTTGAGTTTGCATTCCGTTCCAACAAAAACGCAACATAAAATAATAAATGGTAAATAAGTACCTACTTAATGCTCAAATAAAAAAAAAAAAGAATTTTTTTTCTTAACTCATTCATTATTATTTAAATTGTATAGGAGTCATCCTAAACAATTTAAATAATAATGAATAAGTTTTGAACTACTTACGTGCATATTCCCTTTTGGAAGCAAGGATTTGAATAGACATTTATATTTTTATAGGGACCTACAATTTTGCGAAGCCTTGGAATAAATAGGTCAATATTATGTTTCATAATAAATAAATATTATTAATGTAAGTATATGCCATTAAGGTGATAGGTAGGTACCTATAGGTAATTAAGCCAAGTAGGCTAATCGCTTGCCGGTAGCCTAGTAGGTACCTAACCAAAATCGTAATGTCCAATAACAAATATTTTACAACTCTTTTGGTAAACCCTAATGCTATACTTAATAAAATGCAACTAACTTACAGATTAAATTTAATTACTTATCATATTTTGTAGTGGGTTTCTAGTATTCAAATCAGGATATTTTCCTGGAAACTGTTCGGTATTCTTGATAGGGCCATTTAGTTTCCCACTTTAAGTATATTAACCAAATACTTACATACAGTTGGAAACCCACAGTAGGTACTGCATAATTATTGTACTCTTAAATAGGTTTTAACATTGATTTCTACAGTTTTATAAACTCTACACTTACGTAATAAGTGCCTTACATAATGTTTAAGAATATATTTATAATGATAAAGTTGTTAGTTGGGATCCTAATTTTGGTGTGGAGGTTTAGATCCCGCGATATATTTAGGTCCTATATAAAAACTTATGATAACTGTACTATGATTGGATATTCAATCGTGATTCAGTGTTATTCTTGTTCCTTCTTCTTCGTATAAAGTTATGCGAACACATTTATGACGTGTCTATGCGTGCGTATGACTGGCTCACAGAATTGTCTGTAGGTACCTACGTTAATAAATAATTGATCAAAGGGAAAACGTAAAGTAATTTTTCCTTGCACTTTATTTCTAAGTAATTAATTAAGTACCAACTTACATAAGTAGAAAAAAACCTCTGCCCGTAGTATTTCTTAGGTAATACGAATAGGTGTGTTGTTTCAAGTCAAAGTATAAACGGGGTGAGGATAGTACTAATGCCAGCCACATTAAAAAACAGCACCCTAATACCGTAATATACGATCAATCACAATGTAAATCATTTTCAAAGAGATTGCTAATCCATTGTTTCATAAGTTCGAAAAACATAATTATCTGTTCAACAACGTAATTATCGCAATTGTTGTTGAACCGTCAAAATGAAACAGATGAGTCAAAAATGTGTTACGCAAATAAATAGCTAGGCTTCGAATGTTGTTTGATCACACACCAAAATATTATATCTATCGAAATATACACATATCGAAATGAGGGAATCTATGCTTAATTTTAACGTCAGAAAAAAATAATTTAAAAAAATCCAAATATTTTTTATAAGTAGGTACTTTTTATGGAATTAAAAAAAAATTGTAACAAAACTATAACTTTTAAACTAAATCATCTACTTATCGCGATGAAACAAACTCCATAGTGATTGGAAGTAATTAGGCGTCCACGTAAAATGAAAATTGAGAAAAAAACTACCCTCAATTGAAAATAAACATGTTTTTTTTTTGCAAAAATCATTATTTTTTTCATCAATTTTTACAATAACTGTAAAATTTATAAATAAGATGACAAAGAGGAAAAAAAAAAATTACTTTATTTTACTCAAAAATAAAAAACCGTTGATAAAATTAAGCAAACATTTCCTCATTTCGATATGTGCACATTATGAAGAATCACACTAAGTATTTCAAATTCTCGTATCAAAATGTTAGTTGCCATACTCCTCCGAAACGGCTTGATCGATTTTTATGAAATTTTATATGTAGGTATATTCGGTATAGGTCTTAGAATCGGTCGTAATCTATTTTTCATACCCCTAAGTGATAAGGGTGGTCCACCCCAAACATAAATAATTGATACCTATGGCAAAACAATGTTTGCCGGGTCAACTAGTTTCTGTTTCTCTATAATAATAAACAATAGGTACATTGTCGCTACTAGTACCTACCTAAAACAAAATACATATATTTCATACAAACTTATCAATGAGCGACCACGAAATACCTGTATTGCCTAATATTTTGTTAAACATTGTTACAGAGTCGTTTTAAAAAGCGGTTTTAAAATTAAGCCAAATTAAGCATACCACAATGGGCACCTACCATAATCAATTTATGAAATATATTGAAAAGTGATTCGTAAGCCTGTTGGTATTAGCAAATAGGTATACTTAACGTGAATTGGGATTCCTATTTGTTATTAGAATCTCAAATGGGTTTTTTTTTAAACGCAACATATGTGCCCATTCCACTCTTCTCAAAATATGCCTTAAATATGTTAATATTTTGGAGAACATAGATAACATTTGTATGACAAGGAGGGGAAGGTCATCATCATCAATCCCGAACGAAGCGACCCATTGATATCTGTGACCTTAGCTGCTTTATCTACACATAAAGCTTCATTATAAATATAAGCTGTCTCATTTGACCAGTAGGCACCGCACCAGAGCGTCTGAAGCATAATTTTTTATAATTTAATAAATATCCTGCCCTAAGTAAATATGTATTGAATGATTTACCTACCTATGTTTGCGTCTCAAATGTTTGTTTATGATTTTGTCCCTAGTTTTATGAAAATAATGAGTTGTTAATAGCAACTCGAGTATATCAATCAATCAATCAATATTCTTTATTTGTAAACATAGGTTACAACAGTGTGCAAGATGTTACAATTATTAAATTATAGGTTCTCTATGTTTTGCCATTTGGCGTACAAATATACATGTATGGGAGGCTTTTGCCAAGTAAATTAGGTGAGTAATTAGTAAATTATGTAGGTATGTAAAGCAGATATCAATCAGAATAGAAGCACATTTGAACTATAAGAATGTACGTAACTTAACATTGTATACGAATGAGTTGCGTTACTTTAGTTTATATGTACTTATATACTAGCTGCGCCCCGCGGTTTCACCCGCATAAGTCACGATCCCGTGGGAAAAAAAAAAAAAGTATTTATCCTATGTTCTTTTCCAGGGCATCATCTATATACATATGTGCCAAATTTCATCCAAATTCGTTCAGCCGTTTTAGCGTGAAGGCGTAACAAACAAACTTACTTTCGCATTTATAATATTACTAGCTGCGCCCCGCGGTTTCACCCGCATAAGTCTCGATCCCGCGGAAAAAAAAAGAAGTATCCTATGTTCTTTTCCAGGGCATCATCTATATATGTGCCAAATTTTATCCAAATCCGTTCAGCCGTTTTAGCGTGAAGGCGTAACAAACAAACTTACTTTCGCATTTTTAAGGATTAAGGATGAAATCTCAAATGTTATTATTCCAGTGCCTGCCTCTTTTATTATATACTAGCTGCGCCCCGCGATTTTACCCGCATAAGTCTCGATCCCGTGGGAATATCGGGATAAAAGGTATCCTATGTCCTTCTACAGGTCATGGTTTACCCATGTCTCCGATGCCGCAAGAAATTGCGGCACAGCGGACAGAGCTCCGGCGGGATCTCATGGCGTCATGGAGAGTGCGATTGTCGCAACCCCGCGCTGGGCACGCCACAATTGCGGCGATAAGACCCCTCTTTGAGGAGTGGCTTGAGAGACGCCACGGCGTCCTCACCTTCCGCCTGACGCAGGACCTCACCGGACACGGCTGCTTCGGGAGGTTCCTGTTCAGGATAAGGCGGGAGGAAACACCCGGGTGTCACCATTGTGTGGATCGGCCTGAGGACACGGTGGAGCATACGGTGGAGGTCTGCCCGGCTTGGGCGGAGCAACGCCGTGTCCTCGTAGAGGCGATCGGCGGCGGTGATCTCTCGCGTCCGGCCCTGGTTCAGGCCATGGTACGGAGCGAGAGTGGCAGGCCGTCACCTCCTTCTGCGAAGCGGTAATACTCGCGAAGGAGGAAGCGGAACGCGTGAGGGAGAGGCAAATTTCGCGCCCTCACGCCCTTAACCGCCGCAATAGGAGGAGACGCCCGGGGCGGGAATTGCGAGCCGATTTCCGGCCACCGTAGGCGCGGGTTTGCGGACGGTGAGCAATGGGTAGCTCGCCGTCCGATAAGGACCAAGCCCGGGTCGACGGCGCGTTGTGTTCCACGCGCGCCTCAAAGAGATGTCAGCAGAATTGACGGGGTCCGCTAGGGCCAATGCCTGCCGGGGGTTCGAAGAAAACCGATAGGGAAATCGTGGCCCCCGGCAACAGGGCAACCGAAGGAACACGGGTGGGTTTTAGTCAGTAAGAGTCTGACACGCCCTCCCGCTCCGCCCAGAGCGGGAGAAGTTATTTGATAATTTCCCACCCAAACAAAAAAACCGGCCAAGTGCGTGTCGGACCACGCACAATGAAGGGTTCCGTAGTTGGGATGAATTTATCCCAAAAACAAACTTAACTTTGTAGTTGAAAAATATGTTCTCCCATACGGAATGTATGGGAAAACATGTTTTTGCAACTGCAAAGTTAAGTTGGTCGATTATTACTTGTTAACCTGTAGAGCCTACTTAGCTGTGATAGTTTTCCTTTTAATTTCGTTATATCAGCTACTGTTGTGATTTTTTTCACACACCCAAAACCAACCATTTAGCCGGCAGGGGGGGGACACTTGACTCTAACAAAAATTAGCACTTTAAAGCTTAATATTTCGCAAACGAATCCCTGAATCCAAAAATGGTTTTCACAAACTCACAATATTTTTGAAGGACCTTTCCAATGATACCCCTCACCATGGGGTAAAAAAATAAAAAAATAAACATTACCACTTTACGTGTATGAGAGGTACCCTAAAAAAAAATGTTTTTCATAATTTTGTTTTACCACTTTGTCGGCGTAATTAATATGTATATCTATGCCAAATTACAACTTTCTAGTACTAAGGGTCTCGGGGCTAGACCGCGGACAGACAGACAGACAGACGGACATGACGAAACTATAAGGATTCCTTGTTTACTACGGAACCCTAAAAAATGGTTTACCCATGTAAGTACAAAATTTTGTCCAAATCCGTTGAGCAGTTTTAACGTGAAAGCGTAGATAACAGTAAACAAACTCACTTCCGCATTTATAATCTAAATCTTATCCTTACATATTATAAAACAAAGTCCCCCGCCGCGTCTATCTGTCTGAACGGCGATAAACTCAAAAAATACCGGACGGATTTTCAAACGGCTTTCACCAATAGACAGAGTGATTCATGCGGAAAATCATGCCGACTTCTTCATTGTGTGTTTATTTGTACATTCGTATACACCATTGCAGTTCCTTGGCCCGGCCCCACACATAAAAGTCCAGTAGGGTCAGATCTGGTGAGCGAGCGGGCTATGAAGCTGGAGATGATGTTGAAAACAAAAAATACAGAAGTGAAAAGCCACGCCGAGCCGTGCCTTTATTAGGTATCACGGCAGTCATTTGGACGTGAAAAATAAATAATTACAATTCAAATGTTGTTTTAATTAGTCTGCCTAAAATTTAAAATTTCTCCCTCAAATTGATTTGTAGGTCATAATTTAAAAAAAAATTGTAAGATATCCGCGTAAATGATACCTACCTCAAAAGAAAGTGCGATTATCAAGCATGTTTTCAAAAAGGTTTGAACAAAAAAAGCCACCTCCGTTTTTTTAAACAAGTTAAAACAAAAGTATTTATACATTTTTTCAAAAAATGTATGAACTTTAAATGTCTGTACGTAAAAAAGCGAGCTGTTTTAAGGAGCGGCCGGCAAAGTTTTGCTGGTCGCTCTAACAGGCCGCCAAAACATTGCCGGCCGCTATTTTGACGTTTTAAAAAACCAAATGCAAAAAGATTTTATTTGAAACACAGCTGTTTGTTTATAGAGATAGGTACCTACAAAAAGATTTTATTCCATATTTGGCTGTATAGTTCCAACTACCATTGTTAAAAAAAAAAAAACAAAGAAGTAACAAAAGCGCGGTTCAGCGAAAATTTTATTTTTATTTAGTGACTGTTTTGCTAAAAATGAGCTCTCAAAGCGAAAATTCTTCCGATTCGATGTGTTTAACACCGCCAGACATTAAAGATATAAAGCTAAATTAATAGTTGAAAATTTAATACCGCGAAACTCAAAGGAAAAATATAAGCGTGCATATGAAAAGTTTGTGCAGTGGAAAATCAGTAAGAAATCTAAATCTTTACTTGCTGGTTTTATTTAGATTACGTACTTGCATTTTTGAGTAAAGCAATATACAAGCCTTGGCCCACTATGACTGCTTCGCTGGTCACGCTATGATTGCCTCGAGCTAGCCTAGCTACGCTCTAGGCCTTCCAGCTTGGCCATCATTGCAGCCCTTGCTGTCCTCGCTGTAAAGGCCTCGACCTACGGCCTCGGCCTTTATCTCAGCTCGTCCATCAAGTGCTGCACGCTGACCGCGCTGTGTCGGCCTGGAGCTGCGCTACGCTACGCTGTCGGCCATCATCAGCGCGACCAGCAAAGTAGTCATTAAGGACCGCGGCAGTAATGTACTATATTCATTTACCATTCAATTTGGCCATAAATAAGCAGTTTACTTAAAATTTCGGGAATTTTCGAAAAAAAACGCATTAATTAAAAAAATATATAGTTAGACTTCGTCTAAGACAACCATGGCTTAAATGGTTCTAAATTGTCTATACTATCTTCACCATAAAGCTTAGCACCCATCTTCCAATCACCCTGTATAAACATCCGAATTGATAACCTCCTCCTTTTAGAAGTCGGTTAAAAATACTAAGAATTGTAAAAAACAAATACTTAATATATCGAATTCAGATTAAATCGATAGCTTTCGTAGTTTTGTTTCCCACACAGTGAGAACTCGATTGCAAATCGCGATCTCACATAGAACTGGCTACCATGCAATTTGATTATTTACTACAATATACTAAACCTGTGTATTTAAATCTGGTCCTCAAATACCGAAAGGAAACCTTTAAAATATTTCTGAAAAGGGGACGGTTCTTAGATTAGAGGAAGTGGTACTCGTCATTAGATAACAGTGCGATTGATGCCTATACGGTAGACTACTAATTAATGCTCTGACATCACCTCAGGACTGTACATAAACATCAGCGTACTGTGAATCATACTAGCAATTAAATTAAAAAGTTGTGACTATATCGGATTCCATAGTAGATCATACAAGGAATTGTTTTGATGGGCGGTTGAATCATTTCAAGACCAAGGCGCCATGCGCCAGCGCAGCCATCACTTGAATCTCTTCTAAAAATTTGCTTAATATCTTTAATCAACAGTAACTGCCGAATTTGTAAATGGGGAGAATCAATGAAACAATTAAATGGTGTTATAATTTGTATTTATAAATATATAAACTGACAACAATATAAAATAATGCGCTTAGTTACTACGCTAATTTAAACATTAGATATTTTATATAAAATGAAGGGTATCCAAATATTATACATGTATACCTACATTAATTATTTTCTAATAAATTATAGTAGAGCAAGTCTCAGATGCTGAATGTCTGACTCTGACCTTTTGTTACCTCGCACTTAGTGATAAAATAAATGAAAAAGTTCAAAACGTAATAAAAGCGTATCACAGCGTCGTTTCTACTTTGGGAGAATCGTTGGGCAGCTTTGAGACTAGCGACGTTGAGTAAGAGCCGACAGCCTGAGTTCAAACGTGCGTGTCGAGTTCACTACGATATACAAAGATATGATAAAACGAAGTGTATATAATTACCGAAAGCTAAAGACTAAAAGCGGTCTCTACCGACGTTAACTGCATAACTCGCACGTAACAGTCAGACATTCAGCAGCTGAGTTGCATAAAATATTGTTGAACGTGTACTCGTGACGGGAGCTAGAACGTCAAATAGCAGCTCTCGACCTACATATATTGTCCTTACACCTACGAATCTACGCTATCCCTATTTGGCATGTGTTGCTTATTTGACGATCAAGCCTCGTAGCGCCATCACTTCGAACATGCATCACTAGATAAGATTTGCCTCAAATTTCATAATAGGCAGATACGTTACAACAGCGGTACTCAAACTGTCTGTACAATCGCATGTCATACACGCACTTTGATAAATTATAGTATTGCACACCGCACAGAAAACCTCTGCTTTACAGCTTCGCGCCAGGTTGAGTACCACTGGATTACAGTCTAATTAAAAATAAAATATATAATTGTGGCTCTGATAAGGCCTTAAAGTAAGTTCATTGTAAAAATGACCGGTCATATCCCCGAAGTAGAGATAACTATTAGACTTAACACCTACTTTCACACGAAAGTTAGGGCAAGACTAAATATTAATGTTTAATAATTGTTTTACATTCAATATAAGCATTATTTTGAACGTAATAATTATTCATGTAATTTTCCTAAGTGACGGCCATGTTAATCAAATTGGAATAATCTAATTGTACAACAAGCCCATAATCTTAGTGGATTATGAACTTGTTATATTCTGCACGCTACCTTGCCTCTTTCGTAAACAGCATTGTTTATAAATTGATTTATTTTTGAATGCTGTTCTTGTTGATAGGTCACTCTTTAAAAACGTCGAGAAAAAAAAAATCAATGGAAGACATTTAAAGTAGCTCGCTCGATGTTCGATAATTTAACTTGAAACCGTTACAATAGTTGTTTTTGACTCCAAGGACATTTCTAAGCCTGATTGAACACCTTAAGACAAGCTGTATTCTTCAGCTTCACTTAATTAACTAGAGCTGCAATACTCATAAAAACACCATTTCCTCATTTATTAGTGTGGCAAAGTTTTATCAATATAGCAGTTACCTGTTCAGTCGTGGAAAGAACATTAGTAGGTAGTACATAACAATAAAATACCAATATTAAATTGTAAACAACATTTATTCGACTCTAATAAATATACAAATAACAATTTTTACAGGTATAACACTATTTAAATAATTTTCTATACTTAACATTCTTTCCACGACTGTACATGAGTCTTACAAATAACTTAAAACTATTTTGGGATTCACTGTACACAGTGTTGGGTTATTCCATGTTTTGTTGAACAGTTTAAAATTCCCAATCACTTTACATTTAGAATACATTTGTCCCGACAAACAAATAGAGGGCAAATCCGTATGACTTCATATATTTCCCGGAAAATTCCCACCATTGTGTACTGCGGACCGTATTTCCCGGTTCGGCAACATATCTTCTCCTCCCCTCAGTTATATTTACAAATGAGAGTGAAGACTAAATCCTCGCGAAACTGAGCTTAGACCGTCCAAAATAAAACTTGAATGATTTGTCCTAGGCGATGTCAAGTTATTATTATTATTTATTTATATCAGAGAAAACTCCATAATAGGTTACAAAAAATCATAAAATGTTAGTGTGTTAGTAATAGAATAGTACAAAAAAAAAAAAATTCAAGGCAAACTAGCATTGTCCTTCGTTCTAGTAGTAAGTACGTCGGTATAACAATTGTTGTTTTTACAGTTACGGTCGGAAAAACCTGTAGCATTTAATTGCATGGTTACAATTAAGGACAGATTGATAGTAACTGTTTGTCTTAACATAGGTTACTATTCGATTTGTATGGCGATATATAATTTAAATAGTAACCAATATTTTGTACTCAAGTTTAGCTTGGAATAGTCTAAGCTGCTGTACCGATAGCAAACAAGGAAATAATGTTCAGATCTATTTGTTGAAAACTTTACTACAATTTGACAATATTTTCTATGACAAATGAACATTGTCGAGTCATGACGGAGAATTATTGTAACTAAGCGCTGGTCGAGTGTTGTCCAGACAGGTAGGTGCGATGTGGAGTCAGCTGGCGCGGTTACAGGCTGCCGGGCGCCGGCTGCCTCGTGTGGGCTCGCTGGCGCCGGCTGCCTCGTGTGGGCTCGCCAGCGCCGGCTGCCTCGTGTGGGCTCGCCGGCGTCGGCTGCCTCGTGTGGGCTCGCCGGCGTCGGCTGCCTCGTGTGGGCTCGCCGGCGCCTAGCAGCAGCCCGTCAGCGTGCTGCTGCTCTCTCCGCGCAGCCGAGACAGCGCCTCGAACACGCTCTCCCTCTCGCTGTCGCTGTCGTACATCTGTGGAAGATAGCCATACATTAATATACGAGCAGCTAACAGGACGCCGGCGCCGCCGCCCGGACGACGATAACGCACCAGACGGCTCGCGATAAGCACGACCTATCCCTGTACATTAATGTACAGTTTCAAATTATGTTTTACAACCTGCTCATTTAAATTGTAAGGTTACAGGAAAAAATCTGCGAATAGTTGGAACGTGGCGTTATAAATATATTTAAACTTATTTATTCTCCTCACAGTTGCGATAACTATGGGAACTGCGTATTACAAATACCTTCTGGCTACCTACTAGCTCAGTAATTGACAATTTGTGCGGGATTTAAATAAAAAATATTGTTTTACCATCCATATTCTCGTGACTGATTAGGACAAAATAGTTTTCAATAACAATGATAAACAAAGAACAAAACGTTGGGAATACACATAAAGTATTAACTATCTAGTAAATAAAGATTATCTATCAAGAACAAAGGAATGTGGGTATATTTGTGGGCTTCCCCAAGATTACTGTCTATCAAAAAAAATTATAAGGTATAAGGCTGTACTCACATCATCGTCTGAGTCGGAGTCTGTATCGCTGTCGTCGGCCATGTTGGCGAACGCGCGAGCTGCTGCGGTCTTCCTGGCGAGCCGGCGCGGAGTTCTGTTGGCGAAGTCGCGCGCGTTCGTCGTCACTCCGGGGCATCTCTCGCGCAGGTACTGTATGAGCCGGGTGTCACCGCGACGGGCGGCGATGTGCAGAGCTGTCCAACCTGCTAGGTTTTCCTGTTGACAAGAGAGAAAAGACATCAGTAATGCTAGAGATATTGATAAACTGTAATTTTTATTTAATTGCAATGTTTACATTTTATTTCAGGCACTCGATAAAAACAACAAGGATATCGCATCGAGCCACTATCGGTACAGGGTAAATTCTGCACCGTGAGCAGTCTGAAGCGACAACAATGGGGCAAGTGTACAAACGCTCCAATTAATCCCTTGTAATAATGGTAAATACAACCGCTCATTGTTTGCTGAACACAAATGGGTACACAAACACAAAAAAACCCCGACGCAAGAGATATGGCACTATCAGCAGATTAACACGAATGGCATGGCAATGGGTTTTCCGCCGCTCGCCGAGGAGACATGCAATGACTAAGGAGTTCGTTCGCTTCGGCTCAAGCTAGTTACTGTTGGCTGTTTAGGTGTTATCTATTAGTTTTTTTTTTAACTAGGTCAGCCATCTTGTCGTGATAATGTAGGTAATAAATAGATTTCTGGTTTCGATACGTTAACACTAAAGTGTGTTTAGTTGACTTATGTGGCCTATTCCTCTAATTAACGATCCGTTATTGGTTTAAATTAAGTCTCTTGTATCTTTACCAATATTAAAGCAAAGACCATCTGAAACATCTCTAGCTACTTCAGGAAATGTTATCAAGTCAATAAAACAACGCGAATGTTGCCAGACATCCTTGATTCCAGATAAATCACACGCCTTCCATTGAATCTGCACGAAAGCTGATTCATATCTATTATTTCTGTCGACTATTTCTGTCGTTCCCACTACTTCAATTGCCTAGATGTGTGTATTGGCCGACTCATTAGCGAATTCCCCCTTCATTATTTTTCCTGTCATTGTGAATAAGAATCAAAACCGCAAATAATTATGCTAAAACGGATTGCCCCATGATCGAGTTATTTGCATGCGTTCCGGAATACCGTATACCCTAAACACGCTGTGTTCGGGCCGGCCCGAGTCAGTATTGACTCATTTTGTGGTTAGAGTTCTAGTTGTTTTTTTTTTTTGTAGGTACCTTACCTCCTTGGATATTTGGAAAGCCAAAACTAAAACTTGAGGAAATCGTAACAGTTTTTCAGAAGGATGACTTAATATGCAGGTTTGTTAAGTCTATTATACTCAATATCTTTATTGCTTTTCCATGTGTTCTTCTAATTACCTATATAATTTAGATCATTATGGACGGACCCTGTAGGGCGCAGCAAAAAGGGTAGGAGAAAAGAAGCCCTGTTTTAGGAGATCATTATATGAACGTACCGCTAAATTGATATTCGCTCCGTAGTACACCAGGGCATGTAGCGCCTCCAGGTGTCCTGCTGATGCTGCTAAATGCACACACGCTTGTCCTGTAACAAACAACAATACATTGTTAATATCATAATGTAGTGAGACAAATAATTTATCACTGGTTTCTCGCAACTGTATTCCACTATCAATAAGTATCCAGGATTCACTAATATTACAAGGATACGAGTGTTCAGATGAATGAACGTTAATAAATGAATATGAATCCTGTGAATTTTAGGTACTTAGTACCTTCAGTTTATCACACTGCGCTAATGACTTGAGACAAATCAAAATTGTTAGGTATAAGGTCATCTTCGTGCGTAAGTACTGACGCAGATAATGAGTACCTACCAATCATGTTGATTTCCGATTACTCGATCGATCAATAAATTATAATCTAAGTGAATAATTGCGGGGAATTTGCGTAAGTACTGACGCAGATAATGAGTACCTACCAATCATGTTGATTTCCGATTACTCGATCGATCAATAAATTATAATCTAAGTGAATAATTGCGGGGAATTTGTTGCATGATAATATTTAGTGACTAGTAACTACGTAAGGGCTAATCTCTCGACATAATTGAAGCAGACCCTTACCTACACTATTATAATTAGTAAGTAGTTACTTAATCCACAGAAAATTATCTTCCAGAAGCACTTGCATTAGATGAACCGTCAAAAAAAACGGTGGCTTCTGTGGGTTTTCCCAAAATGACAAATTCCTGCGGTAAACAACAATCTGCTGTTTCGGATTCTTTGAACCGAGTTAAATTATAAAGAACGCTTTCGTTTCGAACAATTCAGTAAAATACTGAGATGATAATAAAGTGAGATACTTAACCTTTAACATTTAAGTCGTCATAACATCACTATCAATTTAATCACACGCAGTTTAACTGGTTCCATAATATACAAGAACATGGCGTCATAGAATACTGTAAAAAACAATACCTACCTACATTTATAAATATTAATTTTTGAAAATACGAGTGTAATGTAACATATTCTAGCTGAAGACTATGAATAACAAATGTATTGTAAAGTCACAGACCAACAAAGCTGAACAGAATCAGTCTAGTTTATTTAGAACGCTTCATTCAATAAATTTATATTTTCATGAGATTTGTATGCAAACGGTTGCAGCGACTACAATGTGCAAAAACTTAGAACATTGTTTATAGAAATAGTCCATAATGATCGGTCGGGCGCGCTTGCGCCTCTGGAACTGATCCAAACGTATTTATAACGAATCTAAAATAGATCGCTCGCTAAAATGGCCGAGCTCTTTTTAAAGCTCAAGAATTTAGGTGAGCTTAATATAATTCTTTCTGGTACTGTGGGACGATTCGATCTTATCGGCCATTTCGAAAACGTGTTCGGCCTGTACAGCGAATCGGTTCATAAGATTTTGGAAGTGCAAAACTTTAAGGCGACGATTGTCCGATAAATGCTAACAGCAAGTTTGGTGGTAACTAATCAAACACAAGGAGCCTCTACGCTGCCTGGCGCCGATTGACGAGAACAAGAAAGATGTGTCGAACTAAATAAACATCTCGGTTTAACGTAACTGCTAACTATTTTTAAGTATTTGCAATAACACGTTACACGTATATATGTATCGAGTTTATATGAAAATGACGCAGTCATGTACGAATTACGAATAAAATTAATATTGCCTACTGACTTCCAATCAGTGTAGGAGCAAAGTGGAAGTGAGACTTTCTAGAAAACCACGGAATGATGAAGTTCAGATTATAAACTTTGTTTCAATAATATGTAATTCTCGTCATGCCGGTCATCATTTTCTATCCACTTCGGCATTAATTCGTTAATTTATGACGATATTTCCCCTCGTGTTAATATGAAATTTATGGCATGGTAAACAACAAAGTCCCGTATTTGCATATGGTAATAGACAATTTGTGCACATTATGCCATTATACTTACTAAGAAGATATTGTGGAAACTTTTATGGTTGGAAATTTTTAGTGCGGAAACATTGTGAATCTATATGATGTCAAGGATACAAGAATGTTAGTGTTGTGGGGATCCCAGCAACCTTGACATACAACCATTGCGCTGTATTCATAAATACAGGTAAATGTTTCCAAGAATATTTCAATGATGTAGGAAAACCCAAACCTAAGCATTGTGGAAGTACAAAAGGCCTACCAAAGGGTCGAAACTAGAAAAAATTGTGTATGTTGTTAAAAACAATAAATTGTTAACCGCTTCATTGGTGGAAGTTTCCAAATCATGGAGTTATGTAGTGGCAAGTATTTATAGATTCACAGCGTAAATATGGGACACCTCAACCGGCAAAGTGCGGTTTGGTTGGACTCATTTCGTTGTTGACCAGTACTTAATCGAGAGAACTGAAAAAAAAAAGTTGTACGTGTTATCAAAACATTGAAGTCGCGATACGCAGTGTTCACGACAACTGACGTGACAGAGAGACGGATCAACCGACACAACACAAGTACCTCTGTTCTCTGTAGTGGCATGTGTAAGATGTCGTCACGCGGGGCGAGGGGCGAGGGGAGCGGAGCGAGAGACGCAGGCGCGGCGACCTGATGGGGTTTTCCCAACAATGTGGCGGCGACTGGCAACGCACGCGCCTCAACTGTCCTCGCCAAACATGGCGCGACTCCACTGTATTTTCACTATTTCCGTATATCACACAGATTCTAATTTTAATTTCCATGACGATTAGCTGGCTGTTGGAATCGATCAAGCAATGGAAAAACTCTAGTTAATGTGCTACCTGGGTATTTTCCCACAATGAATTTTATCAGGTGTCAATTCTCAAATTATTACAACGCAATAAAACTGTGTTACGTAAGTTTTTATGGAAGAACGACACTTTTTCCTTATTTTTCGAGTCGCAACATAACGGAGTTGCCGAGTGCCCGGCAGTAGGTGCTAACCGCAACCATACCCATTACCCAGGGTATTGCCGATGTGCTGGCAGATGTCATCGTGCAGAACTTATTATAAATAAAATTCCATTAAGAATTATAGGTCCTGTTTAAATACCACCTAGTTGAAACATTTTTTAGGTTGTAGTCATAGGAATACATATTATACATATCCTGCTGCACTCACTTTAGACACTTATAAATATCTCCTCATAACATCTGAATCATGCGGCCCATAAATAGGACCCAAAGTTCCTCATGCAAATTGTGCATTCACTAAAAATAGCAGCTGCACCATTCGCATCATTAGGGTTTATTTATACACGTTGCTTAAAGTTAAGTGACGTTCAAACGTCAAAAATAATAATAAAATCGTTTATTGACCAAATAAAGAATTTTTACATTTCCTTCCAAATGTATGGTTAAACGTTCTTTCTATATTGTAACGGTTAAACGGTGCTAATGATTACTTAACTTTAAGCAACGTTTATAAATAAACCTCATTAAGGCGCAGATATACGACTTCTAATGATTTTAAATTGGACACCACATCTAAACGACTAGTCTTACTTCTTTGAAAAAAATATATGTTGTACTAGACAGTTTTCTTCGTAATTTGATATACGAATAATTCAAATTATATTTTTATAACATAGTGTAATTAATTTGTAAAGTAATGTCTAACGCGGACAAAAAAACGATAATAACGCATAAGCTATCAGGTGTATTTTCATGAAACTTTCACCATCTAAAAGGCAATTTAATTACACAAATTTTAGTATAGAGCTTTTATTTTTATTGTGTTTGATAAATCAATGTGGGTTGTTTTTCGAATAAACTTGGTGCGCGTTAAAACCGGGGCTCTGGCGGGCGACGGGCGGCAGTGCATCGCTGACCACTGTCACGGGTAGACGCTAACGCTCGGAGCAATTTTATTCGCTTTTAAATTTCAAGCTATAAATGTCTGGTAAATCCAAATTATTGAAAAAGAAATGCCTTACACTGGTAAAAAATAGATTACTGAAGTAAGTAACGTACCTATTTCAATCGAAATAAAATTATCATTAATCTCTATCGAAAGTTTGAATTATTTTGAATTGTAGTAACCACACTTTTATTTAATTTAAATAATTGTGTTATTTTTGTTTTAGGACAACACCAAATAAAAATTCTCTAGTCGTAAATTCAGAGACGAGGCTTTTTTGTAATTTTTTTGTAACCATACTACATCGTTGTAGGGACAGTCCGGATTAGAGGTTCAAAAAATATTTGAATGCTATTATTGACATACAAGTTGTGGTGGTGTTCTTGGTTCGTAAGTAGTATGACCTTGACTGCGGAGATGACTAGACTGTCCCAGAAGAAGGGTAATGTTTTTCGAGAGTATGTATGTATGTACTTATGTCTATTTCTTTGGCACGCTCTGTAGCCTAAACGGCTTGATGGATTTTAACATATGAGGTGTCATTAGGTTCGTCTTAATAGTGGAAGTGACATAGGCTATTTAATATTTATATATTGCATCTGCAAATAAAAAAAAAAGAGGGGTAGATTTAAAAAAATAACAACAAATAAAAGTTAGTAATGAGTCAATTCCAAATATACATACATATATCCATATTAATAAAACTAACACATAACATAAAACATAACATCACGCCTGTAATCCCCGAAGGGTTAGGCAGAGGTCTACCTATAGGAAACCCACATTTCGCCAGTAAAATAAAACTAAAAAGTTTGAAATAAAACAAATTATAAAAAAAAAACAAAAACCTCGACTGCAAAAACTCATAACTGAAAAGAGAAAAACAAGCATTATAATTTATAGGATTTTGGTATCGCAAGCATTTGGACAAACAAAAGTTTCACCAAAATTTCAGGTTGGTTTTTGGTTTGCGCCTGCAATACCAAAATCCAATAGATTATAATATTTATAATGCTTGTTTTTCTCTTTTCAGTTATGAGTTTTTGCAGTCGGGATTTTTGTTTTATTTTATTTTTATTTTTTTTTGTGTCCGTTTTGCGAACTTAGCCGACGTTCACACGGACGTAATAAAATCACGGCGGGATTTTATCGCGCACTAGATTTTCAGATATATGACAGTGACCTTGAATGGTTAGCTTGCGTGTTCTGTACTGAGCTCACGCAACGCGTCGTACGTCCAGCCAGTAATAGGACTCGCTCATCAAGGAGCACTGTCCCAAATTAGACGCATTATTAATTTATTATACGTAAAACAAATGGTATTTTAATAAAACACGTATACTAAAAGATTGGTAATTTAATTATCTTTAATATGGTGAAGTTTTTAGAAAAATACGCTTGATGGATTTTGCGTCATTCTCAGTTTTTTATCCGCGTTAGACATAACTTTACAAATTAATTTCACTATGTAATATAAACATAATCAAAAATATGCCTATATTAAAATATTAGGAAATGCTCTAATTTAACATATATTTTTTCCAAATCACTAACACTACTCGTTCAGACGTCATCTTCAGTATAAAATCATTAAAAGTCAGCTATCGTCCCCTTAAGCCGAGCATTGACAATCCAACGCGCTGGGACGTACTCTCGTGTGGGCACGTGCGTGAAAAAAAAAGCGCCGCGATTTTATTACGTCCGTGCGAATGTCGGCTTAAGTACATTGTGCACAACTATTTTCCTACTTTCGCCCATGCCTTTACTTTCATGCCGGTGCCTATATTTAGATACATGTCGCAGAGTGATACTGCCTAGTTTGGAAGAAAAAAGTTTGATAGTTCCATAATTTACAACAAAAGGATTCCTCTTCAGTAAATGTTGTTTCAATCACTTCAGAAATGAAAAATAATTGTGAATTGTTTTTTTTTTCTTCTTAGATTTTTTTTTTGTTCTCTCTTCTATAGTTACACAGGTTGTCTACATCTCTTTTTATATACTGTCCTGTCGCAAGTATGCTGGAAGAGATTTCCTTAGAAAAAGCCACTCCTTTTTAAAGGAAAAGAAAAAAAAAATCTTTTCCTCTCTTAGAAAGAAAGAAAGAAAAGAAAGAAAAGAAAGAAAAATAAGTTTAATTGTCACAGACAAAGACACACGTGCATAAAAAACAGAGAACAATACAATAAAATAAAACAATACATTTAAATATAATAACGAGCACAAATAGAAATATGCGGCAACTGCTGGCACGTCATGACTGTTTATATGTGTGTGCATAAATTTGGAAATATAAAAAAAAATTACACTGATAAATAAAACGAAACAACCTAGGAGTGAATTTGTACCTACATTATCTGTTGCAATAACAACAAACAACACAACAACAACAAATGATTAAAGTATTATTATTACGTTAATATATTGTAAATTATGAAACCATTAAACTTTTTTGACCAATATTATATTAATCCATACCTAATAAAATATGTTATTTAAATTGGGCATTTAATTTAGATTAAAATACGCCTGACATCATATCATTTAAATGAATGGTTTAAAAGATATCACAGATTCAAAATTACGCGTTACTACATAAATAAGGTTGACGGCAACGCGGGCGCAGCGGTATTAGTCAATGACCTTTCCTCGGCTATTAGGTATGTAATCTCAGTAGTACGATCCCGTGGGATATTTTTCGACATCCACGCGGGCGAAGCCGCGGGCTAAAGCTACTAAGGCTATAATTTATATATATATATCACGCGGGCGAAACCGCTGGCGGAAGCTAGTGAAAAATAATTTAAGTAACCTTTCGATGGATATTGGTGCCGATTCTCTTGTCACAAATGCCTCTAAACTGGACTAAAAATCACCAAAATTTAGTTTATTCCTGTCAAACGACGATTTCCCATTCTGAAATAGACTAAAGTGACACAACTATATTTTAGTTTGACAGCACTAAGATGGTACTGAGATATAAATTTAGTGAAAATGGCAATTTTGCTATTCTGAATTTGACATTATTCATCTAAAATTTAGATTTTCTAACTAAATCTGACTATTTTTAATCGCGTCGGGGAATAAAATTGGTAGTCATGAACTTTAAATTAACACCAACACCTCGACTTCAGATGCAAAAACAGTACTGATTTTATTTTTCTTTTGCTTGTATCTCGAAAACGTTGTGTCCAATCGCAAAAATAATAAAAATTTCGACCCCCTTTATAAAACTCTTAAACCCATAACACTCTACATGTAGGATTTTTTTTTTTCCATACAAAATGTGAAAAATTCCATATAAAACACGTCGAGGCTGCCCCCCCTGCGTGCCTCCGGCTCTAAAAAGATTCACATGGTTAGGTATCACGTGTGGAGTCGCGATTGTCAAATTCGATTTAGATGTGTCAAAATTATTTTTAATTTAGAGAATTTATTTTGCAGAATAGCTTTGAGATACTCATAGTCAAAAGTAAGGAATTTTAGTGATAGTTTAGTTCGGTGTACAAGAGAATCGGCACCACTATTGATAATATTAGTTCGATTAAAATAGGTACGTTACTTACTCTGTAATCTATTTTTTGCTAGGCGTTTCTTTTTCAATGATTTCGATTTACCACCAATTTTTAGCACAAAACTTAAAAGCAAATAAAATTGCTCCGAGTATTAGCGATGCACTGCCGCTCGTGCCCACAAGAGGCCCGGCTTCAACGCGCACCAAGTTTATTTGAAAAACAACCCACCTTGATTTATCAAACACAATACAAATAAAAGCCGTTTAATAAAATTTGTATAGTTAAATTGTCTTCTAGATGGTGAAAGTTTCATGAAAATACATGAAGATAATAATTTCGAGATTTTTTTTAACTGTCTACCTATTACAGTTCATGAGATTTAGCTCGCTGATAGACAGACGGACATTGGAGGCTTAGTAATAGGGTTCCGTTTGGCACTCTTCCGGTACGGAACCCTAAAAATTTACTTTACAAACTTGTAAGAGGTGCTTTAGACCATTGAACTGAATAACTTGCTATAGCAGCAACTTTGAAATCGCATTAAAAAAACAGCTGTCCCATACAGTTTAGAACACCTTATAAATATATATATAATTCACATGTTTTATTTGATCATGTTAAATCTTTGCAGATAAACAAATCCATTCTCCATTCCATGCTCCATTTGTTTCCCATGGACGCCAACTGCTACGATCTTTATATAGTTACCTATTCTATTTACTTCGTTTACGTTCATATTATCTGCTATCTAATTGCGTAACACCTTTTCGTAAATGATTAAGACTATTCTGTCTCATTTTGCAGTTCAACAACATTAATTGCGTTATTTACGTTGTTGAGCAGATTTTTTTTCGAACTTATGAAGCAATGGATTGGCAATCTGTTTAAATGATTCAGATTGTGATTGATCGTTTATTATGCAATTAGGGTGCTGGTCATACACGCAGACAAACCACACATCTTTCTTTTATATTTTTTGTCATCTTCTGTTATTATTTTAAGTAGGTATGTCCTATTCATGTATGGACACATTTATTATTTACGTAAATATAATAAACCAACTTATTCAATGCAAACTATTAAAATAATATGATAACAATCTTAAATTATTATCAGAATATTAGCTTACTTATTAACAACATATTGAAAAAAAAAATTGGTTGGTGATCTAAAATCAGACAGGATAGTCCTCACTATCTGAAACGTATGGTTACCCTACGAAATTACGTGCGTGCAGTTGCGGGGTCGCGGGGAGGTGACGCGTGGCTCCGCCCACTCGCTCGAGGTCGCTGTCACTTATTGTCGTCTTAAGTTCTAACGAGACTGTTAACATTTCCAAAAAATCTATGCGGAACCATGGCCGCACGGATGTTTCAACAGGTTTTCGTGTAAAAACCCATAGCCTTGCAAACAGAGCTCGCAAGCAGACTCAACTTTAAATTTTCTACATTAATATAATTAATTGACGTGCCACAGCTGTTTGCCTGTTTGGGTTATTTTACACAAATATGGGGAATAACGTCTAACGTGAACTGTCCTAGCACTTCCAGCTTTGTTCACACTGGGCTAATTAGGAGACAATGGACGGGGCATGCGCAAGCGCAAGCTAACAGACGTCACTTTGACTTTCAAAGCTAACGTTAGTGTTCGTTGAGTGCACGCGTCATGCTCGTGATTGGATCTATGAATGTAATTAATAAAGTACGTTACAACTAAATGATTTGTGGATGTAGCACGACTTGGTTACAATCAGTTAAAGTTTTGCTTATGGTTAGAGCCTCAAATTGTTCAAATTAAGGCGCGGTGGCCTTTGGTCATGCGATTATAGGTGCAAAGATTACTACCGCTTGGTTTTGCCAGTTGAAGTTCTACTAAAAATTTCCTTTTAGATAAAAAGGTAAATACATCCTACAATGTTCCAAAGTTTCAGTTAAGAGAAGAAGAGGTTTCAGTGATGTAGCCGATAGAATGAAAACAAGTTTTTTTTTTTCACTAATAAAACTTAAATGAGAACACACAGCTCAAGTGTGAACATTGTTTAAAAAGAACGGTTCTCAACTGCTTGTGTAACGTATACGTCGAGCGGTGTTGAAATTTTCATGATAATAAATTGCGTCTGAGGACATTGAAAAACCAGGTTGAGCGTCGGAAAACCCCAGGCTTTATACAACGGTACGAGTGTTTAATGCGGACAGATAGCAATGGTTTACGAGCTCTCACGAACGATAACGATCGTACAAACATGGATTTAAAAGAAATTAAAGTGGTACATTAAAGTAATTAACGCATAGTGGATCACTTCAGGCTGTGCATTATGCTGGGAAAATAACAATAATTTGATATCAAAGTAATGTTCTAAGAATAATCAAAGAGTATTGATCTCTGTTCTAGTTAAGTCAAAGTCGATTAACTATACGACGCATGTTTTCTACTCCTCATGAATACTATTACTGAGCTATAGCATAGACAATTAATACTTTGACGTATGTAGCAATCATACCATATTACGATTATAATTATTAATATCTATTATTTAAATCTGCTATTTACGTCTATGGGAAAACCAAATAAAACAACAATTAGAGTTGTTGTCCTTGTGTTGAAATATGCAACTCTAAGAAACTTAGAACAAATACAGCACTCAAATTAGCTACGTAACATGTTTATCGAGACATCCAAAAGCCGGATTCTCCAAAATAGCCCGATCACCGGTCAGCGGGTACAACGGACGCTTGTCGCGCATCACATTCAGGTAGACAAATACATTCGGGCAACAGTTCTGTTCCTTATGCAGCTCGATGTCAAAGACAGTTAGGAGGCTTAATTTAAGAATTGATTTAGTTGGAGATATAATTAGAAAGTGCGCCCGCGCAGTCCCACGTAACATGTTCATAATACATGCGCTTGGGATTTCCGTCCGTATGTAACCGTGGCGAGGCACACTTTCACGTGGGTATTGCCCAGGCCATCATCATCATAAAATCCACCATTGTTCCGAAGTTAACCATCAACGCGAGCAACGCCAAACGCTTGCGGTTTTCCTGGGGTTTACTCAAATGCTCACCTTGGACATCGCCGCATGGCTGGCGCTGTATAGCTTTTAAATTTTACTTCCTTAACCTACAGGCTCTGTGGACTATGAACAATTTACAAATACAATGAGTCTTAAAAGAATAAAGTTATTATTTAACATCCACACACTAGTTTTAAGACGTCCTTCGTTGTACAAAAATAAAACGGCGATAAATATACAAAAAGCGTACGTACATGTTTGGCGCTACGACATTTATAAGATATTGAAATTGTTCTGTCAGGAAAAACCATCTCGCCACGCCGCTTACTTAGCATACTTGTAATGGCTTTTCAATTAGCGCTCGAACAATGGTCGGGGTAACCCAAACCGTGTATACGGACCGCTCGTCTGGGGGCGTTACACGGTCAAAAAGTAAGCTTTCACTCGGTGAGCGGCCGTCCGTGTTGGTTACGCGACCGGCTCTTCGTAACGTTGGGAATTCCCACCGAGCCAGCGCCGACAGCCTCCGACTCGATCTCAGACCCGACTTCGCCGATCTCTCTAGGCTATCGAGAAATGTTGACCCCTTGCGGTTCCCAAAACTATTAATGAAGTGTGGTCTCGGGCGCTATAATTAGAAGTTTACCTAATGTCTCTTCAAGGTTAACATATCTGATAAATTCATATGCAAATGCGCGACAGAGGTAGAACCGAAATTCTTTTACATTGGGTATAAGATGTGTTGTTAGTCAGCTCGGGAAAACCAAGAGACGATAAAGAGCGTAGAGCTAATATCTTTTTAATGCAGTTTACAGAGGCAGGGAATTCCTAATTTGATTTACTGTGAATTAGGTTCTCGACAGAATAATTTAACCGACTGGAGCACTTTTTGGCGGGTTGTCTTAGAAAGAGTTTTTTGATGGCATTGAGCGTAATCAAGACCTTGACGAACGTCACAAGCAGCCTCAAGTAGGCACGGTGCGTTCACACGTAAACAATGTACGGCGCCTTTGTTTAGCATAGTAAACAGGTTCTAGTTGATCCTAGACACGACTTAATTCAAGAGATCCTAGAGAAGCTCCGTATTTTTTCTGCAGTGCAAGGCACGTGAGATGTCGTGCTGGTTCGTGTCCGGATCCAGACGTAGCTACTGCAAAAGGACAATGCCGTTGCACATGAAGGCTAACTACTTTACAGGCATTACGGATGACATTACTTACATAAACTTTAATGACTCTAATGAAAACACTGAAGCTGACGCAATTGCATTACATACTGTAAGATAAGTCAACCTTTTCGAATTTTAGATTGTAATCAAAACATTTCTTTGGACAAGTTTAACACTATTGTCTACAAAATGCAGTAAGGATACATGGGCCCGGATTGTATATAATGGATCAGAATAACACATGTCGTAAAAAAGCTAAGCGAAAAAGAGCATAAAAGGTGATAGAAAACGCAAACCACATCTGAAAAATTGCATATGAATCCTATTTTTATGAACAAACAAATGGTTAAAACATTTGCCACAGCCTGTACCTGGAAAAACCGTTGAGCGGGTTTTTACTCTGACACCGTGATTCAGATGAACTGTTGCGAACCTAAATGTTGTATTCATATAATAACCTCATATTTATGTTGGCTTTAATCATGTAATGGAACAGGTTTGTTAATATTTAATTATTCATCCTAAGCATTCTAAGCAATGGTGCTTTTCCGCCAAAGTAGCTTGCAGTTTTATCCCAGTTTGGATTAAAGGTACGGACCCTCGCGTCATCGTAACCGTGCTCTGGGTTTCTCTTCTAGGCATTGAACGAAAAGCTTGAACTTAAAGGGGCAAATAATATCAGGCCTGAGGTCATCGGAATAGATGATGTCAGTGCTCTCAGTGGTCATTAAACGATACATTCCTGCCATAACATAAGTTATCCGGAGGACACGGCTGAAGGAGCTACGACAAGAATTAGATGTTCTCACTTTTAAAACCTGTGGAATATTTATGTGTGAAACGTTGTCTAGCACCAACATTTCTTTCTTGCCTAAGAAGACTCCTAATAAGTAGCAGATGATGTCATTCTTAACTATATGCACAGCACCAGATGGTGCGAATGGAAAAAAGGTACCAACTTTATAAGGAACTTTGGCAGTGGAATTCCAGTGTAAGATTATAAACTAATAACGCTGAGATCATCGCTCAAAGGAGCAACGTAGGTCATCCAAAAACTGGCGCTTACCTTTATAGTTCTTTTGATCCAGTACTGAGGCTGAGGCTAGCTTCCGAGGTGCTTGTTCCGGCACAGGCGCGAGTAACGCTTGTAGGCATTCAACGTGTCCTTTTGAAGTGGCTTTGTGTAGGGGTGTCTCTCCACACCTATCCCTCGCTCCGAGCGAGAGTCCCGCGCGCACCAGCATCCTGGTGACCACGGCGTTCCCGCTCATCACAGCCAGGTGTAGGGGTGTGTGGCCATCGTCGTTAGGTACGTCCAATAGCGCCTTGTTTGGACAGACCCTTATGAGTGTTCCTACTGACTTTTCACAACCGTGCACTGATGCTATGTGTAATTGTCTGCAACAAGGGAATAGCCTAGTTAGAGCTTCTGCTGCTTGTAAAATCAATTGTATTGTTATATTCTTCTAAATATAGAGTATGATGGGATGGCTTGCGACCTTTACGGTGTCGGACCGGTCGGTGCGTGAGTGGGGCCCGCGTAAACATAGCGCGTGGCAAAAAACCTGTCCAGAAACCTCGCAGCATTCTAGACCTCTCTAGATGTGACACTACGAGGCAAATATTTCCTGTTTTAAATGACTTTTCGATTTTATTCAACATCTGAGTCATCTTTATTCTCATTTCTTTTGAGTACCAGAACGCAATGAGCTTACTGCGAAATGGCGTATGTAGGTAATTAGTTAAGCGCCAAATATGCCATGCTTACAGAAGGCGCATGCGACGTGTTTATGTTTATCTACGCGCGTGTAGTAGGAACTGTTTATGAATGCTAATGATGTAATAAGTGAAGGAAGTGTAAACTTCCTAGAACAACCAATGTGTTTGATATTAACAAAATTGAATCATAAACACGAAGGAAACTGCTACCAATGACCTCATGTTTATAATTAATTTCATACGAAACTAGAATACATTACATGACATGTTTTTTTTATACATTTAACTACTTCTTTTTCATAAATGATAATTTTAATAAATAATATTGGTCTATATTGGCGTACTTCTATCTTAAATCATTAGGTAATAATCTACCAATTTGGTAATGGGCAATTTCGGGTAACTGCTAGTACACACGGCTATACATCAAGCTATACAAATCCAGTTTATGCTGATCTCGCATTGTATAGAATTTCCGTACAATGCGAGGTCAGTTTATACTGGACATGTATAGCTTGATGTGTAGCCGCGTGTACCTAGTACGTCTTCATTGATCGTATACTAGAGACATTAGGTCAAAGGCACACTAAGAAGTATTGTTGCGTCATCAACACTCATCAGTCCTTATCTCAACACTTTTACAGTATTCAAATAACTTTTTGTGGTTTCTAAACTATAAAGCTAAATTTTGCATAACTTGACCATGTTTTTATTGTACCTTTTTGGTGTAGTGACGTAATAAGATTGAAGTGTCTGTTAACAGTTAGTAAAGACATGAAACAATTAACAAAACAGTTTATCACAACTTACTTGAATTTGTAATGGAAGGAAAATAAACGTTAAATGCGCGAGGCTATTAAATGTGGCCATTGTGAACAGGGTCGCTCCTTGGGGTTTGCCCAGAGGTCACCGACATTGATCCCAAGCAATATACTGTAATGTACTGATAGCATAATGAATACTTCTTGTTTAGATGATGTGCTGGACTTTGTACATGTAAACATACTGAACTTCTGAGATAATCATCACAGAGTACTTTATCCTATCTGAAGGCCTGTGTTAGCCAATCGTCTACAGGCAAAATGGCTGTAAAATGATTGGCACAATGTTATCTGTCCTAATAAACATAGCTATGTAATCTAAACAATGGGTTATTCCCAGTTTTATCAGAATTTAGTTGAACAACATACAACTCTGATAAAGGGATTTTATTGGACATATTATATTTGATTGTAACAAGTACCAAAATACTACTTAGTATTTAAGTAATGAGTGTCTGAACTGGTGTTTTTTTTCATTTAATTTTATGTTAATAAATTTTGTAAGCAACTAGGTACTTTAGATTTTGCATTAATATTGAATTACCCGAGAATGCAGTTATTAAGCTAATAAATCATCAAATAAGTCCTATGGTATAGTCCGTGCAATCCACGAAGACGCACCCCACTCCGCTCCGTGCCGTACTAGAGTTCAGCTTACAGTACAGTAATCGCGGAGTGGGGCGCGTCTTCGTGGATTGCACGGACTAGTTAACATTTACAGAATAAGGCAAGTTTATGAAACATCAAATGCCAACAACAAAAGTCTGAAGTCTATGTGGATAATTAGAAAAATAACATGCTTTTTACATTTTACACATAATTTTCATAACATACTCGGCCAACAAAACTAAAGCAGCAACCAACCATACTAGTAATAAATATTAATAATTAGGATTTAAAAAATGGGGATAATTTGTTATTTTACAAGTTTAATGAACCTTTATATATATATATAAAACAGTACAAAATACTAAACAAACTATTAAATGATTTGAATATATCCATCCGTTTGTTTTCAGCTCATCCTGAAAACAACTGACTGATTTGAAATCTGTTCAGCCAAGTCCTACTCCCAGTAAGTCAGAAAGTATGAAACATGCTACTACATATTAGCATGTTTTATCCCATCATCTGTTACGACGCCTCATTAAGGTGGATAACAATTAAAATTCTATTGTGTCTCGTTAATGACAGTTGAAAGGTTATACTTTCTTATAAGTATTTAGCATAACTCATTATCGGTTACGACGCCTCATTGAGGTGGATAACAATTAAAATTCTATTGTCTCGTTAATGATAGTTGAAAGGTTATGTGATTATGATTAGAAACAGAGCAGGCCGTTTCTAAAATACATATTTCAAAGTAACAGGTTACCTTGAAATATGAATTTATAGTTCCACAAAACCATGAATTATATACTGATAAGAATTTAGTATGAAATCAATAGTAGTTAGGAAATTAAAAGGTTAAATTCAAGTTCAGTTCTAGTTTATTGGTTTTTTTAAAAATTGTTCTACTTTGACATTTGATCAAATGTTGGCCATGCACACATGATTGAAATACTCACGTATCGCCATCTGCGTCCTGTTGGAAGAATATGACAATAGGTGGGATGTTCTTCTGTTCTGGCGGTAGTATGTTGATCTGTGGGGTCTGCGTATCAGTGAGCTGCACATCCGAGAGGCACTCCGATAAACACAGAATACCACTGTCGTACTCGCTATCGGAGGGCTGGGGCACTGCACTCACACACACTTTCTTATCCTCACTCGCGGGTTCGGGCCCATGGTCCGACTCCTCGTCACCGGGGTACACGTCCAAAGGTCCCGAGAGAAAACCAGAATCGACGTTTTCGTCCTCCGTGATTTTGGTATCGAAATCGCTCCTCTTATTTGCACTCATTTTGTTGCTTTTATTTTGTCACACTTGAGTTTAAAACACTTAAGATTGGAATGCACGTATGTTTTTGTAACGCTAACTATGCGAAATCATGTTATTATACGAAAAAATATGTCGCGTAGTAAACAACCGATCCACACTGAAATCGCATGCGCAATGGCAATGAATGATCAATTCACAGTATGTTAATGGCTCCCGTCTCTCCACTGTTTTCGTAGTGCGTTCGGATAAACACACGTGTTTATCGCTGACCGATGCAAAGCGAATTGAACGCCATCTGTACCGCGTTTTTGTTTTTATACGGTTTTGGGTGTCGTTTATTACTGTAGGCTACGAATAATATTCGTAGACTGTAGGTTTTTATCTTGGTACTAAAGCGTAGGCACGAATATTGCTAGGTTAACCAGCCATTCAGTATATTTCGCGGGCTTTGAGTGCGGCGACCGAATCAAGAAACGTAACGAAAATAAAACCTAACACCCCCCAAACCACCTACCATGTAATGACGGTTCCCATGACAACGTGATGTTGTCATGGGAACATAATTTTTGTTTTATGTCATTGCGTCATCATCCCAAGTGTAGCGTTGACAAATAGGAAGTATGGAGGTTACAAATGCTATGCAATAGCTTTACCGCGGCAGTCTTTAAAGAATATTACTCATAAAAACAATTTTATTAATACACATTTCATTGTTTGACAAAGAACATCAGAAAGAAAATTTTAAAATTAACCATAGACAATTTATCGATGAAAAAGGTTATTCTAACACTGCCCCTTACTCGAGCAATCATAGCAACACAGTGTGAGAGTACAAAAAACAATCAAGAAATGGTTAACATAAAATAGTAGGAAAAAACAAACTTGATTAAAGTTTTGTTCAAAAGTTCAAGCTTTGAATCGAACTAAACAGTTAACCATAAAGTTAAGAAAACTTATTTAAATCTAAGCTTTTCAAAGAAATCATGTTTTATTTTTGGTAAAGCTTTTTTAAAAATATCTGCTTCAAGTTCTGAAGAGGGTTTATAAGCTAAACATATTTCTTTGTGTTCAACAAACTCTTGAATAAAATGATGATGGACATCAATGTGTTTCGTCCTACGAAAACATTCATTCTCAACCATTTTGAGTGTACTACGATTATCATTGTAGACAGTAATAGGTTCTATAAGTTGTGACCGATTTCTGTTAAGCTCTAATAAAAAGTTTTTAATAAATTTCGCTGCTTTAACGGCACTCCCAAGAGCGTAGTATTCCGCCTCAGTACTGGAACACGCAACATTTTGTTGCTTATGATTATGCCAGTTTAACAACACAATGTCCAAACTTGGTTATAAAACCTGAATATGACTTCCTGTCAGTAATATCCCCCGCCCAATCTGCGTCGGATGAAATTTCTATTTTATCACTACCTCTCCTAAAATTGAGACCGTAGTAAATTGTACCAGATAAATACCTAAGTATGCGTTTGGCTGCAACCCAGTGAGATTCATTGTAACAAGTGTTATACTGACTGAGTTTGCTGCATGCGAAAGCAATATCGGGACGAGTAGAAACAGCGAGATACATTAAACTTCCAATGAGTTCCTGGTATGGAAACCTTTGGTCAATTTTATCTGCTTTTTATCTGCAGGTTGAAATTTACCTCCATAGGAGTCGCTGTCTTATGACAATCTTCCATGCCAAATTTTTTCAGCAGGCTTTTCACATATTCTGACTGTGTCAACTTTAGTGTCCCTTGCTTCCTGTCCCTATCAACTTTCATACCCAGTGCTTGTGTCACAGGTCCAAGCACTTTTATTTTAAAGTTGGAACTAAGCAATTTATAGAGCGCCATCTTTTGCTGCACATTGGAACTAAACACGAAAAAATCATCTACGTAAAGTGCTATAATAACGTTATCGTTATAGTAGACACATTTTTCAGTCTTTAGTTGTTGATATCCGTTACTGATTAAAACTTTATGTACTTTTTCATTCCATGCTCTACTGGTTTGTTTAAGTCCATATATACTCTTTTTAAGTAAGCAAATTTTGTTCTGCCCCTCAATAGCAAATCCAGTAGGTTGTTCCATGTAAATACGTTCATTAAGATCTCCATTAAGAAATGCCGTATTAACATCAATATGTTCAATTTCCATATCATTTTCAATGCCAATTGCAAACAATAAACGTAAAGTGCAATGTCTGACAACAGGTGCAAATGTTTCTTTAAAGTCGACTCCATATTTCTGATTGAAATCCTTTGCGACTAGACGAGCTTTATACTTTAAAAAATTTCCACTTGGATCAATTTTCTCTTTGAAAACCCATTTACATTTGATAATGTTTCCATGTTTAGGTCGATCAACAAGTTACCAGACATCATGCGCTAAAAGTGAATTAAATTCATCTTGCATGTCTTCTAACCAATACTTTGATTTGTCACATTTAATAGCTTCATTTAAACGTTTTAGGTTCATTTTGTGTTGGTAACGCTAGTTCAGTTAAATAGTTAACTTCATAATCCTTTAACCAAATTGGAGGATGGCTGTCTCGTTTTGGCCTAGAATGAACAGTGACTTCAGAATTTGTTGCATTCTCTTCAGTGCCATGTTGAATATTATTCAATGGAAAATCAGTTTCTACCTGGTCATCAGATGTAACTATATCCTAAACATGAGGTTCGTCAACAACATTATTATCTAGAACTTCATTATCTAAAACTTCAGAATTGGTAGATAAAGCATCTGGTGTAGCATATTCGTCATTGTCAGATTCATCGACATTTACTTCGATCACATCATTTCTATCAGAAATGTTCACAGAAACTTCAACAGTATTTGTGAAATCTTTCAAATTGTTATGAGTCTTTGCATTTTTAAATTTAATACCTCTAAGAGATTCTATAAATTCAACAGAACGAGCCTTAATCACTTTAGTACCATCTGCTGGATCACCAAGTCTATATCCTTTGGTATGCTCACAATATCCTAACATAATGTAGGGTTTTGATTTGGGATCAAGCTTGGTTCGCTGACAATTAGGGGTAAGAGCGTATGCTGTACTGCCAAATACTCGAAGATGACCGAGGTTCACTTTGGATCCAGTCCATAACTCTTCAGGAGTTGTAGTAGTTAAAGCAGCAGTTGGACTGCGATTCTTTAAATAACAAGCAGTATTTACAGCTTCAGCCCAATATTCCTTTTTTAAAACAGCATCTTGTAACATGGCTCTAGCTTTTTCAATTAAAGTTCTATTTAACCGTTCGGCAACGCCGTTTTGTTGTGGTGTGTATGGAACTGTGGTTTCGTGAACAATACCGCACTGCTTAAAATAATTCTCGAAACTTTTGTTACAATACTCCGAGCCGTTATCACTTCTAATACGCTTTATCTTTAGACCGGTTTGATTTTCAACTAAATTTTTGAATTCAATAAACGTGTTTAAAACAGTGGTTTGATCTTTCCGATCTAAGAAATAAATGAAAGACTTTCGCGTAAAGTCATCAGTAAAAGTGATAAAATATCGACTACCATCCCAACTATTAACCGACATGGGTCCACATAAATCCGTATGGATCAAATCTAATTTAGTCACGCTTCTATGTGCCTGACCACGAGGAAACGATTTGCTCTTTTGTTTTCCTTCAATGCAAGGAGGACATGGAGTCAAATCACCATTTTTAAAATCAATACCACGGGCCAAAGAATCACGAAGAATTAACATACCTCTGTAACTTAGATGTCCTAGGCGACGATGCCATAATTCCAAAGAATCAAGTTTGGACATAAAAGCTGTACCTTCAGTGCTTATACTAGGCTCTTGGTCTACAAATGCAGAATAGCATCCTCGTTTTTGATCAGTTTTGTAAATACCGTCCACATTAGTAGCTGTCAGATCACAGGAACCAGTCACGGACACATTATCCTTCTTGTAAATATGACAATTATTAATATCAAACATTAATACATAGCCTTTTGCTGCGACTCTGCTTATAGATAAAAGATTAGCTGCTATATTAGGGACATATAAAGCATTTTTAATAGATTTATCAACATTATTTTCCAATGTCAAATTGACATCGCCTACGCCTACACTGTATATTTTCTCGTTGTTGGCAGTAGTTATTACGGATTGAGAACTAGGAGAATAATTAGTCATCCAGTCTTTCCGATTAGTCATATGACTAGAACAACCTGAATCCAAGATCCAGCTATTATTATCAGAAACACTACTTACTAAAGCAGTCTCTGTAGAAAAAAGACAGTCATTTGTACTTCCTTTCTTATTTGAGATATCTATCTTCTTAGAATTCCTTTTTAACTTCGGACATTTAGGTTTGATATGTCCTTTCTCATGACAGTTATGACAAACAGGAATGAATTTGTTTTTAGCTATCAAGAGCTTTTCATTTTGTTCCAAATTCAAATTAGAAGATTCTCTTTTAAATTCGCTTTGTATCAGTTGACATTTGACAAAATCAGATGTGAGTTTAGTACTTGTGGCCTCCATAGCCATGATTAATGGATCGAATTCACCCGGCAATCCAATTAGCATTAATTCGGCCAATTCTTCGTCATCGACGCGGCAACCAATATCTGCCAATTCTTGCGTAACGGAAATTATATTTCCCAGATAGTGATCCATGCAATCATAATCAGTAAACTTAATCTGAGCTAATTTTCTCTTTAAGCTAAGTCTACGACTAATACCAGCATTTTCATAAGCGGCCTTTAAATTCTTCCAAGCATCCGCAGCTGTTTTAGCGATTTTCACATGAGGATAACATATAGGTAGCACATTTAAGCAAATCTTTGCGTACGTTTTCTGGTCTCTAGTAGAGTCAGATGTCGCTGGTACTGAACCGATCGCAAATTCCCACAAACCGTGGTCTATCAGTAATAATTTCATTTGAAATTTCCACGTACCATAATTACGGACACCTAATTTTTCAATCACCATATTCGAACCCGTACTTACGACAATATTATTCGAAGATGAAATTTGTGCTTCATTGCTGCTTACAGAAGGCACAGGAACATTGTCCGGCATTTTCGTGAATATATTTCACAATAAAATATTTCACTTTTATAAATATATTCCGTGATAATTATATATCACTTCAATAATGAAATTTAAATGTAATTATGAGTAGTTATATGCCCATAACCAATGTAAAGAATATTACTCATAAAAACAATTTTATTAAATTAATGTTAATATTATTCCAGGTTTCAAATACCTCCTAAAGGGAAAATCCTCGATGAAAATAGGAGCTTAGTCAAGCTAATGATCGTAACTATGCGTATTTTCATGCACAATGCAAGGCACAAATGAAAAGATTAATGTATAATGTTATACTCAAGATGAATAAAACTGGTATGGTATGTGAAAGTCATTGTGAATGTGCAGCTGGAAGTGGCTTGGAAGCACACTGTAAACATATCTTCAAAGTCCTCCACGGTATAGAGGATATAGTATGTACAAAGATTATAATTACCTATGCATAAAATATGCACAGAAAAATTAATGATGTTCAAATAACCTAAAACAACATCATTTTATACTGAGTATCTCCAACCAGAATTTACGATGAATACTTGTATAAATACTATGATACTGTAATAAAACCAAATTAATATTATATACAATGTTTTATTTATCCCCTTATACACAATGCATAATACATTCTCTAAAGTTACAGCACATAAGACAAACAAAAAATATCTTTGATGCGAGGGGCACAAAACTGTAATTTTTTTGTCAAACCTAACAAACATTCAACATGAACGCGTTGACTTATTTATTTATTAATTAATAGGTTAGCCTACAATTGTTTACACATTACATTTCTTTTAAAACTACACAATATACATTTATAAGTGCAACAATTACTTAAAAGCTAACACCACATGCACTGTATATTAGAATTTTACATTTTTATGACTGCAATTAATTTCTAATAATGGCTGATTTAGAATTATGTAAAAACAAAGCAATAATGAAATAAACTAGGATCAAATATTTGGTTTACATTAAATAAAAAATTAAATTACATTGAAATAAATAACATTTTCAATAGTAATATTCTTCACATGACTTCCATAATACTTTATTTTGTACACTTAATGTCGAACACACAAAATAGAACTTTTGATAGGTTTCAAAACCTGTGTAGAAAGCAATGATACTGTCATTGTTTTTATAGTTCTTTATAGATCCATAAATGTACACAAAATTCACTTGAGTATGTCTTGATGATACAGTATGTTGGTCCCGCTCTGGCCCATCATCTGGCTCCAATGGTGTGCTAGGAAAAATTTATATTTCGTTAAACATTGTAAGTTCCTCGTCTTTATATTGCTCTTCATAACTATCACAGGTTTGAACATGGCTAGGTCCAGCAATTTGATTACTGTATGTATCAAAACATTGTTTTTTCTCATTTCTCTGTAAGTCTATTTGCTCTGTCTTCAGCTAAGGGGTTGACTGGTTTGACTTTAGTAAAAGAAAAATAGAGGGTACAGCAGTCTTCCTGAGCCTTTTGTAAATATTTTCATCACCTAGAACAGACAAAAAGGATCTATGATCTACTTATCTATGTGCGAAACATAAAATACAAATATGATGAGTGGAAGATATATTTATCTATTTAGCCCGTAATGTCCCACAGCTAGGCAAAGGCCTCCCATTCCCTTTTCCACACACGTTTGTCCACTGCCACTGCGGGCCAGTCCTTTCGGTAGGATTCAGTGCAGGATATGTGTTAATATTAGGCAGTAGGTAGTTTGGTATGAAGGTATTAAATACAATGCAATAAAGCGAATGCTGCATAGATGCTTGCTACTTAGACATACGAGTATTTACTTTGGTCGATTAAAAGATAATCTTAACAAAACAACCTTAGTATAATGTATATAAATAAATATCCACAAATGCCTATAATGAAAACTCTTAATGAAAACTTCTCTGTATTATGAAAAAGAGCATCACCTGTATACGCATTTGTCTGATAGAAGTCTTCAGGTTTAAAATGTATAGCACATAACCTCGACGAATTATTTGGTTTCCAATTTTTTCTTCAGAGAGCTCTCTCCCACATTTTTCTTCTTTTAAGATCTTTGGGGAATACATGGGTCCCCGGATTTTTGCAGTCAACAGCTGCGCAAAGGGGCATATTAATTAATTATGCGTAAAAGACGTTGATTGTTTACAAAAAATGTATGGATATTGACAGCTAGCTGTCAAATTTACGGACGGACAATGATAGCGACATCTGAAGTGAGCAAATGGCAGTTTTTATCCCCATTAATAGCTCAGTGCCATCTTAGTGCTATAAAACTAAAATATAGGTAGTGTTGTGTCACAATTCCATTTCAGAATAGGAAATCGTCATTTGACAGAAATAAACTAACTTTTTGTGATTTTTTGTCTAGTTTAAAAGCATTTGTGACAAGAGAATCGGCACCATTTTCTAATTTTGGCTGTTTTTCGAATAGTTTTTCGTCTTGACCAGTACCGTACAGAGCGTAACTTATTTTCGTAAACAATTTTGCCTAATTTGTTTCATTTTGACAGTTCAACAACATTCATTGCGTTATTTACGTTAATGAACAGATTTTTTTTCCAACTTATGAAGCAATGAATTAGCAATCTGTTTCAAATCGAAACAGATTCTGATTGTGTTGCATTACGCAATTAGGGTACAGGTCTTCACTGAATAAACGTAGGTACTAAAAAAAAATTACCTACCTATCTACAGCTGGTAGAATTACTCTGTAGGTAGAATGTAAGAATCAGCACTTTTCGAACGTCAAAATTACATAAGATAGTCCTCCAAAACGCCCACCCTTCTAGTTGATTTTCGTAATCAGCAAATCGAGTTGAAAAAAAATATTTGTAATGAAATTTGAAATTTTGAAAGCCAATTGTAGGTATAAATATTCTGTGCGTTTATTGAGTATCCAAAAATCTGAGCCAAAAATACATCACGTAGTGCTGTCACTTTTGTTTGTCAAACCCAAAAATGTCAGTGTCAGGCAGCCTATCTCAAATCTCATGTTGCCGCCTATGGCGCCTATATTTATAAAACTTCGATTTCTAGTTTTATTCCAGTTTTATAGTTTGTGGAAATTTGGATTTATTGTAATAATATAACTACTAGTATTGTTTAAATAATGTTTGCTGAAAAAGTAATAGAATTATTGAAGGAAGCAGAACGAAACCCTGTTACTATTGACCCATTTAATGTATGTTGTTTTTACATCATTTGTCCGTATTTTTTCTTAAATGTTTGTAAGCAAACTTTTAGGTATCTCGTACAACTAATTTGTTATTTTCAGGATGATAAAATAAGGCAAATATTAGAGGAAATGCATTCGCTGTTTAGGATGAACATGAACGATGCGTAAGTTATAATATTTTGACAAGCTTACCTGGTTTTAGCAAAGTTAAGCTACAATGTTTACAAAATAATTATTGTAAATTAACGAAATAAAGTGAGCTTTTAGTGGTATCTTATGAAATTAACAGAATTGCTTTTTTATAATAAATTGTATGTGTAATGTTTATGTTCTCATATTGTTCATGAGGAGTTGCCATACATATTCTATAACTGAAGGTAATCTTTTACAGCAATGCAACAATGGAAAATAAAACTCTATGGACAACAGTACAAGTAAGACATTCAGCATTAGAACGGAACAAACGCTGCCTCCTCGCATACCTCTACAGCAGAATGGCCAAAATCAAGACTTTGAGATGGGAATTTGGTGCTATATTACCACCAGATGTACGAGAACTATTATCAGATGACGAATATGAGTGGTTCTCTAAATATTCCATGAATTTAGCTTCATACATGAGGTCTTTAGGTCAAGATATAGGCTATAACGGCATTGACCTAACAGAAAACCTTAAGCCCCCAAAATCCTTGTACATTGAAGTTCTTTGTATGGCTGACTATGGCAAGCTGGAGTTGGAAGATGGTGATGTGATCTTGTTGAAGAAGAACAGCAGACATTTTCTCCCAACTTCAGAATGTCAAACACTCATCCGCCAGGGAATATTAAAACAAATCACTTGATGTTTGTACTTGCGTAGGTGTATATTTTGTAATATAAGTTATTGTTTGGTTTTTGTATTATACATATTTGTGTAAAAAGTACCTTGTTTATTTATATTCTAATACAGTACAATTCATAACATTGAATTTGGATTTATGGATGGAATAAGATTGATTCAGTTTCATTTAAAATATCAATTCACAATTTAGTTTTCAAACATGTAAATAAATCTGTGTTTTAGAAAAATTACTTTAATGCATACGTATAACGTTCAGTTTGCACTACAACTTCAAACATTTTATGACTTTTAAATAGTACTAGTTATTCTGAAATCAACTTTATTTACACAAGTATTATGTTGATATTTGTTTAAGTGAGAATAACATCAAATTGGAAACAAGGATTTGAATACAGAATATGTATTCCTCTATCACATCTGTATTCCAATAAGGATTAGGCAGAGCTGTATAGTACAGTAACACACACATTTCGCCAGTTATGTTTAAAACCCATGAAATGTGGTGAGGCTATTGCCATTAACGAAAAATCCAAACTGCAGGCTACTTTCAAAAACCCAAAACACTACCCGACGTCGGGATCGAGCCCAGTACCTCACGCTCAGCGGTCGCGCTTGCGACATTTAGGTCATTGAGGCAGTCAGAAATAATTTTTAACAAATAAAGTGAGAAATCAGTCATTCATCTATTCAGGCAGCAATATCCTAATGCAAGATACTGCAACTTCGGCTATAATTTAATTTTATGTGACACTAAAGTGTGTCCCTGATAAATGCGCGCGCCAGCTCGCCAACACCATAGTTTGCCAACGATCTAGTTTGGTATTTTTTGAATAATGGTATTACATTACTGATTTGTTATATTGAATGGCGACTATAATGCCCTCATTCCCTCAGACAGTTGTATTGTTCATCCGGAAATTTGCGTCAGCAGTATTAAGTTATTTTATTAACCCTTCTCAGGCTAGCTAAAGCTATAAATAGTTGAGAAGTAACAGGAAAATTCTTTGCCCCTGATTTGGACATCTCACTCACTCATCCCTATCTAGGAGATACCCAGTGCTCGTGTAGGACAGCAGAGTATCTAGTAGTTAGCGTAGATGTACTACAGTCAACCGCACACTAGTGGTAACACTTGCACTACGAAACTCACCCTTATAGCTACGACATAAAGGTACTGTCATTGTCAAACTGTTTTCACTGATTTGTGGTTCACAGTACGAAACGTGGAAGACTTGTAGTGTTTGCGAATAGGTTTCTCTTAGAATGCGTAGGTACTTCGCACACAAAAAAATACTACAAAGTGAAAAATAACTTTAATTTCGGAAGTCGGTGTCTGGTTTTGAATTTTAGTTTTTTTGCCACCGACTTCCGAAATTAAAGTTATTTTTCACTTTGTAGTGTTTTTTTGGAAGTCGGTTGTTTTTTTTTTCACTTTTTAGCTTTGGTATTTACCCCACACAAATTCGAATACGACTACCTGCTATGTAAATAACAGTAAGAGGAACTTAACATATCATCCACATACTAAGTGGGAAAAAATTCGTATTATTCAAGCTAACTCAAAAACTACCCAAGCAAAGTTAATAAAATTTGCACTAGCTTTCAAATAAAAAATCATCAAAATCGGTTCACCCAGTAGAAAGTTCAGAGGTAACAAATATAAAAAAAAATACAGTCGAATTGAGAACCTCCTCCTTTTTTTGAAGTTGGTTAATAAAAAATGTCTTACTTAAAAGTTTAAACATTTAAACAAAGTACTAGTCGTCCTCTTCCAGACTTTAAAGGAATAAAGATACAATCGTATTTCAGTTTGTATTTTATTCAGCTGGGTTCGTCCAGCCAACCTGTGCTTTTCATTCTTGGCACATTTTTATTCCATTTCCAGTTGAGTTTAAGTTTTTTTGTGACCACTACGAACCGTATGGCGGTGACAGTTGCCCGTCTGCTTGCCAACTTCGTTATGTACAAAAAGTCACAGCGTTTAGCGTGTTTTCGTATTTCGTGAGTTGCAAACTAAACGTAGATTTTCCTGAAAAGTTGTATTCTTTTGACAGGTTTTTATGTTTTTGTCGAGGTTTGCATTCAGTTTAAGTTGGGGACTCTGCTTAAAAGATTTCTTCAGTTCACTTAGTCTTCAGTTTCAGGAGCAACAATTTACTTCTATTTCCAGCGGCTCAGTCGTGTCTTTCTTTAATATCTCCGTGCATGTAATCCTGTCAGAGCTGCCTATCTAAGCCGCAATCTTCATTGCCGCCCCTATACCTTCGTAGCTTAGGCTTACTTTTAATTAAACCGTCGAAATGGCCGGCTTTATACGTCGGCAACGTATTTGACCGTTTTCCTTAGGTTTCAATATGTTCCGCCTTTCAGTGGGCGATTACAATGGGTCCGTTAAGCCGCGTACCAGCCGGATCACCGGAACGCCGGATCGCCGGAACGCGGGATCACTGGGGAGCCGGTATAGACACGGTGCATGCGGCTTACATCGACAAATTCTTAAATTTACTGCCGTGCTGTTATCCCGACCCGAGTAATGCCTCGCTTTGTAATATCGAGTCAGCAATTTACAGCATTTGTTTTGTGTTATCTTGAGTTAAAAGTTATTAATGGGCTGTGAGTCAACGTTGCAAAATTTAATTGCTGGCCTCACTATTCCGTACTTGTAATAAATAGGCCTAAATACGTTTTGGTGTTCCTTCGATGTCACATAATTATGCTGCTACTTGTTTATGCCTTCCACGAATGATCACATAATATTTGCCGTCATCTTGACAGATGCCTAGGTATTAATGGATGAATCATGAAATCAGATAATATTGCCACTAATATATTTTATGCTCGTGACGTGACTGTTACCTATTAGCATGTAGACAGGCACGATTGTATTTTTTCGTTTTTAGGTATTTACTGTATCCTACTTACCTTACTTAAATTATATTAATATTTTACTAGCGGCGCCCTGCGGTGTCACCCGCATAAGTCTCGATGCCGTGGGAATATCGGGATAAAAAGTGTCCTATGTATTAATCTAGAATATAAACTATCTGTGTGCCAAATTTAATCCAAATCAGTTTAGTCGTTTTGGCGTGAAAGAGGAACAAACATCCATCCATCCTCACAAACTTTCGCATTTAAGTATAATATTATTGGATTTATTAGTAGGATAGTAGGTTAATATGGATGGATGGATGTTTGTTACTCTTTCAGGCAAAAACTACAGAACGGATTTGGATAAAATCAGACTTATGCGGATGAAACCGCGGGGCGCTGCTAGTATGATCTAAATTCGAAACTACCTAGGTTACTTACGCCAAAAGGATGTAAGAAGATTTATGTATAAAATCAAGTAGTTCAGTGGAAAAACAAAATCCCCTTGTGGAGTTGTAGCGTCAAAACCAAACCAAATTAAGTGAGGCTTACGTAGGTAGTCTATGTAAGTAAACGTAGGCTTGAAGTATTTTCTTTGGTACCATGGGTTAGCATAAGGCTTTTAGTCTTTTTTTAACTTATTCTACGTAGGATCGCTTTATTTCTAGAGCCCGTTGTTAAACTTAATAGGTTACCATAGATATTTATGATATTTATGGTTACCATAGATATTTATGATAGTTATACTAGACTACAATTACCTACAGACAAAAAAAAACTTGAATGAATGGTCTTATTGTAACTAGTAACTAACTGTTTATTTATTTTACCTCGATGGTCCTAGTTTATCATTTATAATAACTTCTAATTATAGCTTTAAATAGCTTTATGTAAGCGGGCAGAGCAGTGGTGGCCCAGTGGTAACGGCCGCGACTTACGAGTTGTACGTCGTAGGTTCGAACCCAGACAGGCGCTTTACTTTGTGTAAATTATTTCATCACCACTGCTTTCAAAACGGTGAAGGAAAACATCGTGAGGAAACCGGCATGTCCTAGAACCGAAAATTCGAAGAAATGTGACATCTACCAACCCGCACTGGGCCCGCGTGGTGGATTACGGCCCACTCCCTCTCACTGAGAGGAGGCCTGTGTCCCAGCAGTGGGAACATTATAGGCTGATGATGATGATGATGATGATGTAAGCGGGCACGCCCTTTATGCCTGGAGGCTTTTATGATACGAGTATTTAGTTCTGTTTACGTTTAGTTTTATTTTTTATTTCTGCTTGAGTATAGTTCTCGATGTTTTTGGTTGGTATATTGGCGTGTGCTAGCTGACATATGGCGAATAATTTATTTATTTATGTTTCGTGTTGCATAATGAACTTACATTATGCATTTTGCATACTATTGTATAGAATCATTTTTTCTAACTTGAACAGACAGCTGTGCTGCTGGGGAGTTTGTTGCGCCACTTCTTCTTCCCAGCTAAAGGCACTAGGAAGTGGTGAAGGGTGGGCGTTTTGGGGGACTGTCTTATGTAATTTTGACGTTCGAAAAGTGCTGATTCTCAGCCTAGTTTGAATAAATGACTTTTGAATTTTGAATTTTTTGAATCTTACAACACCTAACTATCAAATTCATAAATTGTATGGATCATTCCATGCGCTGAAATAGTGTTCTTCCTAAAATACAGAGCTATAGGACGGTATTAGATACCTACTCGTTTATACTATAGGTACCTACACAGGTAGTTTGGTAAGCGAGTTCCGCCGGCACGTGCACAGGTTTTTTTTCGTTGGAGTGCGAAACACCAATCTATTTTTCTCAGATATAGGGTGGACAACTGGACATTGAGTAGGTCCTTCCATGGGACAAAGGTTAATTAAACTCAGGTAGTGTCACGTTACACGTGTTACAAAACCCTGCTAACAAATTGTTTGATAAACAAGGCGATGTGGAAAACAACCGCTCGTAAGATACGGACGAGCCGAAAGTCACGTAATCACATCTTTCATACACACGTGGTCTCTGTGGAAAACCGTTTTAACCTAGTGATTGCTTACAACTACAATGTTTACAGAAATAAAGAAAGAAAAAACATTTATTTGGACACAGTTCGTGAAACACAAAATATAAATAAAATGAAAAAAAAAATTGAAAATAATATTTTAACAATAGTGTGTGCCTCACGGCTGCGCCAAAAAAGGTTCATTTCAGCATTAATGCCAGACAGATGCTGTCTGACGCTGGTTTTCTAATGAACCCTTAAAAGGACAAGTGACGTTGAGTACAAACAGTTTCAACATACTTAATACATAATTTGTATACTTAAAAACTAAATAAATAAATAAGCACGTAATCAAGTAAAAAACAAATAACATACGAAAACAACAAGAACTGTCCCAGCAAAGGACGGAAAATCACTGAGCGTGCGCAACCACCCGCATATCCAATATATAATATTTTGTTTGATACAACAGGAATTATGATAGCTAAGTACTGTAGGCATTTCATATAAGTGAAACATTAAGGGCGACCATATCCAGTTTCTGTTGCGAATCTATGAGATCATGTATGAGATACTGTCGTAAAATCAGCATAATTAAATGGGTTTAGCTACTAATACAAAAGGCCATAAATACCATTTGAACCGGTTTAGCGATTCATCGATTATCTATTTGTAATTGCACCTGCTCATGCACACCTACGATATCTAGGTACAGACGCCAGCACATCAAGCTACCCGAAACTGTCAAATTTTCCCAATCAACTTTGAACCTTAAACTTCAGCGATAAAGTTGAAAATCTATTAAATAAATTTGACAGATTGTAGTAGCTTGAAGTGCTGGCGTCTGTACATTATCAACAAATCTAGGCAGGTAATTTGTTTAGGTACGTGCAGTGCAGCGGACAATGGTGCCGATTCCCTTGTTCACAAACTAAACTAAATTTAAGTTCAGTGCATCTTTTTCTTTCTATTTCATTAAGAAAAGGACAGAAGATAAATTTTAGTTTAGTCCTGTCAAATTAATCAGCGCTTGATGTAAATTGACGTAATTTTAGTAGGCAAGTTTTTAATCACGACTAAACTTGTATGGAGAGTGACAGGCGAAATGAATAGAAAGAAAAAGATGCACTGAACTTAAATTTAGTTTAGTTTGTGAACAAGGGAATTGGCACCAATGAGAAATTCTGAATTTCTACAATCACTTGTATCTAGTAGCAGTGGTGGCCCAGTGGTAACGGCCAGTGACTTACGAGTTGTAGGTCGTAGGTTCTAACACTGACAGGCGCTTTACTTTGTACACATTATTTCATCACCACTGCTCTACACGCGTAACTAATACCACTACACGCGTAGCATGAATACCATAGAAACGGGTTTTGTCGACGGAAAAATAGACAAAATGACAGATAAACAATCACAATCTGTCATTTTGTCTATTCTTCCGTTGGCAAAACCCGTTTCTATTGTGGTCATGCTAAGCGTGCTGGTATTTGTTTCAACTCATATTTATTTTCTATTCCGATCGGATACCATTGTTTGAACTAATATCAAAACAAGTTCAAAAATATAAGGTAGTAAAAATGTTTTGTGTGTACTTAATAGACCTTTAATTTTTTTTTTTATTATTTTAAATCGAAAAAATAAAAAAAATTGTTAGTAAACGTCTAGTTCAATAATAAAATATGACTAATAATCAACTTTATTATAATTTTGGTTCCTCCTTGTACCTGTTTATTTTTTTTTTGCAAAAACATCAAAACAAGAACAATTTACAATTTTAAAATATCTCAGAAAATCAACTTTAAAGGAGACGTTTCATTTTTGTATGGGACTCCGGCCATAACATGTACACTTTAGAAAACCTGGGAAACGAACCCCTAAATACAATAAAGACTGTTTTTTTTCATAATATCTAATACATATTGGGCACAAAATAAAAACAGAAAATGTTTGACGTTTGTCAGGAGAAATACGACCATCGACAGCTAGCCATTTTCGTCCAGAAGTACCTACAAATCTACAATCCACAAAAGCAGCTTTTTATTTTTATGATGAATCACACTTTCTAATTAATCAAAAAAGTTGTATAAGATAGCTATCTTAATATAGTACAGAAATACATCCCTTTCATATTTATTTAAATGAGGTCTACGTGATATTATTATGTTAAAATGTAACATGATTTCTGGACGAAAGCAGTATGCAAGTAAAACGACGCCATGATGAATAGAATATGGCAATAATTTGTTAAACTATTATTTTTTGTGCCGAAGTAATCAGGGGAATAAACAGGAAAGAATATTTTTCCTCTATTCGTGGAATTTTTTCCTTTTTTTACATTAACGTACACTTTATGGCCGAAAATGAAACATCTCCTTTATATTAAAATTTACCTGACAGTTATTTTTAGATAGGTACGTAATTATTTACGTCTACCTATCTAATAATAACTACGCCAAGTAAATTTTTCACAAAAACAAATCACTTTTAGGGTTCCGTAGTAAACAAGGAACCCTTATAGTTTCGTCATGTTCGTCTGTCTGTCTGTCTGTCTGTCCGCGGTCTAGCTCTGAGACCCTTAGTACTAGAAAACTGTAATTTGGCATAGGTATACATATTAATTACGTCGACAAAGTGGTAAAACAAAATTATGGAAAACATTTTTTTTTAGGGTACCTCTCATACACGTAAAGTGGTGATGTTTTTAATTTCTTTTTTAACCCATGGTGAGTGGTATCATTAGAAAGGGCCTTTAAAAACATTGTAAGTTTGTGAAAACTATTTTTGGATTCAGGGATCCGTTTGCGAAATATTAAGCTTTAAAATGCTAATTTTTGTTAGAGTCAAGTGTGGGGACACCCCCTGCCGGCTAAATGGTTGGTTTTGGGTGCGTGAAAAAAATCACAACAGTAGTTTATATAACGAAATTAAAAGGAAAACCATCACATCTAAGTAGGCTTTACAAGTTAACGAGTAATAATTGACCAACTTAACTTTGCAGTTTTTAAATAATGTAAATACGTGTGTGTAAATAATAAAGCCAGATTATTAAAAAAAAAACTTTACAGTTGCAAAAACATGTTTTCCCATACATTCCGTATGGGAGAACATATTTTTCAACTACAAAGTTAAGTTTGTTTTTGGGATAAATTCATCCCAACTACGGAACCCTTCATTGTGCGTGTTCCGACACGCACTTGGCCGGTTTTTTTTTATCTTACAATTGTAAAATATCACAGAAAATCACACTTGACTCTGATTGGTTGTTCCGAATTTTGGAACAATAGACCAAACTCATTTTCTCGCAGGTAAAAAAAATTGGCAAGATGATTTACTTAAACTACTCTTACCAATTCCCTTTGTAAAAATATTGGAATTCAGTGAATTTGGATAGCATTATAATTTTCACATAAAAATATTAGAAAACTTAATTTGATTAGGTTTGACTGAGCTGACTGTACCAAATTCAAGTTGTTGGTATTCGTTTGCACATACAATTTTATTATTTAAAGAGTGGTATCCGTTCGGAATAGAAAATAAATATGAGTTGAAACAAATATCAGTGGTATTAGTTGTTGGTATTAGAATCAAATAAATAAAAAATCGAAGATATTGTGACATCTACCAAGCCGCACTGGGCCCGCCTTGTGGATTACGGCCCACTCCCTCTTATGGAGAGGACGCCAGTGTCCAGCAGTGGGAACATTATAGGCTATTAGGTAGGTACCTAAGCTATAATTATCTCGCTTGGTTTTTCATACGGTAGGTTAACCTACCTACTTACTCAAAGACAAATAACTCAGTAAAATATTTTTTTAACCGACTTCCAAAAAGGTTATATGTTCGTCGCGTATGTTTTTTTTTTATGTATGTACACCGATTTCTCCGTCAATTATGGACCGATTTTGAAAATTCTTTTTTTGTTTGACAGGGTATGCTTTCGAAATGGTCCCATATAAATTTTATTAACTTTGCTTCGATAGTTTTTGAGTTAGCTTCAATAATACGTACTTTTTCCCACTTAGTATGTGGATGATATGATAAGTTCTTGTCACTGTTATTTACATAGCAGGTAGTAGTTTTCGAATTTGTGCGACAACTAAAAAGTGAAAAATAAAACTTCTTACAAAAAAAAAAAAACAACCTACTTCCAAAAAAACACTATAAAGTGAAAAATGATTTTAATTTCGGAAGTCGGTGTCTTTGGTTTTGAATTTTCTTTTTTTGTCACCGACTTCCGAAATTGAAGTTATTTTTCACTTTTTTTACCGTTAGGTTAGGTTAGGTTAGCAATTGCAATTGATACAAAATTCCCCCACACTCGTAGGCTATTTGAAATTTTCTGGAAAAACCCACTTGATAATTGCTTGCATACAAAGTTTATCGTATTGTTTTATGTTTAAAAACCCAAATAGATATATCTTTAGAAGTAATTTTAAATATTCATTACTTTTCGTAGACAGAGTTGGTAACTGCAACTCTTAACTACCCACCTAATTAACTCTCATTTGGAGCACATGAAAAACCACAAAAATAACTGGGATGGACTCAAATTAGAAGCCCAGTAGGTAAACGTTTATGGACTGGAGGAGAAAATAAGCGGGTCAGCGACCGTAGAATATAATGTTGCGGTTGATTTTTCGATTGTGTTGATAAAATTGATTGCGGTCGGCAAGGCCGTCTTGGGGCAAGCTGGGGCCCCTGGACACATAAGAATTTGGGGCCCCCTTGGAAAGTAAAAAAAAAGTCAATGACAAAAACATTTTTAAGCTATTGCATAGCTTTTATCGCGGGCTTTGAGCGCGGCGACCGAATCAAGAAATTCCGTAACGTAACGAAAATAAAACCTAACACCCCCCCCCCCCCGCCCCTAACACTCCGCCTACCATGTAATGACCCATGACAACATCACGTTGTAGGTTACAAATGCTATGCAATAACTTTACCGCGGCAGTCCCCGAGTGCCACACGTTTTTTTTGTTATGATTATTATTTTATATTTACTATGGGTAATTGGTACAAATCAAATATTATAAATAAAATGCTGCAGGTTTGAGTTGGTTTCGAATTTACGATTATGGTTTCTTTCGGGAATTCTGTTCTAAAAAATCTTCTATTATATAATAAGCATAACAAGTAAAGGCTCCTTCAAACAGGCGCGACACGCGACGTGACATAAAGACACCGCTCGTCGCGCGACGAGCAGTGCCTTTGTGTCGCGTCGCGTGTCGCGCCTTTAGTCGTTCTTGTAACAATGTTGTTATTACTGTCTGTATTTCCTGTGCGTGTCCCAAATAAAATATTTTTCTTTCTTTCTTTCTTTCTTTCATAATTCTCTTTAGTTGTGAAAATGAGCGCTCTCCACTACAATCAAGTACCTAAAGGAATATTCTTGTAGCGACTTCAACATTTGGAAAAGTTTCTTCTAACTTGTCGGATTTTGTAAGGTTCAGAATTCTGCTGATTCCTTTCATGAAAACATTTTGATTTGAGCTCAATATAATTTGTAGTCTGTGTTTGAGTCTTCTGCAAATTCTTTGCATTTTATGTTAACTGATCAGAAACTATTGTTAATAAGGTATTTAACTGAGAAAGAAAACTAAAACGTGTAGGTATCATAAAAACAAAAGAAAAGTTTAAAAATCTTATCTGGTGCCCAATTAATATTTCAATTAAGAAATGTTGACGCAACTTATATTTGTGAGTGTCTACCTAAAAATAGAAGAAACAATCACTTTTGAGTGCAAGCGTTATTTCGGGCTTACGGGCTCCCGTGAGGTCGGGGGCCCTGGGCACGGGCCCCCTGTGCCATTATGGTAAAGACGGCACTGGCTGTCGGAATCCCCGGATGCCCGAATATTTGGGCATACGGCACGGAGAAACCCAATTCGCAAACAAAGGCTAACTGCTGTAGGTACCCTCGTCGGTACCAATGTCAACGTTTTTCCAAACGCGGTGCACACAAAAAAACCCGGCCGACTATGGGAATTTATTATTACTTAATTATTGTTAGTCAGTGGCTCTGCGGATTACCGTCTTGCACTGTCGGTGACGAATCATATTCGAAGTATGGCAGGTATAATATTGTGTATGCATCATAATGGGATTGGAAATAAGGTAACTATCGTACGATTCACGCATTATTATGAATATTTTTATAATAATTGTTAGGATTACGTAAAATATTTTGTCATAGATAATAATATTCACGGAAACAACTAGGTGCGAAGAAATGACAAATTACCTATCATCTGCAGAAGTGATTCAAGTTTCATAAATCAATGTGACATGTAGTCCAATCGCTCTCATTAATTTTCTTTTGGTCTACTTTAAGATTATAAATCTACCCAGCCAAGTAGAAGGTAGGTAGGGGACGGACGGGCAAGAAGGCGATGTCGGGCAAGAAGAATAAAACCATCAAATCGCTGCTTGATCGATAAAAAGAGACAGCGCTAGTGTAGCTCAACGCGTCCCACAGACGCGCTAACCGACAGTGGTCCGCCGACCACTTGGAAGTGTAACTTTAAATTCTGTGCGATAAATTACAATTTCGAAGTTTTTTTTTGTTGTAAGAACATCGTGTTTGTTTTATTACATTCTTGGATGTCTAAATTACGATATTTTCACTAAAGTCTGTTAATATTAGACGTGTCAATGCCGTACTTTCCTTTTGTTGGTTGCGTCATCTTTTCTAATTATACCTATAATAAGTAAATATATAATAGGTAAATATGTAACCATTTTGCCCGCCCTGGTCGGGCAAAACGGATTATGACAGTTTTTTTTTTTAAATGATCTGAGTTGGAGAAGGCTTATTTTTTTCTTATGTTTGATCTCAAATAACAAAGCTAAATGTCCAAAGATTATAATAATAAGTAACTGATAAATATAAATTATGTTACACTAGTTTTTCTTTTTATCCAAAGTTAGAATATCCTTCTTGCCCGTCCGTCCCCTACCTACTTACTCAAACATATCTAATGAACTCAGACCTAAATCTAATTTTGTTTTGTAGCAGTTTCCTATGATCTTCATTGCCTTTGGTTTTGTGCTCTGCATAATGTTCAGGTACCTTTTTTTTTGGGTGGGAAATTATCAAATAACTTCTCCCGCTCTGCACGCGTAGCATGATAACCATAGAAACGGGTTTTCTATGGGTTTTGTCGACGGATGAATAGATAAAATGACAGATTGTGATTGTTTAGCTGTCATTTTGTCTATTCTTCGTCAACAAAACTCGTTTCTATTGTGGTCATGCCAAGCGTGCTGGGCGGAGCGGGAGGGCGTGTCAAACTCTTACTGACTAAAACTAACCCGTGTTCCTTAACCAATCCGTGTTCCTTCAATTGCCTGTATGTTGCCAGGGGCTACGGTATCCCTTTGGGACTTTTTCGCGACCCAGGCAGGCATCGGCCCTAGCGGACTCCGTCAGTTGTGCGGACATCTCTTTGAGGCGCGCGTAAAACACAACGCGCGGTCGATCCGGGCCTGGTCCTTATCGGGCGGCGAGCTACCCGTTGCTCCACGTCCGCAAGCCTTTGCCTACGGTGGCCGGAAATCGGCCTGGGGTTCCCGACGCCCAGGGGACCTACCACAAGCTTATAAAGCAGTATTATTTTAATATTACTTCAGTGTGGGTAAGAGATGAAGCTCTACAGGACGTATAACTCCATCTCTTTCTCCCGCTGAAGTTACATTAAAATAATACTGCTTTTGAGCTGGTGGTAGGCCAACTGGGCGTCTCCTGCGGCGGCTATAGGGGCGTGAGGACGCGAAATTTGCCTTTCCCTCACGCGTCCAGGCGCGTGACGGCTTCGTATGCCCTCTCGCTCCGTACTATGGCCTGGACCAGGGCCGGACGCGAGAGATCACCGCTACCGATCGCCTCCATGAGGACACGGCGATGCCCCGCCCAAGCTGGGCAGACCTCCACCGTATGCTCCACCGTGTCCTCCGGGCGATCCAAACAATGCAATGGTGACACCATGCGTTTCGGATAAGGCGGGCGTTTCCTCCCGCTTTATCCGGAACGCATAATGGTTACAAGATGTTCTATGTCACGAAGTCCGTTTGGCTATGAATGTTGTCAAGCGTGCACATGCACATTGTTTTTGTGTGCGTAACCTCGAGAGCGCTCAGTGTCGATCGGGACACGGTCCGGATCAGTAGTGGTTTTTAGTTCGCGCCAAATTGTTTCACGGAGTAAGGTCAGCATGGCAACAAAACGAAGAAGAGTTGTCCATAGTGAGGTAATATTTATTTATACGTTTTCAATTAAAATGTTATACAAAGATACTTAATATAGCAATAGAAGTATTTATAAAATGAATGTTTTTTTGTGTTATAAAATGTTTATATTACTTAATTGTTTTGATTACATTTTGTTTTAGGGTCGAAACATGATAGCTAGTGTTTATCATTTTCTGCGAGAAGAATATGAATTTACAAAATCATTAATGGAACTCAACTGTGATTTGTCTCATTTACGAGACATTACACGCCGTACAGCTGAAGCTACGGGTGTGAGCCAAAAAACAGTTCAAAGAATATTAAAAGAAGAGAAGGAATTGCCATCCACTTCATCAAAATTCACTTCACCTATGAAGAAAAGGAGAAAGCGAGATAATAAAGTGGATATAGATAATTTTACAGCCGATGTGGTTCGCAGTACTGTACAAGATTTCCATATTGTCCATAAAGAAATTCCAACATTAGCTAAGTTAAGAACAGCATTGAATGAAAAAATCGGATTCGAAGGTTGATTAGAAACTGTTCGCAGGTTACTGTTGAAATTAGGTTACAAGTGGCGCAAAACAGAGAACAACCGTAAAGTCTTGACGGAGCGTCATGATATACAAATGTGGCGTTTAAAATATTTAAAAAAAATAACAGAGTACCGCTCTCAAAGTCGGCCCATTGTCTACACCGATGAGAGCTACGTCCTTTCGACACACGTGCGAAACAACACCTGGGCAAAAAAAAAGGAAAGAACTCAGTTTTTAAAAAAAATTAGCACAGGCACTCGCTTTATTTTAGTGCACGCGGGAACCAAGGATGGTTTTATTGAAAATGCTTCCTTGGTTTATAAGGCCAACTCAACAGCTGGTGATTATCATTCAAATATGAGCTATGATAACTAGGTAAAATGGCAAAATGAAAAGTTGCTACCCAATTTACTTCCGCGCTCAGTCATTGTCTTAGACAATGCATCTTATCACAACACACGGGCTGAACGACTACCGACGCAATCTACAAAGAAAGCCGATATGCAGCAATGGCTCAGGGATAACGGTATAGCATTTGATGAATCTCTTCTTAAATTGGAATTGTACGATACAATAAAGAAGTACAAAGACCAACACGTAATCTACAAGATTGACGATTTTATAAAAAGCAAGGGTTTTGATGTCTTACGCCTTCCCCCTTATCCCCCAGAATTAAATGCGATTGAAAATATTTGGGGGATCGTTAAAAATTATGTCGCATCTAAAAATATCGAGCAAAACATGACGAATACGGAAAGACCGATCAATGAAAGTTTGGGCCAAGTTAGCAGTGAAACGTGGCAAAAAACATGTGCTCATGTTGAAAAAATTGAAAAAGACTACTTGAAATATTTTGATCTCGATTTTGAATTTATTATCAATGTACAAGATGATTCTTACGACAGCAAAACGGAATCGGAAATCGAAAATTTATCTGATAGTGATTGAAAATACTGAATAGTCCTACTTGTTTCGTTTCCATTCTGTAACACCAATGCTTAATTAAATGCCTACATATTCTTAATATTTTTGTATTTATTGCAACCTAATCTAATTTATTTACAAAATGTATATACTTTTAAAACCAAAATTTTATTTAGATTATTAAATCTCGACTTGAATATATATCAGATTTTTTTGCTAACGTTACCTACTTTTACACACACAAGCGCGCTTGTCGGGATACGTCACTACTACAATCAAAGCCGAACGGACTTCGTGAAATAGAATATCCCTACGTTTTGTTTTAGTAAATTGAAAACTCAAGTTCTTGTTAATTTAAGAATAGTAGCAATAGAATGCTGAAATACAGGCCGGTCGGTAAATTCGAATAACAAAGTAGGTCCCGTACCCACTTAAGTTCTTCAAAACTTCCCAAATGCAAAAACAGAACTTGTAATACCAGTTATAAACAATGCCCAGTAAATACATAAACAAAATAATTTGGTAAACACGTGTCAGACTGTTTCAAACGGTTTAGTTCTGCGCGGATTTTCCAACACATTCCCCGTGTCTCTATTTTAAAATACAACGAATTGGACTTTCCTTTGGCGTGCGTCCATTAAAATTACAACCCTGACTCCAAAATAGAATGCAGTGGTTTCTCACAAAAGTTGCTTTCCAATTGTTATAAGGATATATAGGATATACCTAATAAAGGTACCTACTAAAATCATAATATAGGGAACTGCCAATCAATCGTTTTAAAACAGCGTTACCTATTCAAATGGCCTATAAAAAAATCATTCTATTCTGTGAATGATTCACACTGATATTTTAATGTGTATTATAATTTGACAAATTATTGACATTCTTATTCTTATGTTATTAAACTATGATTTGTATTCCAATTTTATTACCTTCATTCATTTATTTAAAATGTAATTTTGCGTGCTAGTTTTAACGAATTGTTTTAGAAACTTAAAAAGCCCGACCATCTGCAATGTGTACTACAATTCTTGCAAATAAATTTCGTAATCTCTATAGTTTATCCATCGAGAAGTGCGGTTTGCAAGTCGTAGGTAAGTACTATTCGATAGGTAGGTAGGTGTTTCGAGTATACCTACCTAGGTACTGAGACACCTGAATCCTAATTATTGTAGAGTGACAAGCTTCGAAAGGACTCCTTTGAAGCGTTATCGTTTCATACTTGTCGCTCGACAATATTCAGGTGTTCCTGGATGGTGGAGTTGGACCGGAACACATAGGAAGCCGATTAGAAAATGTTATTTATTTACCTTTCATGACTTAGGTATCCTACGTGAGGCTGCATAGTAATTCTAAGTAGGTGCTTACCTATCTAGGTACTAAATAAGGTAGACGTATGTACAAAACAGTATTCAGGACTGGGCAAGAAGATCCACTAAAGTGTAGTGAGTGATACATTGAATAATTAAACTTCAAGACTAATTACAACATTAACCAATGAAGAAAGATTTAGCCACCTTCCTATGAAATATCCAGAAATTAGGTACCTACTAAAGAAATGGTTGCATAGTCGGAGCAAAGTCTTATCAATATTTGTTCATACGGTCGCGCCACGAACACGATCTATTTGAATGAAGAGACACGTCAATGAACGAGTATTTAGTAAGAATAACTAGTGTCATCATCGTCATTGTGTGACTTTGCTGTCTGCATCTAGTTAGCAGTCACAATAACATGTCAAAGATCATCATGTGATCGTGATCTTACTATCTACGGGTTTTCTATAGAATTAAACCCGTTGATAGTCTATCAGCTAAATAATAACAGCCCCACGGGTCGATCGAAGGTTAAGGTACCGAGGTCGGTCCGTGGATGGGTGACCATCCATTTCATATCGAGACCCCTCCGTGCCTCAGAAACACAGCTTTGACAGTCGTTACAGGTAGTCAGAAGCCCGAAAGTCTCGACAGCCGGTCTCTGGATAACCCCTTGGTTAGTAACCATGGGATTACTCAGTAACTGGGTTGTGGAGGTCAGATAGGCAACTGGTTCATGTAAAATACTGGTATTTAGCTGCATCCGGTTAGACTGGTAGCCGACACCAACATAGTTGGGAAAAGGCAAGGCAGATTGATCACCAGAAAAAACATCAAAATTTACAAAGATATCAGCGCTTAAATTCCAAAAAACTAATCAGTAGAAAAATCCCAAAAATAAACGACAAACACGATAAAAGTGGTACCTAAATGGCGTATGGCGAGTTCTTAGAATATAGGTAGTAGTAGGTATACGTCATTTATCGAATTGGTGAATTAAAGTTGTGGAAATAGATTATTTAGCTGTTATTAGATTAGTACCTATTTATAATTAAACATTTTATCAATCAAAGCAAAAAAAAAAAAAAAAAAAAAAAGCAAAGTGCAAAGTGTTATTGGGTTTTTCTATCTGAAATTTCTCAGTAGCAGCTCGGAGTCTGGATTTGTGCCCGGTTGATGGCAATAGGCTCGCCCCCTATTACATGGGACTTGAACATAACTGGCGAAATGTGGGTGTACCTGCTACAGGGACACCTCTGCCCAACCCTTCGGGGAAACAAGGCGTGATGTTATGTTATGTTATTTTATCAATACATTCACTGGATTAGTGATGAGTTTATGTACCTACTTAGTATGCGATAACCGATTAAACAAAACTTTTTAAATTATTTTGCAAACAGCGTAATAGCCAAGAGACAAATATGGGAACAACTCAAAATCAGGGTGATGAGATCAGCTGCTGTTTGACAGAAACTGTTCTATTTTCGTCCTACCTATGTCTTGTAAAAAGTAGACCGTGGAATACCTACTAGGTAGGTACAGCACATATGTATTATTAGGTACTTACTTACTAGCTGTTTTCCCCGCTTAAATTCCATGCACGTTATTAAATTATCCAAGAAAAAACCCTGATTATTACCGAAATATTTTATGCAATTTGGCATCCTTATATTATAATTATGTGAATGTTATTTAAGTACCTATTTCCGGCCGTGTGATGTGTTTGGCCTTTCCCAAAACATAGCTGCTGCGATGGGAAAAGTTCAGTTCTGTCTCATGATGTGATGAACTGATGAGTTACTATTTCTCTTAGTAACAATTTCTATTTACTGAGAATTAAGTCAAGTCATAGGAAATATATACACAATACAGATTAGGCGTTTGAGCATCCCCCTACGGCCTTTTTCTGAATATCTGGTCAATGTAATTGGTGTTAATTTGGGTATTTCCAAGTGAGTAAATGCACAGAAAGATATGATTTGAAATAATTGGTCGAATAGGAACTGATAGTACAGCACTTGTGTATGTATTGACGCAAGTGGACTTTCCATAATCCTTTGTTATGTTTAGGTATCATTGTGATTCTGCGTCGTTTGCTGCTGAACATGGTTGTCTTCAGTGGCTGGTGCTGGTTCAAAGATTGGTATTGCGGACCATTGTTTTTAAGAAACCTAAGACTGTAGCCAATCCGTATTCGAATGGCGCTTTCTGCTGCTGAATGAAGAGACACTGCATAATTAGAATAGAGGTAGCGGCTTCTAAATTGTTGCGCAAGCCTGTCACATACAGGCAGCAGCGTCATCTACTTGCCTCCATAAGTAGAACAAACTTTTGATTTGCAAATATGACGTAGGACGCCCCTCGACTACACTAACGAGGTGGTGGGGGCAGACTTCATGCTGGAGGCGGGGTTATACACTGGGCTACCATAGGTTGAATTGATTAAAACATCCTGCTCTGTGCACAGTCCACAGTCCACACGTCATCATCATAACATGAGGTGTGAGGTCAACGTCCGTATAATCAGTGTGTTCATGCAGTCAGTGACGACACAAGATGAGGTCACTGCTCTGACGTCAGGCTTCTCGCGAATACACCTACTTATCTACTGACACATACCTACATTTGTTGCATAATTAATTATTAGTACTGTTACGTTCGGAGAGTACATAAGGTCTGTTTAAAGGTAGGTAAGCTATGATAACTTTCGTGAGGTGGAAACAGTCATGTTTATGAATCATCTGTTACCTGGGAAGTTTCAGGGTTGCCCAATATTTTCGGCTTGTGAAATCGTAACCTTTGTCTTGTGAATAACTCATTTTTAATTATGATCGCTTGAGATCCAAACTTGTTCTTCCTATCTATTCATTTCTGGCAACACTAAAACATTAGTACCTATCTAGCATGTTATAGCATTAGTCATGGATAAAACATAGAACCATCTCTTCGTTAAGATAATAAATCTGGGGGCACGGGGCACTACTCGGCAAGTCGAGCAAGAGCAAACACACAAAGGCACAGCCGTACCATTCTTTTCTCGAATCAATCTTTCCAGCATTTTGTAAAGCATCTAATATCCAGTAGGTAGCAGTATTATCAGTAGTAGTATATCTCGGTTGATGGCAATAGGCTCGCCCCCCATTACATGGGTCTTCAACATAACTGGCGATATGTGGGCGTACTGTACACCTCTGCCCAACCCTTCGGGGAAACAAGGCGTGATATTATGTTATGTGTCTAATATCCTATATAACGTTAATTAAAATGACGCCGCCATGTTGAATATTGCATGTGATCGTAAATCAATTCCCAACAACTAATTGGTTTTATACCTATTCAATGAAGTCGAGCATAGTTGTTAATGGAGCAACTTTATATTTTAATAATTCGGCTGAATTATCTGTATATAATATGGGTATGGCATGTGACGTCACAAAGCAGTTATCGATGTGCCCGCCGGGCCCTGTAATATGGCACGAATGTGCGAAAATGGTCGAAACAGCGCTGCACAAATGGATTTTTGATTCATAACGAGCCGTTTTATAGACGCGATACAGGAATTCGTAATTTGACACCATATAGGTAACTGAGTGTTTGCAGCCAGGGATCGCTTTGTGCCCCCACGGACTATTGTTATTGTGGCTGGTGACTGCTTTCCAATATTTGAATACCAAATTTTGACAAAAGTTGGTTTTCTAGGTGAAAGAGTTCCTGAATGTTGACTTAAATATGATTTGTGTTCGTCTAATAGAGTGAATAGAGTTGTGAGAGAACTAAATACTCACATGAATATTGAATGATTACATCGAAATCCATCTCTAAGGGTGCTGTTGCCTTTTAGATCTAAGCCAATAATGTGTTTGCGCACCTTTCACGTCCCAGCACGGGAAGTTTATTCCCGTACTTACTGCGGTTCATATTAATGTGGAGCAAGGTTATTCTTGCGTTGTGGTCTCACATCTCGTTCAAACGTGTAGGAATAACACCTACCTATGCGTTTGAAAACTTAATTTAATTTATGTCATCTATAGGTATTTGGGTTGACTTCTAGTCAAACCGGATGCAGAGGTAGATTAGACACCCTTGCTGATTGACTAAGCTTTTCACAAGCTTTCGATGAGGTGTACAAAGCTCGTTCCGAGTTATTGCCTCCTTCTCCTAATATGCTGCAAGTAAAGGTTCCAACTTGGAATACTAGGAGACACCCGTATTATAACTTATGAAGGTGCCTTTTTTTTTTTTGTGTGGAGAATTATCAAATAACTTCTCCCGCTCTGGGCGGAGCGGGAGGGCGTGTCAGACTCTTACTGACTAAAACCCACCCGTGTTCCTTCGGTTGCCCTGTTGCCGGGGGCCACGATGTCCCTATCGGTTTTTGGAGTTTCTTGCCGGCTCTTCTCCATAGGAAACGACCAATTGGAACCGTGGACCTAGCTTCTGACGTTTCATAAGTGCCCATGTAGGTTTATGTGAAATAAAATATTTTGATTTGATTGATTGATTGATTCTTCGAACCCCTGGCAGGCATTGGCCCTAGCGGACCCCGTCAATTCTGCTGACATCTCTTTGAGGCGCGCGTGGAACACAATGCGCCGTCGACCCGGGCTTGGTCCTTATCGGACGGCGAGCTACCCATTCAAGCCCGCGCCTACGGTGGCCGAAAATCGGCTCGCGATTCCCGCCCCGGGCGTCTCCTCCTATTGCGGCGGTTAGGGGCGTGAGGGCGCGAAATTTGCCTCTCCCTCACGCGTTCCGCCTCCTCCTTCGCAAGCATTACCGCTTCGCAGAAGGAGGTGGCCTGCCATTTCCTCTCGCTCCTTACCATGGCCTGAACTAGGGCCAGACGCGAGAGATCACCGCCGTCGATCGCCTCTACGAGGACACGGCGTTGCTCCACCCAAGCCGGGCAGACCTCCACCGTATTTATGAAGGTGCCTGACATCGTGTTCTAACCTTTTTCAACAAGAAGTATTGGGGGTGCTTTGTATCATAACATAACATCACGCCTGTATTACCCGAAGGGAATGGCAGAGGTGTACCTATAGCACACCCAATTTCGCCAGTTATGCTTAAGTCCTATGTAATAGGGGGTGACACCATCAACCTGGCACAAAACCAGACTCCGCGCTGCTACTGAGACATTTCAGATGGAAAAAACCAATAACAGTTTGTCCGACCCGGGAATCGAACTCAGGACCTCATGCTTAGCAGTAGCGCTTGCGTCCAACAGACCAACGAGGCAGTTATACAATCGGCGGCAATACGCCTTGATACAATCTATGATATGGCAGTATCAATCTTACTTGTGACAATATCACAAGGCTCGGTTTTTCCACGACCCAATTACCTATTATTGGGCAATACCCGATAAACGAAGGTTAGGCCACTGGTCAGGATTTAGGCATTCTTGTTGATAGTGAATTAATCAATGATTTGCCAATTAGATATCAATCACCATCTCGTGATAGAATACGTCACAGAGCGCAGACTGCGTACTGTGGAAGAAGTCGTTCAATTAAATATATGTATGTTGGAAACACGTTACTGAGTTGACTAATCGGGATGCCAGCGCCGCCTAGCGGCGTTCGACAGAGTCTACAACAGGCCGGAGCGGAGCTGAACAGAGTTCATGGATGGCGGTCAGGCAGTGAAGACGTTTAGAAACTGTCGCGCATTCCGAATAGTCGTGTTGTGTACTTACAGTGTGTGAATTGCTAGGGTGATTAATTTGATAGGAAATTATAATTTGATCTGAACTGTAAACGGTTTTTTCTATTGCGCATTAACCAACACTACCCACAGTACGCCCACAGTAGTTAAAATATGGTTGTTAATAGCGAAAGAGACACGTACACTCTCCGTCATATACAATATTTTTAGTGGTCAAATCATAATTATTCCTAGAATTAGTTCTACATTTTTACATCATGGCATACACTGTCAGCTCTTCAAGCTGACTCCTAGTTGTTTTTCTAATATTCCTCCATTGTGTTCCTCATACGAAATCTAGTGTTTGTAGCTCATAATCTTATAACTCGCGAAGGTTCATGGTAAAATCAATTAGGCTCAAGGCTCTCACTGTACCTACTGGTGCTGCCAAGATTTATTATACCTAGTTACTATGTGGTGCATACAAACCATTAGTTTTATATTGATAAGTAGACCGTATGTCGACCAAAACGAGTAGGTAGTAAATGTTCTCGTGAGAGCAATGTAGACATTAATTACTTGCTTACAATATCTAGGTATCTTTAAGGATACCTATTTCATAAAGGTTTCTTGACAAATGTGAAGTACTTTAGAGGTTGAGCATCGCCTGATGCTTATCAATCATCACCATCAGTGAACATTCAACTCCAGGGGGTCACTGATCGATAAGTCCCTCTTTGAGGAGTGGCTAGAGAGGCGCCACGGACACGGTGTCCTCACCTTCCGCCTGACGCAGGTCCTCTTCGGACACGGTTGTTTCGGGAGGTTCCTGTTCCGGATAACGTGGGAGGAAACGCCCGGGTGTCACCATTGTGTGGATCACCTGGAGGACACGGTGGAGCATACGGTGGAGGTCTGCCCGGCTTGGGCGGAACATTGCCGTGTCCTCGTGGTGGCGATTGGCGGCGGTGATCTCTCGCATCCGGCCCTGGTCCAGGCCATCGTACGGAGTGAGAGGGCGTGGGAGGCCGTCACCTCCTTCGAAGTAGTAATGCTCGCGTGAGGGAGAGGCAAATTTCGCGCCCTCACGCTCCTAACCGCTACAGGAGACGCCCTGGGCGTCGGGAATCGCAGGTTGATTTCTGGCCATCGCAGTCGCGGGCTTGCGGACTGTGAGCAATGGGTAGCTCGCCGTCCGATAAGGACCAGGCCTGGGTCGACGATGGCGCGTCGTGTTCCACGCGCATCTCAAAGAGATGTCAGCAGAACCGACGGGGTCCGCTAGGGCTTATCTCTTATCTCTCTTAGTCTGCTGAGATCTCGGGAAAATCCGAAAGGGATACCGTGGCCCCTGGCAATACAGGCTACTGAAGGAACACGGGTGTGTTTTAGTCAGTAAGAGTCTGCACGCCCTCCCGCTCTGGGCGGAGCGGTAGAATTATTTGATTATATCACACCCAACACAAAAAACCGGCCAAGTGTGTGTCGGACCACGCACAATGAAGGGTTCCGTAGTTGGGATGAATAAATCCCAAAAACAAACTTAACTTTGTAGTTGAAAAATATGTTCTCCCATACGGAATGTATGGGAAAACATGTTTTTGCAACTGCAAAGTTAAGTTGGTTGATTATTACTCGTTAACTTGTAGAGTCTATTTAGCTGTGATAGTTTTCCTTTTAATTTCGTTATATAAACTACTGTTGTGATTTTTTTCACACACCCAAAACCAACCATTTAGCCGGCACGGGGGGGGGACGACACTTGACTCTAACAAAAATTAGCACTTTAAAGCTTAATATTTCGCAAACGGATCCCTGAATCCAAAAATGGTTTTCACAAACTCACAATGTTTTTAAAGGACCTTTTCCAATGATACCCCTCACTATGGGTAAAAAAAGAAAAAAAATAACATCACCACTTTACGTGTATGAGAGGTACCCCAAAAAAAATGTTTTTCATAATTTTATTTTACTACTTTGTCGGCGTAATTAAAATATATACCTATGCCAAATTACAGTTTTCTAGTACTACGGGACTCGGAGCTAGACCGCGGACAGACAGACAGACAGACAGACGGACATGACGAAACTATAAGGGTTCCTTGTTTACTATGGAACCCTAAAAAGGGGTCACTGATGCGTTGCAGCCGACTTATTTATAAACTTTAAAAAACCGACTTATTAATAAACTTTTTTTTGTAAAAGCCGCATTAGCTGTTGAAGTTGAATTATAGTAACTGGAACGCCGACAGTCAAATGTTCGCGTAAGTAAACATTATGACTGACCGTCTGAATTTCCAAAACCTACTATTTTATGTTTAATTTCCCTCAATCACGTAATTTCCGCGATATTCCCCAACGATTGTGTGACTACCTATCAGTAGACAATAAAATGTTTATTCAAAATACATTTACGTAGTGTGAGTAATACAACTATTTTCGAATCAGTGCCTACTCTTTCGAAGCGGCAACATGACAAATACAGTGATGTGTTGCTCCATGAAAAGAACAACTCGTTGAGAAACGCATATTTTCGTACCAATGAAAAACATAAAGTTGCAGAATGTCCCGTGATTCACGACACGTGTTGGAGCATAACACTGCTGCTTCAATTAGGTTTTTCCCGCCGATAAACAATATTTTACGACTGAAACCAAACACGTGCTCATTAGGGTTCCGTGGATTTAAAATAAATATCTAGACTAGCTGACTAAAATAAAATAATATATCAAAAAAATATCTCATGAACGCAGTTCCATATCATTATAAAACCTAGGTTAGCATGATCTTGACGAACTGACGACAACTTCTGCTTTGATTAGTATAGGTAGGTAAGGGCTGAACCAATCAGCATGGTTGAGATGACTGACATGAGTGGGTCGAAACTAGATGGTCTACTTAGTTGAATATCGTCACCCGCGAAGGCCTGCGCCCTAATTGCGTAACACACGATCAATCACAATCTGAATCATTTTGAAGGATATTGCTAATCCATTGCTTTTGATGTTCAAGAAAATTGTCTTCTCAACAACGTAAATAACGCAATGAATGTTGTTGAACTGTCAAAATGAAATGATTGGGTTTGATCGTGTGTTACACAAATAGGTGCTGGGGGCCTACCACCAGCTCAAAAACAGTATTATTTTAATATTACTTCAGTGGGAGAAAGAGATGGAACTATACGTCCTGTAGAGCTTCATCTCTTTCCCACACTGAAGTAATATTAAAATAATACTGCTTTATGAGCTTGTGGTAGGCCCTCTGAACAGATGAAGCAAAAACGATGGTATTATCGGTTTTGGAAGGCTTTTTATCGCTGGGAATGCGAGCGCATAGCCGTATCTACTGTATCTCTTATCACCCGTATTAAACCTTCATCAGTATAATAATGTGTCTTGTTGAGTCAAATTATCTTTTTTCTGCCTTCTTTTCAGAGCAGCTATCAGTTTATTATCGCGACTTGCGAGGACGTGAACAGTTTTGGGAACCCATCGTAGTTCCAACATATATTATTAAGAGTCAATGGTGGCGATTCCCTTGTTCACAAACTAAACTAAATTTAAGTTCAGTGCATCTTTTTCTTTCAATTTCATTAAGAAAAGGACAGAAGACAAATTTTAGTTTAGTCCTGTCAAATTAATCAGTGTCAGTCTCCATACAAGTTTAGACGTGATTAAAAACTTGCCAACTAAAATTACGACAATTTACGTCAAGCGCTGATTAATTTGACAGGACTAAACTAAAATTTATCTTCTGTCCTTTTCTTAATGAAATAGAAAGAAAAAGATGCACTGAACTTAAATTTAGTTCAGTTTGTGAACAAGGGAATCGGCACCAATGTTTCTAATGCTGTTCATTTCTACACACTGCTAGGTGGAGAGCAGTAGATAGTGGGGAGTGTGAGGTGATAGAATATACCTACTAACGAAGGAGGCAATCATTCTGCATCATAGCCAATCTAAGGAACTCTAGCAGCTGCTCATAACTCACACTTCGCTCTTCCACATCTGGCACAACTCAACACAACTATAACGTTTATTCTTGTTGAGATAAACAATCGCAGGGTCGAGGGGCCGTACCAATAGCAATACTGTGTGCACCGGCCGTGGGTAAACCCGACTTGGAAAACCCATCAATGAATGTAATCAAACAGAGATAGTGGCAACAAATTATTCAAAATGACATGATTACTTTGTAAAGTATTATATTATTTTAATTGTTGTGAATGTGAGGACTATGTGGATATTATTATTATTTTAAACCGACGAAAAAAAAGGAGGAGGTTCTCAAGTCGACATGTATTATATTTTTTTCTTATGTATGCATAACTTTTTACTGAGTAGTCTGATTTGAATGATTCTATTGTATGTTTTATTAGGGAGGGGTATACCTCAAAGTTGGTCCCATGTAAAATTTAAAACTCAAATCCACCCCAAAAGATAAAAAAATGGGGTCAATTGCTTTTTCATCTACTGAATTTTCAAATGTGAACCGATTCTGTTGTAATTATGCACACATACTTAGTTCTGGTGACACGACCACAAACTGGAGTTGATCTGATGATGGAGACGGAAGAAAGTCGCGAGAGCTCCTCAGCAGTTTACAGCAGCTACATCGTGTTTGGGCTTATTTCATTTACCTTGATGAGAACTTTAGACCTAGCTGGGTATGACTGTCATCGAGGGTCTGACGATGGAGATGGAAGGCTGTTGAGGTAATTCCTTACTTGAGAAAAACAATAAATGGTAACTCAAAAGCGAAAAATAATAAACATTTTACAAAAAATATAACGAATTTAAGTAACAAATTTTGAGGAGGCGGCGGCGACGACGGCGCCTCACACATTCAACGAAGATCCATTTAGCTACCATTTTACGCTTTGACAGTCTGGTGCTCTCTTGGAGATCGATAAAAATTTAAATTCTATTGTTTTTTTTTGGACTGTTGAAGGTTTAAGTAATTAATTTGTTTTTTTTTTTAATTCATTTAGGAGTTACACTAAAAGGCAATTTTTATTTTTCGCTTTTCAGTTTTTTTTACGTCGGTTAAATTTTTTGTAAAAAGTCTTTTTATTTTTCAGTTAGTTTTACATTTGGGTAGGCCGCATAAACTAATCAAACTGCCAGACCATCATTGGTCTGGCAGTTTGATTAGTTTATGCGGCCTACCCAAATGTCCTATCTTTGGTATTGTTCGTTGAGTTGAGCTCCTTAAGTTCTGGCTTGAGCTCCACGATTACTGAATGTTTGCACTGACTGGACAGGTCAAGTCAAATCTGATGGTTCTGTGGTTCTTTCCTCAAAATATCATTTCAGACACTGATCTACATTGTCCTCATATGGCCTGACCAAGATAGAGACTGCGACCTCTGAGTTTGTTTCGGCTTTTCATCTCAGAGTAGTCAGATAGGAAACGCCGAACACATCTAGCTTATTTTTAATTAAAAAAATTATATGACGTTTTAATATGACGTGTAAAAGTGATTCCGATATTCTATTTTCAGCATAAACAATTTAATTTAATTTTATTTAATTTCAAATTGAAGGTTGTTAAACAATGCACTAACCGATAGTGTTGTCGGTGACATGTTCGTAATTAAACATGTTTCATATGACCACAATATGACATTATAGGGAAGTGGAGATAAGGGTGGAGGTATGTACGTGATTCATACGTCAGCTTGATTGACATACAGGGTTGAGTAATCGGGTTTTGTTCTTAAGCTGTACCCTAATTGCGTAATACAACACAATCTGTTTCGATTTGAAATAGATTTCTAATCCATTGCTTCATAAGTTGGATAAAAAATCTGTTTAACAACGTAAATAACGCAATGAATGTTGTTGAAATGTCAAAATGAAACAAATTTCGCGAAATTGTTTACGAAAATAAGTTACGCAATTAGGGTACTGGTGTCTGACCACTGGGAACAACGATAGGTAGGTACTTGAATGGCATTTGATCAGTAATTTAGTGGGTCTTGGTTGTTGTGCATACTAGACTTGTAAACTGTAAAAGCTGACGCAGACAGGTGGGCCGTCCGTCCGCATTGCAAACATCGTCCTCCACACTTTCGTACCGCACACTGTAGGCGGACCGAATCGCGCTTTGTGCGCGGGCGCACTATTGGTCTAATTATGATAGAGAATAATTATCTCTCTAGTATAACTAGGCCGGAGAAACCTAGACGAAATAGAGACGGATTAGATAAACAATTAATGTAATCGGTAATCGTTACCAACTTATTACTAACATTATCAGAAACATATTAACATAACATTGAATCAACCACGTCTAGAAGCATAGCTTTCGTGGTTTTTCGTGGATATTTATTACCTATCCTTCCAGCTGGGGAGGGTAAACATTAAGGGGACGTCGGACGGACTTTAAATCCTAGTTCCTCGTAATAAAAACATCCAAAATCTGCAATGGAAGGTATAAGCTACTAGGTACCGACTGACGTACCCTGAAATAGGTCGCTTAATAAGGCAGATCCGTCAAAATATTGCGTCGTATTTAAATAATGATAAATTACATTAACACCTGCTGTATCTTCAGACAATAATAGTTAAATTACCTAAGTGGCTCACAGCAATAATAATGCTACTGATAGGTAAACACCGAGCAAACGCATGCAGGCATTCTAATCTCTCTACCAATCATACCTACTTATCTGTCTGTATATACTTTGTAGATTATATGTTTTTACATGTTATTCTGTTTACATTTCAAAATATAGGAATAGGGAAGATGATAAAAATATTTTTTCTGTCCGTTGATGACACAAACACAAAAAAATGTAAAAACATTTTGAAAACGACCCACAACCAGTCTTAAATATGTTTGAATGTTTTTGTATTTTTTTAAATAGCGTAATCTGTGTGCACGATTATCTAACTTCATTAATTAAATGGACGTTCACTTGGGTAAATCTTTGTTGTTGAGAATTTCCTTATCACTATCACCATGCATGTTATTATGGATTTAGAAAGAGTTAGGTGCCTAATCTTTATTAAAGTGAAACTTTTATTACATCGTCTCAAACTTTTTCGTCTGTGTGTTGCATGTCGCGTGACGGTCGGTTGCGGAGTAGGGATAAAGTGAAAGGCGCTCGTCAGAGCAGCCAAGGCCAATATGGCGGCGCCTATAGAAGTTTCACTTTCACGTTGGTTTCATAAAACCACACAATCCTTTTTTATTTTTACCCTATGTTCACAAAATTAATAAATGAATTTGAATTTGCTGACTTAGTACTGGCTAAAGATTTTTTTTTGCAAGGTATATACCAATTCAAATAATTACATATTTTGAATTAGAACTCTTGGAACCACCACACCCTCCAAATGATTAACTGTAATTTGTACATTAATTTTTAGGGTTGCGTACCCCAAAAGGAAAAAACGGAACCCTTAGAGGATCACTCGTGTGTCTGTCTGTCTTCCGTCTATCACAGCCAATTTGCTCTGAATTTAATAGAACGATTAAGTTGAAATTTGGTACATATATGTATTTCTGTGACCCAAACATGAACGTGTAACACGATAAATGAATTCTGAATATAGGGGTCACTTTTGGGGGGCACACAAGAAAAAAGAAATGTTTTGTTAACAGTACCGTGTGACATATCAAATTAAAGGGCTTGTTGCGAGGATCTTAAAAATATTTTTTATATAATTTTAAAATAAATACTTTTAAAGATATTTAAGAAATTCGACGAAAATTGACCATTCATTCCCCTTATCTCAGATATTACAGGACCTAAAATTTTGAAAAAATACGTAGTATGGCTCTTTACCTAAAAAAACCTAAAAACCTAAAACCTATATGAAGTCTATGGTCTTAAAATAACATGGTTAATCTCTCAATATTGTGAGTACAAACTTACATTTGCAGTTGGAATGTATGGGAGAACATGTTTTTCAACTACAATGTTAAGTTTGTTCTTAGGATAAATAAATTCATCTCAACTACGGAATACTTCATTGTGCGTAGTCCGACATGCACTTGGTTGGTTTTTTGTGTAAGTAGAGCATGGTGGCGCCAGCTGTTCCTGACCAAACCAACGTAAAATTAAATTTTAGAACTACTTAACTTTATGACCTACGTTTAATTCAGTGGAACATAGTAAAAGTCCGTACAACACCCGTTATCATCAACAAACAGCTTCTTCGGATAAAAAAAGCTGTGACGTTATTGGTACAGGTCATTGCTTCGTACAAAAACTCAATCACCGCGGTCAGAGACCAGGGCACAGGACGTCATTGGGGTTTTACCGTACATGTGTAAGATTTTTGTTGTGTTTATGATAGATAATATACCAACATTACAGATAAGAGGGTTTGTATCCTTGTTGGGACTTGTTTCCAAGAGGAATGTTTGTTTAGGTTCCCACTTGATATTCGTGATAGTGATCTGATACGATACTGTGTGTTTTACGGACTTAAAACAATGTATATGGGTATTCTATACCTACATAATGACGTAATGGTTTCTGTCAGGGCTCTTTTTAACCACACTCTAAACATCGACGCGAAAACTGTTACCATGGATTCAGTTCATGATTCTAAAACACCCTGTGTTGAAATTTTCGTCGACAATTTTTTTTTAATCAGCTGTCTCATAGAAAAGTGCAATACCTATGCGGTCAAAATATATGGATAAGCTGATTTTCTTTTAAATAACCGACGAAAAATTTCAACGCAAGGGTTTTAGAATCATGCACTGAATCCATGGTAACAGTTCTCGCGTCACTGTCCCTTCCATCCTGTATACATAGAGCAAATACGGTCAGCATAAAATCGTGGTCAGACGAAAATAAATAAAAACCCCAAGTACCTAATTGAGATACTCAGCCCAGGAGAAAGAAGAAGACAGAGCCACCAAAACTTCTTTACAGTTCACCAACCGACGCGGACGCGGACGATTCAAGAAAACTTCTCAATTAAATGTAACTTTTAATAATTTCTTTAATAAACAGTTCCTCTGAACTTTCATAACTGTTGACTCTTCTAATAAATAAGTTTCCTTATGAAGGAGTTCCTATCTATCTAAATTGACCTACATGCAATCAGTAAATTATAATTAACTAAATAATTTGCGCAAATGTCATCGTGTTGCCCATTATTATTGTGTGTTATGTTTACATTGTTAACAATTATAAAAAACATATCCCTTTAAAAGCTTTGAAAGGTGCATCGCTAGCCTCATAAAGTGTCGTAATTTTAATGAGTAATGTGTCTTAGGTTAAGTGCATTTTTGTTTGTAACGATGATAAATAAAGATATTTGAAAATGAAAAATGAAATATCTATCTAAATGTCATGAGCTGGGGCGCGGACCTTGTCATCTCAAAACTTAAGTTTAGGAGTTAATTAATTACTGCGATGTCACTGTCGCAGCCAACTAGCTTAATTAGCCGTTTCGTTAACTAGCCTTTGGAAGCAGCGCTCGCCGGCCGCTGCTGCGGTTGGTCACAGTTCTAACCTTTTATTTTGTTTTTTGACGGGGTTGGATACCTCATGGATGTCCTCCGCCCTAGGGTGGGCAGAGAGGTTTGTCAGACTCTTAATGACTAAAACCGGTCCGGTGTACACATCGCACGCTTGCGTCGGGGGCCTGCGAGTGCAAACGGACCGGACTGGTGTCGGCCCGCGCTCTGCGGGCCCCGTCCCGTAGGGGGTGAGGTGTTGAAACTCCCCCTGTTACGTCTTAGAAAGGCGCGCGCGGAACACTATGCGCCACCATATCGGGTCTGTCACAGTTCTAACCTAACCTCATTTAGTCGGGGTTCCCTGGCTTAGTTACTGCCAATTCGGCTCGCACGTGGTTGGTCACAGTTCCAACCTAACCAATGAATATCATTCAGGCCGCTAGTTGAAAGGCGCCGTTTAGTAAAAAGGCTAGGCTGTTTACTGAAAGGCTAATTAAGCTAGTTGGCTGCGATGTCACCATCTCTTGTCGGTGCGCACAATTGCTGGCATAACGGCGCCGGCTACCAGCTACATGAATGCGGCATTAGAATTGCCGTTATAATTTTTTCAGTGATTGACCAGCGAGAGCAACGTGTAAAGAAAAACTGAAAAGTATGGGGAGGCTTTTGCCCAGTAGTCAATCATTTTTAGGGTTCCGTGCCCGAAAGGTATTAAACGGAACCCTATTATTAAGTTTCCGCTGTCTATTTGTCTCTATCTCATGAACCGTAATAGGTAGCCCACAGAATAAAATAACTAAATAAATAAAGCTTTAATTAATTCCGTGCAAAATTACAAACTAATAACTATTTTTTTTTTTTTTTACATTAAGTAATTTGCGCGGGCCCCCTACGGGTAAAAGCCTCCTCCAAGGAATGCCTATGATCTTCTATGTCTATGTTAAAGGGTTTGGTTTCCGCACTTAGTCCGTAAGGTGGACCATTGTGCGTGGGCCATGGCGGCCGTTTGGTGGTTATTCCAACCAGCCCACCTCCCTCCAGAAGCTAATTAAATCTCCTGGTCTGTTCAGAACATCTGTGTAGGATCTGGGTGACCCGAGGGTTTCTGTTCTAATCTGGGTGACGCCTGTGCAATCAAAGAGCACGTGCGCTACGGTTTCCTCAGCCTCCATGCACGCCCTGCACAGAGGACTGTCTGTTATGCCTATTGTATGAAAGTGTTTGTTTAGCGAGCAGTGCCCCGTGATGGTCCCCGTCACCAGGCGCAGGCCGTTCCTGTCCAGGCGTAATAAACGCCTGGTTAGCCTGCTATCCAAGGATGGCATAGCTTCCTTGGACTGCCTGCAACCCGGTGTCGAGGTCCACCAGTTCTCTGCTTGTGTGTGGGTGAACTCCTGTAGCCACCTGCGTATTTGGTTGAAGGGGATTGGCACGATAGGTTCGGGGCTATAGACTGCCGTGCCAGATCCTCTTCTAGCGAGTTCGACAGCTGCGTCGTTACCTAGCGATCCGCTGTGTCCTTTTATCCATTGCAGTGTCACCGTGTTGCGGCTAGATACTGTTACTTGTTCTAGTGCATTGTGACATTCTAGTATTAACTTTGAAGTAGTATATTTTTTTCGTAAGGATTGGAGAACTGAGGCGCTATCGGAGAGTATGCGTATGTGAGTGTCCGTAACTCTCCTGGCTTCTATAGCACGGGCCGCTTGTATGATGCCCACACACTCCGCCTGATAGACGGTGTTGAACATTCCCAGCGGGCGGGATATATTTATGTTGAGGTCGTGTGAGAAGACTCCAACTCCGGTACCGAAGTTGGTCTTTGATCCGTCTGTGTATACTCTCAGCTCTTTCGGGCCTGAGTAGTCACACTGTTCTTCTGTAAGTGTTATGTTGTAGTGCCGTTGAAAGTGATGTGATTTCGGGGCTTTGTCGCAGGGTGATGCCATCATTGGTCGTCGTTTGATCGCATCTTCCTTTATACGTATGTGCTTAACTCTGGAGTCCTTGCTAAGGGTTCCTGATAGATGAAGCCTAAAGGCGGCCAGGGCCGCCTCCTCCCGCACGATGAGGTGCAGAGGCGGTAGTCCAAGCATTGCCTGTAGGGCGGCAGTGGGTGTAGTTCTCATACTGCTAGTGATTGCAACACAAGCAAACCGCTGCAGTTTTTCGAGATCTCTTTGGGCTGTACTCAGGTCTGTCCTGGGCCACCAGACTAGTGAGCCGTATGTGATAATTGGTCGGATGACTGTGGTGTATAGCCAGTGGGTGACCTTGGGGCTAATGCCCCAATTCCTGCCAAGCAGTCGCTTGCACTGCCACAGGGATATGCTGGCTGCTGGCTTGCCTGTGATCTTTGTTGCTGGCTGTACTTTGCCAGCTTTGACTCGCCACCTCCACTATCTCATCTACCCATCTAGCGTTAGGCCTGCCTCTGCTTCTAGTGCCTCGTGGTCCAGTCCATTTTAACACTCTTCCCGTCCATCTATCATCTTTAAGCCTGACCACGTGACCTGCCCATTTCCATTTTCTTTGCAGTGAGAAGGTTAGGGCATCTGTTACTTTTATTTTTCTTCGAATTTCAACGTTCCTGACCTTGTCCCTTAATTTTATACCCAGGCAACTTCTCTCCATTCTTCTTTGAGTAGTCTGAATTATGGTCCTGGTCTTACGATCGAATGTCCAAGTCTGGCAGCCGTAGGTGAGACATGGTAGTATTTCAGAATCCATGACAATTTTTTTAGTTGGCAGTGGAAGCTGCGATTTGAAAACTTCCTTATGGCACAGACTTAACTTCCTTATAGCCCACAGAACAGATCTTTATTTTATCTGTTCTGTGAGGTAGATAGTTGAAATTTTCACAGATTGTGTATTTCTATTGCCGCTATAACAACAAATATAAAAATTTAAAATTAATGGGGGGTCCCAATACAAGAAACGTGTTTTTATTAACTAAAGTAAAAAACGTAGTGTTTAATATTGTACGGTGGTACGGAACCCTTCGTGTTCGAGTCCGATTCGCACTTGGCCAATTTTTTTAGTTCGGAACAATTTTCCCGTTAACAAACTTCTGGCCATAATGTTTCGTCAGTAAATTTCAACTTAATTTTTTCCTTCTTTGATATTTTTAGGGTTCTGTAGGTACGTCCGAATGAAAAAATAAAAAAACGGAGTCCTTGTAGGGTCACTCGTTTGTCTGTCTGTCTGTCCGTCCGTCACAGCCAATTTGCTCTGAATCTAATGGACCGATTAAGTTGAAATTTGGCACTTACACAAATGAATTTCTGTGACCCAAACTCGGACATGTAACGTAAATAAATTAATTTTGAATATGGGGGTCACTTTTACGGGTAAATAAGAAAATTAAAAAAGAAAGTTTTGCAAACTGTACCGTGTGACATATCAAATGCGGGCCTATTGTGAAGCTCTCAATTTTTTTAAAATTATTTTAAAATAAATAGTGTAGCGTTGTGTTGCGCGTTGCACTCGCGTCGCCGCGTCTAGAATATACTTTACATACTTCCCGCCGCCAGCGCTCGCTCGCGTGGCCAGTCGCCTCCCCGCTACGCACCGAGATAAACCGCGCCGCGCACGCTGCGATCGTGTGACGGCCGCCATTTTATACTGTAACGTTGATTGTTCCTCGAGAATACCTTATACCATAATAAAGTTACATATTCTGTTATAATAGTTTTATAGTTATTTAAGTAAGAAAATAGATGAAAATTTACCATTACCACTTATCTCCGCAAGTACGGACCCAATAAAAAAAAAACACTTAAAATAGTTCTAAAGAAAGAAAGAAAGAAAATACATTTATTTAGCACAGACAAAAAGGCACACAACACAACATAACATAATTATAACACAAGTAAAAGATAGAAATAAAAACCGGCCAAGTGCGTGTCGGACCACGCACAATGAAGGGTTCCGTAGTTGGGATGAATTTATCCCAAAAACAAACTTAACTTTGTAGTTAAAAAATATGTTCTCCCATACGGAATGTATGGGAAAACATGTTTTTGCAACTGCAAAGTTAAGTTGGTCGATTATTACTCGTTAACCTGTAGAGCCTACTTAGCTGTGATAGTTTTCCTTTTAATTTCGTTATATAAACTACTGTTGTGATTTTTTTCACACACCCAAAACCAATCATTTAGTCGGCAGGGGGGGGGGGACACTTGACTCTAACAAAAATTAGCACTTTAAAGCTTAATATTTCACAAACGAATCCCTGAATCCAAAAATGGTTTTTACAAACTCACAATATTTTTGAAGGACCTTTCCAATGATACCCCTCACGATGGGGTAAAAAAATAAAAATCACCACTTTACGTGTATGAGAGGTACCCTAAAAAAAAATGTTTTTCATAATTTTGTTTTACCACTTTGTCGGCGTAATTAATATGTATACCTATGCCAAATTACAGCTTTCTAGTACTAAGGGTCTCAGAGCTAGACCGCGGACAGACAGACGGACATGACGAAACTATAAGGTTTCCTTGTTTACTACGGAACCCTAAAAAAGGAAACAAAGAAGAGTGTATAAAATAATAATTTTACATGAAAGTTAGTGTGCCTCGCGGCTGCGCCAAATAGGCCCAGTTCAGCAAAAATGCCAGATAACTAGTGCCTGACGCTGGTTTTCAACTGGACCTGAAATGTGAGGTGACGGATGTAAATCAGTTTTGTACTACAATAAACACTCATAAATAACAGGAAAACCTATAATAAATCTATGGTTTTCAAATAAAATGGCAAATCTCTCAATTTTTTGCGTACAAACTTACATTTGCAGTTGGAATGTATGAGAGAACATGTTGAAAAACATGTTCTCTCATACAATGTTGTTTTTTTATAGGGATATCATCAAAAGTGTAAAAAACCGGCTAGGTGCGTGTCGGACCACGCACATGAAGGGTTCCGAGTTGGGATGAATTTATCCCAAAAAAAAACTTAAAATTGTAGTTCCAAATTTCATGATTCAAGGTTCACGGGAAGTACCCTGGGTACAGGGTAATTATGTCGCATAAATGGTCGTATTTTTTTATTGCGTTTACTTAGAAGCTTGATCTTTTAGAGCTCCAAGGGACCATAGACTTATGTATGTTTTTTATATTAATTTCAACTTGATACCTCCACGCGTTCCTGAAAAAAGGGTCTTGACAGACAGACAGACGGTCAATGAAGTGATCTTATAAGGGTTCCGTTTTTTCCTTTTGAAGTACGGAGCACCAAAAACTAAATTTTTACAGTAAAAATAAGACGTTTATGAATCAAGGACAAAAAATAACTAAAGGCTTTTGAATTACCTAAATCCTCAGTTTTTATATGAGCTTACAATCACTAGAAACCCAATTGGTAAGGAAAACTGTAAAGCGGATTGAGTTTGTTTTTACTTAAAACCTATAGATGAAAACCCACAATATGCTTTACGGAATAAGGTCTCATAATGATGTATGATTAGTGAAAACTAAAAACCAGGGTTGTAACGGATGTCATTTAACAGATGAGGATGCGGATGAGGATATCGAGATAATCGGGTTTGCGGATGCGGATGAGGATACGGATATTGGAAAATTCCTTATTGAGGATGCGGATGAGGGTGCGGATGTCGTACAAACATACCCCTTATTTTTATAGTATTTATATTTGTATTATACGTTGTAGGTAATATAATCATTTGGTAGGTTACCGTAGCGTAATTCATCTATAAAAAACTTCACTTCTATGAGCTAACAAAAAGAAAACAATAATACGCCACCCGGTACCCAGTAACTCAAATTGTAACATGTGACACCACAGTCGTGCCACCACTGCTACGTGCAGCCGGTCGTCTGTCATAGGACAAGGACATTGAGTTCAGCCAATAGGAACGCGTAACTCACTTATCGGCCCGCTTATATAACTCGGCGCGAGTTTAAAAAAAATCAATATTTGTGCGAACAACGTAGGGTCACATCCCCATAGAAATTATGAGGATGCGGAGCTTTTAAAATCAAAATTTGAGGATGCGGATATTTTGCGGATGTCAAAAATTATGCGGATGCTCCGCAGTTGCGGATGCGGATACGGATATCCGTTACATCCCTGCTAAAAACCTCTCCTTTACTGCAATAATAAAGGTGTTTGTCCAGATTAGATATAAATGATTTGGCACGTTCGATACAGGGGAAATCCATGTCACACGTGTTCCATTCTAGGAGTTAGTTATACATTGTTGTTTTCCTGCAGCACTGTTAATAGTTGGTATACCTACTGCAATGTGCGCTGAATAGATCGACTAATAATCATGATCAAAAGTTTGATCCAGCCCGTCCCATCATTGATGTCCTCCCTCCGGTTGACGCCCTAAGCTGAGGTACGTACCCCACACGGGGTGCCCTTAGCGAGCGTTCACCTAGTTTAATTAGCATAGTTGGATAACCCCTGGCTGGAGGTTTTAAGTGTAGTAGCTTAAGGCACCCACAGGAAAGCCCGGTTAAGTAGTTATGATCTCAGAGGTCAACTAAGAGATGCCCTACCAAAAAAAAGGCTGAATAGAATCTATAATTCAGTAAAATAGGTCGTCTATTACATTTGCAGGTTAAAGTTAGCACGCCAAGATTTTTTTTTCCAAAAATGGAGGTGCAAACCATTACTCCCTTTAATAACACTACCAGTCCATAATTTCACAGACATTTTCCCTGTAGCTCTCGGCACTCGGTCTGCGGGAAAACCAAACTGCTTGTAACATCCTGCTCTTGACCCAGGGTAACGGCCAACGCGCCGAATACGAAGAACTGCACTCAGTTCAGTTTAGAACTCTTATTGTTCTAAGGTTTTGGATTTAACCACATTATTTTGGAGTCGTGGTTTACTTTGTGTCTGTTTTGTCATTGTTTATTTTATTTCAATACCTAAAAGAGCTGAGATTGGAGTTTTGCGTGGTCACTCTTAAAATTAAGTTATAAAAACATTGTGATAATGCGTGATGATGATGCATTTAGCTGCCGTGTCATCTGCTAAAAACCGGTTAAGAGCGTGTCGGACCACGCACAAAGACGGATTCCGTAGTTGGGATGAATTTATCCCAACTAATTTAACTTTGTAGTTGATAAATATGTTCTCCCATATATCGATATATACGTCACGGTCAATTCTCCAACTGCAAATGTAAGTTGGTAATCGCAAAAAAAAAGTGAAAAAAAAAAATGAACTTTTTCCTTTTATTTAGTTGTGCTGTGAGACTTTGCTTCTTGCCAAACATGATTGTAAGTCAACGGGAAGTACTCTTTAGGTTTTGATTTATTTGCGAGTACCAAAATATGTCACAAAAATGGTCGTATTTTTTTATTGAGTTGACTTAGTATCTTGATTTTTTTTAGAGCTCCAAGGAACCATAGATCTACTTATTTTTCAACTTGATACTTCCACGACTCTCCTACACCCCTTTCCCCTACTTCTACTTCTCCCTTCTCCTCCTCCTTTCTTATACTATTTCTACGCGTTCCTGAGAAAATGTTTCTTGACAGACAGACGGACAACGAAGTGATCCTATAAGGGTTCCGTTTTTTCCTTTTGAGGTACGGAATCTTAAAAATAGTTTTGGTTGCCTGGTAAAACATCTGTGATGGAAAACCTATCTATTGTGTTAAGTCATTCTGAGGAAGCAATATAAATAGCAGACTCATCTATTGAAATAATTTCTTCAATCATCACACTGATTTGCATTTATTTTCAGTACATTCACTTCAGAATTCAGATTGTGTCTTTGATAACTCACTTTCATTCCTTTTTTTTTTTGTGGTGGAAAATTATCAAATAACTTCTCCCGCTCTGGGCGGAGCGGGAGGACGTGTCAGACTCTTACTGACTAAAACCCACCCGTGTTCCTTCAGTTGCCATGTTGCTGGGGGGCCACGATGTCCCTATCGGTTTTCTTCGAACCCCCGGCAGGCATTGGCCCTAGCGGACCCCGTCAATTCTGCTGACATCTCTTTGAGGCGCGCGTGGTACACAACGCGCCGTCGACCCGGGCTTGTTCCTTATCGGACAGCGAGCTGCCCATTGCTCACCGTCCGCAAGCCCGCGCCTACGGTGGCCGGGAATCTGCCTGTGATTCCCGACGCCCAGGGCGTCTCCTCCTGCGGCGGTTAGGGGCGCGAAATTTGCCTCTCCCTCACGCGCTCCGTCTCCTCCTTCGCGAGCATTACTGCTTCGCAGAAGGAGGTGACGGCCTCCCATTTCCTCTCGCTCCGTAGCATGGCCCGAATTCCTGACCAGATTGATGAAAAGTCCAAGTTCACAGTGACCATGATGACATAGCCTTGTCCTTGTTGCCGATTTACCTTCTTTGCATTAAATAAAAAACTTAAAAAAAAAATAACCGACTTCCAAAAAAAACAAGATAACTTTAATTTCGGAAGTTGGTGTCTTTACTTTTGAATTTTCTTTTTTAACCACTGACTTCCGAAATTAAAGTTATTTTTCACTTTATAATATTTTTTTGGAAGTCGGTTGTTTTTTTTTAAATGTTTTTTTTTTCACTTTTTAGTTGTGGTACCTACCCCACACAAATTCGAATACCACTACCTGATAGGTAAATAACAGTGACGGGAACTTATCATATCATCCACATACTAAGTGGGAAAAAATACGTATTATTAAAGCTAACTCAAAAACTACCCAAGCATAATGGGACCACCTCGTGAGCATACCATTTCAAACAAAAAATTATTTTCAAAATCTGTCCACAATTGACGGAGAAATCGGTGGAAATAAGTACATAAAAAAAAAACTTACGCTACGAACATAGAACCTCTTCCTTTTTGGAAGTCGGTTAAAAATAGCCTTCACGATTAGGTATTGTTATGTATGTATTTAGTAGTAAGTACCTAAGTCCGGTCCGGTGGTACATCTTGGACAGTCAGCCCCGCTAATAATTTTAATGACATGGCTTATATTTTTACTGATGCCGTTTGTTCCAACACGAGAGATGACTTAGAACGTGGTGCATTTGCCATAGCAAATGCGCCACGTTCTAAGTGAAGTGGAGTGGAAGTTAGTTGAGATGAGGATCTGGCATACCAGATCCTGATCTCAACTAACTTCCGACTTAACGAAATCCCGCGTTCCTGGCTGATCCTCTAATAAATCGAATACACACTCGTCCCGCTCAGCAATATTTAGCAAGTTCGTTTAATCCATACCAAGGCATCATAAAGCAAAGCGGTGCTCTTAAGCACGGCACACGCTAAGCGATTTACGAGCGACACGATGGTAAGTACCTATAAAGTTTTATGGTACGCCATTGTTCACATTTCGGGCAGCATGGGACATACTAGAGCTCCATCTATTGAATGCAGCAGCTTCGAGCATTTAGCACGACGACAACGACATTCGGAATCAATTCGGGGCCGCCCGTACTTTTTTTGTATATTTTTTATAGAATTCGGTGACATGGGAAAGTAATCTGAGGAAAGATTGGAACGATTTTGATGTTGTCACTTAGTTTGGAGTCTTTGGAGCCACGTGTCCAGGCAATGCAATACCTACCTACTGAAAAGCGGAGTATCTTTCCATTATTCTAGTCTGTACAAGGGACAGTGTCAATAGATAAATATACGACGTAGTTATTGTTAAAAAAACATGTTTACTCCTCAGAACTTGGTAGTTAGGTATATTTTGGGTGAAACCCTTAGGTATTGTTAAACAAAAAGGCTAAAAACATCGTTTTCCTTGTTATTGTAGGTTTCCATTTCACAACTGGATTGGTTATCGTTAAATTAACTCGTACTTAGGTCGTCATATGACCCGGAATGTCAATTGCTAAATAAGACGGCCCTAAGAAACGTTCATAATAATATTATGCCTTTGGCTCGCTAGGCAGATGGATTGATGATCGCACTATGTAGTTATGGGCGCTACGCAAGTAAATAGAGATTATATGGCCGACCCCATTCTGTTCATACGCAGCCTTTTCATAGAAATTATGTAACACTAGCTTCTGCTCGCGACTTCGTTCGCGTGGAAGTCGTAAGACACCACAATATTCTAAAATAACAGCCACATTTTTATAAAACTTCCCTGTGTATTACGTTTGTAGTTTTGATCTCAATGGTTAAAATATACAGTGAGTCAAAACTGGTGACGCGGGATCAAACGACGTACCGTGAGAATCTGCCTACTCGTCGTAGCAATTTCCCATTGCTTGCGCAGTTTTTCGTTTTTAGTGAGTTAAGTAACACCTTTTTTTTTTTTTGGGTCGGAAATTATCAAATAACTTCTCCCGCTCTGGGCGGAGCGGGAGGGCATGTCAGAATCTTACTGACTAAAACCCACCCGTGTTCCTTCAGTTGCCATGTTGCCAGGGGGCCACGATGTCCCTATTGGTTTTCTTCGAACCCCCGGCAGGCATTGGCCCTAGCGGACCCCGTCAATTCTGCTGACATCTCTTTGAGGCGCCCGTGGAACACAATGCGCCGTCGACGTGGGCTTGGTCCTTATCGGACGGCGAGCTGCCCATTGCTCACCGGCCGCAAGCCCACGCCTACGGTGGCCCGAAATCTGCCTGTGATTCCCGACGCCCAGGGCGCCTCTTCCTGCGGCGGTTAGGGGCGCGAGGGCGCGAAATTTGCCTCTCCCTCACGCGCTCCGTCTCCTCCTTCGCGAGCATTACTGCTTCGGAGAAGGAGGTGACGGCCTCCCATTTCCTCTCGCTCCGTAGCATGGCCCGAATCATGAATGAAAGGTGACACCCGGGCGTTTCCTCCCACCTTATCCTGAAGAGGAACCTTCCGAAACAGCCGTGTCCGGTGAGGACCTGCATCAGGTGGAAGGTGAGGACGCTGTGGCGCCTCTCTAGCCACTCCTCAAAGTTTATAACACGGTTTTAAACCTAATGCCGTTGACCGTCCGCGATGGTTAACTTTAGCGCAAACGTAATGCCGGGAACCCTCCCGGAGGGTTCACTTGAAAAATGTATGGCGGCATGGCGTATGAAAGTGTTAAGCATAAATCCAGACACCGGGCTGCTACTGACAAACTCCTTACTTAATAAAACTTGGCCCGACTTTGGGGTCCAACATAACGCTAGCTCGGAGCAACGGAACGTGGCAGAAAACCATAAGAGTGAGACTACGATGATAAATTATTAGGTGTGTTTATTCACCGATGCACCGCACTGTTTACTTAACGTGAGCATAAAGAAACAGAACGCGTACTTAGGATTTTTCTAGCGGCAGTCTTTCCGTAGGTAATACAAATAGTTTTCCATATATTTTTTCCTCATCCATTGTTTGTCAACCGATAGTATAACGTAGTATTCTCGTCCTGTTCTCTCGGGCAATTGACTCATGAGTTCGGCTAAATTGCTCGGATAAGGAGTGCGCTATTTCGAATTACGAGTGTTTGTTTACACATATTTTTCCTGTACAAAGCTGTCACAGTGTGTTGTGAGATGTGATACCAACAGATATGATGTAAACTATGCTGATTGATGAACGATAGGGCAGACAGCTGATGGCTGATTTAACGATTGCTTAGGTTATTTATATGTATATAGTCACAAGGAAGTAGTCCACTTAGAGCACCTGTCCGAATAGCACCCGCGCGAATAGCACCTAGCTTAGTCCACGAAGTCCAAATTTTAATCCACGAAGAGCACCTGGGTGCTCTTCGTGGATTAAAATTAATTTTTACATTTTTGTCCACGAAAAGCACCTACTACTCAGCAGCCTACTGCTGGGATGTATTTGTTTTACAGGATGTTACTAAATGAAAGATATGTTATTATTAGGTAAGATTTAATTAAGACTGATTTTGCTGTAAATGTGATATGTGGAGACTGATTGTGATATATAAAAAATAAGAAGTGTTATTATTTGGTAAGATTAATAATTATTGTCATCGTGATTTTTATTATTGTTCATTTTTAAATGTTGCCTGGACAATTTTCGTATGTACGTAAGTATGTGTAATTAATAAACACTCTAGTGATTTTATCGATATCTTTCATTTAGTAACATCCTGTAAAACAAATACATGCTGAGTAGTAGGTGCTCTTCGTGGACAAAATTTTAAAAATAAATTTTATTCCACGAAGAGCACCTGGGTGCTCTTCGTGGACTAGGCTAGGTGCTATTCGCGCAGGTGCTATTCAGACGGGTGCTCTAAGTGGACTACTTCGTCACAAGATCAACATAAAATAAATGATAATATAAATAGCGAGACTATCTATACATAAAGATAAGAATCGAACTTGCGTCTTTGCTCTTCAGGGCTGCATTTCAAGGTACGCTTATGTAGTGCATTAAGCGTACGGATCATAAGGGTCTATATCCGCGAATACGGATACGGATTCGGATCTCAACTTTCTTCAGGTTCAGCAGGAATTATTTATGATCCTCATCGTAACTGACTTTTGGGGGACAAAGCTGCCAAGTTACTCTTTTTAAAATACAATCTACCATTAATCAACAGAATGTCAACAAAGAAACGACAGCTGATGAAATCACTTCATATATTCGCACTAAAACACGTGAGTCTGTGGCCTTGCAGAAGATAAATTTTAAGAAGGATAAAGGTTACTTTGCTTATAAATTCTTCGTATCTGAAGCAAAGTTATCTATTTATATGGATGAAAAACTATGGCCTGAGGGTATTGTATTCAGGCGCTTTGTGAACTTTAAGTACCAAGCAGCGAATGGAGTAACTTCTGTGAACGGCACAAGTGAACCAAAATAATGAATGACTTTCCTTATAGTTTTGCCAGTTTTAACTGTAAAAATGTTAAACGTTCACTGGATGCTGTACGGGAACTATGCCATTCCTGCGATTTAATCGCGTTGCAAGAAACATGGCTATTACCGGACGACATACCTTATTTATGTAGTATTGACCGAGATTTTGGATACACGGGTACGTCAGCAGTGGACACATCGGCGGGAATACTACGTGGGAGGCCTCACGGTGGCGTAGCATTGCTGTGGAAGTATGAGGAATTTCCACAAGTGTCAGTGTTACAGTGTAATAATGCGCGGATGTGTGCGATCAAAATTATAACTAGTGACGGTCCTATAATTGTCATGAGTGTGTACATGCCTACGAATGGGAGTGCTAACCTGCCTGAATTTACGGATTGTTTTGGTACGGTGAGTGCAATCATAAACGAATATGGTGTGGAATCTGTTTTTATCTTAGGAGATTTTAACGCTGACCCTTCCGAACTGTTTTTTAATGAACTTTCAGATTTCTGTGACGAACAAACATGGTCATGCATAGATGTAGATCTGTTAGGCGTACAATCTGGTACTTACACCTTTTTAAGTGATGTGTATGGAACGTGTAGTTGGTTGGATCACTGCATTGTGACCCAGGCGGCTCGACGCACTGTTTGTAATGTGTATGTAAAATATGACACTACTTGGTCTGATCACTTTCCTCTTATTGTACAGTGTAATTTAAATTTATTAATACCTAAGTCATATTGTGACGTAAATACGAACCAGGATATTATATGGGGCGAGAGGGATGAGGCGCAAGTAGTAGTCTACGTTAAAGAATGTCATTTGAGACTGACCTGTATTGACTTTCCTGTGGAGTTTTCTCAATGTGCAGACAGTTATTGCGGAGACCCCGGTCACAGGCGTATTCTTGACAGGTTGTACTCTGACATTATAGCCGCCCTTCGTGATGCAGCAGTGGTCAGTGATATGGGCACTCGTGCCGGGAGTGGTGGGAGGGGCTCACGCATAGCAGGATGGAGTGAACACGTCCGCGGGGCTCATATGGAGGCCCGGTCGAGGTTTCTGGAGTGGGTTATGTGCGGGAGGCCTAGAACTGGGTGTGTGTATGATGAAATGTGTAACAGTCGAAAGATATTTAAGTCCAGGCTTAAATGGTGTCAGGTTCATCAAGATCAGGTGAAAATGGATGCCATTGCTAAAAAACACAAGTCCGGAGACTTCCGAAGTTTCTGGCAATGCACCAACAGTGTCAATCCGAGACCTGGTCGTCCGGTGAGCCTCAGCGGGGTGAGTGACTCTAAAGGTATTGCTGACATATTTGGAAGCCATTTTCGTGTACAGTCTACATTAGGGCAGGGGGGTAGGGTGCCCGCTGCTGAGATACCGAGTGGTCTTGTGGGGACAAGATTTAATGCTAAACATGTAGCTTCAATCATAAAGACTATGACTAAAGGCAAATCCCCCGGCCACGATGGGCTCAGCATAGAGCATCTACAGCACGCGGGCCCGCATATATCGAGAGTGCTGGCAATGTTTTATTCTCTGTGTGTGAGCCATTCATATCTACCTGCCGATCTTATGAAGACTGTTGTAGTGCCTGTAGTTAAGAACAAGACCGGGGATGTTGCCGACGTAAATAACTACAGGCCTATTTCACTTGCAACAATAGTAGCAAAAGTGTTTGACGGCTTGCTTAATACTCAGTTAGATAGATATCTGTCACTGCATGACAATCAGTTTGGGTTTCGGCCCAAACTGTCCACTGAAGCTGCTATTCTGAGTCTTAAGCACGTCGTCAGATATTATACGGATCGCAAAACTCCTGTGTACGCGTGTTTCCTGGATCTGTCCAAGGCCTTCGATCTGGTGTCATATAACATCCTGTGGGAGAAACTGGAGAGTATCGGGTTACCCCCAGAACTCTCGAACATATTTAAATATTGGTACAAACACCAGATCAATAGCGTCAGATGGGCGGGTGTAATGTCTGAACCATATAGGTTGGAGTGCGGGGTGAGACAGGGGGGGTTGACCTCTCCTGCGCTCTTCAACCTCTATGTGAACGCCCTAATCGTTGGGCTTAGCAGCCAGCATGTTGGTTGCCATGTGGATGGAGTGTGCGTCAATAACTTAAGCTACGCTGACGACATGGTGCTGCTGAGCGCATCGGTCTGCGGTCTTAGGAAATTAATGGGGACCTGTGAAGAGTATGCCTCGAGCCATGGGTTGAAATATAATGCAGGGAAGAGTAAATTCATGGTGTTTGGGGCTAGTCCAATAAGTCTGAATAGTGTGCCTCCTGTGTACATAAATAATGCGCCGCTTGAGAAAGTGGAACAAGTCAAATACTTGGGTCACATTGTTACAGCTGACCTAAAAGACGTTGCGGACATTGAGCGGGAGCGGAGGGCGTTGTCAGTTAGAGGTAATATGATAGCGCGTAGGTTTGTGCGTTGTTCGAGGGAGGTAAAAATAACGCTCTTTAGAGCTTATTGTACATCTCTCTACACGTGCAGCCTGTGGGCAAAGTATACTCGTGCGGCATACAGCGCCCTCCGCGTCCAGTTCAATAACGCGTTCAGGGCGGTGGTGGGGCTGCCCCGACACTGCAGCGCCTCAGGCATGTTCGCGGAGGCGCGCACCGACTGCTTTCACGCGACGATGCGCAAGCGGTGTGCGTCTCTGGTGCGCAGAGTGCGGGGCAGCCCCAACACCGTCCTGGCAATGATTGCCAACAGACTGGATTGCCCTTACATCCGGCAATGCTGCAGCAGACATATTGTTACTGTGTGAGTGTTCGTTTTTGTCTGTGCTTGTTATGTATGTAATATGTATTTATTGTTTTTGATATTATTTGATTTAATTTAATTTAATTTGATTTATTTTGTTTTCATTTATTTAATTGACTTCAATTCAACATAACTTATTCTCATTTTATTTTATTTTAATTGATCTTGGATTTTATTGTATTTTAATTTATTGTATTTTAATTTATTGATGTAATTTATTAATTTGTGTTTGGCTATGGGTGTTATTTTTTACCTGAAATAAATGAATTTATTTATTATTATTTATTATTACTCAATATTAATTATAACGTATATTTTTTTTAAGTTCTTGAAAACAACATAGTTTTAATTGATGTGTTAACTCATATAATTATTTCAATTAGCATAGCACATATATGTTTTGATCTACAAAGACAGTTTAATTACTACCTTATAACTTAATTTACTGGTACTTACTCTACTTGAATTATAATAAATATGATTAATTTATTTCAATGCAACATATCTTTAAAATTTGATATACGTAATGAAATGTATTAATACAAAAGATCCGTTCAAGATTCACCAAAAAGTAACGGATACGGATACAGATCTTTTTTCTCCCTCGGATATCCGCGGATACGGATATCCGGCACATCACTAGTACCTACTTATACGAAGATGATGAGTAGGCGTTCCAATTTATGACATAGAGATCTCACTCCAGTCCAAATAAATAAGCTGAACTATTGGTAGCATGAAATTCATCAGAGGGAAAGTAGGTCATTCGAAAGTGGTGAAGATCACGATGTACTCATTTATGATTCAGTATTCAGTTTCTGCCCGCGACAACGGCCACGTAACATTTATAATTTCAACATAAAATATATAGTATGACATTCGGCAAAATACTGTCGATTTGTGAAATAATTTTCAGAATCGAATGGGAAGTTCCGAAGATTACCCCTCACATACAAACTCAACAAATACCTCTCTGTTATTATAGTAATAGTATAAACCACAAATAATCCAAGACTCAAATCATGATGAGATGCTGCAAATTGATCGTGCGGTTGTTAATGACAATGGCACGATTTAGTCTATAAAACTTTCACTGTCTCGGAGAGGCATTAGAGGGTTTAACCCGTGTGTCGGTATTTTCTACATCCTTAAGTCCTTATTTTAAAAGTTTTGTAGTATGTAGTTGAGTGTTATTATTTGTTGTTGGGCCAATAAACACATTTTCTTTCTTTTCCTTATAGATGGTTCTCTAAATGTTAACATTTCTACCTCTGCTCTATTGATTTCAGAATCAAACTACTTATTTACATGGCTCTGACTACGACGAATTTTCTAATGATTCCTTGTATGGCTTTAAGGCAAGGAATCATTAGAAAATCCGTCTACGGTAGTAATTTCCAAAGCTATGGAAACCAGGGTGATTAACAGGGAGAAGTCAAAAGTCTTAGGCAGAGGTAGGTACTTTTAGAATTTACATATTTATGCAACATAATGGGGCGTGGCTAAAAATAAATAATCATTTACGAATGAGTAGTTATATAGAAGCTGGATTATTATTATTGGTTGGTTTTTCCATCTGGAATTTCTCAGTAGCAGCCCGGAGTCTGGATTCGGCCCGGTTGATGGCAATAGGCTCGCCCCCGATTACATGGGACTTAAACATAACTGGCGTAATGTGGGTGTGGGTACTATAGGTACACCTCTGCATAACCCTTTGGGAAATACTGGCGTGATGTTTTGTTCTTTCAGCGCTCCTTGAAGTCACGTGTTTGAATATTTGTAGGATTTTTTACAATGAGAGATTTGAGAGGTCCTTATTTGTAAAGCCTAGAGCTACTAGAGCACCCAACTACCTGCAGGGCTAACATGACAAGCGCGAGAACGCTCTTTTTCTCGTTTTATCGTAATTTGTCTACGATTCTGACGTCATTCTAATCCCTAACATGACCGCAAACGACGAGCAAACTAGAAAAAGGCACTTTGACATTCTTTTATCGCGCGACGATAAACCGATGTTGCAAATTATTAAAAACAAATTATTTTTATGATAGCAACATCGGCTTGAAGTTCTGTTTCATTCATTCCATTTTATGCATGGAATTATGTACTTTATTGAATAAACGTCTCTCTCTTAATTATTCTCTTAATTATTATTATTTATTAATTATTTATGATTACTTTTTTATTATTTAATTATTTATGATTACTTTTTTATTATTTAATTATTTATGATTATTTTTTTATTATTTATTTATTTATGATTAGTTTTTTATTATTTATTTATTTATGATTAGTTTTCAATTTAACCGACTTTTTGATAAAAATTAAGTGATTTCTTAGGCATGCTGAAATTAAAATACAAAATGACAGAAATTAAAATTGGTACCTATACTCATTAGATAATCACCACAAATGACAAATGGGCCGACGATCGCAATTTGACAAATCGAAGTTTATTATTGTAACAGAGATTTCGTTAATTTATTTATTTAATCACCATAATTGGCAAAGCGACTGGTTATTACTGAAAGTAATAGTCATCTACTCCACTACAGTACACCGGTGTACACCCACCTAAAAATAAAAATAAATTGTCTACAATAAGTACGACTATGAATCTGCCACCTCTTTTTCGAGTTTTTTATGTATCATAATTTTGTCTTTTTGTCTACTCTCTATCGTCGTCAAAATCGACGACTACTAAATACGACAAAATGACTGATTATATCGTGTTGAACTGTCAAAAATCGAGATAAATAACGTGTCATGTTAGGGTTTGTCGACAAAACATGAAGTTTGACAGAACGAGTCGAGTATTTTGTATGGCATAGCTGTCAGAAAACGATAAAACTACAGAAATAGACAAAAATTTGTCGTGCGGGAGTGGATATATGTCGCGTGTGTCATGTTAGGCCTGCAGATCATATAAATTCAAAGGCTATTTAGTGTAGCAACATTTAAATACAAGAGTAATGGCTTCCTATTAACGCAGCGATAAAATAAAATTCAGGTGGAGTCATAAAGGCTTTAATATATTTATGTTCGTTAATTGTCGATGTCCACAGTTTCAGCGCAATAATTTTTTAACTTTCGTTCATTCAGGTGATATGGACGGTATTAAGAATTCAAGCTACATTTGCATGATACTAACACAGCTGCCCCTAATAGGCTCGCCCTATTACAGGGAGCTTAAACGGCGAAATGTGTTAACAAAGCAGACGTGTATTTTTTGGTACAGCTCTGAAAATGCTCTGTTCTAACTGTACCGGAAGGGTTTTTGTTTTTTTGATAATTATCCCTATCTCTCAAAGTGTGTACTTATCTGTTTAACTTTTCACGAGTCGACGAGTGAAACACATTAACAACAAAGGAAAACAAATGAATAATTAATAAAGGTAATTAATGCAGATAAAGCACTTCAATCATAAGCGATCACCTTACACTTCACACTCGTGTATAATTTGAGCTTGTTAGACTTAGACATTACCTTTATTTTATTATTATTTAATTAATACACAATAATAATTATGAAGAACACTCATATTCTAAGAAGTCGTAGTACCTACATTATGAGTAATAATCGTTGTTTGAAACTGCTTTTTATTTGTTTTAACTTATTATAAGGTAGGTGTTGAGGTGTAGAAGTATGATGATGTACCGAAAATGACACCTAAACAGAATGCGTAAAAAACCATGAATATTATTTGAAGACCAGCGCTTAGTAGACCTACCTTAAAAAACCACCTACCTTAAAGTGAACTCATCAGTCAAGGCATGGTAAGTTATGAACAAAGAGCCTGTTAACCTCTGAGTTTGTTTCGGCAGTTTTGTTTGTTTCAGAGTAGTCAGGTAGGAACCGCAGACTTCATATAGTTTTTAAAATATGATTGAGGTGCACAAAATTACTTACAGAAATAAAATCATATAAAATATTTATCAATAAAATCATTTATAATTTCTACTTAACCTAGATTCGGGAGACCCTTATTCTTGTAGGTAGGTACTGACGACGCCAACGTGTGGTTTTCGACGGAAATAGTCTGATATAACCACTGAGCACGGGGACGCCTCGGCTGGCCGCTGCTGACGCAGCATTGTCAACATTTTTTATATAAACCAAGCGTTTCACCGATATCAGTATCACTGCCAAGCACGATAGCGATATCGCTAATATCTGAATAGGCCTTTACTCGCACTACGACACAAATTACGTGTAGAAAGAAACTAATGGCATTGAAGCATTGACAATAAGAATTTTGAAGGCGGGCCGTGACAGAAGTTTTATCAGTACTGCTGTCTCTGACGCTGCCGGCACGGAGATTCCGTGCTTTGTTTGTTTTCTTGCTTTACCCAGATGCATCCGGTAGTATTTTTACACGATAAAAAAAGTGAGTGAGTGGGTTTACCCAGGGCATAATAAACCTAACAGCCACTTATAGGTACACACGGTCAATACACACAACTTTTTCATATTTAACATCAGACACGGACTTTCCCCTTTACCAACCGAGCGCCCCAATTTCATCTTCCTCAATTAGCTCACCGCAAATTATACACAATTCTGTTTTTAAAACAATAATTTTGGCCACAAAACGGCACACATAGTCAGTACCTAGCTATCCGCAAAAGGAGACACGTACTTACGATACCTACCCTCAAAACGAGTCTGAGGAAAGTCTTAACACCCACAAAACTTCCAAGAAAGGCGTGTTAGCTTATATCCAGTAAAGGCCATATCACACGTTCGCTGCGTGTGTTTTTAAGCTATTGCAAAGCTTTTATCGCGGGCTTTGAGCGCGGCGACCGAATCAAGAAATTCCGTAACTAAAATAAAACCTAACACCCCCACTCCGCCTACCATGTAATAACGGTTCCCATGACACCGTGATGTTGTCATGGGAACGTAATTTTTGTTTTATGTCATCCGTCATCATCCCAAGTGTAGCGTTGACAAATAGGAAGTATGGAGGTTACAAATGCTATGCAATAGCTTTACCGCGGCAGTCCCCGAGTGCCACACGTTTTTTTTTTTTTATGTAGGGCATCTCGTAGTTGACCTCTGAGATCATGACTACTTAACCGGGCTTTCCTGTGGATACTACACTTAAAACCCAGCCAGGGGTTATTCAACTATGCTAATTAAAACTAGGTGAACGCTCGCTAAGGGCGGCACCCCCTATGGGGTACGAACCTCGGCTTAGGGCGTCAACCGGAGGGAGGACATCAAGGATGGGACGGGCTGGATTCGCTGCGTGTGCGTAGCGATTGACACGACTGCTTGTACAAGAGAGAGCGAGACAAGCAAGTGTATAATATTGAGATAACGCGGAGAACATGTCACGTGGTCACGGCTAGCTTGCTTCATACCCGCAGAGAGCACGTTCACAAATCGCCTCTTGCAAACACGCTGGAAAATCATCAGTGTGTAAACGCTCTTAAGTTATTTTCATTGTACAGGAAAAAAAGTCTCGATCAGTTGGCAAGCCAGTAGGATTACAGAACTGCTGAGTCACACCGTCATCTCAGCTTGGACCCGCGCCAAAGTAGAAAGCTACTGTGCGAAGAATTATGATGAAACAGCTCCCTTACTTAGCTACTGTTTGACTATCAAGCAGCTTTGATAAATGGACGAGTGTCCAGTCAATGGTTTGCGGTATTTGTCAAACGTCTTGGAGGAATAGAAAGCTGTTTTATTTAAAAAGAGGGGGAGATTGGCTTATATGGAGACGAGTCAAGGCAAAGAAATGTGTCGTGCAATAAAATTAGAAACATAAAATACTCCTCAGAGCAGTGTGTGTTCATTCATATAAAGATTTAAAAAAACCATGCGGTCTCTTAAGGGGGAAGCGTCAGGGTAGCCCGTGAAATTCAAACTTTCTTACGTTTTTTGCATTTTGCAGGTCAGTATCAGGTTTTACGTTGATTAAAATATGATTCGCGGTCGTAACAAATATGGCTTTACTTAATTACAATCAGCAATACAACTCCATAAGTTAGCAAAGATGGCAAATGTCATGATTTCATGAAATCATGACATTTGACACCTTTATCTTCTTCTTAATCATTATTGCTGATTGTAATGATTATAATTGAGTAAAGCCATATTTGTTACGGCCGCGAATTATATTTTAATCAACACAAAACCTGACACTGACCTGCAAAATGCAAAAAACGTAAGAATATTTGAATTTTGCGGGCTACCCTGACGCTTCCCCCTTAATGGTTTTTAATTTTATCCTTAATCCAATAAAAAGTAGTGATTGGAGACAGAACGGTACTTACGTCATAGCGACTTTCTTCGTATCAAGAGAGTACAGGATGACGATCTTTCACTGACGCCCGAGACACACAAATTATGTACATATGCCACGTTTAGTTCGATCACGATACGAAACTATACAACATTAATAACTCGTATGATATCTGATGAGCTTGACACACTGACAACCGCTTAAAGGAGTGTCGGAAGTTCAGAATTAGGAGAGTGACTCAATGGGGTCGGAAAAAACCCCTTACCCTGAACCGGCACTGTGCTAAGGCAGTCTCTGCATGTATCATCTTACGTTATTTCTAACTTCTCGGTACGATTGCCAGCGGAGCCATGTCATAATTTTCGAACTGTGGCAAATCACCACGCATTGGTGATCCCCCAGTTTGTAGAATGCTGTCCGTATCGACATGGAAAAGCGATGAGTTTCCAATCCTTTCTATCGGGGTTTTTGACCGCGCTGCGGCGCATAAACTCATATGTTTTCGGTAAAGTACCGAACAACTGCAGATAAAATTTTATTGCAGCATGTCGCACCAAAAGAATCAACTAGGTAAACTTTTAAAGTAAACGTGTTCGCGACTATTATAGAATCGTAGTTATGTATTAGTTATTTATGCAACTGTTGTATAATAATAACACTCATGTGATACTATTATCCCACATTCGTGTTTTAATACCTAATTAATTACTTATATACAGTTGCATACAAGACTTTATCTACACCCATGATATGAATCCATACTAATATTATAAATTCGAAAGTAACTCTGTCTGTCTGTATGTTACCTTTTCACGCCTAAACCACTGAACGGATTTCGATAAAATTTGGCAAGGGGAGAGATGGTATCCCGAGGAAGGACATAGGCTACTTTTTGTTTCATAAATATCCCTAAGGGGGAGGATATAGGGGATGAAAGTTTGTATGGGAAAACAAATATTTCTTAAGTTACAACTATGAAAATTTAAAGGACATGTCCTAAAATGGGTTTTTATTATTCAATAATTCTAACCAGTATAAGTTAAATATATTTGGATAGACATCCCAAAAACTAGTGGTTCTAACTATATCATACATTTTTAAAGACCTCCAATTTTGAGAAAAATCGTTTTTTATTTTAGTAAGAATTTACTCCTAAAACCAACAAACCTTTTTAATTATCTAGGATAATATAGTGAACACACCCCATAAAATAGTAAATTTGTCAAAATTTACACATTTTACTGTCAATTCATTGACAGTAACGACAGTACTGTGTCAATTTATGTCATATTGACATATTCAATTAGTTAACTTGTCAAAATTGACACACGTTACTGTCATCACTGTCAATTGATTGACAGTAATGACAGTACCATGTGTCAATTTATATCATATTTGTCATAGTTGCCATCAACAAATAAAATATTTGTAGTTTTATATAATTTATAATTTTTCTCTTAAATGGAGGGGTCTAAAAATATTATTTCAATGGTTCCTAGTTCCATAATTTGTCGTTTTTATATAGATGTAGTTTGATGCTGGTTAGATTTTTCTCGGAATTAAAAACCAACGTCCCTACAAAAAGCGGACATCTCCTTTATATTTTTGGTAACAAATAAAGAATGACGTATTTCAGCGGATGATTTTAAAATTCACATCAAATTTTTTTTTCTTTTCAAGAGATTTAGGGGATTGGAAATAAAGTCATAGTTCGTATCTTGAATTAAAATTTAGTTTTTTATTTCATTAAAATCGGCCCACTCAGTCCTTTCGTGTTCAATGACGGCATGAGTAGGTACTACAAATCAATGGTGACAATAATAAACGAATAATTTGTATTTTAAGAAAGGCATTTAGAATCATATAAACCTGTTTTATTTATTTAAAAAAACCGGTCAAGTGCGAATAGGACTTACGCCTTGAGGGTTCTATCTCAAAGTTGTGCTTGCTCGGCTGCCCGAATTTCCAAATCTGGGTTGAAGGACAAACTTAACTTTTCAATTGAAAAAGAACTTTTAATGGATTAATGAAATACAGACTAAATGTTACTTCAAGACACGGCCTATGAATTTTTGATCCTAGATTGCAGAAAAAACTTGACTTTGCAGTTCATTATAATTATAAATGACCAATTTTCGGATTTTTTTCTAAACTTGACCTTACTTCTCGCCAAACTTCATGCTGCTGGGCCAATGGGAAGTACCAAATAAACTGGTTTATTTGCGAGTGCCAAAATATGCGGCACAAATGGCCGTATTTTTTTATTGCGTTGGCTTTTTTTTTGGGTGGGAAATTATCAAATAACTTCTCCCGCTCTGGGCGGGATGGGAGGGCGTGACAGACTTATACTGTCTAAAACTCACCCGTGTTCCTTCAGTTGCCTGTGTGTTGCCAGGGGCCACGATAACCCTTTCGTAATTTCTCGCAACCCTGGCAGGCATAGGCCCTAGCGGATCCCGTCAGTTGTGCTGACATCTCTTTAAGGCGCGCGTGGAACATAACGCGCCGTCGACCTGGGCCTGGTTCTTATCGAATGGTGAGCTCCCATTGCTCACCGTCCGCAAGCTCGTGCCTACGGTGGCCGGGAATCGGCCTGGCATTTCCAGCGTCCAGGACGTCTCCTGCGGCGACTAGGGGCGTGAGGGCGCGAAATTTGCCTCTCCCTGATCCATTCCGCTTCCTCCTTCGTGAGCATTAATGCTTCGCAGAAGGAGGTGACAGGTTCCCATACCCTCTCGCTCCATACCATGGCCTGGACCAGGGCCGGATGCGAGAGATAACCGCAGCCGATCGCCTCCACGAGGACACGCCGGTGGGCCCAAGCCGGGCAGACCTCCACCGTATGGTCCACCGTGTCCTCCGGGCGATCCACATATGGTGACACACCCGGGCGTTTCCTCCCGCCTTATCCGGAATAGGTACCTCCCGAAGCAACCGTGTCCGTTGAGAACCTGCAGCAAGCGGAAGGTGAGGATTCCGCGGCGCCTCTCTAGCCACTGCTCAGAAAGGGGACTTATTGCCGCAATTGTGGTGTGCCCATTATTGCGTTGACTTGGAAATTGATTTTCGTAACAGTTCCAAGAGACCGTAGATCTAAGTTTTTGATATCTATTTCAACTTGATGCCTCCACGCGTTCCTGAGAAGAAGTGTCTTGACAGACAACGAAATCATCCTTTAAGGGTTTCAATGTTTAATTTTGAGGTACGGAACCCTAAAACAGATTTATTATCAGCCTGTTACCTTTTCATGCCGTAATGGCTGATCGGATTTTGATGAAAGGCATACGGATAGGCCATGACTTGGGTTAGGACATAGGATACTCTGAATCTCGGTTGCACGTTCCTGTGAGATATTTTCTGACATCCACGCGGGTGAAGCCGCGGGCAAAAGCTAGTCCTCTATAAAAGGTTTCGAAACCATTGGGTGTTTTTAATTCAAGATCAAGAATATAAAAATCCCTACGAAATTCAGTACAACTGCACGTATGAATGTCGCCTGCAGCAGCACGTCACCGCACATGCGTACAGCTGTCCTCCGCTTAAACGTTGAAACAAGTTGCATAATGAAATTTAGTAGGTACAACATTATAACACTCATTTGGATGATATTATGGTTAAAATGACACTGGCTCTTTTAATGTTGGCCATAAGCTAATTATAGCATGGGTGTAGATAAAAGCAATTATAGAATCGTAGTTATGTGTAAGTAATTAAGAATAATTGTAGATTTGTATAAATATTAATGTTAGTAAAATTGTAATGCTAGGATCAGCGGATGGTAGGTATAGACCTGTAGAAATAGTGTTCGGGGTAAACCCGCCTGCAGTTCCCACACCCCCGGCCGTATAGCGCTCGGGATAAACCCGCCTGCAGTTCCCACACCCCCGGCCGTATAGCGCTCGGGATAAACCCGCCTGCAGTTCCCACAACCCCGGCCGCATAACACTCGGGATAAACCCGCCTGCAGTTCTCCGGCCGGATCGCCACCCTTATTTTTCGACCTATATTTTATTTTATTTTTATTTTATTAATTTTAAGAAAACTTACAGCTAGTACATTCGAGTAGTCAGAAGTAATATGTAGAAGAAGGCCAATTACAAGTTTCCACTTATATAAACTTAGTATAAAATTGACAAAACGGTACAAACAGCGTGAGAGTAAAACATAGAAACAACTGAAGAGAATAAACAAAGATAAAATACATTACGCAACAATGTTACTCCTCAAAGAAAAAGTTACTTAACATTTTTTTTAATTTCTGGACACTATTCGTAAATAAATCAAGGTCAACATTCCGGCACGCCTTATTAAACATTCGACATGCTCTTAAAATATATGTATTTTGCCTATAGATAGTTTTCACAATAGGTACATGAAGGAGATGAGGTCTCCGAAGAAACACAGACGGGACACGAAGTCCAATCCTGGCCACCAGCTCAGGGACGTCAGTAGACCCGTTCATTATACTAAATAGGAAAGCAAGATCTGCAATTTTTCTTCGCTCGTGTAAAGGAAGAATATGAAATTTCTTACACCGACTAGTATAGTTAGGAAGATAAGTATTTGAACGATATTGAGTGTACCTTAAAAATCTTCTTTGTATACTTTCAAGGCGATTAATATAAACATTGTAATTTGGATTCCAAATTTGAGAAGCATATTCGAGATGGCTACGGACAAAAGCACAGTATAGAATTTTCATGGTTTTGACATTCTTAAACTCAGAGGAGACCCTAAAAATAAAGCCCAATGCTTTAGAAGCCTTGTTGACTATATTGTCAATGTGCGCATCAAACAAAAGCTTTGAGTCAAAAATTACCCCAAGATCCTTGATGACGTTTACTCTTGCAATTGAGGTATTCGATAATTTGTAATCATACCTAATAGGGTTTGGCTTACGAGTAAATGTACACACATAACATTTTGAGATATTTAAATCCAACCTATTTTGATCGCAGTAATCATGGAACCGGTCCAGATCCTCCTGTAATAGGTGTGCATCCTCAATGGTTGACACTTGACTCAGAATTTTCATGTCATCCGCGTATAACAAAATTTTAGAATTTAGGAAACAAGATGCGATGTCATTTACAAAAATATTGAATAAAAGAGGTCCCAGTAAGGATCCTTGGGGAACCCCCGACGGAATGTACATCGCTCTCGAGGCATAACCATTGAGGACTACGGTCTGGCATCTATTTTCAACATATGATACAAACCATCGGTACAAGCTACCTCTAACACCTATCGCTAGCAATTTGCGCATAAGAAGCGCATGATCAATTCGATCAAAGCATTTGCTGTAGTCAGTATATATAACGTCGACTTGTGACCTCCTGGACATATGCTCTGAAAGATAGTCACTACAGACCACAAGATTGGATGTGGTGGAGCGACCTTTTAAAAACCCATGTTGATGTTCGGAGAAACTTAATTTAAGTGCAGAAGAAAGTTGCACGTGTACGATTTTCTCCATAATTTTAGCAAACACGCAGAGTTTAGAAATCGGTCTATAATTTTCAACGCTGTCCTTAGGTCCTTTTTTATGAATCGGCGTTATATACGCTGACTTCCAGATTTTAGGCACCACTCCCAAATCGAATGACCGTTTGAATAATAATGTCAACGGAATGGATAGACATCCGGCACATTTGGTTATAAAAATAGGTGAAATATTATCCGGACCAGCGGATTTGTTAATATCCACTTGCTTCAGCAAGCGAGATACCTCCTCCTCCTGTACCTCAATAGAGCAGATGTCTGATACGAGACCAGTACACTGATCCGTTCTCGCTGAGGGTAATTCATTTGCGTCGCGTCGCTCTTGGAAGTTTGAAAGGAAACAGTCGCCAAACATATTGCAGATTTCCTCCCCGTGACCAGACGACACGTCACCAAACCTTAATACAGATGGGTAACAGTTGGTTTGTTGTTTGGATTTAACATATTGCCAAAAAGCCCTAGGATATGAAGGCGCTCTTGTTGGTGTTTGGGTAATGCCAGCGCTGCGCTGTATGTGTAACCGTAATTTAGTTGTATAAAAGGAGCGAGTTTAGCCCAAAGTCAATCCAGCCCGTCCCATCTTTGATGACCTCTCTCCGGTAGACGCGTAGCCGAGGTTCGTACTCCACAGGCGAGCGAGCGTTAACCTAGTTTTAATTAGCATAGTTTATATTAACCCCTGGCTGGAGGTTTTAAGTTTAGAAGCTTAAGGCACCCACAGGAAAGCTCGGTTAAGTAGTCATGATCTCAGAGGTCAACTACGAGATGCCCTATAGAAAAAAAAAAAACAAAGTCAATATTTCATTAGATCACGTCAAAGAGTCAGTTCAGCTCTAGCTCCGCTACAGCAAATAACAAATTAAGGAAGCACTCTCCAGGAACAACATATTATTCTGTTTCATTCATCCACCAGCATCCGCCCAGTTTAGTTGTGAGTCAACGAAGGGGCTCACAAAACGGTTATTATTTCACAACTATTTCGTAATGTAGGGAACCTATAACACACAAAGCACAAAAGCTAAACATGAACGTCCCGCAATGCACTCGTAAAACTATATAAGGCGCCACAAAAGAAGCGAATCACCACTTTCAAATTAAGTGCTTTCAAAAAGTCGCACAGGGATTCCCAGTTTTTTTATAAACAGGCAAATGTAGAAACTGATTCTGTGTTTGCTGGGAAAGTGGTGTTGCCATGTGAGCCAGCTATTTTTAGCACACAATAAATCATCGCGTATTTCCCAACGTTTGTCAAATTTTTGTGGTTTAAATTAGGTATTTAGAAGCGGATTTATTAGTGAATTATAGTTATTAATATGCTTATTAGAGTTTATAATAGTGTAATGTGGGAATCCGGACTTTCCTAGTATCCTGTGGTTTATCCAATAGATTAGAAATCATTTAGTTTTATTTATTTGGGACAAAAAACAGTTATACATTACAGCATTTACAAAAAGTAGTTATGTTGCAGTCCAAAAAACGTATAACCCACGTATTGTCCACGAAGTATAGGTATTCTTTAGGTAGATATGTTTTATCTTATTCGGGAAACCTTAAATAATCCCGACTTTTGAATGATAACAGGAAAATGTTAAGTTTTATTCATTCATCATTATGATTCGTGGAGAAAACATTATTCAAAATGTACCTACTCGTACTTATAAGTAAATATCGGTCTTCCCACAAATGCTAGTCTCAAGTTCCTCGAATTACTGTTCTGTAATTCCTGTCTCCTAAAATAAATAAAACCGGCCAAGTGCTTGTCGGAACACGCACAATGAAGGGTTTCTGTAGGTGGGATGAATTTATCAAAAAAAAAACTTAACATTATAATTGAAAAACATGTTCGATCAGGTTAAGCTACGCTTGCCGCAGTTGGTCCGTGGATGGGTGATCATCTTTATATACCATGACCCCTCCGTGCCTCGGAAAGCATATTAAGCCGTTGGTCCCGGCTGTCATTTGTAGTCCTTTGACAGTTGTTACGGGTTGTCAGAAGCCCGAAAGTCTGACTTTGTGCCGATACCAAGGGGTATCGATTTATAACTTGTCCACTCTAAAATAACGTGCCCCACTACCATATTGCCCATATAAATCCAGATTACCGTGTAAGTAAATGCGGTACTTAGTGGGGCGCGTCTTTTCAGACTGGACAAGCTATTATACCCAGTAACTGGGTTATGGAGGTCAGATGGCAGTCGCTCCAAGTAAAATACTGGTATTCAGCTGCATTCGGTTATAATAGACTGGAAACCAACCCCAACATAGGAAAAGGCTAGGCAGATGATGACGACATACATACATACATACATAAACTCAGGCCTTCTTCCCATGGGGGTAGGCAGAAACTACAGAACGCCACCTGCTACGATCCATACATACTCCTTTTGCCTCGTTTACGTTCATGCATCAAAAGATAATGACATAGTAAATTTGATGATGACATAATAAAGATTATTCCACCTATCGAGGAGTTCGATCTTCTTCTTCTTTCGTATCTATCGTACGTCTAAGGTCTAGTCATATTCTGCCGGAGCTGCGAAGAAGTCCGAAATCGATCGTGGTCCACGTGAACACGGGTGGGTTTTAGTCAGTAAGAGTCTGACACACCCTCCCGCTCCACCCAGAGCGGGAGAAGTTATTTGATAATTTCCCACAAAAAAAAGGGTCTAGTCATATTACTTATGGATACTGTGGAATGTGGATACAGTAGGTGCCCACAGTACGTATCCGTAGTATGCACCCCGTCATGTACATTACAAGCACCTACGTGCAATAGACCATGCAAACACGAACCATTTCTTAGTTTAATTTACAGGAAAAAGTTGTCGTAGACGATCCATACATGCATTTAAACTATCTATTGTTCTTTGTGACTCATTGGAGGATAATGTGTTTTATTTGATAATTACAAGTTACTTTTATTTCAGATATAATGCACCATTGTTTGATCAAGACGTCACGGTACACCACATCCGATTCTTAGAGGTGCAGACATCGATGCACTACAAAGCTATGACGGCTTATGGATGACCTCACTGGGACTGGCTAAACCTGACATGACTTTTGGGAGCATGAGGGCCTTGGGGTTTTAGAAGTCATTAAAAACCGGTCAAGTGCGTGTTGGACCACGCTCAATAAAGGGTTCCGTAGTTAGGATGAACTTACCCCAAGAACAAACTTAACATTGTAGTTGAAAAACATGTTCTCCCTATACATTACAATTGCAAATGTAAGTTGGTATATTATTAAGGCTCGTGCAGACTAGCGCGATTTGTCGACACCGGTAATTGTTCTACTGTGAAGTTTTCTTAGAAATTGTTTTGTTACGGTCGCGTCGCGCCAGTCTACACGATGCTTAAAGCTTACTTAGCTGTAATCGTTTTCCTTTTAACTTCGACAAATATACTACTGCCGTGAATTTCTTCACTAATCTAAAAACAACCAATTAGCTGGGACACTTGACTCTAATAAAAATAGCACTAAAGCTTAATATTTCACAAACGAATCGAAAAATGGTTGTCACACACCCACAATATTTTTGAACGACCTTTCCATCGGCAACCCACACCACGGGATAGACGAGAAAAAAAAATCATCTCCACTTTACGAGTATGGGGTTTAACTAACCTTAAAAACAAAATTTACTACTTATTTCATAGAACGAAATGTACATATAGTTTTTTCAGGAATGTGAGCATTCAGCACTAGAATAAGTTAAACATATTATACAACATTTTTATTAATATATTCTCCTCAACAACAGCGATCCGATAGCGAGGTTTTAAAAAAAATACGAAACTGTGGATCTCGCTGTCGTGTAATTTTATTTAAATTAAGTAATTTTTATTTGATTTTATATCGGTAATTTTTATATTTCTAACTTCGTACCACACCATATTGATAATATTTTTATACCTGCCAAAGTCTATTTGTATACCTGCCAAAGTGCCAATTAAATACCTATCAAGCGAATAACCTGCCAGCTACGGTTTACCTCTTATATAACTCTGAAATTTGCATATACATGCGTCGGAATTTCCAAATAGAATCTGACAGGGAAAAATTAAATGTCATAGCTACTTATATAGACTATACCTAACCCAAAAATGCAATAATTATTACATGTGCGCGAGGCTGATAGCTCGTTACGCAGTTTTTGGTTAGATAAGGTTTGACCTAACGTACTTACGACAGTTACGACCTGCGGTCTGCGGTCAGCTGCCACTAACCTACTTCGCCTGTGTCATACTGGTTGCTATGGTGTCCATAGCAACCAGTATGACACCGGCGAAGTGACCATTCTCATTAATTCTCCTCTTTATTTGGTTTATCACTTATGTTAATTAGGACGGCTTTATTATCCTACTACCTGCGCCCCGCGGTTTCACCCGCATAAGTCTCGATCCCGTGGGAAAAAAAAAAGTATCCTATGTTCTTTTCCAGGGCATCATCTATATATGTGCCAAATTTCATCCAAATCCATTCAGCCGTTTTAGCGTGAAGGCGTAACAAACAAACTTACTTTCGCATTTATAATATTACTAGCTTCTGCCCGCGACTTCGTTCGCATGGAAATCGTAAGACATCACAATATACTACAATAATAGCCACATTTTTATAAAACTTCCCTGTATACTACGTTTGTAGTTTTATTCTCAACAGCCAAAATATACAGAGAGTCAGGAATGGTGACTCGGGAGCAAGCGACGTAACAGTTGTCCGTGTGAGAAGCAGCTTATCCTGAGGTCGACACCCGCAGCCTTCAGCCTTCAGTGTCGGCCCCTGTAACTTGTTGATCGCAAAGCATTCACTCCCAGAGAACTGCACGCGCTTTAACTGGTAATTATGGGGAATTTGTACTTTATACGCGCTATAAACACTGTCTCACCATCGCCACAACCTGTTAGAATTTCCACCTCGATGACGTTTCTCTGCAAAGACATGACTTTGAGCTGGTTTCCGTTACACAGATATACAACCGGAAGTCCACTTGCTATTTGTGAATTGAGAAATTCTACGGGGTGGTATTATCTATACATATAATAAAATCGTAGCGAAGTCAAAACTGTACATTGAATATTTTTGAAAAAAAGTAATTGCTACGAGGTCTAGGATCGATTCTAATGCCGAAAATATTTTTTTTAGAATTTTTGTCTGTTTATCTGTTTGTCTGTATGTATGTTCCAGCATGGCGCAAATTCTACCGGACAGATTCTGTTAAAATTTTGCATAGATGTTCCCTGTGTGTCTGGTCAAACTATAGGATATAAACTATCACGCTATTTACTATGGGGGACGAGTAATATTACATTATGTTGTATTTTTATGTTCTAACATGACGCAAATTCTACCGGATAGATTCTGTTAAAATTTTGCATAGGTGTTCCCTATAAGTCTGGTATAAACTATCACGCTATTTACTATGGGGGACGAGCAATATTATATTATGTTCGTATTTTTGGAAAAAAACGCGCCAAAATTTTAGGATATTGTAGATGGTTATCGATTAAACTTTTTAAATGATTATCATCACGCTATACCTTTATGGAACTAAGCAGTCAATCATGAAATATATAGGAACGGCTATTTTAGACAAATTTCAACAAAGCAATTAGCTCAACGGTTGGGCGGTTGCTTTGCAAACATGGGGTTGTAAGTTCGGTTCCCACCTACGGTTTATTTTTTTTTTTTTTCACATTTTGTTATACGATTTTTTTTTTTTTTTTGATTATGTACCTATAATCAATAGATATAATAAAATCGTAGCGAAGTTAATTTTTTTTAAAGAAAGTTATTGCTACGAGGTATGGGATCGATTCTTATGCGGAAAATAAAGTTTTTAGAATGTTTGTCTGTACCAACTGTAGGGCATAAACTATCACGCTATTTGCTATGGGGGATGAGCAATATTACATCATGTTCGTATTTTTCTCTGCAAATTGTAAAAGGACGCGCCAAAAGGTTAGGATATTGTAGATAGGTAGTTACCGATTTAACTTTTTAAATGATTATCATCACGCTACCTTTTATATAGGAACGGCTATTTTAGCTAACTTTCAACAAAGCGAATAAGTAAGCGGTTGGACGAATGATTTGAAGTCCTGAGGGCCTACCACCAGGTCAAAAGCAGTATTATTTTAATATTACTTTAGTTTACTTCAGTGTGGGAAAGAGATGAAGCTCTGCAGGATGTATAGCTCCATCTCTTTCTCCCACTGAAGTAACATTAAAATAATACTGCTTTATGAGCTGGTGGTAGGCCGCCCGGGGTAGTAAGTTCGATTTACATCTGTTTTTTTTAAACTCTTTTTGTAAAACGATTTTTTTTTGGATTGTGTATGTAATAGTTCATAGAATGTATTAATTCACAAAAAATGGAAAACTTCGTAAGCTATGGGAAACTACTAAGTTACAAGTACTTTACAGTCACAAAACATTCTAGGTTGTATTCTGATCATTTTAGAGCAAAAGACTATAGGAATAAAATGTTTTTTTTACAGATTTTGACAGCAGATTTGTCCAAGCGATTTTAAAATATGTATGTGTGTGGATCTTCTGGAATCGCTGCTACACTGCTTCCTGGTGGCAAAACAGCGCACGTCATGTTTAAGATTCCCGTCGATTTAGAGAGCAACGAAACGCCTGTTTGTGGGGTGTCACGCAACAGTAACAAGGGATGTGTGCTTAGGGGATCGCGCTTCGTCGTATGGGATGAATGCATTATGGCAAAAAGGAAAGCAGTGGAAACTGTAAACAGAACCCTGCAGGACATCCGCAGAAACCAAGATATGATGGGTGGTGTCACAGTTTTGACGAAAAAAGTGAATACTTCGTTGAAAAGGTCGACTCTATGGTCGAGAGTTCATAAACTGCGCTTGACCATCATCATACGACCTCGGCTTGGCGGTAATTCAAATGCTCAAGTATTCTCCGATGTTCTTATAAAAGTTGGTGAAAGCACTCTACCAGAGACTCTTGGTAGAGTAGATCCCACTTTAGAAGATCTTATTCGTCTGATATACGAGGATATCAGTCAAATACCGTACCAAGAGAATTCTTAGGCGTGTTTCCGTTTTAACTCCGAAGATGATCAAGCTGCAGCGATCAACCACAGTATTCTCTCACAAATTGAAGGGAGTGAAGTGATATACACCTCCATTAATACTGATGTGGAGGAAGATGATGCCAAATATCACCCCGTAGAATTTCTCAATTCACAAATGGCAAGTGGACTTCCGGTTGTATATCTGTGTAACGGAAACCAGCTCAAAGTCATGTCTTTGCAGAGAAACGTCATCGAGGTGGAAATTCTAACAGGTTGTGTTTATAGCGCGTATAAAGTACAAATTCCCCTTAATTACCAGTTAAAGCGCGTGCAGTTCTCTGGGAGTGTATGCTTTGCGATCAACAAGTCACAGGGGCCGACACTGAAGGCTGAAGGCTGCAGGTGTCGACCTCAGGATAAGCTGCTTCTCACACGGACAACTGTTATCTCGCTTGCTCCCGAGTCACCATTCCTGACTCTCTGTATATTTTGGCTGCTGAGAATAAAACTACAAACGTAGTATACAGGGAAGTTTTATAAAAATATGGCTATTATTGTAGTATATTGTGATGTCTTACGATTTCCATGCGAACGAAGTCGCGGGCAGAAGCTAGTTATAAATAAATAAATAATAATAATAATAACCCCACCGTCGTATCTCTACGTTGACGTCGTGGTGGGGCTTGCGCGCTCCGAACTCTAGGCCTGTGCCGGTAGAGTTTACTTTGCCGGAACAGGTCTGGGATTAGGAGCCAGACCAAGAGAGATACAAAAACCCGCAGGGCAGCATGTGGCGAGCTGTTGAGCAGTAGCGACCCCACGGACCCTATCTCCCGGGAGAAGTCTTGTTCCTCACCTGTGGCTTGCCTTTATTGGCCGGCTGGAGTGAACACTGACGAGGAACAGAGCTCCCGCCTCATTCTTGCCTTAATTGGCCGGCTTGAGTGGAGATTCGAAAGAGCAATCGTGCTCGGAAGAAGGAAGTATTCCAGTAAGATGCTGGTAGGGATCTTGACCGTACTTCCGGGATTGTCCTGATAGCCGTGGAATACCTCTCCACTCCTCATAAGCACCTCAGGACGTGTTGCCCCCTTGTCGCTACGACACTATGTGCTAGCGACCGTTTTCGGGGGCCCATTATTGAGCGTGAAGTCACCCCCTGCCATTTTATCCGTGTACATTTAAACATTGATCAGGCAGGGGCCATTGTCCTTCCATAGCTCCAGGTAACCAGTCCACTTAAGCCACCCAAACCCATAGTCCAATATCTTTGTTTCCATATTCTGCAATAGTCCTACACCAACCGGGGGTTGTCCTTGGGTGCCCTTGCATAGTGTGAACAGGGATAATCGTCGGTTGGTGCCTCAATACTCAAAAATATCTAAGGGGCCTCTGCGAGTTGGCTTCGGCCCCTCGTACGCCTTCCAAACGTCCGGGACCCCAGGTTCCCGAGATATGTCAAAGACATTTAAAAATAATAATAATAATCATCTTCCTCCAGATCAGTATTAATGGAGGTGTATATCACTTCACTCCCTTCAATTTGTGAGAGAATACTGTGGTTGATCGCTGCAGCTTGATCATCTTCGGAGTTAAAACGGAAACACGCCTAAGAATTCTCTTGGTACGGTATCTGACAGATATCCCCGTATATCAGACGAATAAGATCTTCTAAAGTGGGATCTACTCTACCAAGAGTCTCTGGTAGAGTGCTTTCACCAACTTTTAGAAGAACATCGGAGAATTCTTGAGCATTTGAATTACCGCCAAGCCGAGCTCGTATGATGATGGTCAAGCGCAGTTTATGAACTCTCGACCATAGAGTCGACCTTTTCAACGAAGTACTCACTTTTTTTGTCAAAACTGTGACACCACCCATCATATCTTGGTTTCTGCGGATGTCCTGCAGGGTTCTGTTTACAGTTTCCACTGCTTTCCTTTTTGCCATAATGCATTCATCCCATACGACGAAGCGCAATCCCCTAAGCACACATCCCTTGTTACTGTTGCGTGACACCCCACAAACAGGCGTTTTGTTGCTCTCTAAATCGATGGGAATCTTAAACATGACGTGCGCTGTTTTGCCACCAGGAAGTAGTGTGGCAGCGATTCCAGAAGATCCACACACATACATATTTTAAAATCGCTAGGACAAATCTGCTGTCAAAATCTGTAAAAGAAACATTTTATTCCTACAGTCTTTTGCTCTAAAATGATCAGAATACAACCTTGAATGTTTTGTGACTGTAAAGTACTTGTAACTTAGTAGTTTCCCATAGCTTACGAAGTTTTCCATTTTTTGTGAATTAATACGTTCTATGAACTACATCACATACATATACTACAACACATACACAATCCAAAAAAAAAATCGTTTTACAAAAAGAGTTTTAAAAAAAACAGATGTAAATCGAACTTACTACCCCGGGCGGCCTACCACCAGCTCATAAAGCAGTATTATTTTAATGTTACTTCAGTGGGAGAAAGAGATGGAGCTATACATCCTGTAGAGCTTCATCTCTTTCCCACACTGAAGTAAACTAAATTAATATTAAAATAATACTGCTTTTGAGCTGGTGGTAGGCCCTCAGGACTTCAAATCATTCGTCCAACCGCTTACTTATTCGCTTTGTTGAAAGTTGGCTAAAATAGCCGTTCCTATATAAAAGGTAGCGTGATGATAATCATTTAAAAAGTTAAATCGGTAACTACCTATCTACAATATCCCAACCTTTTGGCGGTTCCTTTTACAATTTGCAGAGAAAAATACGAACATGATGTAATATTGCTCATCCCCCATAGCAAATAGCGTGATAGTTTATGCCCTACAGTTGGTACAGACAAACATTCTAAAAACTTTATTTTCCGCATAAGAATCGATCCCAGACCTCGTAGCAATAACTTTCTTTAAAAAAAATTAACTTCGCTACGATTTTATTATATCTATAGATTATAGGTACATAATCAAAAAAAAAAAAATCGTATAACAAAATGTGAAAAAAAAAGAAAAAGAAACCGTAGGTGGGAATCGAACTTACACCCCCATGTTTGCAAAGCACCCGCCCAACCGCTGAGCTAATTGCTTTGTTGAAACTTGTCTAAAATAGCCGTTCCTATATACTTCATGATTGACTGCATAGTTCCATAAAGGTATAGCGTGATGATAATCATTTAAAAAGTTAAATCAATAACCATCTACAATATCCTAAAATTTTGGCGCTTTTTTTTCCAAAAATACGAACATAATATAATATTGCTCGTCCCCCATAGTAAATAGCGTGATAGTTTATACCCTATAGTTTGACCAGACTTATAGGGAACACCTATGCAAAATTTTAACAGAATCTATCCGGTAGAATTTGCGTCATGCTAGAACATAAAAATACAACATAATGTAATATTGCTCGTCCCCCATAGTAAATAGCGTGATAGTTTATATCCTATAGTTTGACCAGACACACAGGGAATATCTATGCAACATTTTAACAGAATCTGTCCGGTAGAATTTGCGCCATGCTGGAACATACATACAGACAAACAGACAAACAGACAAAAATTCTAAAAAAAATATTTTCGGCATTAGAATCGATCCTAGACCTCGTAGCAATTACTTTTTTTCAAAAATATTCAATGTACAGTTTTGACTTCGCTACGATTTTATTATATGTATAGATAAGGATGATGGCTTTAATTAAGTATGTACCCCATGGAATGTTTCATATTATTAGTAATTGGGCAAAGTAGTAGCACTTATTCTTATTTTTTTAAACTAGTAGTTGTAGATAACAAAACACAAGTTCACGCCTGTTTTATCCGTGAATGTTTAGGCAGAGATGTAGTACATGATCATGATAGTACCTGCACCCACATTTCGCCAGTTATGTTTAAGTCCAATGTAATGGGAGCCTATTGCCATCAACCGGGTTCTCGGCTGCTAATGAAAAATTCTAGATAGAAAAACCCAATTGGAAGATTTTCTTTCATAATGTTGAAATCAGCTTTTATCTTTCTGACTGCTGAGTAAAAGCATTCTCTGGCCACTTAGGTCCGATACAAGCACTGATGGTCAAGATACTGATTTCCGAGAAATGTATTTTATAGGTATTACCACAAGTCAGTCGTGTCCAATACGACATCGCAAAATCCGCTTTTCGGTGGGTCCGGAAACTTTCGGAGCCTCGACGACATTCCTCTATCTATCTTGCATTAATATAGTATGTTTACAATTATATATTATGTGTCAGATCGTTTGGGTTTTTTTCTAGGATCTGAGACGCATATCTTCGTAGAATGGTACCTAATCTGTTTTCAATGGTTTGTTGTTGTTTTGCAAGCGATGTGAATCATGACTTGACCACGTACGTCAGTTGTTTGCGGAGCAGCATGATGTAATAAATAATAGACGAGCCCTTTATTTGCGATATTTATTGACTTAAACGTAATCCACGATCGTTAAGTCTATAAGGTCCCATTAAAATAGATGGACAAATTTTAAAACAGCGTTCAGTACGTATAACTAAAGATATCCAAACAAAAAAAAAAACAAAAATTAAAGTGATTTTATTTTGACCTAATATAATTAATCAAAATTTTTTGTGTATTTTCGTTGGCAGATTTTTTTTTTGTTGTAATAATCTAATGCGTTTTTCTTATTATGTTTTTTCCACTGTCCTTATTTTAGTGGTCTGAATGATTTCTAAAAGTTTGTCCATCTATTTTAATGGGACTATATATATTTGTCTAGAAATACCTACACGGAATGACGAACTTTGTTTTCACGGGATCCTGTCAAAAATATTTCTAATAGCCCTTCGTTACGTGCGCTGAAATGTTACGAACTTTAACTAGCTGATAGTCACTGACAGACGACCCTACCTTTTCGTTAAAAATTTCGTCAATCCGGTTATGATAAATGATTTCATTTCTGTAAGTAATCGCGGGTAGGTGTTAATAAAGTATAGACGTTTTATAAATTTAGAATTTTATTTAAATATAATTAATTGGAAATACTGATTAAGTTACATCAGTACTAAGTCTACAATAGTCATTTATCAAGTACTTACGTTTGTGACACATTAATGTGACATAGACACACATTACAACACCACCTGCCAGCTGATCAACTACACTATCACTCAACATTTGTCAGCACTTCACATCACAATGTCTCAATTTGCCGAAGTCCTTGCTGCACAGAAGACACTTGAGGAAAACTTTTTAAAGAAAATGGGTGAGCTTGAAGCACAAATTCAGTGCGCTGGTCCTGCCAAGGATACAGTCGCTAAGGTAGCTGAAGAGTTCCGCAGCTTCCGTGAGTTAATTTTTTCTATGCTTGGCCTGCTCCGAAGCCAGATCAGCGAGTGTGCCAAGCAAATTGATGGCATGGAGACCAGGCATCGGCGGAAAGCATTGGTATTCCAAGGCCTTGCTGAAGCAGAGAATGAAGACAGCATAGCGGTAGTATTGGATGTTCTCAGTACTAAGCTTGCTGTCAAGAATCTGTCAGCGTCCTCAATTAAAGCCTGTCATAGGCTTGGAGTCCCCAGCAAGGAGCATCACAGGCCTATGCTCGTTAAGTTCGCCAGCGTTGACATCAAAGCCACAGTCTGGAAGGCAAAGACAGGCTTGAAAGGCTCCAAAATATCTATTAAGGAGTTCTTGACTAGGGCCAGGCAGTCTGTCTTCGGGAAGGCGCGTGAGCATTTTAGTATGCGGTCGTGTTGGACTCAAGACGGAGTCATCTTCATAAAGGCCTCGGATGGTAGTCGGCACAAAGTTACTTCCCTCGACGAGCTGAAGCCCTTGATAACCAAGTACCCGAAGGCGCCGGGCGCGACTCCATCAGCGAGATGAAAGTGTCGATGCTGCCGCATGCCGGGAGCCTGAAAAACGCAATTTGTGATTAGGTATATGTGAATGTTTACTTTGATGTCTTGTTGCTGTTTGTAAATTGTATTTTTTTCATATTATCTGTAACCTTTACTTACCGTAGTGTTGTTATTCCGTCCCATAGTTATCTTGCTTTTGTTTTGTGCCCCAATTGTTTACGTAATCTCTGTTTTTAAATTGAGGTGTATTGGTTTATTTTGTATACCCTCAACGCTGCTTATTTTTTAACTTAATTATTGTTTGTATTGTGTGACAGATTACACTGTCAAAATAACGTTGGTAAAATTATTTGACGTTGACGTTCAAGGTATACGTTCTGAAATTTTGCATTGTTTGTTTTCACTCACGGTCAGTGCTTTGCGTTCACAGATAATAATTTGCTAACGTTTCGTTTCGTTCCAAGTTGCAACTCTACTTTTATTTTCTTAGTTTTGGATATTAGTCTTTTTATGTTTTTGGGAACTACGGTTTCTCGCTTTGCGTATAGTACACAAAAATGTGAACTCGGGCTTTGTTATTGTATGTAATGTTGAATAATTTTGTTTGTTTTTGCTTATAATATTGGTGTTAGCTGGCGGGTGGTACAGTGTTTTGCATCTGTTAGTTGCTTTTTTTTTTTGCAATAGAATAATTTATTATATTATTATATATTTATATCAACTTGAAACTACTTACTATTTATGTCAGACAATGATTCTTACTTTTCTGCCATCGAATCTACTGCCTCGTCAAGCGATGCAAGCTTTTCTTCTTTTAACTCCACTCTTGGTGACTTTGTGCAACAAAATTTCAATGATAAGTCTGATCGGTTGGTGAACGTGTGTCACATTAACGCTCAAAGTGTACCAAGCCACTACAGCGAGCTGTACGACGCATTTAATAACAGCAACGTTCACGCCATCCTAATCTCTGAAACGTGGCTCAAACCGCATCTTCTGTCCACCACTTATCCTCTTACTGGTTTCGTTCTTATACGAAATGATCGGATTGGTAAAGGAGGGGGTGGTGTGGCTATATACCTTCGCAGTGACTTTCCATATAAAATACTTGCTACTTCTTCTTCACAATATTCTGCTTCTGCCGAGTTTATTTTCCTTGAAGTCTGTGTCAAAGGAGCCAAAACCATTATTGGTGTTGTCTATTGTCCTCCCACTGTTGATTACTTCACTGAATTCGAATCAGTACTTGAATCTTTGGGTTCGGAGTACGCACATCACATCATCATGGGTGATTTCAACACAAACCTCCTTGCCCACAACTCCCCCCGATCCTTAAAGCTCCTCCATCTTATCGAGTCGGCTAGTCTGCACGTTTTGCCGCTCCAACCTACTCATCATAACACCGTCGGCGATGACACCTGGCTCGACCTGATCCTCACCTCGAATCCTTCCCTCGTTTCCTCCCATGGTCAACATGACGCTCCTGGTTTTTCTCATCACGACATGATTTTCCTTTCATATATCCTGAAACCTCCCAAACTCAAACCCAAGGTTCTGTACAGGCGTTGTTTTGCGCGGATGGATGTTGAGAAACTCAAGGAAGATGCGTCTGTGGTCAATTGGGATCCTATGACGGAAGCCATTACGGTTGACGACAAGGTTGCGCTCCTCAATAATGTTGTGGTCAAACTTTATGACATCCATGCTCCCGTCAAAAAAGTGAAATTAAAACGCCCACCTGCACCATGGATGACAAGAGGAATACAGATGGCAATGCGACGAAGGGACCGCGCGTTCCGTAAATTTAAAAGGGATCGTACTGATGAGAACTGGACACTGTTCAAAGCTGCAAGGAATAGATGCAATCAGATGATACGCAATGCTAAACGCCGCCACATTCTAGACACTATCAGTTCTTGCTCTTCTGCCGATATTTGGAAATTTCTTGGAACTCTTGGTATCGGCAAACCGCGACATTTAGACCTTCCAAATTCAATTGACTTGGACGATCTTAACCGTTATTTCTCCTCTGTTCCTACCATGGATCGTCTAACCAAACAACAAACTCTGTCCCTAATTTCTGGTCTAACGCGTCCCCTTATTAATCCTTTCAGTTTCGTCCCAGTTGAACCGGGAGAGATCAAAAAAATCATCCTATCTATTAAATCAAAAGCGGTAGGATGTGACAATATCACTCGTGGTATGATCATTACTATCCTGGATCATCTCCTACCCGCGATTACCCACATTGTTAATTTTTCCTTATATACTGGTGTATTCCCTTCCCTGTGGCGTAAAGCTTATGTTCGTCCACTACCTAAGGTTTCTAATCCCTCTCTTCCTACCCATTTCCGCCCCATTTCTATCCTCCCCTTCCTATCCAAAGTGCTTGAGGCCTGCGTCCACAAACAATTTTCCAATTTTGTTCATCGCAACTCACTCATTAGCCCTCTTCAATCTGGGTTCAGGCCAGGGCACAGCACTGTTTCCGCCCTCCTTAAAGTGACTGGCGATATAAGGGCAGGACTGGAAGATACCAAAGTTACTGCACTAGTGTTGGTTGATTTCTCGAATGCCTTTAATACCGTCAGTCACGATATCCTGTTAGCCATTCTGTCCTATATTATGGTCTCTCCCGAGGCACTGCAATGGTTCTCCTCTTATCTTCAGGAACGTCAGCAGTCCGTTCATGTTGGGGATTCTTCATCATGCTGGTGTGATTTGGATACTGGCGTTCCACAAGGCGGTATTCTTTCTCCTCTTCTGTTTTCTATATTTATCAATCTTATAACTTCCGAGCTTCAGTGTGCGTATCATCTGTATGCAGATGACTTGCAGTTGTACTGTCAAGGGAGGGTTGAAGAAATACCTGACACTATCGACAAATTAAATAGGGATTTGATGGCCATAAAAACCTGGACTGATAGATTTGGCGTAGCAGTAAACCCTAATAAGTGTCAGGCGATCATCATCGGAAGTTCTCGGAGTATGAGTGAGGTGGATGGTACAACCTTGCCACCAGTTCTCTTTAATGGTACGGTCGTCCCATTTAGTACTGATGTGAAGGATCTAGGCTTGCACATTGACAGTACTCTGAACTGGCGTACTCAAGTCACAAAGGTCAGCCAGAAGGTTACTGGAACGCTGCGGGCCTTGTACCGACTGAAAAACCTACTACCAACAAGTACGAAGACAATGCTTGTGCAGTCCTTAATTTTCCCTATCATCGATTATGGTGATGTGTGCTACTATGACCTGAATGCAGATCTCCTCGACAAACTTGACCGTCTTCTCAATAACTGCATTCGATTCGTTTTCAATCTGCGTAAATATGATCATGTCTCTGCGCATCGGTCGCTTCTAAAGTGGTTGCCCATACGCCAGCGTAGAGAGCAAAGGGCGCTGACCACCTTGTTTTCATTTCTTGACTCTCCCACTTCCCCTAGTTATCTAGCTCCCCACTTTCAGTATATTTGTAACAACCACAATAAGAATCTACGGTCATCAAATAATCGCGTTCTTCAATGTCCCACTCACCGCACAGACTTCATTCACTCTTCCTTCTTCGTTCAGTCTATTTCTCTGTGGAATGCACTCCCCCTGGAAATCAGGATGGCAACCAACCGATTATCCTTTAAAGTTAAAGTTCGTGAGCACATTCGTAAGAAGCTGGCAGTATCATCACAACGCTAATGTTTTCCCATTGTTTGTCTTATTATTTTATTTAGTATATTCATGTATTTATGTGTATTTATTTGTGCTTATTTTATATATGTAATTAGGTCTATATATTATATTTATAGTTTGTAATAAGTATATGTGTATCCTTATATTTGAGTTATTTTTTTCCTCCATTTTCGTAATTGCACCTACCACAGTCTGTCTCTGCATCACCCAAAGGTTGACTGGTAGAAAATGCCTGTGGCATTAAGTCCGCCTCTGTACATTTCTGTGCTTGAAGTATTAAATAAATAAATAAATAAATAAGTAGGTTTGTACAAACACTTTCGTCAATCATATTTTAAAGCTAGATGAGGTCGGCGTTTCCTAACTGACTACTCTGAGAAGAAAGGCCGCAACAAACTCAGAGGTCTCAGTCTCTTTTAAAGTCCAGGCATAATCTTGGTCAGATCATGTGAAGGCCATGTGGATTGGTGTCTGAAGTGGTCTTTTGAGGAAAGCACCACACAGATTGAGAGGGCCTGTCCAGTCAGTGCACGCATTTGTCAGTTATCGTGCAGGTCAAACTCAGAATTTAAGGAGCTCAACGATTCGACGAACAATACCAAAAAAAGGACATTTGGGTAGGCCACTTAAATTACTCAAACTGTCAGACCATGATTAGAAATAACTGAAAAAAAAAATAAAAAAAAAAACTGAAAGGAATAACCCACATAGTCTTCACATTCACAATAATTAAAATAATAAAATACTTTAAAAGTAAATATTCATGGTTGATGGAGCCTATCCAATTTTGTGCGTCTGTATACGGCGTCTGTGGACGCGTGTTAAAAATGGTTACCATTGTAACGAGGCGAGGCCTAACGCAGTTTGTCAATGTCACCACATCACCGAGGTTGTTCCTCTACTTCATTCTTTACGAATAACCGTTTTTCATCCTTGAAATTGTAAACATGTGTAACTGCGTAACAAACAATGTTGTGTAAAAACCGTAATGCGTTTTCCACGAATGATTTGCAAATGTTCTAAAGAGACAGTTTTATCGCTACGAGTCATAATCGTAGGAATAAACTTGTTTACTACATTGTGACGTCATCGTCGAGTTAGACGCAAAACGGGGTGGTAATTTTATTTCCTATTAGACTCGACAAATAAAACATGAGACTGAAGCATACTCGATCAGTACAATTCTGCAACTTGTTGTCTGTGGAAATCCCATAAAAATAATACAACATGAAAAATATTTAAGAAAGCGTTTGCTGTTGATTTTATTTTGTGAGGAAAATACATACCTACATAACAAGGGGAGATATTGCTAGCAACACCTTTACTTTAAAAAGGTACTTTATAAGGATTTATTGCTACAAATGATGTCATCACTGTATTTTTTGCACCTAGCTATATGAATGAATCATATATTAATTTTACAGCATAGCTAAAATAGCAAGACCCGCGGTTGCAGGTCAGACAATATTAATTTCACAGTAGGTATTGTATTGGGTCATTGTGGTCTCATAGATTACAAATCTAATCTTCCAAGCACACCTTCAAAATACACATAGGAATGTGTATTATTCAGAGAGACAATCTATCGGCGCGACCAACAAGGCTCGTCTCAAATAGGATTTATACATCCTCCCTTTCAAACACAGGGTATCAAATATCTTTGTACCATCCCCTTTGTCTGCCGAAGACGACACGTGCACGCTATAACAGGATTTTCTCAAACGGAGATTTAAAATAAATAAATCAATGGATTCGTGACAATATTTCGTCGTTTGCTACATTCCGAGTGCATCAGCTATCTACTTCATAAGTTTGCAACAAACAATGGTGTGCTTTTGTTTTATCAATGTTGTTTTGCTGTGGAAATAAGTCTAAGATAAATAAAAGAGGCTTCGTCCATCCCAAGTTTCTATGAAAGTCAAAGAAAAACATAATATGTATCAGCAGCTTATTATCTTATGAATTTTATTTTGTTCTGCTGAGAACAGTAGAACAAAAGAGTTGGTGTTTGTCTAACGTCTTCCATTTTATTAATAAACTAGCTTCTGCCCGCGACTTCGTTCGCATGGAAATCGTAAGACATCACAATATACTACAATAATAGCCATATTTTTATAAAACTTCCCTGTATACTACGTTTGTAGTTTTATTCTCAGCAGCCAAAATATACAGAGAGTCAGGAATGGTGACTCGGGAGCAAGCGAGATAACAGTTGTCCGTGTGAGAAGCAGCTTATCCTGAGGTCGACACCTGCAGCCTTCAGCCTTCAGTGTCGGCCCCTGTGACTTGTTGATCGCAAAGCATACACTCCCAGAGAACTGCACGCGCTTTAACTGGTAATTAAGGGGAATTTGTACTTTATACGCGCTATAAACACAACCTGTTAGAATTTCCACCTCGATGACGTTTCTCTGCAAAGACATGACTTTGAGCTGGTTTCCGTTACACAGATATACAACCGGAAGTCCACTTGCCATTTGTGAATTGAGAAATTCTACGGGGTGATATTTGGCATCATCTTCCTCCACATCAGTATTAATGGAGGTGTATATCACTTCACTCCCTTCAATTTGTGAGAGAATACTGTGGTTGATCGCTGCAGCTTGATCATCTTCGGAGTTAAAACGGAAACACGCCTAAGAATTCTCTTGGTACGGTATTTGACTGATATCCTCGTATATCAGACGAATAAGATCTTCTAAAGTGGGATCTACTCTACCAAGAGTCTCTGGTAGAGTGCTTTCACCAACTTTTATAAGAACATCGGAGAATACTTGAGCATTTGAATTACCGCCAAGCCGAGGTCGTATGATGATGGTCAAGCGCAGTTTATGAACTCTCGACCATAGAGTCGACCTTTTCAACGAAGTATTCACTTTTTTCGTCAAAACTGTGACACCACCCATCATATCTTGGTTTCTGCGGATGTCCTGCAGGGTTCTGTTTACAGTTTCCACTGCTTTCCTTTTTGCCATAATGCATTCATCCCATACGACGAAGCGCGATCCCCTAAGCACACATCCCTTGTTACTGTTGCGTGACACCCCACAAACAGGCGTTTCGTTGCTCTCTAAATCGACGGGAATCTTAAACATGACGTGCGCTGTTTTGCCACCAGGAAGCAGTGTAGCAGCGATTCCAGAAGATCCACACACATACATATTTTAAAATCGCTTGGACAAATCTGCTGTCAAAATCTGTAAAAAAAACATTTTATTCCTATAGTCTTTTGCTCTAAAATGATCAGAATACAACCTAGAATGTTTTGTGACTGTAAAGTACTTGTAACTTAGTAGTTTCCCATAGCTTACGAAGTTTTCCATTTTTTGTGAATTAATACATTCTATGAACTATTACATACACAATCCAAAAAAAAATCGTTTTACAAAAAGAGTTTAAAAAAAACAGATGTAAATCGAACTTACTACCCCGGGCGGCCTACCACCAGCTCATAAAGCAGTATTATTTTAATGTTACTTCAGTGGGAGAAAGAGATGGAGCTATACATCCTGTAGAGCTTCATCTCTTTCCCACACTGAAGTAAACTAAAGTAATATTAAAATAATACTGCTTTTGACCTGGTGGTAGGCCCTCAGGACTTCAAATCATTCGTCCAACCGCTTACTTATTCGCTTTGTTGAAAGTTAGCTAAAATAGCCGTTCCTATATAAAAGGTAGCGTGATGATAATCATTTAAAAAGTTAAATCGGTAACTACCTATCTACAATATCCTAACCTTTTGGCGCGTCCTTTTACAATTTGCAGAGAAAAATACGAACATGATGTAATATTGCTCATCCCCCATAGCAAATAGCGTGATAGTTTATGCCCTACAGTTGGTACAGACAAACATTCTAAAAACTTTATTTTCCGCATAAGAATCGATCCCATACCTCGTAGCAATAACTTTCTTTAAAAAAAATTAACTTCGCTACGATTTTATTATATCTATTGATTATAGGTACATAATCAAAAAAAAAAAAAAAATCGTATAACAAAATGTGAAAAAAAAAAAAAAAAAAACCGTAGGTGGGAACCGAACTTACAACCCCATGTTTGCAAAGCAACCGCCCAACCGTTGAGCTAATTGCTTTGTTGATATTTGTCTAAAATAGCCGTTCCTATATATTTCATGATTGACTGCTTAGTTCCATAAAGGTATAGCGTGATGATAATCATTTAAAAAGTTTAATCGATAACCATCTACAATATCCTAAAATTTTGGCGCGTTTTTTTCCAAAAATACGAACATAATATAATATTGCTCGTCCCCCATAGTAAATAGCGTGATAGTTTATACCAGACTTATAGGGAACACCTATGCAAAATTTTAACAGAATCTATCCGGTAGAATTTGCGTCATGTTAGAACATAAAAATACAACATAATGTAATATTGCTCGTCCCCCATAGTAAATAGCGTGATAGTTTATATCCTATAGTTTGACCAGACACACAGGGAACATCTATGCAAAATTTTAACAGAATCTGTCCGGTAGAATTTGCGCCATGCTGGAACATACATACAGACAAACAGACAAACAGATAAACAGACAAAAATTCTAAAAAAAATATTTTCGGCATTAGAATCGATCCTAGACCTCGTAGCAATTACTTTTTTTCAAAAATATTCAATGTACAGTTTTGACTTCGCTACGATTTTATTATATGTATAGATTAGTCTTTCGTTCCTAACTTTCTTGTTTCTACTGTCCTCGTTGCCTATTTTTTAAAGTTCTTTTGAATTTCCTACAGGAAAACCTGTTTGTCTGTAGATTTATGCTTATGAGAATGGTAAAGTCCAAATTACTAGATATATTTAGATCTTGTAGAATCATCATGATTTGCAGATTCTACTACTTATTTTAAATTACAAACGACATCTACATAAAGTAATACACAGTAGGTATGAAGGTACAAATCGTTAGAAATCCTTCAGGTTCAGGCGTGTTATATTTCTTCAAGTTTTTCCTCATCGCGTTGAAAGTCCGGTCAGCAAAATTGATTGATACGAATAGGGAAATGCGTCTAACCGAATCGCGTTTGACCGATGTTAGTCGATTTTGTATCGAGTGAACATTCGCCGGGGGCAATCGATACAGCAGGGATGATGGATAACCCTCTTTTAATAGTAATGGACTCGGTCGTCCCCCGGGGCTATCATAAGATATATCTTGGCACTAACGATTCAGCCATCGAACCCGTATTTAAATCGAGTTAGCAGCATCCCTTGTAAATGTTTAAGTTTCAAAGTAAACACGAATGTAATGTCTGAGTAAACCCAGTTATGAAATTCTTAGATGAAGCGAAGCTAGTCAATTGTTGATACTTATTAGATTAGCTTGGTTGTTTATAAATATTGATTTTATTACTGTTAGCGTTATGTAATGGAGTTATTTGAATACCAAGGCACGTATAACTACATGCGGCTTTTTCAATTTCATAATAAGAGTACTTTATAGTCAATCAGTGAAGGAAATTAGGAAACATCATCACGAGGAAACCCGGACGTAATTTTCTTTGTTGTACGAAAAGAGGTCTTTGCCCCGCAGATGGAAATCACACACAGTTTTTATTTTAATTAATTAATTCATGGCAATATGGTTTTTACACCTCATTTTTAGTATCATGCTAACCTCTCCAAATATGCTAATAATTTTAATTATCTACCTACTCGTTAAAATAATTTTAAGCTTGTTTTTCTTTACAAGTCAATTAAGTGATTAGTCACTCAAAGCTAAGATGTCTCTTAAGTCTAGAAAATGCTTTATTTTTTAAAGAATATTTAAAATATTCCAACTACCCGCCGCCGCCGTCTGCGAGCGCACAGCATCGCTAATCTTATCAACGTTCTGAACGTTTCTGATTAATTCATTTGGGTCAGTAATTTCATAAGTAAGTCTCGCGACAAAAGCCGATGGTTCCTTTGATGTAACAATGATCATAACGCCATTCATTGTGCTATTCTCCGACATTCAACGCGACAAGGAGATGAACAGCGGCGGACGCATTGTATCGACGACCTTTCGCCAAAACATCATTTACTGTAAGTACATAATTATGAGATTTTCAAAGAAATAATGTTAATATTTCAGTCGGCCAGGGACATTGGATGTCACAGATTGTTTGAATTTTGACTTTGTTTAAGCAAATTGGCAGGTAGATGGAACGACTCGGATTAAAATGATATTTGTGCTACGCTGATTATGTTTGCTGTTCATTACTTGAAGACAGTTGAAGAAAAATTATCAGCTACTTATGATGCTGAAAGTCTTTCCAATCTGAAACCCTTTTTTATTTTTGGGTGGGAAATTATCAAATAACTTCTCCCGCTCTGAGCGGCGTGTCAGACTCTTACTGACTAAAACCCACCCGTGTTCTTTCGGTTGCCCTGTTGCCGGGGGCCACGATGTCCCTATCGGTTTTCTTCGAACCCGCGGCAGGCATTGGCCCTAGCGGACCCCGTCAATTCTGCTGACATCTTTTTGAGGCGCGCGTGGAACACAACGCGCCATCGACCCGGGCTTGGTCCTTATCGGATGGCGAGCTACCCATTGCTCACCGTCCGCAAGCCCGCGCCTACGGTGGCCGGAAATCGGGCAGCGATTCCCAACGCCCAGGGCGTCTCCTGCGACGGTTAAGGGCGTGAGGGCGCGAAATTTGCCTCTCCCTCACGCGTTCCGCCACCTCCTTTGCGAGCATTAATGCTTCGCAGAAGGAAGTGACGGTCTCCCATGCCCTCTCGCTCCATACCATGGCTTGGAACAGGGCCGGACGCGAGAGATCACCGCTGCCGATTGCCTCCACGAGGACACGGCGATGCTCCGCCCAAGCCGGGCAGACCTCCACTGTATGCTACCCGGGCGTTTTCTCCCGCCTTATCCTGAACAGGAACCTCCAGAAACAACCGTCTCCTCTAGCCCTGCCGGTCTATTTTGTAAAAAAAAGGATTGTGTGGTTTTATGAAACCACGGTAAAAGTGAAACTTCTATAGGCGCCGCCATATTGGCCTTGGCTGCTCTGACGAGCGCCTTTCACTTTGTCCCTACTCCGCCGCCGACCGTCACGCGACATGCAACACACAGACGAAAAAGTTTGAGACGATGTAATAAAAGTTTCACTTTAAAAACTCGTCGTGAAAACATGGATGAAGTGAGCTGTCAATTCCTCCTAATAGGTATGCTAGGAATTGAAACTATTGACCGCTCACTTCACATTAGTTTTCACGGTGAGATTTTAACAGGCCTTAGCACACATGAAAATCAATTCTGAACATCTTTATTATTTGAGATTATTAAGATTATTATTGACTTTTACAGTGGTCCACAGACAAATGGCCGGAAGGTAGGCCACACAGGCTAATAAGTAGACGCATAGGGTATCCCAATGTTATGTAAATATGAGTCAAGTGCACCCCTCGGAGTTTGGATGACTGTTAATGATGAGTAATTTGATAGTTTCCCCGAACATTACTTGACTAATTTTTCCTCTTATTTAACTTAAGGGCTTCGTCCTTGAAAGGTCGATAGATTGGTAGAAATGTACTCATGTTACTCATATTTAAAAATCTGCTTTATTTGTACACACTTCATGCTTTACTATACTCGTGGGAAAATGTGGTAATAACTTATACCTTGCCGGTTATTTATTCAAATAACCCAAGGTTTGTGACACACAAGGAAAATTGGTCGGATTCAAAGGAGTCATGATTTTGCACTGAACTGCAATTTGGTAGCTTAGTTTGATAAAACTGAATGACACATACACTTATTATCGTGTTATGACTACCTAAATTTTTCCATACAAAGCCTTATAGTTGTTTTATAAGGGTTTCGTACCTCAAAAGGAAAAAAAACGTAACCCTTATAGGATCACTTGTGTGTATGTCTGTCGGTCCGTCTGTCACAGCTAATTTGCTCCGAATCTAATAAAGTTGAAATTTGATACACATATCAATTTCTGTGACCTAAACACGAACGTGTAACGAAAATGAATGAATTTTGAATGTGGGGGTCACTTTTTCAGGGTAAATAGAAAAATTAAAAAAAAAAAAGTTTTGTAAACTGTATTTTTTTTAAATAATTTTAAAATAAATACCTAAGTAATTTTAAAGATATTTAAGAAAATAGATGAAAATTATCCTTATCTCCGAAACTACTGAGCCTAAGATTTTGAAAAAAATACAGAAAGTAGTTCTATACTTTATATATTACAGGAAAACCTATAAGAAGTCTGTAGTCTTAAAATAACATGGTAAATCTCCCAATATTGTGCGTATAAACTTACATTTCCGGTTGGAATGAAGGGAGAACATGTTTTTCAACTACAATGATAAGTTTGTCCCTGGGATAAATTCATCTCAACTACGGAACCCTTCATTGTGCGTGGTCTGACACGCTTTTGGGCGGTTTTTATAAATACCTAACTATATACCTCTTATACAACAATAACAAGGAGGTAAGCAGGTGTTATACTGCATAAACTGAGTAATTTGGGTATTTCCACTATCCGCCGGTTTTTTCATTGTTTTAAAAGGATTATCGAACAACATCTGATTCATTGGGTATTTACACTATTTACATGGTAACATCTCACTGAGAACGACGTTACACAATATTTCTGTGCAGATAGCTATGATTTATATGCAGGTAGCCATATTGTGAAGCATTTGATTTTTCCAAACCATTTTTATACGTCCGTAATGATGTGTGGCCCGGGGTTATCTATTTGTATTCATATCGGCCCTGTGGCGCTCTGTGAGCTGACAGTGGACGGGGCGCAACATATTGCTCGCTATTTTATTGCAGGCTTTTCATGTTTTTGTTTATTTTAGGAAACATTTCATTTTAAAAGGTCTATTTATTTTGCAGTGTACATGTAATATCTTTACAAAAGTGTTTTGAAAATGGGAAGAGTTTTAGTTAGCGCTTCTCACATGGTGCATGGTAGTGATTGTGTTATTATACGTATGATAAATAATTGGAGGTAAAGTAAATCTTACTAACCCAGGTATCAACCTATATTATTAATATCCTATTTGCTCTCCTTTTCGATCCATCAGTCCCTAAAATAAATTTGACACTGCACCCCATTATGTACGGTAGACTTTATCCATCCCTTTTGTACCCAAAACACGTTGTAGATCATTACATTTAGTAGTGACGTCACGGGAAGGAGTCGCACGTAGGTGGTGGGACTCAGCTCGGGGTACAGGGGAAGGGTACAAGGGGAGGGGGACATTTTTTCCACGAGATGTCAAGTCCAGTTGCACAGGAGCGGACTTGGGATTCGTCAAGTATTTTTTTGCCTTTTATTGTGAAGGGATCTGTAACATTAACCAAATTGTCAATGGGCCTGACTTCTGATGCTCGAGGACACGGTGGTTCGTGTAATTTTAGTGGTCACCCACTGGCGGTTATGTTTTACAGGAATTTACCAACTGAAAAACCCATACGCTTTCCTCAGACGGGTTTACGAGGGTTTTTATACTGTTTCTCAAACTCACGTTTGTTTGAAGTTATTAATTAGGTGTCAATTTTCTTTTAAAATTGCAGAAGCCATAATGGAAAAGGTTTAATCAAATTACAGTAGGTACCTACTTACTTACCAAAATTTGTGATAGGTACGATAATTTTGCAACTTTTCTGTACATTACAGTGTAATTTAACTAATTTTGAATCCCGATAATTAATCACTCACCCTTTCCCAAAAACTGGGGTGCATTGTTAATGATAACCATATTAAATTAAATAAAATAGACTCCACTCCTCCTAAATGTTTGTTGGTTGTGCAGCGCACGACATTACCTTGTAGTCAGCCCCACTATCTTGTTGACAGGCTAATATTTTACCATAGCATTACCTATTTTATGTATATTTTGTGTCGATATGAGACAGAAAGTAGGTACGTTATTACGAAACACATAATTTTGGTTAGAGCTCTGCCATTAATCATAATTATAACGTAAAGACTGTCATACTATGGCTTGTGTGTGTTATTCCCGATTCCCCAAGGGCATTAGACGCCGCTAAGACAAACAAACTTACTCCTCGTGTAGTTCGATTTACCGTATCAGTTACCACTTAGGGCAAACACGCGAGAAGTTAATCTTAATGTATGTCCATTCCGCTTAACATTTGCTAAATGGTAGCCTCTTCTTATTACTAAAAGGTTCTTGAAAAACAAACAGTTGCTCGGACCAAGTTGTCGACTTAGCGAAATTAATACTGTGTGTGAAGGAAGAGTTGCAGGATTTCGGGATAACTGAAAACGGATCTGTACACACTGTGTTTAAAAAAAAATGAGATACAGATGATATTCAACTTCTAGCTCACAGATATAATATAGCTTCATATCCTTATCTGAAACAGTTCGCATAATTCCCATATTGGCATTTTCCACCCATACTGCCGCCGTTTGGCAGCTCAGAGTCCGTCTCTGGGTTCAAAGCGGTCGCTCAATCGTCCGTTATGATTATGATGTTACTCCAGGCTCGCATCATATTTTATCTGGTTATTTTCTCTCCAGCACACGCCGATACACTCTGCTTATAGTTTATGGGCTCTCTATTTGTAAGTTTTAACAGTTATTTGTTGCTTGGAACTTTATAAATTATGTGTAACCGTAGCTGCATGGGGCTGATTTCTTTTCATGATTTTATTTTATAGCCTGGACACATGAAAAATTCTCAAATGCAAAAGATTGTTTGTTACTATTCTCCATTTGAAATAAGATTAGACATTTAAACAAACCTGTCCGTTCAACCGATTTTATTTTCTATACCGTAGGTATAAGGATGGTATTAAAATCAAAAAAAGTGATTACAACACCAACTGTTTACTGCAGCTGTCATTTGTCATGCGACCAACGCAATAGAAGTCAATATCGGTTGAACGGACTTTAAAAAGGTTTATTTAAATGTCTAATCTTATTTCAAATTGAGTATAGATGGCCGCGTCCTAACCAAAAACCATCGCGCTCTTTTATATGAATAAGACATAGTCGCGCAATAAATCAAGTCGTGTTTGTAAGTCAAAATTAATGCAAACGATCCCGTACTCGCGCGACTATCGCTTTTAGTTAGGACGAGGGAGATACCTACGGTGCGCCGTAGTGCAGAACAGAGACCAAATCAAACGGATACCACACAGACATTGCAGGGAGCAGACTTATAAATAAAAACTAATAAAGTCATCTGTAAGCAGAACATAACATAAACTAATAAATAGTTGGAAGAAAGCGTGTAAAATGTACAAAATGAAGGATTTCTTGATAGAATAAGACGGTTTAAATTCATGTCACGTCTGTAGTTTATTCTGAACGTAATCGGTATCCTAGGTATCGCGGTTCGAGCCAACTTAGGTACAACTTTGTTCAACAAAATAAATTGCTTCAATGAAAGAACTCTCAAAATACTGACTAAAGTAAGTATTTTTTTATGGATTAAAAAATGTCTAGATTGATGATTTTACGTCATCACATGTGGCCTCACACTCATTGCTATGTTGAAAATTATAAAAAACTATAACATTTTTTTTTTTAAATTTAACCTCATCAAATTAAATCAAATTATTTATTTGCTAGAATTCAGGTATAAATAAGATCATGAAGAATTAAAGTTGAGCCATCATTCTACCCAAGATTCGACATGCAAAATTTAAATGAATGAATACGATGCAATAATAAAAAAATAAGAACATTAAACACAATTATCAGATAAAAAATTAACAGTTCAATACAATTAAAATCATTTCTGTCAAAATTACCTGGATGCCGAATTAGACACCCGTATCTGCCAAGGGGGTGATTCTACCCGTCATACTTAACAACTTTTACCACGAAACTCATATGCGATTTGTGAAAAAAAATAACAAAATCCCTATAAAACAGTAGGGCCAAATAAATTAGGGCTGAGTAAGTAGCAGATGACCCCACCTATCCACCATTTTCGTATGTTCAATGTTCTGCCAAACACCCTGTATATTGTAAGTGTAATATATTAATATTCATTAAGTTCATATTCATTTCATATTATTATTGGTACTACATTAGTAGTACCTGAACGCGGAGTAAATTTTCTGAACGATCGCGACGGTGAAAACCGTATCAAAATCCGTTCCGTAGTTTAGAGCAATCACACAGACAGACAAGAAAAGCGATTTTAATTTTTTATATGTATGTGTCGTAGTAAGATAGTTAAGCCGTGATATAGTTATATCCCTAGGGACATAGCTAAATACCGTAATATAGTTATATTAAAGCGGTTCATAATTTTATTGTCGGAATGCCCTAATTTTATTACTGCGACCTTTTTCGCCGTAGTTGGTCACAGTTCTAACCTGATCTAATTGCTCGGAGTGCCGTAATAGTTATATTCCTAGAGCAATACTGAAAATATCGTAGTTTAAAATCAATTCGTTGTAATGTAGGAGAATATAAAAGTGGATCCGTATTAAAGTTGGTTTACGTGTATATTTCAAGCTAAACCTATTAAAAATTCGTTACTTTTTAAGCCAAAGCTTTTATTGTGATTGCGGCTGCAGACGGCGTGCTCTCGCTAAAATAATATTTTTAAGGCGCATTCTCTCAAAGTGATTTTATTCACACTCTGACCTCGTTTTATTTCAACGTTTTTATGCATCTCTGCAGTGTTTAAATTATATCTTGAAATACCTATGTTAAGCTATTTAACATAAGAATTTCCAAGATATTTATCCTTACGCGTCAATCGAAGGTTAAGCTACGCTTAGCGCGGTCGGTTCGTGGATGGGTGACGATCCATTATGTATCGAGACCCCTCCGTGCCTCGGAAAGCACGTTAAGTCGTTGGGCCTGGCTGTCATTCCTTGATCTTTGACAGTCGTTACGGGTAGTCAGAAGACCAAAAGTCTGATAAACCAGTCTTACCAATGGGTATCGTGATACCCAGTAACTGGAGGATAAATAGACAGTCGCTCCATGATTACAATACTGGGATTCAATTGCATCCGGTTAGAATGGAAGCTGACCACAACATAGCTGGGAATAAATTAATAGTTTAAAAAACACTAGAAAAACACGCTTGAAACCTGATTGTGTTCAAAGTCCATTACGTGGCCTTTCTCACAAGTGCAAACACGACTATGATACGATATTCCATCATGGAATGCCAGTGTCTATCTTCCGGCTTCATCATCAGACCTTGAAACCTAATCGTGGTGAAAGTTCGTTACAAGACTTTTCTAAGAAATCCAAAACAGTTATGATACGATTTTTCATCATGAAGTTCCAGTTCATATCTTCCGGCTCCATCATCAGATTGTCATCAGAACTACATACAGCTGCCAATTTTCATTACGCTACAATCCTTGGAAGTTGGTTAAATTAGTTACCTTAGATTCCATTACATAGTTAGTTACATACAGGTCGACCTAATAAAAGCGTGTTAAAAAGCAGGCAGATAGACCTTAAATCTGCAGTACCTGCTTGTAGGAAAATGAGGGAGAAATATATTGGCGATGCACTTTTTAACAGCAGGATACCTTGAATTACTTCGGTAGGTACCTAATTTCACACTCTGTCATTTCGACTTCCGCTTGTTTACCTGATGGAAGCTATCGCCTGGACCTCTAACATATACTGTGTGCACCGAATCTAGGGTGAGTTCTGCGTTATATAATAATAATAATAATCCATTTAATTCAGGCGACGTAGGCCCATAAATAAATACCTTAACCTAAACATACATATTTTTAAAATTATAATAACAAACAACTATTGTACACGAAGTGATGACTGTGTCGGCGTCGTGTTACGCTGCGTGGTGTCGCGTAACCTTCCACGAAATCGTCGGTACGCCACACCTTTCGGCCAAAACTCTTCTTTCATGAAGGTTTCTAGGTACTGAGTTGGAACCCGCACCACAAACGACTTGAAGTTTATGTTATGGCGCGACTCCAACTTCTCCACTCTCAAGGTCCACTTGGTCTTGGATCTGATGTATTCCACGATGTCTTCAGTCATCGTGGAGTGATGCAGACGGGATACGTACAGCTGCGTCGACGGTGTAGCAGCACGCAGCAACATATTTGGTCCCGCTAGAGCAGTACCACATTGATTACGGCAAGTGGGCTTCCTTCGCTTGGATTCCACCGTCACGAAGCCTTCCTTGTCTGGCTGCCCTTTCTTAGGGGCTGGGGACAAGATACTGGGAGCTGATATAGCTTATATGATAGTGCTGTAATATATAAGCTATTAATGAGCCATCTGCTATGATATTGTTTGCCTTGTGTTCTATGCTCGCGTGTCACATACTTAACCTCACTTTACATCTGTCATTGTGCCACGCTAGCTTTGCACTCTCTCTCTGTCCGTAAGCCACTGCGATGTGCCAAGCTACTGCCTACTCTACTTCCCATACCGTACCTTGGTCGCTGATAAGTGGAAGAGGCTGGCACATCGCATGCGGCCTGCTGCTACTCGCACCGCATTTGACATGCGCCTTCTACCGCGCCTTTCAGGGCTCTCTTTACGGGCTGAGGGCAGGACCCCTTGCCTAATTCTGCACGCTACCTGCACGCTGACGAAGGCCTGCCTATCTGCGGCCTACCACCACGAGCCTGTGCTGACAGGCGGCCTCTGCGTGCTACCGTCGCTCACTACCAGCGTCATACGAGAGTCGTCCGTCCTACTGCTGAGCCCGTGCTGAACAGGGCTCTCTGTACGGGCTGAGGGCAAGACCCCTTGCCTAATTCTGCACGCTACCTGCACGCTGACGAAGGCCTACCTACCTGCGGCCTACCGCCGCGAGCTTGTGCTGACAGGCGGCCTCCACGTGCTACCGTCGCTCACTACCAGCGTCTTATGAGGGCCGTCCGGCCTACTGCGGAGCCTGAGCTGAACAGGCCCCCATGTCTACCACGTGCTTCCAAGGACGGTACCCTTCCTATCTATGTGTGCGAGTGCTCAAGTGTTAGTGACTTTACCCACGACCTAGCCGTGTACACACGGCTACACATCAAGCTATATATTTCCAGTTTATGCTGATCTCGCATTGTATAGGATTTCCGTACAATGAGAGGTCATCTTATACTGGAAATTTATAGCTTGATGTGTAGCCGTGTGTATTACTAATTATCTTAATTAAACCTATTAACCGATAAAGCTGTTTTAATTACTTTATCTTCTACCTAAACTACTACCTATCCAATGGCCTGCGCAGCCTACCCTGCGCAGCACTAGCCGTTGCAATAGCTATAAACATGCTAAGTAGGCATAAAGTTCCAGGAATCATTTCCTTTCGGGATGTACATAGTCATACCTACTTACAGTGAGTATTAATTTTTCTATATTGTTGTAGTTACTTCAGCTATTACATTTACCCACTGAAATAATGTTGTACCTTACATGCTGACTAAAGCAATAAAATATGGTAATAAAAATTCAAATGACCTTTCGTGAAAAAATACAATCTTCAAATACTTCGTAATATTAGGTGCGCTTTGGCAAACGGTACGACACAGGGAAATGGTTTCCCTCGAACATTTGATGTTTGTATTACCGAATGGAAAAACATGTTTCGATTGAACACAAACTATGAGGTGGTTCAATCGAGCGAGGCTTCATTCCGCATTGAACACACAATCAATGCTGGTTATAAAAACTTTGGAATGGGTTTGAAAACACAGAGCTTCATTGGTTTTAGCAAGACCATGTTCGACTGATAAATATGAAGGCTAGATAGATCTATTGATTACAATCCGGACGCACAACTTTTTTATTTTTTTCTTGGCCATTATTGTCCCACAGCTGGGCAAAGGCCTCCCTACCCTCTTCCCACCTCTCTCTGTCCAGAGCTTCCAAGGACCAATCTTTCTTAAAGGAGTGCAGCTCATCCCGCCATCTCCGTCTGGGCCTGCCGCGATGTCGTTTGCCATTAAGCGGGACCCACTGGGTCGTAAGTTTGGACTCACAATTATTAATTGATTCAGTTCTTCTCCTTCAAAACATACACTATCGTGGCGTCAAAACTTTTATTCGAATACATACTATACTACAACAAGTACAAACTAAGCTTAGCAATGAATTGTAAACATGTTCTTTTTATCTCCAACGCAAAACTGCACTTAATTGAATTTCTCCCACCCTAGACTCTCCTAGCTAAACTCCATTTGCAAATTCTGCTACAAAATTGGAATAGCTAACAGACAAAGAAAGTTAGTAAAAGTAGCAAAGTATAGTAGAGGTGGAAAGTAACGTCTCGTAGTTAAGTCTTTAAAGTTTAACATGAAAAAAGTTTGATTAGTCCGATTGGCCCGAAGCCTGGCCTTGGGGTGGTCCATTTAACAGAGTGGCCGCATTTATTGGCGGCTCACGTCTCCAGCATGGGGGACAAGGGATGGGTGCATTGCGGGAAATTGTTATGCAGCGGTACAGGAACCAGTCAGACTTGAGTCTTTGGTTATTCATTCAATCTTTCAGAATGTACAGCTGAGACAAAAGTTATGGAAATTGGTTGAACTTTCTATTGTAAGTTTTGTATTGAGAATGTTGGATCCAGTGACTTTATGGTGAGATATATCGTCGCCCTCCCCGCTAACTGTCGTAACTAGCAATTGATATTTTTCCAGGGCAACAGTTTTTCGGTCGGGTGCTACAATCATGTTATAGTTGCGTTAGCTGTGGCTTTATTAATGAATTTATAACTTTTTATAAATAGCTCTTGACTTAATCTTTAACTCACTAACTGTAGATGTGTGCATATACGACAGGTGGTGAGAATATTTTTTCCTTCCTTTTGCACTTACGCAAAACAAAATACTTGATTATCTTCATAGTCCGTGCAATCCACGAAGACGCGCCCCACTCCGCTCCGCGCCGTACTAGATAGAGTTCAGCTTACAGTACAGTAATCGCGGAGTGGGGCGCGTCTTCGTGGATTGCACGGACTATAAACGACACAGACACGACGATTAGAGAGAACTTTTTCGAAACAATGTTCTGAACACGTAGGTAATGTCAGTGCAGATACGTCAGTTTGTGAGATACGACAGTTGGCGGGGAGGGCGACGATATTACTTAAATCAAATGAAAAATATGATGATCATTGACTAACGGTACGAGATGATTATGAGACAAGATTAGCTGTATGAGCACAGCTATATAAGAAAACAAAGATAAATGAACATGATTCAGGTGAGTCCGAAACTCCTTAACACCGCTATCACTTATTCCTTGCAACCCCACCTCGCCGCTAACTCGCAGGCGGCATACAAATTCATCAGTGAGCTATGTTTGTTACCAACTTTGTTCTCCTGATAGCTATAAATTGTAGCAGCGACTCTTTGCTCCGAGTAATCTGAGCGATCGATTGATTGCCCGGCTATTTGACGGACGTCGGAGCAAGAAATGAGGCTGTAAAGCAGAGGTCATGCGTGTCGTGGCCACTCGACGCCCCGGATATGTATTAAACATTTTGTTGTGGCTTTTTATGATTGGCATCGGGAAATAGTTTCCTTGTAAACGTTTCTTGTGTCCAAGAATTCTGATTTTGCAAGCTTTCTGATAATGAAGGGGCTGAATTTTAGGGACACTGATATTTATATGTAGCCTTAAACAAAATGTAAACTCATTTTAATTTGAGTACTTTGTAAGTTGCTGTATTACCCTTACAGGGTTCATGTGACCCCTTGAATATAACATCTTCTTACCACATGAGTTTGAGGTCGAGTTTACCTGAATAAACTTTTAAGTTAAGTATACCTGTTGTCGAAAAGAAGTCAAAATTATATACCTACTTATTTGAGGATACGGACACACGGTGTCTTTTTGCGTTTGAAAATAAAACCTATAAATGAGACGTCCGATCAAATCATTCACCAAATTGGAGTAAATGGCTTCTTTTCGGCGTCCAATATTAAATTGATGGCTCGGAAGCCGAGCACAGCCAAATTGAAAGCCCCTCAATATTTCCCGAATTGAATGCAATGGATTCAGTAGCTATCATCCGAAACTATTCATCTATGCCAGTTGAACTGGATTTTGCATTGTTGAAGCTTCAGTCTAACATTTCTCTGATAATTATCGGAGGGTCTCATTATACCGTTAGTTACAAGGCAGTGCATTTATAAATTAATCGTGGAGACTAGAATCTATTGTATTAAAAATGTAATTTGGCGAGCTGTGTGTTTGCTAAAAATATTGACCTTAAATCACGTATAAAGAAGAATAAAAGTTGAAAAAGAAATGGACATCCCTTGCGCTGTAGCAGGAAAAGAGGCAACCACTGGTAAATATAACTTTTACCAAGAAATACAGAAACTGCGCATACAGTATTCCATGAAAACTAAGATTGGTTTTAGATATTATGCCACAGAACAGATTGGAGGGATAGATAATAGATAACCTCTTAACAACACTAAACATTTACGCGCAACCAGGTAATGTCTAGATCTAGTGCTAATAGCATCCAATATGGCGGCCATTCTGCAAGATCTGGTAATGTCCGGACACGGGGCATCGCCACGCGCAGCCAGAAAACATAAACAAGAATTTATTTTGTATCCTGTCTTAGGATAACGGAAACATACGGGATAGTAATATGAGCGGTCGGATTTAATATGGTGGCTGATGATTATAGTCGTTTGGCTAAGATTTTTAGGCTCACAATCATAATATCAATGGTGTAATATACTGTAAATAAAGAGCCTACTGGAGAGGCTATAGCTACACTTTATGGTTGGTTGTTTGAGCATGGAAATGAAAATGTTTAGGATTAAAATATTAATTTGAAGATTTTTTCCTTATTGGCTTTTTAATACCTTGCTTAAAGGTAAATATAAACAAAAATATTAAGTACTTACTCCAAAAGATTTTTACAAAGTAGGTGGACGAATTTAATTTCGTTTGTTAAAATACGTATTGAAACTGGTTGCCTCGTTGACAGCCCGGCCATTAGCATCATGTAGTGAGTAAAATTGAATTACCAAAGTGAATTTTGTTAATTGTAACTGAGTTTAATTAAGTTAAAAATACAGTTAAACTTGGAGGGTCTTGCTCGACAGTAGTTAACTCAAATTAAACGCCGGGTTAAGTGTTCAGTTTGTGGTTACCGTCCAAATTAGTTTTAGTCTGTGTTGTCGTTCTATAAAGGGTGTTTGGCAGAACGTTGAACATACGAAAATGGTGGATAGGTGGGGTCATCTGCTACTTACTCAGCCCTAATTTATTTGGCCCTGGCCCCCTGGTTTTTTTTAAAAATGCAGGTTGAAATTAGGATTTAAGTATTTTTTACATCTTTCTGTTATAAGAATCTGCCAATATTAAAGATTAAAAAAAAAATGCTTGTTTTACCCATTTTTTTAAAATAAAAAGTACACTTTAAAGTTAAGAAAGTTGTGAAACTAGAAGAAAGCAAAAAAAAAAAAATAATATCCAGGGCGCCAGGGCCAAATAAATTAGGGCTGAGTAAGTAGCAGATGACCCCACCTATCCACCATTTTCGTATGTTCAACGTTCTGCCAAACACCCTGTATGTATAGTCAAAGACGTAACAGTTGTACGAAACAGTACTTTTAAAATGAGATTAAACTTGATTCAACTTCTAGCTCAAGTAAGATCACAAATTCTCATTTAGAATTTAAACAATCAACTCATATATTGTAATATTCAATTAATTCCAGATAGTTAAGACCTTTCTGAAGCCAAATGATGTAGGAGTTCAAGTACAGTAAATTTTTAGAAATAAATGAAGCGGAGAAAATTGCAGACCCTCTGATCATAATTATGGTCCCTAAAAACGTTTCTAATTTTATATACATCAAGAGTGTTTCTGTAACGCAACTAAAAAAGTCAAAGTCAAATCATTTATTTCAAATAGGCCCATGTATAGCACTTTTGAACGTCAAAAATTACAAAATAATAAAATTGATTCTAGTCGCCCCTTCCAAAAGGTAGTTTTCGTATGGAGAAGAATGGGCAAGAAACTCCACCGTTACTCTTTTAAAATGTTTTACAATTGTTTGTATACGTACGTACATAAGTTAAATAATTATTATATGTGAAGACGATGCACCTAGAATAAAATTACTATACCATAATAGGTAAAAAAAATTAAAAATTAAGCAACGATAGATAATTTAATATGTGATAGATATATGGTGCTCACATATTTACAAACATTGCAAAAGTAAACGATTTTCCTAAAATTTTGTAGTTAATAAGTCAGTGTGTGAGGAAGTAATCACAGAATGTAAAATCAATGTCATAAAACACAAAATAATAAATTTTACAATTAAATTAAATAAGCAACCAGTTTGATTTTGTCTTGATTCTAAATTGTCCTATGGAGCAGGACCAGCATGTTTCTAAGCACTCTTATCTTGGATGTAATCCTCTAATTTGTAATATGCTTGTTTACAAAGTGTACTTTTAATATGAGTTTTAAATTTTCTAAGTACACACAATGCTGTATAGTGTAGATAAGTCTCCTAATCTTCAATGCTATAACAAAAAGTAGCGTCTACTTCACAAACCATTGGTCCCGTACGTTTCATTTTAGTATTTGTGCAAAAATATTCTGCAGCGAGCCATGGCGTTGAATAATATGCTGGTCGGGATCGGAATGTATGCACATAGTAATAAGTGATCCGCCGGACACATCCCCGAACTATTAGGTTACTGTGTCTTGTGGAAGCGGAATTGTGTAGGAGTTTATTTAGGTTTACGGTAAATATCTGAAGTAAATTGGGATATAGACAGGAGTATTGTGATAAGCTGAACATATTTTAGGGTCTTTACGAGGTTCTGCCACAGACTTTACTAATGTTCGCTGATGTCGGTGTTGTTAAAAGTATGACAGAGTGGGTTTCCTATGGTTACTTACTGATTTATTATTAAAACCCTGTTATTTGTTGTCATCAAGTATAATTTCGTGATAAGTTTTCGACGCAGTACTTACCTATAAATATATCTTTTAATTTCATAACCCCTAAACTAACTTGTAATCCTGGGGTAGGTATCTATACTATAATCTTCACTAATATTACAAAGAGAAAGGATTTGTATTTTTGTTTGTAATTAATAAACTCAAAAACTACTGAACCGATTTAAAAAATCTTTCACCAGTAGCAAGCTACATTATCACTGAGTACATAGGTTATAATTAATAAAGATGTCAAGCGGGCGAAGCCGCTGTCGGAAGCTAGTTTACAATAAATACGTCTTATATTATGTTACTTGAAGTGGGTTCAACTAAATAATTTATTATCATTTATTTGGCTTCTTGTAATTACAGTCATCAGCGAATTAATTACAGGGAAAATATTAGAATAGAATAGAATAGGTATATTTATTGTAAAACATGAGTATACATCAAATAATATGTGCAAGGTCTTTAAATAACAGGTAGATCTGCATATTTTCCTATTTATGGCGTACAAAACAACATATTTTTGGTTTAAATAAACCATTAAAAAAATTGAGTCTACACAATAAACTATGAGAATAACTTAATCCTAATGCTGAATTAAAAAAGGGGAAAAAACATAAAAATTAAAATAAAATATTGGTTCTTACAGATTTGGGGCTCAAATTATGAGAAATGTTGTAATTATAGAAATCTATTTAATTAATTGCGGTTATTTAAAAACGAAAGGTGTTTTGGGACACTGGATACCAAAGTATCGAGAGGTACTTTATTTCCCCATTTTGTCAAACTATTACCAAACTGATACTCAATACTCAATACTCAATACTTTATTGCATTCCACAATGTATGTGCTTAGGTGGTAAACATTTGAAAAGAAACAATCGTGGACCCTGTTGGGCACAGCAAAAGAAATATAGTAGAGATGAGGACTTTTTGTTTATCTTATAATCTAAATTATTCTAAAAAAAACATTTATTGTGTATTTTATTTGAGTTTTAGAGATTTATCATTTAAATATTCTTGTACACTGTAGTAACATTTACTTAATAATAGATTTTTTAATTTATTTGTGAATAGATGGAGTTTTTTTTCTTTTCTGATTGATTCAGGTAATTTGTTATATATTTTTATTGACATAACTAGAGGACTTGTTGAATGTATTTTTAGGCGGGATTTTGGTAAGTTTAGTCGTGTTTTGTATCGGAGTGTGTATCTTGTTTGTATGTCTTCTCGTTTAGTGTAAAAGTGTGGGTATTTATGAGCGAATTTACATATTTCAAGTATATATATACAAGGCAGAGTTAAAATGTTCAGGTTTATAAAATGGGGTTTGCAGCTATCTATTTGTTGTATATTAACTAGGATACGGACGAATTTCTTTTGAATTGTAAACAGTGTAGGTGCATCTGTACTATTTCCCCACATTATTATACCGTAACTAAGCCATGCATAAGCATAGGCGTAGTATGTTACTAGAGCTGTCTGTAAATTTGTGGTTTTTTTTATTTCTCGAAAAGCATATAGGAATTTCGAAAGTTTCGATTTAGTTTTTTGTACGTGTGATTTCCAATTTATATTCTTGTCTATGGTTATGCCTAGTAATGTAAATTCATTGACTGTTTCTATTTTGTGATTATTATAAGTAAAAGCTACATTGAGAGGATTTTTTTGGTGGGGATGGAAAGTTATGAGTTTAGTCTTTGCAAAGTTAATTTCGAGGTTGTGTTCGTTCATCCAAGTTATTATTTTGCTAAGTATATCGTTAAGGGTACTGTTTAGGTTTAGGTTATCATGACACGAGGAGAGAATGGAGATGTCGTCCGCAAACAAAACGCATGGTCCGGATTCTGCTATGAATTTTGGGAGATCGTTTATGTAGACGAGAAATATAAGACATCCAATAACACTTCCCTGTGGTATGGATGCGTTTATCGCCTTCCTGTCAGAGTGGAACTTTTGAAGTTCGTTCATTTTATCATTGAAGTATTCTATTTCTACTAACTGTGCTCTATTTTTTAGATATGATTTAAACCATTCATGTGATTTACCTCGGCTCCCTATTCTGTATAGCTTGTTTAGTAAAATATCATACTGTACTTTGTCATAAGCTTTGGTCATATCAAGCATTATACCTACTGCGTATTTTTTATTATTTATTATGTTTAAGGCTTCCTGTATAAATTTATAGACTGCTAATGCTGTTGATCGATTTTTTCGAAAGCCATTTTGGCATTCGTTAAATATTTCATATTTTTCGCAGAAAGTGTACACGCGATTACACATTGCTTTCTCAAAAATCTTTGAAGCTGTAGGCAGTAGAGCTATTGGACGGTAATTGCTTGGCTCTGTTTTGTTATTTTTCTTATATAATGGTTTAACTAGTGCTATTTTCAACTGATCAGGGAATACGCCCTCTTCAAAAGACTGGTTTATTAATTTATAGAATGGTACCATACCATTGTGTCCTATTGTTATGAGTCATAATAAATTAAAGAAATATATTAAATTCAAGAAAATAATTAAACGGTCACAGAGAGGAATTAAAAAACAAAAACTTCTAAAATTAAATCTTTCCTTTAGAAAGGAACGTGTTAACATTTCAAAAAGTTTAAATAGTTGTATTGTTGAGTTAGATGAATGTAGGCAAAAATATGATATTGATACAAAGCTTCTTTATAATGATATTCAACACAAGGAGCACTTGCTGAAGGATATTTTTGAGAAATATGAGACTTCACAACAACAACTAAGTGAGCGCTTGTTTGAGGCTGGAGAACTACTGGATTTGGTGAAGTGGAATGCTGAGAGGTATGAGTCCCTGACTAATAATCCCTCATGCAGCTTTGCCAACCAACCATCACCTCCTCAGCCTCAGCCTGACTTGCCTCCACCGGTGTTGTCTCTTCCAGCAGAGACCTGTGTTAATACACAGAATAATAATAAATCTATATTTTTCTGTGACGAATTAGGTTCTGGCTTTGGAAAAATATTATTCAATTACCTTAGCCATAGTTTTACCAATCATAGTTATCATAACATAAGTTTCAAACAAATTATTAAAAGAATTGAAAGCACAAACCTAGATAATTATTCTACAATGGTTTTGCTATTAGGTAATAGTACTGGTATTACCAGAAAGGACATAGTGGATGGTGTGGACACCTTATTAAAGTTAAATATAGGAAAGCTAATGTTGTGTGCTTTACCTTACTCTGATACTTTATCAGATTACGAAAATAATTATATTTATAAGTTGAATAGTACTATTCACAGGCTGACATGTTGTCATAGTGACAAATTATTGTATTTTGACACTAACAAGTTTGTTAGTGGTTTTAAGTTAACTCAGAGAACTTTATCTCTGTCTTGGGAATCTAGACATATGATTGCTATGTTGATAGCACATAATATTAATGAGGTTATAGGTAATATAACAAATTGTAGTATTAGTGACGAGTCTGTGTTGTCTAGTTATACTAACAACATAGTAATTAATTCTGAATTATCTTGTTGTACGAAGGAGGATCCACCTACAATACCAACATTTTTGGAGGCCACTACCAGTCAGATAGGGTATTCTCTTCCTGCTGGAACTCATACGGGCATTCTAGACTCTTCAGTTGTAGTTGTGGAGTTCACTCCGGATAACTTTTTAAACTAGTTAGTAAGACAACAGAAGTTACCCCTTCAAATAACCAATTATTATTAGAGAATAATAAAAAGGTATCTTCTGGCAATATTTTACATAATAACAATAATAAAAAACCAAAAGGGGGGCAACATACTTTAAAATTATTCAATCAAAATATCCAAGGTTGCTTTTCCAAATTACTGGAAATAGAATTGTTTTTAGAAAATACCAAGTTTGATGTCATTTGTTTAACAGAACATTGGTTAAAAGATCATCAAGTAATGTCAATTCACTATGAAAATTATTGTGTAGTTAGCCATTTCAGCCGAAAACGTATGATACATGGCGGGTCATTAATATTAGTAAAAAATTCGATTCAATCGAAAGAACGAAAAGACATCATAAGACTGTCTGTTGAACACACCATTGAATTGTCCTGTGTTGAGCTTGATAAGCATGTTATAGTATGCGTATACAGACCTCCAAGTTACCAGAATCTACCTATATTTGATTCTGTAATGGAAGATGTACTAAAGAAACTTAGTGCTAGTAGTAAGTCAATAATCATATGTGGTGATTTTAATATTAATTTATTAGAAAATAACTCGAACACTATCAGATTATTAAGTCTTTTTAGGTCATTTGATTTGTCAAATGTTTTTATGGAACCAACCCGAGTGACAGCTTCTTCTGCCACTTGTATAGATAATATATTTTGTAATTGTGATTACTTACATAAACAAATTGTAAATAAGTTGCCATCTGATCACAGTGGACAAACAATAACATTTTGCACCTACATGCCTTTACAAAAAATTCAAATAAAGTTTAGGTCAATTACATGTAAAAATTTAGAGAAATTAGATAATTCTTTGGCAAGTAAATTATGTTAGTTTTAATAATATTTTTGATCCTAATGAGTTTTACGCCGAGTTCTATTCACTATTAAACAAGCAATTTATTGAGACTTTTCCCCTAAAGACTAAAACTATTTATACGAAGTTCTTATTTAGTGACTGGGCCACTCCAGGTATTCGTAAAAGCAGGGAAAAGCTTTTTGAACTTTATGGCCTAAAGCAACATACGAATAATACAAGCTTTCATCAGTATGTCGCAAAATATTCTAAAACTTTTAAAAGTGTGTGCAAAATAGCTAAAGCTCTTTACATTAGCAATAAAATAAAATCAGCTGATGATAAAATAAAAACTACCTGGCAAATAATAAATAATGAAACAGGTAGGAAAAAACAGCGTAATACTGAATTAAATTTAGAGACTGCACGTGGCCCCATCAACTCAGATGTAGAAATAGCTCAGGAATTTGAAAACTTTTTTGCTAATGTTCCCCTTAAAACTACCGAAAACTTAAATTCATCACCCGCGCTTTCTGCCGCCTTACTTAGAAATAATGTAAAAGCATGCCCTTTAGAGTTTAGGTTTCAGCATACAAACCCCCAGGCTGTTATAAAAGCTTTTAAAGATCTTAAAATTAAATCAACAGAAGATCTATGGGGAATGTCTGTAAAAGTCTGTAAATCTATCATCGAAACCATTGCGCCCTATTTAGCTTTCATATTTAACACCAGTGTAGACCAAGGAGTCTTTCCGGATCTCATGAAACTCAGTAAAGTAGTTCCTTTGTTCAAGTCCGGTGATAGTAAGGAACCCAACAATTATAGGCCCGTGTCAATTCTGCCAGTTCTCAGTAAAGTGTTTGAAAAGTTGATGCTTAATCAAATGTTACGTCACTTTAATAAAAATTCCATCTTTCATGAACAACAGTACGGTTTCACCAAAGGGCGTTGTACCACTGACGCCGGTGTCACCCTAATAAAGAACATTTTTAATGCCTGGGAAGAAGCACATGATGCCATTGGAATCTTTTGCGACCTCTCGAAGGCGTTCGATTGCGTAAACCATGAAACACTTCTGCTAAAACTAGAACACTATGGGATTAGGAATACAGCTCTTGATTTACTGAGATCATACCTGAAAGATAGAAAGATTAAAGTTCAAGTGAACGGCGTAAACTCATTGGGGTCTGAAATGGCAATGGGTGTTCCTCAAGGTTCGATATTGGGTCCATTCCTCTTTTTAGTTTACATTAACGATTTACCCCAATTACTTCAAAATCAACCGAAGATGGTGTTATTTGCAGATGACACATCATTGATCTTTAAAATAGATCGACGGTCACAAAATCTTGACGACGTGAATAACTCTATTCTTCAGGTCCAAGATTGGTTTACGGTAAATAATTTGGTACTAAATGAGAAAAAAACCAAGTGCATTAGATTTAAATTACCGAATGTTAAAAGTAGCGAATGTGACATCATATTGAATGGAGAAAAACTGGAATTTATTAATCAAACAGTTTTCCTAGGAATCACGCTGGACGAGAAATTACAATGGGGACCTCATATAACATCTCTTGCGGGGCGGCTAAGCTCGGCCGCTTATGCTATTAGAAAGATAAGACAGTTAACAGATGTAGAAACCGCGCGTTTGGTATATTTTAGCTACTTTCACAGCATTGTGTCATATGGCATTTTACTGTGGGGTCGGGCTGCTGACATTGAATCCGTCTTTATTTTACAAAAGAGGGCTGTCAGAGCCATTTATAACCTATGTCGTCGCGAATCTCTCAGGGAACTTTTTAAAAGGATTAATATTATGACGGTACCTTGCCAATTCATTTATGAAAATATTATGTATGTAAGGAAAAATCCACATCTCTTTAATAAAATAAGTGATAGACATAATTTTAATACTAGAAATAAAGATAAACTAGATCAACCATTTTTCAGGTTATCTAAAGTACATACATCTTTTATGGGGTACTGTGTTAAATGTTACAACAAAATACCTTGTGACATATTGCAATTAAATGAAAGAAAATTTAAAACTCATATAAAAAGTACACTTTGTAAACAAGCATATTACAAATTAGAGGATTATATCCAAGATAAGAGTGCTTGGAAACATGCTGGTCCTGCTCCATAGGACAATTTAGAATCAAGACAAAATCAAACTGGTTGCTAATGTAATTGTAAAATTTATTACTTTGTGTTTTATGACATTGATTTTACATTCTGTAATTACTTCCTTACACACTGACTTATTAATTGTAAAATTTTAGGAAAATCATCTACTTTTACAATGTTTGTAAATATGTGAGAACCATGTATCTATCACAAATTAAATTATCTCTCGTTGCTTCATTTTTAATTGTTTTTACCTATTGTGGTATAGTAATTTTATTCTAGGTGCATCGTCTTCACATATAATAATTATTTAACAAATGTACGTACATATACAAACAATATTGTAGAACATTTTAAAAGAGTAACGGTGGAGTTTCTTGCCCATTCTTCTCCATACGAAAACTACCTTTTGGAAGGGGCGACTAGAATCAATTTTATTATTTTGTAATTTTTGACGTTCAAAAGTGCCATACATGGGCCTATTTGAAATAAATGATTTGACTTTGACTTTGACTTTGGTAGTGTAAGCTCATCAGCGCATTGTCTGAGTAAACAGGGTGGAAGTTCGTCTATGCCGTGACTTTTTTATTTTTTAAGCTCTTTAACATAATATTTATTTCGTAGGGGTCTACAGGAGTGAGGAACATTGTATTTTCGGTAGGTGAGAGTACTGGGATACTTCTTGGCTCATCGTTTGCTCGTTCATGACTTACCTCGCCGATGGATGCAAAAAAGTTGTTAAACAAATTGGCTACTTGTTTTGGCTCCGAGGTTGTTGTATCGTTATTTATTTGTAGTTTTATGTTAAACTTGTCTTTTTTTATTGTTTTATTGGTTCGCTCGTTTATTATATTCCACATTGTTTTGACTTTGTTACTAGATTTTTTTATTTTGTCAATATATTGTAATTTCTTTGCTGTTGTTACTGTACTTTTTAATATTTTTTCATATTTTTTATAGTGTCGTGATAATATTGGGTTCTTTGTTTTAAGTGTAAGTGTTTTTAATAATCGCTTATTTTTGCAGGAGGTTTTTATACCTTTGGTTAACCATTTTTTCTTAAAAATAGATTTTAATTTAATTTTACGTAAAGGTATGCATTTGTTTAGGACATTGGTTAGCGTATCGTTAAACGCATTATAATTATCGTTCATATTTTGGTCGATGTCAAGAAACCTACACCACCTATCTAACAGATGTCACACTGACAAACACAATGTGTCTCTCTTGACTGCTATTCTCATACATATTTTAACTCTACTGCTGCTTCTTATGACAACACAAGCCGCCATTTTAAAGTATCTACCTACTATTCGCTCGTATATTTCAAGTTAAAAACTACGGCGAATGTTAAAGTTGCATCTAATTACATTTTAATGAGGCTGTAGCGTGGTCTCAAGGTCTCAACTCTCAACCAAGAGAATATGAAAGTAGAACAAAAGATCTCTGGCTGTTGTATTGTATATTAATGTCGTTTTTAGGGTTCCGTAGTCAACAATGAACCCTTATAGTTTCGCCATGTCCGTCTGTCTGTCTGTCCACGGCTTAGCTCAGAGACTATTAGTACTAGAAAGCTGTTATTTAGCATGGGTATACATATCAATCACGCCGACAAAACGGGATATTATTAATTGCACATCAAATAAATAATCACCTATCAATTTATTTCCATCACTTATATCTACAACGTGTAACGATAAATGCGTAAAACCTCAGACACCCCAACAGATTTTTAGTTCAATTTACATATTTCAGAGAGAAAGAAAATCATTAAAAAGATTGTAAAGGTTTTATGTGCAGTTTTAGTTCGTAAGATTCGTATTTGCATTGAAATAAAAGCTATTATTATCCCGCGTATGAGAAAATTTAAATTGGTCGACAAAATTTGTGTACATAGGTACACAAATTTTGTCGACCAATTTAAATTTTCGCCAAAATAGTTTGGCGGGTTTGCACATGTGATGGCTTGACCTATTAGTAAATAGACACAGCAACATTTTTAATGAAGATTTTTTGAAAAATGTGACCTATATTAAAAAGTGGTTCAATTGCTTCTGCTCGTTATTCTGATCAAACTACTTTCAGGTTTTGCGCATTTAACGTTACACGTTGTATGCTTTTTACATCAAATAAATTATTTCACTACGAATAAATTAAATTGTTTATCAAAACTAGTACAGGCAGATAATTTGAAAATATATATCAACAGTACATCAGGTACAAAAATACGACAATCATATCACAAATACTGACTGCACAGCAAATTAACCAGAGCGTACATACATAATACTCACACTCATAGCAAAATAACTATCCGTGTAACACCTAATAAGCATCTCAAAACTCAAGTACTAAGTATCCGGAACCGAACTAGTTAAATATTTTTACTCGCATCAAAAGGTCAGGTTAGGTTAGATTAGAACTGTGACCCCCTACGCACGAGCCGAGCAGTGCCGCGGTAGCGGCTGGCGAGTGCCAAAAACTACCAGAAAATGTAGAATATATAAATGTTGCTAATTTAGTTATATTTTGAGTTGAGTATTTTGCTGTGCAATCAGTAATTTTGATTGGAATTCGGATTATTTTTGGATACAAAAGTATTTTTTTTAATTTACGTTTAAATACTACATAAAATCTTTTTAACTTGTATATGAATGCATTGATCGAGGGACTCAGCAATGCGCATGTTGGCTGTTTTGTTGACAGTGTGTGCTTCAACAACATCAGCTATGCGGATGACATGGTGTTGTTGGCTCCCTCGGTCAGTGCACTCAGAAAACTTGTAAAAATCTGTGAGAACTATGCTGCCAGCCATGGGTTGTTATATAATGTGTCGAAGTCCGAACTCATGGTTTTTGAGGCTGTTGGCAAGAAATGTCCAGTGAATGTGCCACCAATAAAAATTAACGATGTTCCGTTGCGTAGGGTACATCAGTTTAAATACTTGGGACATTTAATTGCTGACAGCCTTAAAGATGATGCTGATGTTGAACGGGAACGCAGGGCATTGGCGCCGGCGGTACGGGCGAACATGTTGGCCCGTAGGTTCGCTCGATGTACAGAAGCGGTCAAACTCACGCTATTTAAAGCATACTGCACATCTCTGTACTCGAGCGCCCTATGGATCAGCTGTACCAAGCGTGCCGTCAGTGCGCTGCGCGTCCAATATAATAACGCCTTCAGGGCGCTAATGCGGCTGCCGCGTTGCTGCAGTGCATCAGAGATGTTCGCAAAAGCCCGAGTCGACAGCTTCTCAGCTATCGTACGGAAGAAAAGTGCGTCTCTGCTCGCTAGATTGCGTGGCAGCGGCAATGGCCTCCTGAAGGTGATAGGTGACAGGCTTGATGAGAGCTCCATTATGGGACATCTCATCAAAACAACGCTGTCTGTCGCAGTGTACAAGTACTAACATAGATCATAAGCCACATTGTTACTAACATCCTAGTATACAGGTACTAACGTAGATTATAAGATATAATTGTTACTAACATATTTTAAGTATTTTTTGTTTGTTTTTTTGTCAGTGTGGACCATAGTTGTCTGTTAAATAAATAAATAATAATAATAAATAAAACCATGTTTTTTTTGCCTACTTCCCCTGTACGTAAAGTAGGGATTTTTTTATTTTTTCTTGTCTGTCCCATGGCGTGGATGTCGTTGAAAAGTCGTTCTTAAATATTGAGTTTGTGAAAACCATTTTTGGATTCAGGGATCTGTTTGCTAAATATTTAGCTTTAAAATGCTAATTTTTGTTAGAGTCAATTATCATTGCCAACTAAATAGTTGGTTCTGGATATGTGGAAAAAATCACAGCTACTGCTGTGATTTTTTCCACATATCCAGAATATAATAACGAAATTAAAAGGAAAACTATCATAACGAGTAATAATCGACCAACTTACATTTCCAGTTGCAAAAACATATTCTCCAAAACATTCCGTTCGGGAGAACATGTTTTTCAACCATAATGTTAAGTTTGTTCTTGGAATAAATTCATCCCAACTACGGAACCCTTTATTGTGCGTGGTCCGACACGCACTTGGCCGGTTTTAATTTTTATTCAAAATCTGGTTTTCGTTCGGCGTCGGTTTTGTTTTAGCTTCTTCTATCAATCACAAAATGTTAAAACCTATTAAGTCACAGAATATTATAAATGACTTCGAAAGCATCACCAGCTGCAACGTCCTCCTATCTTATTATTCACACATTTCGAATCTCGTTATTCACACATCTTGTCTCCTCTCAGCTTCAGTGGAGATCACTGAGCGGAGATGTATCATATTTGTATGCCGCGATCGAAGCGGAGATGTGAGCTGTGTATCGCGAGCTGGCGACGGCGCGCAGCAGAGACTAGAAGAGATGTGAGCGGCGTGCATTGAGCGGCGCCGTAACTATAGATGTAAAACAACCGGTTTAAAACGTTTTAAATAAAATGTTGCCGGTTTTAAACCCCAAATAAATTGTTTTAAACGGTTGAAAACGCACCTACAAAAATAAAAGTACGTGCGTGTCCGGCGCGGCGGCCGCGCGCGGCAGTTTATGAAGGCGCATGTGTGTAGGGTAGGGTAGGCGAGCTGGCAACGTTGCGTCGAGTCACGACTGACGACGTCAACGAGAGTGCGTGTGAGTTTGGTTTTAAACCGAGTCAAATTGATTATTTATATCGTTTGAAAACAATGAAAAATAAATATATTTACCAACACAGAGTTTTTAGGTACTCCGTTATATCATTACCTCGGTAAAATCAAGAAAATGTAGTTATAATTAAGAAACAGTCATCAACACCAACCGTTTTAAATCGAAAAAAAAATGGTTTATTTCGGTTTTAAACGGTTTTATTTAGTTTTAAATGGATTGGTTTAATTGGTTTTAAACCGGCCTTACATCTATAGCCGTAACAGTTCCGCTCCAGCCAGCACACATCTCTGCTCCCGACTAGCCAGTACGCATCTCCGCACAGCTTCGGTGGACACACCCTAGCTGAAGAACATCTCTTCTCGTCTCCGCTTCGGACATCTCCGCTCATCTCCGCTTTGGTAGAGTCCGGGCCTAACACTCATTGGTAGTAAAACTGCATACATACCTGTTATTAAGTAGTTTAGTAAAATAGATATCTACTTTTCCATTAAAAACCCTAAATGGAATACACAATTAAAATTTACCGTCTTGGATACTCTCCAGCCGAAAAAGGGCGTAAGTGCCCATCTGTAAATCATGTTAGGCCGCTGCCGAACTTTGCTGAATAAAAACTCATTACTGGAAGCTACTCCTCCGAGGGTTGAACGCGCAAATTACTCCCCCCTTGCTACTTGGGAGGGTAGTTATAATGAATTCTAATTTATGGCGGCCATGATGACGAGCTCTTTAGAGAGGTGACGCCGACATTTTATGGAGATGTATTGGATTTCGGAAGGTATTTTGTTTGTGTATAATGATTGAGAGATGGGATGAAAGCAATGCATTAAGGGTTCATTATGATTTCCGGAAATAGGAGGCTCTGTTTACTTCTTTAATAAGATAAAAAAAAATATGTTTACTCCAGAATTTAAAGTAGAGCAAAATACATGTCGTTCACTTTAGAGAAGCATGATAATTAAAAATGTAGGACTCAAAAAACCAGTTCCAAACATCATTCGTCCAAAGAATTAGGAAAAACTTAAGAAAATATTTCCAATTCTTACATAACAGTACCTACACAAACGCTTGTCCTTGGCTAAAGTTCAAGGGCGCCACTGTAAAGAGGGAAGTCGTATGACACACAAAGATCCGAAAACACACGGTCGCAGGTGCCAGCGAATCCTGGGTATTTAATAAGCAAAAAACAACGGTAGGTATACAACATGCCTCATGTGTTACTTGTACATATACATACGATTTGCCCACAGCTACGCGCTACTACAATAGAATTAAATGTACCTATGGTAGGACGATGTTACTCAAAGTTTTTTTGCTTTGATATCCGTGATAGGTTATGGCGAATAAAGCGATAACATAATATGCAAAGATAATTAATTTATAACCTATTGAATAACTTTGAGAGATGTATGATGATTCTAATGATTATAATAGGGATGATACCTGGGTTAAAAAAAAGAAATTCTATTTAGTTCGTCAGTAAGGTAATAAAAAAATATTAGACACGTATTTTTTGCATTATCATATAAATAAAAAAATACTTGGATAAAACGCATTAAGAGCGGCCAACTCGTCATACTTTTCATACAAACGCTCGTACGTCATTATGGCGTTGTAACACATCTTTCTTTGAATTTTTTAAACTAATAGGTGTCTTGTGCACTATTTCTAGGTTTCTATGAAACCAAAAAATTAAAATTTCGAGAAATAAAATCAGTACAAGCCTCCCAAAATCTGCATTTTTGCACAATTTTTACTTGAACTTTGGCCGATCATAATGTACTCATAAATTTTAAAAGTAAAAAAAAAATCGGCATAGGAACCTTGCACATGTAATGGAGATTATAAATGACAAACATTTATTTTACAAACTAGTAAAGCTTACTCAAAAAAACGTATTTCCTGAAACAAGTTTCCGCACACTATTTTTCGTACAATGTTATCGCGTTCTCACTTGCTTGTTAGTAGTTCTCACTTGCGCTAGATGAAACAACATGCTTTTCGATCATGCTTGCATTGACGATAGATGGATCGGGAAGGGCCCTCTTAAAGTTGGGGAGTGGGGGTCGCTACGTCACAAGTAAGTATAAAATCTACATACCTGTGACGTTACGGTACATTTTAACTCGATGTATCGCCGTAATCTTTTGATAACGTAAAAAAAGAAAAAATACGTGTTCAATATTTTTTAATAATCTGAATCAGACGGACAAAAAATATGTTTTTAGTCATCATCCCTATTCTGTAAATACATATTTGTTATGGTCGCGAATCATATTTTGATCAAGATACAACCTGACACTGACCTGCAAATTGAAAAAAACGTAAGAAAATTTGAATTTCGTGAACTACCACTGCGGATCCACCTTAAGTCGTACTACTTATGCGTTTTGTTTCACTGAAAACCGTAAAAAATATTGGAAAACAATTAATCGTAAATATCGTATCGTAATGTTTACGATAACGAATGATCGTAAAAACTTACGATAGTCGAAATACGATTATTCGTATCGGTATCGTTGCATCCCTAATTTTAATAGTACAAAAAGTAGGTTAATTATAATTTAAGTCTTCGAAACATTAAAGAAACAACATCGCATTGCATGAATCGAAATTATTGTTAAAGTTACGGAATTCTGAGCACTTTGGTTAAAAGGAATTGGATGGCGTTCCAATATTGAAATTTATAAATCAGAAAATTCTGCCTGTTTTGAGACAACTATAACTACTTTTGGTGGCAAACTTAAGGAGAACCCGCATGCGGGCCCGCGAACACAGTAGAAGGAACGTAAACTTGTAGGAGCCATGCGAAATGAGCCCATGACGTGGCCAGAAGCAAGGATGGTAATGGGGCTGACAGTACAGCACTTCTAAAATGAACATCAAATTATATTTTTGATTATACGATGTGTGTTTGTCCGCAATTTTCCTTCTACTACAAACTAAATAGCTTGCTACTTTTTTTTGAACGTAAACGTTTCAGCACAAGGAAATATTATACAAGTAAATACAGCATCGTTAGTATGGCTTCTTCAAAGTAAAACTTTGCAAGTCAAAGACGGTTTTCGTTAGTTTACGTTTGAGATTATTCATTTAAAATTGCTTAAGGTTCATTAGTGCCTTGGGATCTAGCTTTACACACAGGAGAATCTAATCAGTCAAAATCTGTATCACTGACTTGGTACATCCTGTTAGGTAAGTGAATTAGAGGAAATCAAAAATGAATAGATGGAAAAACGGCGAGTCGGAATATTTAACAAATACTTACTTGTATGGAGACTACTTTAACTTTTAACTTGATATTTTTTTTAGGGTTCTTTACCTTAAAAGGAACAAACGGAACCCTTATAGGATCACTTTGTTGCCCTTCCGTTTGTCTGTCTGTCAAGACCCTTTTTCCAGGAATGCGTGGAGGTATCAAGTTGAAATCTATATCAAATATGTCCCTTGGAGCTTTAAAAAAATCAAGCTTCTAAGTCCACGTAATAAAAAAATACGACCATTTATAGCGACATAATTATTTTGATACTCGCAAATAAATCAAAACCTATTATAGGTAGGGGTCCCGTTGATCTAGAATCATGAAATTTGGAAAGAAGCAAGGTCTCCCAGTACAAAAGGAAAAAGTCCGAAAATCGTTAATTTGAAATTTTATTTCATATACAATTTTTTTTTCGGTAACAACGTTACATTTGCAGTTAGAGAATTGACCGTGACGTATATCGATGTATGGGAGAACATTTATTCAACTACAAAGTTAAGTTTGATCTTGGGATAAATTTATCCCAACTACGGAATCCTTAATTGTGCGTGGTCCGACACGCACTTGGCCGGGGTTTTGTTATAGTGACCATAATAGTACACACTCTGTTAAAATTTCAAGTATCCATCTATTATAGTTCAAAAGATACAACCCTGTGACAGACAGAAGGACAGCGCAGCCTTAGTAATAAGGGCCCGTTGGCACCCTTTGGGTACGTTACCCTAAGGCTGCGTTTCCACCAGATATATGCGAGGATGCGCAGCGAGGGATGTGAACCAATAGAATCGCTTCATTTACCTCGCCTCGGTCAGCACAGCTCTGGTGGAAACGGCTCAGCGGAGCTAGATTTTTGCGCATACAAAACAAGCGGGGGATGTGTGCAAGGGATGTGTGCGAGGGATATGTTGCGAGGGATGTGTTGCGAGGAATGTGTATTGAGAAGGATGTGTTGCGAGGTTAGCGACATTTCACAGCTTCGCAACGCATCCTCGCACCACACATTAATGCTCATTTTCACAGCTCCGCTACACATCCTCGTAGGCACATTTTCATCGCACAGCTTTGGTGGAAACCCCCACACATTTTCACAGCACAGCTAGACATCCTCGCACGACACATTCCATCGCACATCTCTGGTGGAAACGCAGCCTAAAAGAGTGAAATAACCGTATAAAGGCATTTCGATCGTCAAGTATTTTGAGTCAAAATGCCTTATAAATAAACATAAACAACGTTCCACAATCACAACACTTCCTTAATCTAAAATGGAACAGCCGCCTAGCCGATTGGATTTGGGCATAAATAAATAATAATTGTACAAACATACAAAAATCCAAAATTCAATTTGGCACCCTACTCTTCTTCACCTGAATAAACTCATTTATTTTTCCCCTTACGTCTTTTCCGAAACTCATTGCCTATAATACCTAACCCTCCATGCCGTGTCGTGTGGTTCCGGCGAAAATGTAAGTGACTTATTAAGTAATATTTTGAATTTATAATTTGTGTGATAATCATAGAACCAATATAATTTAAAGAGTGTCCACGGAGTTAAAAGAGTGTCCACGGAGTTAAAAGAGTGTCCACGGAGTTAAAAGAGTGTCCACGGAGTTTCTCGCCCATTCTTTTTCATAGGAACGCTCGCGTCGGTTTTCATGTCTGTCTGTGAGACCGAGTTGTTCTTGTTAACTACGCCACATTTTTGTGTATAGTATGTAACTATAAAACTTACGTGTTCAGAGGTATGAGGAATAGGTGTAAAGTTCACTCATCCTCTATAGAAAAGGGAGAATCCTCCGACCAGACGGGTGTCATGTCTGGCGAGCAACTGCCTAACCATTGATGTCGGATAGTCTTATATATGACATGTCGTACGCGCAGTAAACTCTAATTTCGCGATGCAGGATTCTAATCAAACAGACCATGAGGAAGAAGCGATTAATATGAGGTCCTTTTCCAGCATCGCCTAATACTCCTCCAACTTTGAGCACCGCTGTCCCACAGTATACAAAAACTACTTTCATTAGACATTTGGCCTGTGTTCGAGGATATCTAGTTTCCGTAATTCGTCTGCCCGAGGCAATGGCTCGATTACTGAACCTTTGCACTTATCAGAAACGCTCGGCGTGTTTCTTTCCTATTGTTCGGTTTTCTTTGCGAAGGATCTGTTTCTTTGCCAGTGACCGAACTATGTGTTAGCGATTTGTATGTTTTTATGTTTCGGATAAAAAGAAATGGATTATTTATAAGAAGTTTTGTAGGAGGCTATCTTTATTATTAATTTTCTTTGGTAATGAGAATATCGTGAGTAACTAGTTGAATGATCTAAGACTTGGAAGGAGTTTTGGGGCAACAAAGGCCGAAAAGCAAAGTGCAGTGATGGCCCAGTGGTAACGGCCCCGACCTACGAGTCGAGGTCGTGGGTTCGAACCCAGGCAGGCGCTTTACTTTGTCTAAATAATTTCATCACCACTGCTCTCAAAACGGTGAAGGAAACCATCGTGAGGAAACCGACATGTCGTAGAACCAAAAATTCGAAGACATGTGACATCTACCAACCCGCACTGGGCCTGCGCGGTAGATTACAGCTCACTCCCTCTCGAAGAAAGGAGGCCTGTGTCCCAGCAGTGGGAACATTTATAGGCTGATTATGAAAGGCCGAAAAAATATAAAATATTAAAAAATATGTAAACCTATGTAGTTCTATTACTAGAGTACTTAATTGAATTAATAAAATAAATTAAGTGTAATTTTTTCCATTGCGCAAGTTAAAAAATCGTCGAGTTACAAAATGTCTGCATACTTACATGGAGGCCTATGTCCAGCAGTGGACGTCTTTCGGCTGAAATGATGATGATGATAACTTACATTTGAAACTAACAAGAAAGAAGAAGAACACAAGAAATGAAATGAAATGAAATTGTTTATTCTGTAAATAGGATATCGGAATCACTTTTACACGTCATATAAAAAAAAAATAAGCTAGATGAGTTCGGCGTTTCCTATCTGACTACTCTGAGAAGAAAGGCCGAAACAAACTCAGAGGTCGCAGTCTCTTTTAAAGTCCAGACATAATCTTGGTCAGGCCATATGAGGACCATGTAGATTAGTGTCTGAAAAGGTCTTTTGAGGGAAGAACCACACAGATTTGAGTGGACCTGTCCAGTCAGTGCAAGCATTTGTCAGTAATCGTGGAGCTCAACTCAGAACATAAGGAGTTCAACTCGACGAACATTACCAAAGAAAGGACATTTGGGTAGGCCGCATAAACTACTCAAACTGCCAGACCATCACTAAAAACTAGCAGAGAAATAAAAATAATATCCACATAGTCCTCACATTCACAAGAATAAAGCACTTACTCGTACTTTTCAAACTGAAAACTTCAGTCAAAATTTCTCCAAACAAACAAACCACATGAGAGCCAGACGATGTTATCAGTCCAAACTTTCGGTCCATCATTATGTTCAGTCTCGATAATGGCGCATTTAACAGTTTTCTACTAACTTTTAATAACATTTGGTTCGGTATACAATATCATTACACTTAAAAAATGCTAACAGAAGGTAAATTCTTTATGAAGAGCTTTCACATCAAGGGAAAATCTATACAGGGTCGCAGGGACATCGACGCGAAAACTGTTACCATGGATTCAGTAAATGATTCTGAAACCCCCTGCGTTGAAATTTTTCGTCGGTTATTTTTTTTTTAATTGCTGTTCCATACGTTTTGACCGCGTAGGTGTTGCACTTTTCTATGATACAACTGTTTTTTTTTAAATAACCGACTAAATATTTCAACGGGGGTTTACAATTATGTGCTGAATCCATGGTAGGTTACAGTTTTCGCGTTGATGTCCCTGCCACCCTGTATTAAGGCTTATGCAGACCAGCGCGACACGCGACGCGACACAAAGACACCGCTCGCGTGCCTTTGTGTCGCGTCGCGTGTCGCGCCTGTTTGAAAGAGCCTTTATGAGGATAACCTAGAGTCCCTAGACGTTATTATCTACACAAATAACTCTCAAGATGCTACCAATGAAACGCCACAATATCCTAGTAGCAGCTGACGGATATAGACGGATCTTTGTACCATCACAGTACAGCGCCGTGTGCCGCTTGCCGTTCCCATGGATTTGTCAAAATACTTGCCCAGTTCCGAAGACATGGAATGACGCTATTGCAATTTCCATACTTTTAGCAATGTAGATGGATGCAGCTGTATAGTTTGACATTTGACAATATTTTCAGACACATTATCACGGCCTTGATGCTAAACTGTTTTCAAGAACATTAACAGATAGACAAATACTCTGTATAAATAAAAATAAATAATATTGGATTTGAGTGATTAATTTACAGTATGTTTTCGTTACTGGTCTTTCTGTTTTGTTATATTTGGTGCCAATACTCAGAAGGCCCAAATGAGAGGGTTTACGGACAGCACAAGGCAGTAGTCAGCCGGTATCATTTAATTTGGGTTAAGTGACATCCCTATGTGTTCGGAAGGGTAACTGACCCTCATAATGCCCGTGGGTGATATTTTTTTAACGTTGGAGGTAAGCTTGAAGCTGACAAGGGGCAGAAGTAACGGCTATAAGAAAACGAACAGTATTTTTGTTACAGTTGACATTTTGTCTAGACACTTTGAGATATTTTCAAAAGTGAATGTGACTTTTTTATTTAGTGGGTAGCAGTAGTATGCTTAGGAACCCAATACCTGAGTAGACAATAAGTATTTTCTAGCTACACAAAAGGCGGTCATCACGACTCATACATCACAGTTCCTATGAAAAAGTTAAAATTGGTCTAGGGTTCACAGTTACGACAGTCTTGCACTAATAAACCACTCTGAGATTCGCAGCGCCACCCCGCAGCTCCACACTAGCTCAGACGTTCACACCTAGCGCTGTCACGTTATCATGTTACGTCGACGCCTCGTGGCCGCCTTGAATACGAATCTACTATTATTCGTAAACGTTATAACGAGCTAAGAGCAGCCTATTGTTTACAAAGAGCTTTTTTTCTGTAGTAATAGAATGTTAATGTTTCATTGTGGGGCATGTCGTTGAATTTCATGATCTTCTGTTATTTGGCAAACGTTAGTGTGCTGCGGAATTGAAACAAAAGACGCCGGAGAAACAAAATGCGAATGTGTGCCAGCGGTAACATAAAGATAGGAGTGAGTTTTTATTTAGGTGTCTGTGAAAACTTTTGTTGCTTACGATCTTTGTTGCTTTACGTAAGACTACGATTATGTGTATCAGTTTATTATAAAAGTAGAATACATTCAAGCAATGCCTTCAGTTACCAAGTTAGGTAGCGCAGTTTGGGTAGGATACATGTGGATCCATTTAGATGGGAAGAGATATATTCGTTCTAAAGAATCTATTATTTCCCATTTTACGTAATGTCAAAACAGGATCAAGACCAGGCGAAGCTCAACTATATTCAACCGAGGAACTAATGAATCAATCATGTCTTGATAGTCAAGCAACTCAACCGCCACAACAACCGTCTCACTCCTGATTCGCTGCAAAGGGATCTTGTATTCGCTAAACCAAAACCCTTATAACTTGAGGATGAAGATCCTTAAGTATTCTGTTAAACAACTTAATCAAACTCGTTTATGGGTTAGTAAGTTCGTATACAGAGTTGTAGACACTCGAGCGTCCCGATCCGGTATTTGGGGCGGAGTCTCAAGTAATAATGGGTTGACAAAGTGATTCCGACAGGCCCCTCGAAGTTGGAGGAAAGGCTTTGGATTGTTCGCATTGATCGGATGGGAGACGTTCAGAAAGACTCCTCTTCGTGGTGCAAGGGAAGACATTAAGAGGATTTTGTGCTTAGATGGAAGTAAAGGAAGAAAATCTGGGTTGTTTGGGACATTAGATATTCGATCGGCATTTTCAAGATTGAGCGGCCAAAAGTGAGGCTGTGGCCACATTACTTTTTGGTCCAAACATTACGCCATATTGGTGTGACCTAGGCCTTTTCTCTATTAGTAAGGTAATGCCTTGGTAACTCCTGAGTATGGTCGTTGTTACTTGGAAACAATCTATTTTGTTATACAAGAGTTTCATGTTCATGTTATGTCTAAACGTGTGTATTATTATATGTAAGCTGGTGCGTATTTATTGCAAGGTAAACTCAATTAAAGTTACAGTTATTCATAAAGCATGAAATAACCTGAGTTATCTGTTATATCATATTTTAAGCAATCATGTTTCTAGAGCACAAACTAAAGATACATACGGGAGAAAATTACTTCCGCGTAGTAAACTCTTTACGTGTCGTATTTGTTATGTGGTCCAAACTGAAAGCTGATGCTGTATACAACAAAAATATACTGATGAATGATGATGATGATGAATATGATGATGATGATGAATAACCAGAATGTCACAGCACTAGTATTTCAATAGCGGTCGTACACGACGCGACTTGCTAACTAACACGTTTATGGTACTTTGGTTAATGTGTATTTTTTTGTAATGTGCGTTTAGTTTGTGCAGAATAAACAATTTTTCTTTCTTTAATCTAGGTTGTGATTGGTTTTCATATTCACCATTGAAATACTAATGCTGTGAAATTCTGGTTAGTTGAGGATACTTGGTGATTTGAGTTTATAACAAGTTATTTTTGAGGAGTGTGATAGACTACTGGACTTAGGTATAACGGTAAGCTGGTAACGGTTATAGGTAGTATACCTATAATATGGATATATCGTTATAGCTTGGAAACAGCATATTTATCGAGCTTCAAATTGCTTCTGCTCACTAATATTTCAGAGGTTGGCGGGTGTCTTTTAATTAATTTATTTATTGAATACATGGAGGACTTACAGCTAGTAAAACAAGCAAAAAAGGAGACTATTACCAGAGAGCCAATTACAAATCCTCATTTATAGACATATAATAATAAATTATGGTGTGATTAAAAAAACAAAAACACATCGCCTTAATTAGAGAAGCAATATAAATACTTGGCTAGCAACTATATGACTAAAGTAGTAGAGAAAAAATAAAATAATAAAAAACAAGAAAATTATATAACCTATCGCTAGGTGCTTGAAGAATTTGAGGCTTAAGCACCTTCTGGCCGAGTTGACACTAATTGTGAATGGATCAAAATCATATTCCTTGCAAATATCATTTAAATTTCTGCTTGAAATTAATAGATTGAATGTAAAATATTCAATACGGGCTTCGCATAAAGACTGTTGCAACTATTTGAATATATAAAATTAGACCAATAAGCCACCAAAGTGCGTAACAACAAGCACGTCAGATATTTCAAGCTGTCTATAAGATTGCCAGCCCATGGGCTTGTTCATCATCACATTCATCACCCTCCTGTCCCGCAACCCAATTCTTTTTTTGGAGGCTTTATCTTTCTAGTGATATCATCTTTCACACAATCCATCCCTCGTGATTTGGTCTTACGCTATCTATCATCCTGCTCAAAATCTTCCTCGCGACTTGTCGGCCTGTTTACCAATACCCACATAAAAAGTCCAACTCTCCCCAATCTCCTGGCTTGTTCCGCACGAGGGGCGAGTGAGGAGCGTCGCCACTAATGAAGCAGGAGTCACTGAACTAAGTAAATTAATGTACGAACATGTTGCAGCAGGTAAACGACCAAAATTTCATCTTTTAATGGCTTCCGTTGAATATACTTACTATTTTTTCATTTTATTTTGTTTAAAAGAGAGAAGGAAAAGTATGGTGTTGTTTTGACGTATTACTTTTGCAGAAACTATAGTCCTAAATATTACTAAATGCTGTGCCGACCCCAAATAAATTAGAATAAGCAAGAGAATCATAATGATAGTTCTAAATAATACACTGATGCCTTTTTCACCGATAACTAAGTGACACTTAAATGAATCCCTAAATAAGAACAATTACTTTTATCCTGAAATGTTATTCTAGGACTAGTATATTGTTTTGAATGGCTAGACACAGATAAGTTTTGGTCCAGCCGTTTATTGAGACGATTGAACATCCATCATCCAAAAAAATGGTTTCTGGATGACAGATGGTTAATCTTCTTTTCGAGAGTAATAAAATAAAAGTTGACACGAATGACCTAAGGCAGTGGCGACATCAGTTAGGACCAGCTAACGTCGCATGTGTGTGTGTGTGTTGTGTGTGAACCTATGCCAGAAAAGAGATCTGATGGCGAGGGTTTCGTGACAGTGCAAAGGAGGAAGCGCCAATCGCGACCGATCAAGAACCGCTGTGGTAAAGCACCCACAGAGCCCGAAGTAAGCTTGCGTGCCGCAAAGCCGAATACACCGGTGTACATGTCCCGCCTACACTACACCACTAAGGCGGAGGACATCGTGGAGTACGTGCGCCAGAAGACCAGGTACACGCCGAGGGTGCAGTTGCTGGAGTCGCACCGCAACGTCAACTTCAAGGCGTTTGTGGTGCGAGTACCGAATTGTTTTCTGTCCGTCGTCATGGAAGAGGACTTTTGGCCGCAGGACGTGGTGTTCCGTCGCTTCCGCGGACAAATACCACAGGACAGCACAAGGACAAGCTAGTGAAGTGAAGTGCTACTAACATAGTTTTAAGCTATTTAATAACACAAGTTTTTCAAGTTCTCTTTATATTAAAATATGTATGTTTAGGTTAAGGTATTTTTCTATGGGCCTGTGTCGCCTGAAATAAATGGTTTTATTATTATTATTAAACTATAGTTGACATCAAACGCTTCAATGAAAAACTTGAGTGTTTGCACTGTGGCAAGTGGCCAGTTTTAGAAACTTATAAATCAGTCTAAAAACTTAAAAATATTTCTCAAAAGCATAGAAAAACTGGACATAATAGAATTTCATCTAGAGAACAAAGTACCTCTTACAAGTGAATGATAGTATCTGAGAATTTATGCTTATGACCATACTCAGTAATAAATGCTGCTGAACTAGAATACTCCGTAAAATGCGCCACAGAGACTGCACGTTATGCGCCATTTCAAACTATTACAACGTCTTCTACGTTCAAATATTCAAACATTGTGGTAGAGTTTTGTATGGGAACCAGCACGGCTGCATTGGAATATGTTGTTGCAGAACCTACAAATATTAATATAAGACGTCAACATTATTTAATAGTCTTCTATCGACAATATACAGTAGGGCTTCTACTTGACTGAATTTAGTCGTTATTTTAGGAGGGCATATTATAGAGAGGATATTTATAAAGCTTCTGATCACACTACACTGAATCAGTTACTAAATCAGTTATGTACTTAGAATAGAATAGAATATTTTTACTTAATCCGTCTGCGAGGTATTCCACTCAGAGCACTGATTTTCTGAGCAACGGCACCTAAGCTGTTTCACTTACCGCACTGAAACAAATTTTGATAAGTGCGGTTCGGTGGAACAGTTTATTAATATTACATAATTATTCTCAGTCCACGAACAGCAACTGCAGGTAGTTTGCGTCTGCAGATTAAAACGCGACATATAGACAAATGTAACATCATCTGCCTAGCCTTTTTCCCAACTGTGTTGGGGTCGGCTTCCAGTCTAACCGGATGCAGCTGAATACCAGTATTTTACATGGCGCGACTGCCTATCTGACCTCCACAACCTAGTTACTAGGTAACACGATACCCCTTGGTAAGACTGGTTGTCAGACTTTTGGGCTTCTGACGACCCGTAACGACTGTCAAAGATCTACAAATGACAGCCGGGACCAACGGTTTAACGTGCTTTCCGAGGCACGGAGGGGTCTAAGTATGTAAAGATGGTCACCCATCCACGGACCAACCGCAGCAAGCGTAGCTTAACCTGATCGATCGACCCGTGCGGCTGTTATTACTTAGCAACAAGCCCTAGACAAACGTAATGCAATCTTTTATCTTTCTAATTAGAATAAGGCTAGCTTACTAACTACAATATCACTAGTCTGAATTCAGTAAGTTTACACGACAAAATTTAGCCAAATGGAACAAACCCTTAAGCAAGACTGGTTATTACTCCCTCCTTCTCACACAGTTACAAGCATGTGTTAAGCTAAAGGACTAATACTCCGAAATTAATATTATATAAATATAGTTTTTGGGGGTTGGCAACACGGAAGAGGCCGGAATAAACATGTTCCTTGAGGAAGGCTGTCAAAAAACACGGTGCAAGATTTAATGCCAGTTTATGTGATTATTATTGGAAACAATAGAAAGACCTATCTATCCCAATTACAAGTTGTTTTACTTTATACACACTTCCAATAGAATCTCAACAAAGAATACATGCGGTCAAATAGTGGCCATGCCCCACAGAAGGCAGAGCTCGTATAGCCGCGATTACAAGCGCTATTACCGACACATGCGGTGTAATTCGGCGCTATATGATCCTTATAACGATCACAGTACTGCTCTGGTGTTGTGTTATGTTTTTATATGATGGCTTGTCGGTGCAGGAAAAAGTCTTGTCTATTTTTGTTTGGTGGCGTAATGAAGAATCTTGGAGGGGGCCGGAGGGGTCACATTTTTTCCTACTTTTATTAGGGTTAGGTAAATGGTGATAGCGAACAAATATTTAACAAAATTGGTACGGTATGGTCATATAAGACGAGGCGATAGTGATGAGCCTTATCTTTTAAAAGCCTGATGAAACTGATTTTATAATTTTGTCGGGATTTGAAGCCACATTGTAGTGAAATCACTGGAAACTAGATTTGATGGCGGATTTAATTCCTTTCTAGATAACGCGTAAAAGTTATCACAGTATGAAGTGATCATTGATTGAACTCGGTTCGTAACCTTTCATAACGCGATTCCTCAATTACACAGTTCGAAAACTCTATGACAATAACTCACACCCTATTTTATCCTAAACTAACCACGTAACAGTATCAAAAGTAACATAAATAACGGCACTAGTGTTCCTCGCGTCCACATAACAGCTTCATATCACAGTTTTTGCATCCGCACTATAAATCTTTTTCCCACCCCTACTACTATACACACAGATATTATCCAGTATTTCAGGGGATTTCCATCAAAGCAAAGTTACAGTCAGCATAAAAAGAGTGGTTGTTGGAGCCTTTAATATGGTGGAATGAAAACTTGCTAGTAATAACTGATGGTGCAAATAGTTAAGGTAGAGTGTACTTCAAAGGAAATAATTTACGTCTCTGGACATTTAACGACCACTAATTACTCTCCTATGCAAACTGTACTGCAATTTCTGGCAATAGCTTACACTGCTTTGAAAAGGCATTCGCCTTTCAGTGAGGGTTCTAAGCTGGCTGACTCCAGTCTACGGAGTAATTGGGGATATCTCTGTATTCCGCTGAAGATAGCAAATCCGTTGGTAAGGCAGTGAGGCAGCGTCCGTAGTTCCGCCATATCTCTGCGGATTAAGTTACTTGCGAGACACACCACCGCTGAACGCTTGCAGGGACGGATTTGGGTTGCAGCTGATTTTAATTGGTTGTCGGTTTTGCTGTCAAAATGGAACCAAAAGAGGTGATGATATACGAAAAGGGAAAAAAAAACAGTGGCACTCCGGGAGTGCCTACAGAAGTGAAAACTTGTACAAGATCGCCTTGGTGGAAGAAAAATACTTGTATTGAACATTGGTCCGTAACGTTATCTAAATAAAGAGCACAATCGCGTTTACAAAATTCAAAAGTCATTTATTCAAACTAGGCTGAGAATCAGCACTTTTCAAACGTCAAAATTACATAAGACAGTCCCCCAAAAACGCCCACCCTTCACCACTTCCTAGTGCCTTTAGCTGGGAAGAAGAAGTGGCGCAACAAACTTCCCAGCAGCACAGCTGTCTGTTCAAGTTAGAAAAATGATTCTATACAATAGTATGCAAAATAACTTACATTATGCAACACAAAACATAATTCAAATGATAAATTATAGGCCATATGAGGTGTCGCTAACGGTTCAATTGTTTTTTCCCATCTCAAATATGCCCAACGCGCCTAAAGAAGTTTTCACTTAAAAAAGAAAAAAAAACGAAGAATAATTGAAAATTGAATAATTTTTTTAATAACACTAGGAGTAGTTTTTTTTCAAATTGCGGGAGAGCGGAGACAATAGACTTATGATGAGTAAAATATGAGACCATAATACTTGTGATTTCAAAGTATTTATAAAATGTAGAAAAATTGGGTGAAAATAATAATAAATTGTTTTTAGTGTAAACATGCTCGTTGTTTGGTAAATCAAATTCTTATAAGGCTTACCTATATCAACGAATAGGAAATATTATATAGATTACGAATCAGTTGCAATGATCAGTTTTATATGCGGTTCATAGTAAAATAGCGAGAAATCGGAAGAGGGGCCTCGTCAAGGTGGTTTCTGTGCCAACTCTAGCACCGCGCGCGCTCAGTGGTCAAATCAAATAGCGCGCGCTTCCCCGGCTTCCTGTTACACACTTCCGTCCCTTTTCACGAAATTACTTCCACAGGCTGCAGGAAAGCGAGAGGAAAGATTTGCAGAAAACCGAAAGGAAAGATGTTACACATCAATAATGTTATTTATCGTAAAATAGCAATTGTGTGTAATAATAGTGTTCAGTTAGAATAGTATAATTATGTATAGTAAGTAACGTTATAAGATTACCTCATTTGTTGTCCGTCCATTTGTCGAATTATCATCATCTTTGATTGTGCTGAAACCCGTTACCGGTGTTACCTGAAAAATTGCATAGATCATGAATCTTTCTAAACTTGGTTGGGCACAATTTGTGCAGTAATCAACCATTGCGGTGTAGAACCCGATATAATTTTATTCGATTTAATACACCGTACTGTATAGTGTTACTGTTGTTGTCTGAGAATCAAACGGTAACTGTAACCACAGTAAAAATCCGAAAGAAAGTGAAATATAAGGCCTTACCTTTCTGTTAGCAATCCCCGTTCCCCAAATCCGCTCCGCGTCACCGTCGATGCTATCTCCGTAATATGAATGTCGCTTTGCTAAGCATTACCTTAAGTCGTCGGTAACCGGCTATTGGAATACGTTGTTAGTTGTTACGTCACTATTGGAATACGTTGTTAGTTGTTACGTCACTACATTGAAGATATATTGCGTGGTTATTGACTCATATTGTTGTAGTTAATAGCGTTCGGTTGTTAGGCGAAGTAATTTTGTATTTGCTCTATTAATGTGGTTTAGTTTTCTTATGTACTTGATTGGTAAGTAAGCGAATGGTGTGCCTGACGGCTAGGGTTTGTTAACATTGAATTTAAGTAGGTCTGACTATAGCTACACTCAGGGACTTACTTACCTAAGGGTCGTCTCACCAACTTAAATTTCTTGATTCCAAAAAATACAGGCTTAATTATATATCTTGTGTCTTAAGGTACTTAAATTCATAGAGATCATCGTCCATAATAATATATTAGACATATTATTTCAATTTATATCAAACTTTTCCCTTAAACTGAAAAATTGAGATTATTAATTACAATTTATGTTGCCAAAACTAGTATTTTAGATCCGTTTTTGGAGATATAAACAGATATTCTATTTACTGATAACTTAAGTACAATTTAAAAAAAGTTTTTGAAACTATATGACATCAAAAATACTAAATAGATACATAAAAAGCTATTGTTTGGCAATCATGTTCAATAAAAGACTGGTCGGTTGCCAACTACTTCTGCCAGCTCAATGCCAGACCGAGCCTGGAGACCGTTGTAACTATAAGAAGGCTTTTCACAGATTTCTAATAATGATTGTTTTTTTTTTGTTGGGTAGGACTTGTTGTAGGTACGTCAATTTCGATCAGCACGCGTAGCACGACCACCGTAGAAACGAGTTTTGTCGACGGAAGAATAGACAAAATGACAGATAAACAATCACAATCTGTCATTTTGTCTATTCTTCCGTCGACAAAACTCGTTTCTACGGTGGTCATGCTACGCGTGCTGGAAGACCTTTGAGGGAAAGACAGACGTTATGTATGAAGATACGTTAACATGATTGTTAAAATAAGTTTTTTCTACAGTAAGGACCAACTAAAAGAAAAACAAAATGTAGAGACATAATATGTATACGCAGCTAAAAGTGTAGCCAACACTACAGCTTTGATAGGTCAAAGTATTGCAGACGTAAGAAAAGCTATTAAAAATACGAAAACTTCTGTTCACATAGCGAAGATAAGAAAAAACTCCGTTCAAACATTTGTAACTTTGTGGTAAGTTCACACGAATTACAAGGTTTCTAATGACTATTCGTGCTGTACAGCGCTAATCGCTCTGCAACGCTTCGTCGTCGCTCCCCGACACTCAGTGGGAATGCACTTACGTAAGAAAGTTTCAAATGAGTTATACTCGTAGTGTAATTACTTCACTACTACATAATTTATTTGTAACTGTAGACAAACCATTATTTTTGAGGTAGGCAAATAGACTGCAGAATTATTGACAGCTGCGTACGTGAAGACATTGCCAAAGGGTTTGTCGAGTCAAAGTTGACAAATTAATGTCTCAAACGTTCAACTGAAACACAGTGAAACTCAAAACAAACTTTGTCTGTCTTCATTATGCACATCAAATATTTATAGTCTGATAACAATTCAGTTTAATTCACATCATTACAATCTAGCTATTCTAATCGAACTCGACTTTACAGAAATGCCTTCAGTATTAAAAACGGCAAAAAACGAAATTATAATTTTAAGGCAGCCGAATTTGTTTTCATAGCCGATTATCCTTTGAGTGGGGTTAGCGGCCATCCACCCAGGGATGTAGGGGGGTAGGGGGGGGGGGTGTAACTCACCGGGAATGGTTCCAACGGTTTTTAAAATAGCAAGTTGGTAGTAGCCGTTTGTTTTTAGAGATCCTTTAAATGCGGCGCGATGTGAAATCTGCACGTTCCTGTCGTCAATTCGAATAGTAAATGGCTACGATTTTCATTTGGTTTTTTTTTTGTTGGTTCAATAATATGACGTTCTCCTTTTGTAAGTATGATGTACCTATATAGCTATTAATTTGTTAATTAAAATTGAATGGAAACTAAATAATTTAATCACAGAGAGTAGAAGAAAATTAGGAAGCGTCCTGCAGCAAGATGGATTGACGACATCAAATATATCACGTCTAAGGGTTTCCAGAAGCGATCAATTGCAATTGATCTATTGCCATCAATTTCTATTCTAGTAATATCGTCAATCGCTTCAATTGCATTTGGTGGACGATCAATTTGCACATCGATGTGTATTAATCACGTAAAAATTGGCAATTGCAATTGATCGTTTCGGGGACTCTTAACACCTGCACGGTATTAGCATTTCAGCATAGAACCTAGCACAGAGGTGAACGACATGCAAAAGAGGACATCTCCACCCAACTGTAGGATAGTGGAAGCAGAATATGATACGATAATAACAAACAATCTAGTAAAATGGCGACAAGAACATAATCTTATGGAGACGGTCCAACAGAAAATTGCATACTTGAACGAGATTGTCTCGCAGACTGCATGCTTTCAAGACATTTCTGATACTTGCCGCATACTTGCTTACCATGTTGTATGCACACAAAATAATAGTAATACAGAAGGTCAGTTCCACTGACCTTCTGTATTACTATTTTGCGTGCGCCTGTTTTAAGCTCGTTGTATGGATACAATGAGCTTAAAACAGGCGCACGCACACATAGACGTATACGTAGGACGGACGGCGATCTTAAACAAACGCCAGTCGCGAGTGCGGGATGGAGCCGACCTTCTGCACCAATTTGTTTTGTGCTTGATCGTCTACAATCGCCTCTATAGATATTCGCTTGACTAGAGGTCTGTAGAACGGTTCGCAAAGAGGATTACGGAGTTTGTGGCTAATTCCTACATGAATATGAATAATCTTAATAGTCTGTGGTCCTGTTATTGATATACCTGCCGGAATAGCCTTGGAGAGCAAACGGGAGACCACTGATCAGTATCATAATGATGATACCTCGTCTGCATATCAATTTATTTTCTGTTAATTCAGTTAGTTATTATATATAACTGCCTCGTTGGTCTAGTGGTTGCAAGCGCTAATGCTAAGCATGACGTCCTGGGTTCGATTCCCGGGTCATGCAAAATATTATTGGGGTTTTCCTTCTAGAACTCCTCAGTAGCAGCCCGGAGTTTGGATTTGTGCCCGGTTGAACAGGTTCGCCCCCTGTTACATGGGACTTAAACATAACTGGTTGACTATAGGGACACCTCTGCCTAAGCCTTCGGGGTATACAGTCGTGATGTAATGTTACGTTCTTATATTTAAAAACAATACGCGTACAATATTAGCTTGTTCTAAAACTTTAAAGCTTGCGTTTTATTCTGGTCTATTTGACATTAAAATTGAAACCATTATACCATATTGTCATTTCGATAAAAGCAAGTACCTATTCAGTTCAAAGTAGGCATTAGAATTTTAAAAGCGAATATCATAAAATTATGATGCAGTTAATTTTAATTGTGAATATAATTGCGTGCAATTAAATTCTTGAAATGCTACCGTAAGTGTATTCTTAAAGGCGCTTCAGACACTAAGCCGCTCTGCAGTCGTGAACAAGCGCCATTTACTTGAGAAGTTGTTACGTCGTGGTTATGTATGAAGGTTACTTACAAAGCCACGACTGAATTAGATTGGTGATTCCAAGTTTTTTAATGAAATACAATTCACCATTTTTCATAAATGAAAATGAAAAAAATAAAATAAAAAAAACGTAAAACGTAAACGTGAACGTGAAACGTTCATAAATGGTGAATTGTGAAATATGAAAATATTTGAATTGCGGTTCTTTTATTCAAGAATACTGAGTAATAAAAATAAAATAGCGAAATCTAAGTCTGAATGGAAAAAAAAGAATAAGTCTTCTTATAAGAAAAATATAACAGAGTCGAGTCGCTCTGCACACACATCTTCTATGCAACCCCCAACGCTTTTGAAACTAAAATTCTTAGCAAACTTGTAAAATTTATCTATTTTCTTTTGTACTGAACCCGTGCAAGATAAAAGTTAATATTTGCTCGGTCGCGATCGCGGGTCGATGAACTCCTAACTTTTAACGCAGCGCAGCAATCCCGTCTGTGTGAACCTAAATATTATATTTTTCAATTGCATTTTGCGATTAACGGTAAATGAATTTCGTTTTTGCTTTAAGTTTGTCAGGGTAGTTATTGTTATGATAAAATGCTTTTGTTTTGTTGGGAATCGATACTGGCGTTGAGTGTCCTTTGTTTTTCAATAACATCTAGCGTTATTAAAAGTACAATAATGTAGGAAGAAATATTTTTTCCAATGGACCTAATCTTGTTGGTCTGTTTCACGGAAATTACATTGAAAAACAGATCTACCTAATCTGAAATTGCAAAACAGACAATCGTACAACCATTCAGAACACCAAAACTCAATTAGAAGGACAATGTCAGGCAATTCATTTCACTCTCCCCGAACACGTAAATAAGGACGCATAATATTTCACTTGGCTCCTTACACCATCAATCAGCGACACGTCCCATCCTTATTTAGACGAAAAACCCAGATAGCCCAGGTGCGTTTCAACAAAAAAGATGGTATCTGTGATTCGGCGACGCCATTTCCCAGATCCATTCGTCGTGCCACAAAAACCGGTGGTTATTTTTCTTAGGTGGCATTTATCGCGGGTTTCCATCCGATGGGCTGGCTCACAAAAGCGGTAAGTAGCTGCTCAGCAAAAACACTCGGCCACCGGAGATAGCGTCGGCTTTTTGTCGCCCCGAGCCGAATGCGCGTCAATTGTTCGCCGAATTAGGCCGAAACCAATTGTTAGTATTCAGCCTATTGCGGGAATAGTTGGAATTCGGTTAGTTATAAATGGAAAGGCAAATCGGCTTGATTTGTGCAGCGTTGTGGCTAACCTTTTTCATGAAAATGCTTTCGATCCAGTGGATAGTTAAAATTATGTATGAATAGAAAATGGAGTTTCTATTCATTTCTGTAAATATAAATGATGTTTTAGAGGTTTATTATTTTAAATGATCAATACCTATTGATGATTACATTGCATTTTCCAGTGCATGAAACCCTGTGTTTACCTGCTGTATAACTGCATAATTATAACGCAATGTTAGATAAGCTGTGGATATTTATTTATTTGTCATTATACCTTGACTAAAATCATTTAAGTAAAATATTTTTTATGGAAAATACCACACAACCAGGCATGCAGGTACCCTCACTGGGCACTCGCTACACTCACACTCGTACTCACACCACTTTACCAATCCACGGCTCGTTCACTAATGAACGCGTGGTTTTTACACAAATTATGAATTGCTACCGTTCCTCGTTGCTACTAGCAACCGTTGCCGGGCGACCGGTCGCCGTCGCACCTAGGGTTGCCAGGCCTAAAAATAGAAAAGTCGGACACTGATTCATATTTAGCCGGACATTTTGAAAGAAAAGAAAATGATACTTTTATTTGTATTTATTACCAACGGTTATTCATTTGAGACTTACTTTACTCTATGTTATTAAGAGTAGAGACGTGGATAATACGAGCAAGAGAAAGAAAGAGGATAGACGCTTTTAAATGTGGTGCTAGACGCGGATGCTCCGAAATCCATGGACAGCCAAACGCACAAATGTGTCTATCCTTTCCCAACTCGACATCAGGACCCAATAGTCTACAGTTTGCCTACAGCGTATTTGGACCTTTTTCGGCCACATAATGCAAAGGGGAGATAGCAACCTTGAAAAGCTAGTCATTGTTGGCAATACCGAAGGAAAGAGAGCACGAGGCCGGTCGCCAAAATGATGGCCCGATCAAGTAAACGAAGCTACGCCCTCAAGCAAATTTCAGTAGGTGGTGATTGCAATTTTGGACCGGAGTCGATGGAGTCAGATTGCCCGTTTAAAGGGGTCCAATAATGAAGGACCGATTGAAGATGTTATTAAAAATTACGTTTTTTTCTTACTATCGTCAGTCATGCGTGCCCCGCGTGAGTCGCTCGCGCGCTTTCAATCTGCATCTTTTGGTGGGGCGGGATTGTATAAAAGTCTAACAAAAGCCGGACAGGTCTGTCTTGTATACATTTGGCTGGACACGATTGTAAAAAAGTCGGACATGTCCGGCTAAAGCCGGATACCTGGCAACCCTAGTCGCGCCGCTTTTTGTCCAGACTAAAATTAGTCACTCTGATAGTCTGATTAAGTTCTAGGGATCCTGTCAAAGCCAATCAACGACTCACAGATAATGATTTTAGATAACTCGGAAAGGGTTTCATTTAGTGCTAAATTGTTGCGGCTTTTTTATCGTGGGAATGGATTAACGGATAGTATTAAGTATGACTAATTTAGCGGTCTTGTAGATTGCTTGATTCTGGTAATTGGATTTAATTCCGATGAGTGGCCAGTTACAGTCTTCGCTAAAGTTTTTGGCACTGTCTGTATAGTTTAATTAAAGAATAAAAACCCCGATAAACTATCTTATGCGCATATTTCATATAGTCGTCAAACATTTTATGACCCATTAATTTTTTTCACAAAAAAGAAAAATTTAATACTAAGATTTAATGACCCATAGTTAGTATTTATTCTCCCAAAATGGGTATAATTACAGAAAATTCATCATCCAAAAAGGAAAAATTTAATACACCGCAAGAAATTAAGACTAAAAGCATCTAAAAATTGATTACCCCTTAAACTCTAACTAGCTGTTAACTCGGCACATTAATTAATATTCACCGCTCGTTTCCAGATGAATAAATAACTTTAAAATTAAACTCTATATTCGTATTAACAGTATTCAAGGAACATTTCAGGGGCCGCACGAGCGGTTATGGCAAATTCGGATGAAACCGAGCCTGTTGATTAATCAGTAGCCATTTATTTATTTTTTATTCCGGCGTCGTCCGCGCGGTGTAACGAGTTAATTTTAATAAATCATACGAAATTCAACGCTGTGTCTTTGTAATGGGGGATTGTCAGCGTTGAGGGTGTTTTATTGGTGTATCCTTGATGGTGGAATTAAAATGGTGTGTCTGCAATTTAGAAGACGAGGGTAGGATTAATTTTTCTGTTATCTTTTTGTGGGACCTCCGGTTGTGTCGTGGAAAAACTTCATGTTGTTTATAAATAATTTGCGCTCCCTCATTTCATAGCACATCCAACAAAAAGGTTTTGTCCTTTTTGCCCGGTTTTAGTTGCGATCCATTGAAAATCATGAATTACTTATTCATCTCACCATAGGACGTTCAATATTCCTTCGTCCACGTGTTCTAAGCATTCTATCAGAACTTTACCCATCTCCCATTCCCCTTTCTAATAATTCTGGCACGGTAAATACTAACAAACAATAGCATTTTCTTTTTCAAATTTTCTCTCAGTACAACGTTGCAAAAAGAACAAAAAGTTATAAATCTAATTAAAACAGAAAACAGAGCCAGACATATCCGTTCAACAAACAGTACTGAGTCGTTAACATTACATACTATACCTACACAAGTATCCACTACGCTTTGTACAAATAAAAGTGCTGACGTTGCATTCCGTTTGAGTCGCACACGGCTCCCTCAGCGTATTTTTGTGAGCGTGAAACAATTTTTTACTTGCAATGCCTGGAATGAGTGATACTGCTTGTCTCTTTTGTGTAGATAGTGTAAGAATTCTAATATTCAGAGTATTGTAATGGTGAAGTAAATCTTCTTTCCTTTTTTTGGGGGTTGTCTTCTGATACTGTACAATATCGATTTTAATAAAATTTAGCAAAGGCAGCTTTCTACCCAAGGACGCAGTGGGATAACTTTTTTGACATTTCGACAAATACTCAGTTTGTCAATTATGATTGTTCCAAAAGTGTTATGAACGAGATTCTTGACGTTTTTAAGCTATTGCATAGCTTTTATCGCGGGCTTTGAGCGCGGCGACCGAATCAAGAAATTCCGTAACGACAACATCACGTTGTCATGGGAACCGTCATTACATGGTAGGCGGAGTGGGGGGTGTTAGGTTTTTTTGACAACGTGATGTTGTCATGGGAACGTAATTTTTGTTTTATGTCATCATGTCATCATCCCAAGTGTAGCGTTGACAAATAGGAAGTATGGAGGTTACAAATGCTATGCAATAGCTTTACCGCGGCAGTCCCCGAGAGCCACACGTTTCTTTAATTAGTACAAACAAACATACCAACCCACCGCAGTTTTACTATTCAGTATTACATGCTATTTCTATAATAATGTAAATTATAAAACATTAAGTTAAGTGCTCCCTCGAGATTTTAAGAGCAAAAGATTTTAGTGTAAAATAAAAGTACTAGAGAACCATGAAGAACTAGAGTGGTGACACAGATTAATGTTGTTTGCATTCATTACGAGCTACCACGCGGAGCTTGTCGCTATCTCACGAATTATATGTATATCTTATACGTGGTAGGCATCGTGGTATTTGGGTTAGATTTAAATATTAATAATAATGGCTCATTTTCATTAGCCGATAACTCGGTCCTCGGGTTTCCTCTCAGGCGGGGTGATGATTAGTTAAGACATCATAAGTCGATAAAGCGGTTGGTACACTGTCTGCGGGTGTCGACCCCGTAGCGGGCGTAGCGACCAATGAAGTTCATCTGTCGGTTAAAAGCGTGTGGAGACTCACACCCAATGAAAATAGCCGGTAAAAATACTAAAACCCGTTTACTGAAAAATCACGCTCTAAAAAGTATGAAACAAGAAAATATTTCAGACAGAAATCAAGACATATGTACAAAAATGGTCAAAGTAAAGCCGTGGTCGCATGTCATTATAATTTTGTAGATGTACAAGGGGTTCAAATAAATAAATAAAATAAATAAAGCTTTAATTAATTCCGTGCAAATTACAAACTAATAACTATACCTTTTTTTTTTCATATTAAGTAATTCGCGCGGACCCCCTACGGGTAAAAGCCTCCTCCAGGAATTCCAGTGATCTTAGTTGCTGGCTGTACTTTGCCAGCTTTGACCCGCCACCTCCACTATCTCATCTACCCATCTAGCATTAGGCCTGCCTCTGCTTCTAGTGCCTCGTGGTCCAGTCCATTTTAACACTCTTCCCGTCCATCTATCATCTTTAAGCCTGGCTACGTGACCTGCCCACTTCCATTTTCTTTGCACAAGGGGTTACATGGCACAATTTTTTTATTTTTTTATTTTATGGCTTTATGTCCTCTAATAATTACAATCAGCAATACAACTCCATAAGTTATCAAAGGTCATGATTTCATGAAATTTATCTCCTTCTTTATCTTCTTCTTAATCACTATTGCTGATTGTAATGATTATAATTGAGTAAAGCCATATTTGTTACGACCGCGAATCATATTTTAATCAACATAAAACCTGACACTGACCTACAGAATTCAAAAAACGTAAGAAAATTTGAATTTCGCGGGCTACCCTGACGCTTTCCCCTAAATCAAAAAAGTTACATGGAAAGATCCTATGGCATAAAAGACTAAGATAGGTTGAACCGTTATTCCGCGTTATACGAAAAAGTACAGGGATATGTGTGGTATCGACCTGTGCAATAGTACCTAACATGTCAAAATTCAAAATTCAAAAGTCATTTATTCAAACTAGGCTGAGAATCAGCACTTTTCGAACGTCAAAATTACATAAGACCCCCAAAAACGCCCACCCTTCACCACTTCCTAGTACCTTTAGCTGGGAAGAAGAAGTGGCGCAACAAACTCCCCAGCAGCACAGCTGTCTGTTCAAGTTAGAAAAATGATTCTATACAATAGTATGCAAAATAACTTACATTGTCGTTATATACTTACAGTGTGTTTTAGAGTCAATTTCAAGATTAATTATTTTTAACCAGGATACGTTGAGGTTTTCTAAACGTTAATATTAGACATCATTTTACTAGGGAGAATATGCTGTTTTGAAGTAAATTGTCTCTGCTAATGGTAGATTTAAACATTTTGTGCAGTAATTGTGAAAAAATAACGAAATTGCCAAAAGTGGATTATGTTGTGGTTTTGATCCTAACCTCCTCGATTGCAATTAGTGTGTACCTTATTTGCGTTTGATCAATGTGCGTAAGTATAAATGTTACCATCACGCGTAAAAATATTATTTTTGCGTCTAGAAAATATTCTACTCAACAAAATGTAATAAAATATTTTTCTTTCCTGCGTATTATACTTTTAGACAGCCTCGTTGATCAAATGATATAACAAACTCGAATTAATGAAGTAATCTTGAATTTTATTTTCTGTTTTTTTTTTATCTTTAAGGTACCTATATGTTATTATGCTTACCTAAAAAACCTAATATAATGTAGGTAACTACCTAAGAAATATTATAACGATATCGCCCTAGAAAAAGCGACACAAAAAAAGCGGCCAAGTGTGAGTCGGACTCGCACATAAAGGGTTCAGTAATTTTACACTACATATTATTTTTAAATACTTTAGTTTCAAATAACACGTTTCTTGTATGGGGACCCCTTTTAATTTTTATCTTTATTTTATTTGTTGTTAGAGCGGCCATAGTAGTAAACACGGCTACACATCAAGCTATACATTTCCAGTTTATGCTGATCTCGCATTGTAATCGATTTCCGTACAATGGGAGGTCAGCTTATACTGGAAATTTATAGCTTGATGTGTAACCGTGTGTATCTACTCACTCTGTGAATATTTCAAATGTCTACCTATTACGGTTCAAAAGATACAGCCCTGTGACAGACAGACGGATGGACGTACAGCGGAGCCTTAGTAATTGGTTCCCGTTGGCACTCTTTGGGTGTGGAACCCTAAAAACTGTCTAATTCAGAAACATCGCTCAGACATCTAGAGAGCTATGTTAACCTTGAATCCGTCTGAAGTAATGCGATAAGAGCAGGCCCAGTGTCTCTAGGCAGTCAATTACTGCCTTTGTAATTCGTGCGACGCCGCCGCCGCCAGGGCCGCTGTGGGCACCTTTAATAGCTATCCTAAGTCGCAGGCTATTTGGAAAAATCTAATGTTTGCGTGAATCCTAGAATAAAAAAAGACGGGACTACCTATTACTGACTGAAAAACATTTTTATGACTAATATCAGATTTTTTGCATAAAACCAGGTTTTGTTAGGTTAATCGCGAACAACGACGATGAGTATGAACGCCGATTGGCTGATACGAACGTTTTATACCTACTGACGGATGCGCTGGTTGGTTTACAGCTAGATTCGAGTCTTGTTCTGACCAACCAGACTATGTTATGAATTGACTCTTAGATTAGATTAGAATAATATAAGAAATCTTTCTTAGTTTTCAATAATAATTCGATATTTTGCAAAAATCCTAGGACTTAGGTACGCAAAGATTAGATTTTTCCAATTATTCTGCGACACATGCACGGATCTGTCTAGACTTCAAACGAGTTTATTCTATCTCTTGTACTGTCAATATTTGGCTCTTTTATGTTATGTTTATGAGATAAGGTTTTTGGGCGAATTTACTTTAAATAGTTTAATTATGTCACTTGAGTTAGATTAAAGTACTTCATGCTGCTCTCTGGGAAATACAACGTTAGTTTTTGTTTACACTAAACCTCTTAAGGGGTCATCGTACTCATCATTATGAACAACTTTCACTATAGGACCAACGCTGAAATCGCGAAAAAAAAAAATCAGCTGTTCCCTACATTTCGACGAGATATGCGAACATAAATGTAGGGAACAGCTGATTTTTTTTTCGCGATTTCAGCTTTGGTTCCATAGTGAAAGTTGTTCATAATGATGAGTACAATGACCCCTTAAGAGGTTTAGTGTAAACAAAAACTAAGGTTGTATAACTGTTGTGGTAGCCTTTTTTTTTGGGTAGGAAATTATCTAATAACTTCTCCCGCTCTGGGTGGAGCGGGAGGGCGTGTCAGACTTTTACTGACTAAAACCCACCCGTGTTCCTTCGGTTGCCATGTTGCCGGGGGCAACGATCTCCCTTTCGGACTTCTTTGCAGCCCCGGCAGGCATCGGCCCTAGTGGACCCCGTCAATTCTGCTGATATCTCTTTAGGCGCGCGTGGAACACAACGCGCCGTCGACCCGGGCTTGGTCCTTATCGGACGGCGAGCTATCCATTGCTCACCGTCCGCAAGCCCGCGCCTACGGTGGCCGGAAATCTGCCTGCAGTTGCCACCACAATTTAGATTTTTAGTAATTGCTAATGTTAAGTGAAAATGGTCTTATATAAGGATAGCAACAATAATCGTCAAAAAAACCGATACGTAAGTTTCTAGCTTATTTACCTACGTTAATGATCAAAATAATCAATCGCCGAAACACGCGACTTTATACAAACTCAGGTACTTTTGAATTGTCAAAAGACTCGGTCATTCAGAAAGATGAAGCTAGTTGCCCATTCCAAAGCGTAGTAGATTCCTGTGGCAAGCCTCGGAACCGGTTTAATAAATACCGGTTAAAACCAGTTTATTTGGGTTTTACTCCGAACTTTTCTTAAGAACGTGAACGTTTTAAGAACTTTATTTTAACCTAAATTAACCGGTTTAGTCGACGAGCGGCATGTTGGTAAACGCGTTGCAACTTGTGATTACTTGTGAGGATGCCACGCTGAATAAAAACTAAACAAAAAACCAGTTAATATTGATCTAAACCGTTTAATCCGAAAAAAACCGTTATGTAAAGACTCCACCAAAACCGGTTTATAAAAACAGGTTTATACGAACGAAACCGAATGTAAAGGTTTTTGCGTCAAGTACATGATAACGGTTTGAAAATTTAACCGGTATCCGAGCCTTGTCCTGTGGAGAAGAACGGGCAAGAAACTCCGTGGACACTCATCTATAGACATCTAACATTTGTTCATCGACTGTGTAACCCTACAATTAGCCCTACCAGACTATCTCAGCCGCCATTTAAGGGTTAGGACCTGATAGGGATGATTAAGGATCCTCTAATTAAGGTTTACGTGTATTAGAGGACTACGGGTGCCTAGATAAAATGTTTGATCTGGAAAATTTCAGTTACAATGTTAAGGGCGCGCTCAAATTGAGAGCTATTGACTAGTAGCCGTTTAATAGTTTAAGAGGAGCTAACCTGCAATTTGATTTACGAGGTTAGAGCGAAATGGCAAAATAATAAATAATATTTCTCCAGATCATATTTCGTCCATGGTGGCCAATCTAACAGAGACTACCTTTGGCGCGGGAGATATTGTAGTGCAGGCGTGTGTGCGCAGACTCAGGTGCACTCTCTTTTCTCTTACTCTCATAGTCCGATGGGACAGCACGCAATCCGACACGACCGGAGAGATTCACAACGCCAACTTCCAAACTCCGGGCTGTTACTAATAAATTCTTAATGGAAAAACCCAATAACACTGCCCTGGGAATGGAACTCAGGAACCCACGGTTAGTAGTCGCGCTATTTAGTAGCTAACTATTGGTTAGCTATTAGATTACTCTCATTATGACTACTTCCTACGTAATATGCCAAAGACTTAAACCCAAATCAAATCAAATCAAATCAAATCAAATTATTTATTTGCTTAATACAGGTAGGTATAAACAGATGTTACAAATAAATATGAAGTACTCTGTATCATTACCTATTAAGGTTACTTAACCTAAGGACTTAAATATAACATGCATAGAAAATAAGTAAGCCGTTTGATCACCAGTTGACAGTTGAGGCGATCTCGAACAAACAATTCCTAGCTCTGTAATCAGTCTCGAGGAAGCCTCCGGCGACGTTGTCGGGTCGCCAAATAAAAGGATGGTCCACAGGCCTCTAATCAGAGCCCCGCGTCCACCAGACCATGTGAGGGTTAGGTTAAACACTCATTCCAACATTATTTGTCTTCCGAACCACCGGGTCACTCCAGACCCGAAGCTAGATGGATCCGATCCCAACTGTTGATACATGATTAAAAATACGATATTTTCCATTACTTACAGTGAAATATAAATATTTTCCTACATTAATATCGTTTTTCAGATTCGTTTGAATATAACTTGACGGTGGATCTGTTTGCATGGAATATTTTTCTGATTCGACTTTTTGTCCTCATTATTTTGAAGTGATATTAAGCTTCGTATTATAATATCTTACGTAAAGATGTTTATGTCATTATAACGTTGGAAAAATAGGTATATACTAGTGACTCCAGTTTTCAACCTGATCCTTATCAATATTAGAAAACACTCGGTGGATTCTGTCTGCCACCATCATGCAGATGCTATCATCGTGTTCTTATTATTTTCTAATATATTATCATCATCTGCCTAGCCTTTTCCCAACTACGTTGGCGTCGGCTTCCAGTCTAACCGGATGCAGCTGAATACCAGTATTTTACATGGACCGATTGCCTATCTGACCTCCACAACCCAGTAACTGGGTAATCCGATATCCTTTGGTAAGACTGGTTGTCAGACTTTCGTGCTTCTGACGAGCCGTAAGGACTGTCCAAAAGATCCACGAATGACAGCCGGGACTAACAGCTTAATGTGCTTTCCGAGGTACGGAGGAAGACGAGGTACGGTATGTAAAGATGGTCACCCATCCACGGACCAACCCCAGCAAGCGTAGCTTAACCTGGCGGATCGACCCGTGCGGCTGTTATTACTTAGCCACGAGCTCTTCATTTATGTTCTAATATATAATTTAGGTATATTGTTGTGACCTTTTTTCGTTTTCATTTTAGTGTATGTTAGTGGATACTTGTAAATGGCCTTTAGTTTCATATTGTTAAGTACACTGTTTATGTTCGCTGTAAGTTTCCTGAATAAAATAAATAAATAGATGTGCTTGCCTAAAACGGCACTATAGGTAGGGTTGCCATATTTTTGTAAAATAAATAAAGTATATTATGGTCAAAGCGGAAAATAAACAGTATCTCGGAAAAATAAACAGTTTTTTTTTATAGATACAGAATTCATTTAGAACCATTGTTGAAAGCTTTGCCTCACCAAATAGACGAGGAGCAATTGAAGGTATTTTCTGTCGTCCCATTGCACCACTTCACATTCATTGGTTGGAGCAGTGGTGGCCTAGTGGTAATGGCCGCGACTTACGAGTTGTAGGTCGTAGGTTCGAACCCAGACAGACGCTTTACTTTGTGTAAATTATTTCATCACCACTGCTCTCAAAACGGTGAAGGAAAACATCGTGAGGAAACCGGCATGTCCTAGAACCGAAAATTCGAAGACATGTGACATCTTCCAACCCGCACTGGGCCCGCGTGGTGGATTACGGCCCATTCCCTCTCACAGAGAGGAGGCCTGTATCCCAGCAGTGGGAACATTATAGGCTGATGCTGATGATGACATTTATCACTGAAAACATTAATTCTGTGAATACTGAGGCGGCAGAACTAACTATAATACTAGTGCAATCTAAAACATATTCTGGTAACAATTATCCATTTATTAACATTTTATTTATATTAACAGTTTCAATTTGAAATTAAGGCTAGCTGAATCACCGCGCCCCGGCCCGGGTGCACAGACGATGTTCTACGTAGTAGATGATGCTTTTTATTAAGGTATAGCTCTGGATATCAGTGAAGACAGTATATTCATATAATTTATTTTTGTTGAACAATAAACAGTGTTTTAGAGATAAACAGTGTATTACTGTTGTTTAATTTTCGTTGGTTCCCAGTTTTACATCCCATTTTTTTTATATTAACGATCCCATTTGCTATTTCCATTGAATCCATTACAACAACATATTGTGTACTTTCCAGAAGAAAAGTGATTTACCTTTATCACATTATGGTTTGCAACCCTAAAATTGTTATTCCGAAAATCTACGTCCTTAGGCTACTCCCTCTCACAGAGAGGAGGCCTGTGTCCCAGCAATGGGAATAACAGGCTGATTATGTTATGTATTTTGCTAGCAGTTAGAACTAATAAGTGATAGATTTATTTTATTCCGTCGAGCCGATTTTAACTGATGATCTTGACTTTACTTGACTTTGACAATTTTAGCATTAGACAAAATGGCTAACTCACAATAGTACCTAATCTCGCATAATATCATAATCATTGATACTCAAAACGTTTCAATCTCCTCTTATCTTGCGCTTGATCCGGAGTACAGTAACCCTAATCCACGTAGTCGAAACTTGGATCATATTTACATACATAACAGTTTATGTAAGGTGAACCAGTAGAAAATAAGATCAGAAGGCTCATGGCTGAAGAAACAATGGAGCCTTACTTATTAGAAGCCAAGTAACTGCAACTGTGCAAAAATATCATCGGCTTAAACACGTTTGCAATACGATAGGCTGTCTCATTTTAAACGGAAAGCTCTGTCGCCTGTGATACAGTTTTTCAACTAGTACAAGATAAAGGTTGATCTTTTACACTAAAGCTAAGTACTGTTTTGTATTGTATTGCACTGTAATGCTGGGGCCACATTAAACTTCGCGCGCTCTCTCTCGCACACCGCTCGACGTCTCGCTGAGTAACAGAGAACGTACGACGTATAGTTCTCGTTATCGCGACAATGTAGCCCCAGTATAAGGACAAAAGAGCCACTAGGTAGTACATGACTCTGTGGTTCAATAATTAGGACGCTGTCCTTCAAAAACATTTCAATTTTGTTGGTCATGCGTGGTGTTTCATTGGTTTTAGGGTGACGTTTCTGAGTGTAGCAATTGGCGACTACATTGTTATATTATTGAGTTCCACTATTTACTAAAAATTATTTACTTTTTATTTATGTAGTAAATAAATAAATAACATTGGTTTCAAGAATGGGGTTCGTTTGGTAACCAAGAAACGGTCATTCTGCATGGACACACATCGACTTAAGAGACCAGTACCTACCCTAATTGCGTAATACAACACTATCTGTTTTGATTTGAAACAGATTGCTAATCCATTGCTTCATAAGTTGGAAAAAAAATCTGCTCAACAACTTAAATAACGCAATGAATGTTGTTGAACCGTCAAAATGAAACAAATTAGGCAAAATTGTTTTTGAAAATAAGTTACGCAATTAGGGTACAGAAGCTCATTAAATTTCATGTAGAGATTCCTCGGCTATCAGACGTCGAAATGCAATATTTAATCACTAATAACTACTTATTTCACGTAATCTAAGTAGGTCATCACCTCGCTTTCTATGGCTCTGGTAATGTTCTACCGAATACAAATCGTTTTATGCCATCGATTCACGCGCTGCTCTGTTTTTATTTACAACAATAACGCAACACAGTACTGATAGTGAACCTTCTACATTCTTTCTTGTGATGTAACTTCGGTAAATATGTTCCGAACAGTTTCGAACTACAATAAACCTATATGGCCCATAAAGTTACATGACCTTATGAAGAGGTGCCAGGTATAAGTGTTCCAGTGTTCAAGTTCGATGTCCCGATGTCCTCGAGTTAGTGGCACTTACTGCCGATGGGTTATGGACGCGGCAGTAACCGTTAAGTGTAGCTCTTAACTTTGTGTGGGACTGAAGGTGCGCACTGGAAATGTACGAGGAATCTGAAGCGCAGTGTTATTTTTGTGCTAACTGGTATACGAGCGATAGTTTTACTATGGGTTATATTTTAATATGTGGATCACCTTTATCGATTATTACCGTTATCTTTTTGTTTTTACTGAGTGTTAGAAGCTTTTCTCGGGATTTATGAATTTAAATGATGTTCAATTGCTTACTAATTGAACGTCATTTCAAATAAATAGATAATGGTGCCGATTCTCTTGTCACAAATGACTCTAAACTAGACTAAAAATCACCAAAATTTAGTTTACACCTGTCAAACGACGATTTCTCATTCTGAAATAGACTAAGGTGACACAACTTAACTATATTTTAGTTTGACAGCACTAAGATGGCACTGAGATATTAATTTAGTGAAAATGGCAATTTTGCTATTATGAATTTGACGTTTTTCACCTAAAATTTAGATTTTCTATCTAAATCTGACTATTTCTAATCGCGATTAAAAACGCGTGGAATAAAATTGGTTGTCATGAACTTTAAATTCACACCAACATCTCGACTTCAAGTGCAAAAACAGTACCGTATTTTTTTTTCTTTTGCTTGTATCTCGAAAATGGTGTGTCCCATCACAAAAATAATGAAAATTTAACATGTAGGTGATTATTTTCTTATTTTTCATACAAAAATTGAAAAATTCCATATAAAACACGCCAAGACTACCGCCCCTGCGCGTCTCCGGCTCTAAAAAAAATTCACGTGGTAGGGATAATATGTGGAGTCGCGATTGTCGATTGTATTCGATTTAGATGTGTCAAAATTATTTTTAAATTTAGAGAAGTTATTTTGCAAAATAGCTTTGAGATTCTCATAGTAGAAAGTAAGAAATTTTAGTGACAGTTTAGTTCGGTGTACAAGAGAATCGGCACCATTGACTGTTCCAGAGCAAAAAATCTGTAAGGTTAGAAAGGGGGTGACCACTGAGGTCAAGACTAATGGAGAAGTAAGTATGATATAAAATAACATGGTGCGCGTGCGCCGACACTAAATAAATTGGGATAAGGGCAAGAGAATGTCGGTGTTCCTGAGCAAAAAGATGCTAACGGGCAGACAAAATAATCAATTAGTTGGAAAACAAAGCAATCATTAACTCGTATGCAATAAGAACCATCCTGTTCTAAAATAACTAATCTAATTCCGAATATAACTATTTAACCTCAAAATAGATACTAATCCCCGAATGAATCTTGAAGTCGCTACCCCAATATCATAATCTAAAACTGTATAATAAAACTACATATTCACAATATTTCAGGGATAAGGAAAATGATATGCAACGCCAAGATATTTTGTCTGTTAATTATATTTCTTTGCTAACATCAAATTCAATATTCTACTCCATACCATCACATCTCCTATTCCCCACATAATATCACAATTCATCCGTGTTCTAATATTTATCATGAAACTAATAGGTTACCTTAATTTACAGTAGATTTCCAACCAATACCATGCCAATCTATCTTTTTACCGAACCAGCCACTAAGCACATCTTCCGTCACGAGCGCCAGACCCAGAAGGTCGTTATTACTCCCATTTTCACATATCAAATCTTTGGGTGTTGCCAGTACAATATCCAACAATTACGTATTAATAAATTGAAACCTAACACGTAGTACCTTATAAAATGTAGGTACCGACCACGTACCGACACATCGTTATCGAAACTTTGTCACAACAGTCTATCCAAAATTACTTAAAATTCTACTCAAACAATAATCAACAATAACAACCCGTCTAATTACCAATTATTACTTATCTTATTTACTAATCTAGTCGCTCCCCACGTAGTCGCTCATATCAGCACTAACAAGCTAAAAACAAGCTAAAATTAATTTTAATTAAATAAACCTAACATTATTTCGTTACTAGAAGCTTTTGGTGATTGTCAGACCGCATGTTGATGTGCTCATCAAGTTCTAATCTATTTGTCTCTGGGTAACGACCTCAATGACACGTCGGCATTTTAGAAGTTGACTTGACTAGCTAGGCATTGTTGTTTGGAACCAAAGGTACCTAGCTGATAAAATAATATAGAAATATACATAGAAAGAAAATTATTTATTTAAAAAATGTGGGTAAATAATGAGGTATCAAGGAGATTTGCGGCGTCCACGGACTGGAAGACGAACTGTCGGTCGTCCGGACGCAAGATGGGCGGACGATATTGTTACCATCGTGGGCAACACCCTGGATGAGGCTAGCACAGGAGCGTGGGGATTGGCACAAGAAAAGAGTGACTTATGCCCAGCCGTGGGTGAAGTCGGACTGTGGATGATGATGATGTTAAATCTTCCACAAAAAACTCCAACATGGAATGGCGTTCGAAAACACGAACAACCTATTCAAACTGCATCCATTCTTTGTGAATTCCATTTGAAATTTTCCATTTATATAAAGTACCATTTAATGTGCTGCAAAATAGTAAGCACTTTAATATGGTCGCATTATACAGCAGCTAGCTTTTTATACAGCAGGAAATATTTGCAGGAGAATGTGGAATTTTTGAGAGACAAGAGATGGTACAGAGTTTCTTTGAACGTAATGAAAGTACGCGTGCAGGACAGTATGAGGGATTCTGAAAGTCTTTGAATTATTGTATTTTATTCGGATTTTGTTGGAGTATATTATATTACTGCCTCGTTGGTCTAGTGGTCATGAGGTTCTGGATTCGATCCCCGAGTCGGCAAAGTGTTGTCGGGTTTTTCCATCTGGAATTTCTCAGTAGCAGCCCGGAGTCTGGATTTGTGCCCGGTTGATGGCAATAGGCTCGCCACCTATTACATGGGACATAAACATAACTGGCGAAATGTGGGTGTACTATAGGTACACCTTTTTTTTTTTGGGTGGGAAATTATCAAATAACTTCTCCCGCTCTGGGTGGAGCGGGAGGGCGTGTCAGACTCTTACTGACTAAAATCCACCCGTGTTCCTTCGGTTGCCCTGTTGCCGGGGGCCATGATGTCCCTATCGGTTTTCTTCGAACCCCCGGCAGGCATTGGCCCTAGCGGACCCCGTCAATTCTGCTGACATCTCTTTGAGGCGAGCGTGGAACACAACGCGCCGTCGACCCGGGCTTGGTCCTTATCGGACGGCGAGCTACCCACTGCTCACCGTCCGTCCGCAAGCCCGCGCCTACGGTGGCCGGAAATCGGCTCGCGATTCCCGCCCCGGGCGTCTCCTCCTGCGGCGGTTAGGGGCGTGAGGGCGTGAACTTTGCCTCTCCCTCACGCGTTCCGCCTCCTCCTTCGCGAGCATTACCGCTTCGCAGAAGGAGGTGACGGCCTGCCATTTCCTCTCGCTCCGTACCATGGCCTGAACCAGGGCCGGACGCGAGAGATCACCGCCGCCGATCGCCTCTACGAGGACACGGCGTTGCTCCGCCCAAGCCGGGCAGACCTCCACTGTATGCTCCACCGTGTCCTCAGGCCGATCCACACAATGGTGACACCCGGGTGTTTTCTCCCGCCTTATCCTGAACAGGAACCTCCCGAAGCAGCCGTGTCCGGTGAGGACCTGCGTCAGGCGGAAGGTGAGGACGCCGTGGCGTCTCTCAAGCCACTCCTCAAAGAGGGGTCTTATCGCCGCAATTGTGGCGTGCCCACTATAGGTACACCTCTGCCTAACCCTTCGGGGATTACAGGCGTGATGTTATGTTATGTTATGTGTGTTATATTATATTATACATTTTTCAAAGGAAAAGCTTTCATAAACATGGCTGCAGAATGTAATTAAGAGCTTTTATTTGATTTTTTTGACAAATAATTTTATCTCATTACTAGCACAAGTAACTTTTCTTTTTTATTTACAGAAAAGATAAGCGGTTCGGTTACCAGGTACGAGCCAGCTACGAGCAAGCTAGCTGTTGAAGCAGTGACACGTGCGGGCTGATTGCGTTAGTTAGTCCAGAACAGTACGACCGATTATTTAACGCGACGATTTTTTATCGTGCACTGGATTTTCAACTTTCGGCGCTAAGCAATGTGTTGAAAATTCAGTGTGAGATACGAAATCGCTGTGCAAAAATTCGCAATGTAAAATATCGCCCGTGGGTATGAGAGCTTATAATAATTATAAATATCTGCTTAGAATGGCAATGCTTCTCATTTTGACAGTTCAATAGCATTCCTTTCGTTATTAACGGTATTTAGCAGACAAATTCAAACATAATTATGAAGCTACTAGCGGACCGGACAGACGTTGTCCTGTCCGAACAGCGCCACCTATCGGGTCCGATTGTGAATCTAAACCATTCCCAGATCCCCTTGAACACACACAAAAAATTTCATCAAAATCGGTCCAGTCGTTTGAGAGAAGTTCAGTGACATACACACTCACAGAAAAATTATATATATAAAGATAATCAAAAAATGCCATAGCGGAGGTGACATGACAGATGTCACCTCCAATAAAATCAAGAAAAATTGGAAGAAACATTAAATGTTGACGAGATCGGCCGCACGATTAGCACGCCCACCACCTCCGGACTCTTCGCTCAGCTCCGCTTCGCCACCTAAAGATGAATTAGCGATTTCCTTCAAAATCTTTCGGATTGCGAGTTTTACGCAATTAGGGTGCTGCTACGCCGTAGTAGCTACGAAATAGCAGTGATTTTATAAATACCCTTTTGATTTTATTGATAAAAAGATACAAATATTGTTTAACCATGTCGACTGCAGACCAGATAGTCCGGTTTCCAATACTAAATATTTAGCTGAAATTACAAATAAACATGATATATTAAGTACTAGCTGACCTGGCAAACGTTGTTTTGCCATATAAATGTTTGGGGTGGACCACTCTTATCACTTAGGGGTATGAAATAGATTACGACTGATTTTCAGACTTACCAAATATACTTATAAAATTTCATAAAAATCGATCAAGCCGTTTCGGAGGAGTATGGCAACTAACATTGTGACACGAGAATTTTATAAACATAGAAGAAGATAGTGGAAATGTTATGTTGCACATAATTAAAAATAATTTGCTTTATTTAGCTTTATTTACCTTCGAATAAGCTCGTATTTTATTAAAGAATGTTATAAAACTATTGAAACATTCACCTTGTAATAATATTAAACTTATTTGCACGACAAGATAATTTTACTTAATCAAATGTCAGTCATAGTAAAATACTCCGAAAATGTTTTGAATGTTAACAATTCAATGTAACATCACGGTTAACATTGATACAATCCACGTATATAATTTATTTCACGTAAAATTAGATAACCAGGTACGATAACAAATTATATTTCAACAATCGCAACCGGGCGGGGCGGGGCGGGGACGTGCGTGTATCACCAAACGAAACGAAAAGGAGTATAATTGTATTGTTGTTGTGTTGGAGTTTGTTGTTGTTGTATTGTTTGATCGCAGCAGGTCGAGTTCTGTAGTTTCTGCCTACCCTATGTACAAATTATATTTTTTTAGCCTCACTATTTGAAATTTCGTATGCAATTTTCCTTTCATGAATGCTTTCATTAATATTCTTAGTAAGTATTTTTTTACCAAAATGTACGAGTACCTACTCGTACAGTTTGGTTATATTAAAGAGATAAACTTTTTTGCTAGCATCCACCCATACATATTGAATACTAATAAATAATGCTTTCATAAGCAAGACAGTGCATTTTTAACAGGCACTTTCCAAATGAGTGGCCGCATCAGAGATGCTCTTATAATAAAAGTTTTCACAACCCTCTCTCATAGTAATATTATTATGAACTTTATGTAAACGGCTTATGGTTTTGAGCATGTGTGAGTGAAGCTGGGGAGGCAGATGTCTTAGCTTGATTGTGTAAATACTTAGCAAGTTTAATAAGAAAAAAAGAAGTGAAGAACCTAAAGACGATCGCGGGGAAGACCTGGATGAGACACGCATAGACCTGCATCATCATTGGCACCCTTGTTCCACCCACTGCCTATATGCCTGCTGTAGGTCTCCTCCTTTTTATGCCATGCTTCCCTGCACGCGTAGCATGACCACCGTAGAAACGAGTTTTGTCGACGGAAGAATAGACAAAATGACAGATTGTGATTGTTTATCTGTCATTTTGTCTATTCTTCCGTCGACAAAACTCGTTTCTACGGTGGTCATGCTACGCGTGCAGGGAAGCATGGCATAAAAAGGAGGAGACCTACAGCAGGCATATAGGCAGTGGGTGGAACAAGGGTGCCAATGATGATGAAGTTGAATGGTCAAAGACTTATGCCCGGTTTCCTAGTTATTACTTACCAGTTGTTATTAGGTTTGATAATTTTGAACACTGCTCATAATAAGATCTTCACTTTAAAATAGCTTTAATAATTATAGTAGTCATGGCTCATTGGCCATCTTCTAGATGAAAATTTAAAAACGAATTAATTAAAGAAAATGGAGTATTATTTTGTCGAATCAATATAGAGGACCAATAAGGAAAATCTGAGAAATTCAAAAACCGTCGTTCATAGGCAAGCTAGAAGTCATGACTTGGAGCTGTTCCTGGTACACTGTTATTGTTACTCATATACAATATAACGAGGTTGAACACCTGCCAGGTATTGGACAATTTTTCTTTACAAACCAAACTAAGAAAACACTTGCGAACAAACCTCAAATAATTCTGGGTTAGGCTCGCTTTTGTACCATAAGTTGTCTTTGTGATATTGTACCTACAATATCACAAAAAACAGCTTATGGTAGCAATGTATCTGATTTTTAGGGTTTCGTAGTAAAAAAAGGAACCCTTATAGTTTCTTCATGTTCGTTTGTCTGTATGGCCGCGGCTTAGCTCAGAGACTGCTAGTACTAAAAAGCTGTAATTTGGCTGTAATTTGGCATGATTAATCACACCGACAAAATGGTAACATAAAATCATGAAAAATATTTTTTTTAGGGTACCTCCCAAACACGTAAAGTGGGAATGTTTTTTTTTTCTCGCCTATCCCATGGTGTGGGGTGTCGTTGGAAAGGTCGTTCAAAAATATTTGAGTTTGTGAAAACCATTTTTGGATTCAGGGATTCGTTTGCGAAATATTAAGTTTTAAAGTGAAAATTTTTGTTAGATTCGGTGGGTTTTAGTCTGACAAAGTCTGACACGCTCTCCCGCTCCGCCCAGAGTGGGAGAAGTTATTTGATAATTTCCCACCCAAAAAAGAAAAAGTCCCCCCCCCTGCCAGCTACATGGTTGGTTTTGGATATGTCAAAAAATTCACGGAAAAACAATCACACCTAAGTAGGCTTTACAAGTTAACGAGTAATTATTGACAAACTTACATTTGCGGTTGCAAAAACATGTCCTTCCATACATTCCGTATGGGAGAACATGTTTTCCAACTACAAAGTTAAGTTTGTTCTTGGGATAAATTCATTCCAACTACGGAACCCTTCATTGTACGTGGTCGAATACGCACTTGGCCAGTTTTATTATGTGTACAGTAAAGAATAAGAATCACTTTTAAAATAAAACCTCTCATTGCTCATCTTCGTATTACTCTCGTATTTATTCATCAATCCACACACAATGAAATCGACACATCCTTGGTACAATCACAGATCAGCATCTATTGATCCATAGAACATCTGCATCAGTGTGACGTAATCAGGCGCTCTGCAAACCAACGGTCTTTGATCTCGGTTTATTGCTCGCGGTAGTTGCTTGTCACTGGCGTTGTTTATACGAGGCGAGTTAAGTGGTAGAGCCATTAGATTGCAGAGCATAAAGACAATAGAAGAGAAAAATGTTTCGAGCAATGCTATGGTTGTATGTGATCATCAGTAAGTTTTACAGATACAATCATGAAATTAAATACATTTATGTATGTGTGGTAAAATTAATCTGATTGAAACTAGACTATACTCCGTTTGAAATAAGATTAGACATTTAAACAAACCTTTTTTACAGTCCGTTCAACCGATTTCGACTTTTATACCGTAGGCATAAGGATGGCATTAAAAGCAAAAAAAGTGCTTACAAACCAACTGTTTACTGCAGCTGTCATTTGTCGTGCCACCAACACAATAGAAGTCAAAATCGGTTGAACGGACTGTAAAAAAGGTTTAGTTAAATGTCTAATCTTATTTCAAACGGAGTATAGATAAAACGTAAAAAGTGAGAAAGGAAAACATGTTTTTCAACTACAATGTTAAGTTTGTTCTTAGGATAAATAAATTCATCTCAACTACGGAATCCTTCATTGTGCGTAGTCCGACAGGCAATTGGTCGTTTTTTTTTTTGGAAGTCGAACGAACGATTATCACAAACATCATAACTATTCCAAAATTTGCTTTGCCGTTGTATAAATCCCACAATATTACACCGACCTTGCATATTGCTTCTTGTTGCTTATTGCTGTAAAATATTCATCCTCGCAGCACGTAGCCACGTACTGCAACCTTTGAGAACACTTTCAAGTGTGCAACCTTGATTATTTTCTTGTTTATAATAAAACTTTCGCAAGTTATTTTCAGTGAATAAAAAGTATAAGAGAAGGCTTTATAATGTTAAAGTTCTTTTACGTGGAAACGATAATATTTGACGTGTTTAGAATAAATAATGTTTTATTTAGGTTTACGAACCAGTGCGGTTCAGGCATTCAGTTAAATAACCAACTGATGGTGAGGAAAAATGTCACCACACACATCAGTATTGAATTAAAACAAACAAGGTGATCAATGCATAATTATGGCTTTGCTTTAGCGTTTGCCCTGGAGTGGGGTAAAAGTGTTCACTCTTTTAGATGTATGAAATAAATAAAAGTGCGACATTGCCCACCACTGGCAGCAGATTTGATTTTATTCATCCCGAACTGAGAAAAGCGTGCAATGAAATGGACCGTCCACTCCTGCGTTGGATGTGCACGTGGAGGTTTGCCACGGTTAACTTGTTTGCCAGCGTTTGTTCCGTGCGTAACTTGACCGTGGGCAGCTGTGGAGCGGTGACTTTAGTCTTAGTTGACCATCCCCAAATGTGCGGCAGCTTGAATGTGCTGGCAGCACCCACTCTCTCTCTTTTACTCTATTGTAAATCTACTTCCATAGTACCTAAATAACTACACTTAAAATAAAATATAAGTAAAAATCTTTAAAAAAAACTCAAAAAGCTTGAGGCATATCTTTAAGTGTAAAGGCGGGTTCCCACGGTGCGCGATATCGCGCACGCACTCGCACCGGCCCGCACAGCGCACGACCACGCACCGCGCACGAAGGGTCTTCCGACGGTGCGCGATATTGCGCACGCAAGCGCACCAGCCCACTCAAACATCTGCATTTTTTGTACCTACGTTCTATGCAAATAAATAATTATTCCATTCTATTCTATTGTATTCTGACGACCACAGATAGCTACACAACACACACCATGCCTTTTCCGACGGTGTGTGTCGGTCTGTGTGGGCCTCGAGATTCGAAGCCACATTAGCATTGTTCTGTTAGCTTTGGTGGATGCTGAATATAACTTCACATTTGTGGATTGCGGATGTTATGGTAGAATAAATAATGGCGGTGTTTGCAGAAATACAGAGATGTATAGTTTTTTTAGAAATGTACTGTATTTTCCAGCATCAACTAATTTGCCCTTCAAGGAGGAACCACTTCCCTACGTGTTTGTGGCAGATAGTACATTTGCTCTCACTGAAAATATGTTGAAGCCGTCTCCACGCTAAGAGAACAAATGAAAGATACCTCATTAACGGCATAACAATGTAAATGTCTATTAGCTGCTCCCAAATTACGATGATTATTTAATTTTTTTTACATTCTTCCTTGACATAATCTTTCATTTTTTGACATTATATACCTACAATCTATATCTATAAAAGGAAAGGGTGACTGACAGAATGACTGACTGACTGATCTATCAACGCACAGCTCAAACCACTGAACGGAATGGACTGAAATTTGGCACACAAGTAGATAATATGGCGTAGGCATCCACTAAGAAAGGGTTTTTGGAAAACCGACTTTTAAGGGGGTGAAAAGGGGGGATTTTGTTTGTATGAAAAATCTTATTCCTTGAGTTAATAAACTTGAAACTAGGCACAAATACTCATCTATGTAAATTATAAAGTTTGCCATTTTTAGTTTTTCTAAACTACCCCCTAAGGGAGGATTGGGGGGTGTCAAAGTTTGTATGGAAGACGCGCGGTCTGATTAACTCGAAACTCAATATTTATACTTAAGACTGAAAACAAATCAAAACGTATATCAGGGTTTTTTGAAAATCTACCCCTAACGGGGTGAAAAGGGATATTCATTTTTACAGGGGAGGATTTTACTGTTTGGCTTGATTAACTTGAAAATTGGTATAAATAATCTATATCAAATAATAGAAACGTCATAATAGACTTTTTCAAAAAATATTATTATCTCGCTATTTGCTATAGGGGATGAGCAATATTGCATTATGTTCGTATTCTTCTATAGTTTACTGCAAACTGTAAAAAGACTATCCAAAAGGTTAGAATATTGCAGATAATTACGGATTTAACCTTTTAAAAGATCATAATCACGCCATACCTTTATGGAGCTAAGTAGTCAATCATAACATATACAGGGTGGATGTTGATATGGGGCAATAAGGGCAGGTACCTTAACCGTTATCGCTATAAGAAAACGGTCTTAGGAGACTGTCCTTAACTTTTTGAAACATTTTGATCTACATTCACAGATTTTGAAAAAATTGTACAGTCAGCAAGAACATGGGCAATTTTCACAAAAACTTTTTTGATGCCAGTCGATCCTATTTCTTATTACGAGGGTCAAAAACTATATCGGGCCAACTGAGGTTTGAGTATGAGAAAATTCAGAAATTGCAAAAAACGTTCCATACATTTCGTAGGAAATGAGCCTGAGAGGAGATAGAACAACACGAAATATTATCCGCAACGATCAAAATCCGTAGTGCGCGCTTAGCCTAAGTTTTTAATATCTAGGTATTTCAAATTGATTCCTCTACGCGTTTCTGAGAAAAAGTGTCTTGACTGGCAACGATACAAATACAAATACAAATACAAATAGTTTATTTTCTTTAACAAGCTTGTACTACATACTAGTGATAGAAGTGTCCCTTTAAGCAAGTAAATGCCTGTATTAGGACACTCCACTCTTCCGTAACTTAAATTTACATAATGTACACAAGAGATGCCACTGTTTACTATTTATAAATTAATTACAATTTTAAGAATTAGATTAGATTAGATTAAATATAACTTAGTGTGCGTTTTGTGTATGTAATGTGAGGTGAGGTGGGCATAATTATGTGATTTGTGTTATGGGATGTATGTTAGTGTAGGATGTGTGTGTGTGTGTGTGTGACCTGTATGTGTGTAGTTGTAAAAGTTGTGCAGGAGAGTAAGTGTGTGCATGAATGAGTGAGTTATGATGTGTGCTGCAGGAGGGCCTCAGTGTCCTCATATGATAGTGGTTTTATCCATTTGATGACAAGTTTTTTACATTCTAGAAATTGTTTGGTGTAGATATATATTTCTTTATTTATTTTATTATAGAGTTGAGATGACCGTTTCTCGTATTGCCTGCTACAAAACCTGGTTTTTGTTTGAGGAATCGGTGCTATAACATCTTTCCTCCTTTTTGATAAGATAGCGGTATCATAAGGCAGCTCTTTGTGTTTTTTCAAAATAGTCTGAACAATGTAAAGTTTTCTCACCGAAAGCAAATCACTTATCTGATAAAGACTCTCGGTGGGAAATCTAATCCTTTTAAAGAACATGATTTTTATTAGGGCTCGTTGAACTCGTTCCACAGTAATAAATTTGGATTTAGCTGCCCCTCCCCAAATTGGGATGCAGTACACCAAAACAGACTGCACTAAAGCAATATAAATATCCTTTAATAGATTTCCAAAAGGGTCTCCGGTATCAGTAGCATTTTTTGGAACAACATATCTCAGTGTTTTAAAAATCCAGCTGAGTTTACGAATCCTATTTGAGACCTGCTCAAGGTGAGGATACCAAGATAATCTCTGGTCAATCATGATACCCAAATATTTAGTTTGGGTGACCTTATTTATGGTAGGGCAGTCACAGGTTTCGCTTTGAGTGTCACCACATTTGTGAACTTTAATTGTGAGGTCCTTATCCGGTTGTGTGCGATTACATATACTAAAGCATATATAATTAGTTTTAGAGGTGTTCAACGTCAGTAGATTATTATTTAGCCATATAGAAATTTGGGCCATACCACATGACGCACTTTGCTGTACGTCATCCCAGGATCTCCCCGAGAAAACGACAGCCGTGTCATCTGCATAAGAAAATACTTTGGCATTATTAATTTTCATATTACAGAGATCGTTGATATATATTAGAAAGAGTGTGGGTCCCAAAACACTACCCTGAGGCACGCCGTATAACACTTCTGCATCATCACTGACGTATTGCCCCAGCTTAACCCTTTGCATCCTGTTAGACAGATAATCTTTAAGAAGATTGAGTGAAGTTCCTCTTACACCAACGTTTTCTAGTTTGTTCACAAGGATTGGCACAGAGACGGTGTCGAATGCCTTTTTAAGATCCAGAAAGATGGTTAAACATTTATTTTTTCTATCGAGTTGATTGGCAACTAGCGAGTTTAAGGCGGTAACTGCGTCTTCGGTAGATATATTCTGCCTAAAACCAAATTGTGTTTTGGATAGTGTTTTATATTTATCTAAGAATTTAAGAAGTCTACTATTTATTAATTTTTCCAAGATTTTCGATATAGCTGGAAGGACAGATATCGGCCTATAGTTGTTGAGGTCGTCTCTGTCCCCACCCTTGTGAACCGGGGTAATAATAGATTTTTTAAGGGAAGCTGGGAAAACACCATCTCTAAAACAGAGATTTGCAAGATGTGTTATAATTGGGACAACCTCCTCCCGTATATACTTTAAAAATCTTGTGGGGATATTGTCCCAGCCAGCGGCACTATCCGACTTTAGGTTCATCAGGATTCTGTCTACTTCATTGAGGTCTGTGTCCAAGAGTACAAAGGAATTAGTTTGTTTTGACAGTCGATCAGGTACATAATTAGGGTCATTATTTGCGCTAGGTTGAATTTGTTGGGCCAGTTGTTTGCCAATATTTACGAAATAATCATTTATACAATTAGCCGATTCAGTAGGGGTTGGTTTAATATTAGTTAGTTCAATGTTTTGGCTTTTAGATTTATTTATGTAGGTTATTGTTTTAATATTTTTCCAAAGCAATTTATTGTTTGATTTTGACTTAGCAAGTAATTCTCGATCATGTTTTCTTTTCATTTTTTTTATGAGTCCGTTGCAGTGATTTCTATACCGATTGTATATTATTTTATTTACTTCGTTGTGCGGGTCACTTCTAAATGTCTTTTGCAATTTATTCCGATTCTTAATACAACGAAGTATGCCTGGGGTTATCCATGGTTTAATTATACGCTTACTGTTTGGAATTTTAGCTGTGGTAGTGTTAAGATTAATTGTTTCAGTTAGTTTAGTAATGAGTATCTCCGTCAATAAATTGGGGTCGTCACAGAACAATAATTCCGCAATTTTTTTTTCACGTATTTGTTTTAAAGCTTGCTCGAAATTTATACGAGTAGTGGTTTTGTTTGCAACTTGTGTGTATTTTTGCTTACGCAGTGACATAAAAGTAGTGTAGTGGTCAGTGACAGTGGTATGAAGGATAGCGATAAATGCGGACGCCTTTTTTTTGTTAATTTTTATCATAAAATGATCCAAGCAATTCCTTTCCCTAGTGGGTAATGTATGTCCAGGGAGTATACCATGTAATGACAACATATTTAAATAGTTCACTCTATTTTTACTGTCCTGTGACGTCTCTATGTCTTTAGTTCTAATATTGATGTTTATATCTCCCGCTATGATTATGTTTTTTTGCGATGTTATAGTATCAAGGTGAGTGCAAAGAGAGTCAATGAAATTGTCAGTGTTTGTGTTTGATGGAGAGCGGTATATACACAAAATATGGTTATTCAGAACATCTACCTGGAGACAGGACGCTTGGGCCAACTTTATTTCCTTTACTTTTGGTTTTAATGTGTCCTTAACATAGGCTACCACTCCGTCATTTTGGTTTAAATGTCGAGTAGAAGCAAAACAGTGGTAATTATTTAGTTTAGGAATTGGTTTGTTATCGTTTAGTCGACACTCTGTTAAGATTATGATGTCAGTTTGAAATTTAAAAGTAGACAACAGAAGGGAGAAATCATCGAAGTTACTGTAAACGCTTCTAATATTCTGAGAGACAATCGTTAAGTCATTTTTATTTACTGTAATGTATTTTGAGATCTCAGAGCAATCACATTCAATTGTACGCGCTATTTCAATATTGTCAATTTCATTTATGGTTTGTAGGTTATCTCCCATTTAACATAGTTCCAGTTGAATAGTCGTCACGAGCAAGATTTACAGAAAAAATATAGGCTGATTGTATTCGGGCTGGGTTAAAGACGATAGAAGTGGTTTTGTATAAAAAGCGCAGCAATAATAACGTTTGTATGAATGATGATGTGAGGTCGTGTAGTAGATGTATAATATGAATTTGAGTAAATAAGTGGTGTATTTGTAGTTTGTGTGTGTAAAGTTCAGAAAAAGTGTTATATAGTGTATGTGTAACAAAATAACTTGTTATGGTATCTATGGAAACGTGGTTAATTAACAAAATACAAGATGATATATAACAATAACAAAGAGTAGGTAACAAAAGAATAATATAAGGCAATAACATAATTAGTTTTAGAGTTAGGTATTGGATGAACATAGAGTTGTAGTCTAATAGTCACTTTTTTAATATTAGCTGATGTACCTGTTCTTCACTTTTAATAGCTAAAGTTGGCGAATGCTCGTCCTTCTTAAGATAGACTTTGCCATAGGCGATGTCATCCTTAAAGGGTTTCCGTTTTTCATTTTGAGGTACGGAACCCTAAAACAGATTTATTATCTTTCTGTTTGTTACCTTTTCATGCCGTAACGGCTGAACAGATTTAGATGAAAGGCATACGGATAGGCCATGACCTGGGTTAGGACATATGATAAATACTCTGAATATCGGTAGTACGTTCCTGTGGGATATTTTCCGACCTTTACGCGTGCGAAGCCGCGGGCTAAAGCTAGTTTTAATATTGTTTTTATCAAATTAGATTTGTTACAGCTGTAGTGGCAATCACGTTATTTGGTTTAAATAGGTCCTTATTTTTATTTTAGGGTACTTAAGAAACCATTTTTATTGGAACCAAAAGTACTTATCCAATATTGTTATGAAGAGTTGTTTACTGTGCAACTTTTTAAGGCAATCTAAAAATTCACCACGAATACCGGTACTTTTGATACTGAAAATGAAGGTGGAGAGCATCCAGGCTCATGGCCAAATGATCCTCAAGGAAATACTTTCTTGATATCTATGAGGAATCTTCCAAGAAGAGCAACTTTTTTGAACACACAATTTTTTAAATTTTAATATTACATAACATGGGCAGAGGTGTCCCTGTAGCAGGTACCCCCACATTTCGGCAGTTATGTTTAAGTCCCATGTAATAGGGGGCGAGTCTATTGCCATCAACCCGGGCACAAATTCAGACTCCGAGCTGCTACTGAGAAATTTCAGATAGAAAAAAACTTTTTACAAAAAAAAAAACAACCGACCTCCAAAAAAGCACTACAAAGTGAAAAATAACTTTAATTTCGGAAGTTGGTGTCTTGGGTTTTGTATTTTCGTTTTTTGCCACCGACTTCCGAAATTAAAGTTATTTTTCACTTTGTAGTGTTTTTTTGGAGGTCGGTTGTTTTTTTTTGTAAAAAGTTTTTATTTTTCACTTTTTAGTTGTGGTACCTACGTACCACAACTAAAACACACATTTGAATACCACTACCTGCTACCAGTGACAGAAACTTATCAATATCATCTACATACTAAGTGGGAAAAAAATACGTGTTTTGTAACTAACTCAAAAACTATCCAAGCATAGTTAATAAAATTTATATGGGACCAATTTGAGAGCATACCCTTTCAAACAAAAAAAGAATTTTGAAACTCGGTTCACAATTGAGGGAGAAATCGGAGGACATAAATAAAAAAAAAACAAACATACGCGACGAACATACCTCCTCCTTTTTGGAAGTCGGTTGAAAACCCAATAACACTGCCCGACCCGGGAATCGAACCCAGGACCTCAGCAGTAGCGCTTGCAACCACTAGACCAACAAGGCAGTCAATTTTAATATTCTTTTCTGAAATTGCTATTGTTTTTATAATTTTCTCAGTTTTGATGTTGTATTTCCTGTACGTGTCCCAAAAAAAAAAATCTTTCTTTCTAACTCTATCTGCTAAGACCATCTATCTATACATATAATAAAATCGTAGCGAAGTCAAAACTGTACTTACATTGAATATTTTTGAAAAAAGTATTTGCTACGAGGTCTACGATCGATTCTAATGCCGAAAATATTATATTTATTAGAATTTTTGGCAGTTTGTCTGTATGTATGTTCCAGCATGTCGCAAATTCTAGCGGATAAATTCTGTTAAAATTTTGCATAGGTATTCCCTATAAGTCTGGTCAAACTGTAGGGTATAAACTATCACGCTATTTACTATTGGGGACGAGCAATATTATATTATGTTCGTATTTTTGGAACAAAACGCGCCAAAATATTAGGATATTATAGATGGTTATCGATTTAACTTTTTGAATGATTATCATCACGCTATACCTTTATGGAACTAAGCAGTCAATCATGAAATATACAATATGTCCGGTTTCGGACTGTACAAACTTAAAGGGGTGGTAGTTTGCTCTATTCTATCAATAAAATTATTCTACATGTAGGGTCGGAACCCACCCCCCTGAATGGTAGCCATTTTTGTGTTTTGATCGCCATTTATGGAGCGTGCATACTAAAAGTACAGTTACTTTAAAATTTAAAGCTCAATTGTCATAAAAATTATACTTTTAGTAACGGATGAGTATTAACAATGGGTTAAATAACTCAAATAATAACATTGAATGCTGCATCACACTGCTTATGCTTAAATTATAAGAAAAAGAATTTTAAGATCAATTTTACGTTAAAAATAACATCGTTTTTAGGGTTCCGTAGTAAACAAGGAACCCTTATAGTTTCGTCATGTCCGTCTGTCTGTCTGTCTGTCTGTCCGCGGTCTAGCTCCGAGACCCTTAGTACTAGAAAGCTGTAATTTGGCATAGGTATACATATTACTTACGCCGACAAAGTGGTAAAACTAAATTATGAAAAACATTTTTTTTTAGGGTACCTCCCATACACGTAAAGTGGTGATGTTTTTTTTTATCTCATGATGTGGGTTATCATTGGAAAGGTCCTTTAAAAATATTGGGAGTTTGTGTAAACCAATTTTGGATTCAGGGATCCGTTTGTGAAATATTAGACTTTAAAGTGATAATTTTTGTTAGAGTCAAGTGTCCCCCCCCTGCCAGCTAAATGGTTAGTTTTGGATGTGTGAATTTTTTTTACAGCAGTAGCTTATATAACGAATTTAAAAGGAAAACTATCACAGCTGAGCAGGCTTTACAAGTTAACGAGTAATAATCGACCAACTTAGATTTGCGGTTGTAAAAACATTTTCTCCTATACATTCCGGATGAAAGATATTTTTTTTCAACTACAAAGTTAAGTTTGTTCTTGGGATAAATTCATCCCAACTACGGAACCCTACATTGTGCGTGGTCCGACATGCACTTGGCCGGTTTTTTTTGTTAATCACGGTTAAGTATTACAAAATTCACCCCGGAGAACTACCTTTTTTTATCTACTTGTCTAACAGATGTTTAGTTCACCTAAATAATGATACCAAAAAATTGATTCTATGACTAATGGTTTAAGAGATATTGTTGTTGGAACAACAGTTGTAGTCTCAATAACTATACTCCATTTGAAATAAGATTAGACATTTAACTAAACATTTTTTACAGTCCGTTCAACCGATTTTGACTTCTACTGCTTTGGTGGCATGACAAATGGCAGCTGCAGTAAACAGTTGGTTTGTAACCCCTTTTTTTGCTTTTAATGCCATTCTTATGCCTACGCAATAGAAGTCAAAATCGGTCGAAAGGACTGTAAAAAAGGTTTGTTTAAATGTCTAATCTTATTTCAAACGGAGTATAGAACAAACGGACTGATAAAAAAAAAAAACTAGTTAAGTTTTAATTTGATGAATACTTCTTTTGTTTTCGCGTCATCCCCCGAAATGTGTATTTTATCCCTTTGTCACTTCAATAACATGCAGAAAATCTTTTTTGTTCCTGCTACTGGCTGCTACCACATGGAATGCAGCGCTCATTCATATCGCACGTACGGAATGGCTGCGTTCAAGCAACAATATCTCTTAAACTAATTGTCATAGAATCGATTTTTTGGTATCATTATTTAGGTGAACTAAACATTTGTTAGACGAGTAGATAAAAAAAGGTAGTTCTTCGGGGTGAATTTTGTAATAACCGTGATTAACAAAAAAACGATGTTATTTTTAACGTAAAATTGGTCTTTTAGCATTTATTTCAATATGATGCAGCATTCAATGTTATTATTTGAGTTATTTAACCCATTGTTAATACTTTTCCGTTGCTAAAAGTATTTTTTTATGACAATTGGGCTTTACATTTTAAAGTTACTGTACTTTTAGTATGCACGCTCCATAAAAGGCGATCAAAACACAAAAATGGCTGCCATTCAGGAGGGGGATGGGTTCCGACCCTGCATGTAGAATAATTTTATTGATAGAATAGAGCAAACTACCACCCCTTTAAGTTTGTACAGTCCGAAACCGGACATATTGTATAGGAACGGCTATTTCAGGTAAATTTCAGTGAAGCAATTAACGCAGCGGTTGGACCATTGCTTTGCAAACATGGGGTTGTAAGTTCGATTCCCATCTACGGTTTTGCTGTTTTTCTTTTTTTCATATTTTGTATTACGATTTTTTTATTTTTTTATTATCTATACACATGATATAATCGTAGCGAAGTTAAAAACGTACGTTGAATATTTTTGAAAGAAAGTTATTGCTACGAGGTCTGGGATCGATTCTTATGCCGAAAATATAGTTTTTAGAATGTTTGTCTATTCCAACTGTAGGGTATAGACTATCACGCTATTTGCTATGGGGATGAGCAATATTACATTACTAGCTTCTGCCCGCGACTTCGTTCGCGTGGATGTCGTAAAACACCACAATATACTACAGTAACAGCCACATTTTATAAAACTTCCCTGTATACTACGTTTGTAGTTTTATTCTTAGCAGTCAAAATATACAGAGAGTCAGGAATGGTGACTCGGGAGGAAGCAACGTAACAGTTGTCCGTGTGACAAGCAGCTTGTCCTGAGGTCGAGACCCGCAGCCTTCAGCCTTTGGTGTCGGCCCCTGTGACTTGTTGATCGCAAACACTTCTCCATATCATATGCATTGTGACGAAGATAAATTGCTTGGCAACCATAAACATTAAAAAAAAAAGAAAATTCAAAAGTCATTTATTCAAACTAGGCTAAAAATCAGCATTTTTCAAACGTCAAAATTACATAAGACAGTCTCCCAAAACGCCCACCCTTCACCATATAAAGTAATCAAATTGAAACCCGTGAAATACCTACTTATTATTGAGAAGTTCCGTTGGCCATCTGTGTCCTTCATCATCAGTTCTGCTTTACCAAATGGTGCTTTCTGAGAGCAAATCTATGAGTTACTATAAAAATACCCAAATCGCTATAGGTGTGCCTATAATATTTGAAGAGTTCCCTCGATTTCTCCAAGATCCCATCATCAGATCCTGATCAAATGACAATGGAACCAACTAGAAAGTATAACCAAAACAAATTTTTTTTTTCAAATTCGACGAAAATATCAAATAAGTACTTGATATTTTCGCTAAAAAATCATAAATAAATAGTTGCATTACCACTTTTTTGTATCTTTACCAATAATGATGCAAAAACTCATAGCTTTGCAGATATACACATATACGCAAATTATGGAACTACTTAGCTGTCAAAGGTAAAATTAGTAGACATGCGTCAGATATATCGAAACGTATCTAAAATCCGATTTTAGTCACAAATTGTATCGTATCGATAAGCCGAACTAGACAAACGGATTTCACTTAAAAACTTTTTACAAAAAAAAAAAAACAACCGACTTCAATAAAACAATACAAAGTGAAAAATAACTTTAATTTCGGAAGTCGGTGTCTTTGGTTTTGAATTTTCGTTCTTTGTCACCGACTTCCGAAATTAAAGTTATTTTTCACTTTGTATTGTTTTATTGAAGTCGGTTGTTTTTTTTTTTTGTAAAAAGTTTTTATTGTTCACTTTTCAGTTATGATACACCTACCCCACACAAATTCGAATACCAGTACCTGCTATGTAAATAACAGTGACAGAAAGTTATCATATCATCCACATACTAAGTGACGAAAAAATACGTATTATTGAAGCTAACTCAAAAACCACCCAAGCAAAGTTAATAAAATTTATATGGGACCACCTCTGAAGTATGATCTACCAAACAAAAAAGAATCATCAAAATCAATTCATAATTGACGGAGTAATCGCGTAACAAACATACTTACAAAAAAAAAAAACAACATACAATCGAATTGAGAACCTCCTCCTTTTGGAAGTCGGTTAAAAACTACGGCAAGAGTAGATTTGCGTAAGCAAGTATTTGTTTATGTTTGGATAGTTTTGATCGATGCACTTACAACCGAATTATAATATTACTAGAGACGATCGAAACTGCGAGCCGGAGGCGCCAGAGCAGCTCCGGAAATTGATTTCTAAAAACGGATTTTGAAAACGATTTCATAATCTGAAATCGAATATTTAACCGTTTGCGTAAAAATCTATAAACGCCCATGTCTAAAAAAAATCTTATGAATTTACATACATACATATTTATTTTTTAATTAATTTATTTAAATCAGATACAGTGATCCATATTAAAGTTAGTAGACCTACTTAAAAATTACGTTAGTACTTAATCAAAGATACATGCCACAATAATAAATATTATTAGCCAACAGGTTCGTAGATCCCGGAAGGATTTGTCGACTTGTTGGATAGATTATAAGAAGGCCTATGATTCGGTGCCGCATACATGGCTCATGAGGGTGCTGGAGTTGTACAAGATAGATGCCACTCTGCGCACCTTCCTGATGTCATGTATGCGGCAATGGAGGACGGTCCTTCTCTATCCAGGATGTCGACAGACCCGGGGAATTGATGAACCGATCAGGATTGAGCGGGGAATATTTCAGGGCGATAGTTTGAGTCCGCTTTGGTTTTGCTTAGCCTTGAATCCTCTAAGCACACTGCTGGAGGATTCAGGTCTAGGCTACCGGTTGAGAAGGGGTGGTCAGGTGATATCTCACCTCCTTTATATGGATGACTTGAAACTCTTTGCCCCCAACAATTTGCGACTGATGGAGCTACTGAAGGTAACCCAAACATTCAGTAGCGCCATCAGGATGGAATTTGGTGTGGAAAAATGTGCAGTCATGCATGTAAAGCGAGGGAGGATTATGGAATCCGTGGGAACCCAACTCTCGGATTCCATACACCTTAGATCCCTCTCCTCAACCGAAACCTACAAGTACTTGGGTATGTCGGAAGCATTAGGCATCAATGTTGCCGACATGAAACAATCGTTGAGGGAACGCTTCTTTGGCCGCCTGAATAAAGTGTTAAATAGTCCTTTATCAGGCGGAAACAAGGTGCGTGCCTTCAACGGTTGGGTCATGCCGGTGTTGATGTATTCTTTCGGCATACTCAAATGGACTCAGACGGAACTTGACGCTCTAGATAGGAAGGTCCGTACATTGCTGACAGCAAATCGGATGCATCACCCACGGTCATCAGTGATGAGACTGTACATCCCGCGGAAGTGTGGGGGTCGAGGTTTCCTAAATGCTAAAACCCTCCACAACCGCGAGATTTACAGTCTCAGGGAATACTTCCTTCAAACTGACGTGGGTATGCACCGAGATGTGGTCGCAGTGGACAAGGGCCTCACCCCGCTCTCCTTGGCAAAAGAGAACTGGCGCAAACCTGCAGTACTTGATACTAACGATCGTAAGGAAGTATGGCAGGGCAAAGAGCTACACGGACGCTTTTTCCGGGCCCTCCACGGGCCTGCTGTAGACTTTTTGGCGTCTGTATCCTGGCTACGCTTCGGTGACCTCTTCGGGGAAACCGAAGGTTTTGTCTGTGCGATTATGGATGAAGTTATCCTGACGAATAATTATCGGAAATACATTGTCAAGGACGGTACGGTTGACATCTGTCGGGCATGCCACCGCCCCGGTGAATCAATCCGACATATTATTTCCGGTTGTTCTCGTCTAGCTAACGGCGAGTACTTGCACAGACACAATCTAGTGGCTAGGATTATCCACCAGCAACTTGCCTTGCAGTATAACCTTGTAGAATCTGAAGTACCATACTACAGGTATGTGCCCGACCCAGTTCTCGAGAATGGTCACGCCACATTGTACTGGGATCGATCTATCATCACTGACAGGACTATTGTAGCTAATAAGCCTGATATTGTGGTGATAGATCGACGAGAGCGCCGTGCAATGATTGTTGATATCGCTGTCCCTCATGACGAGAATCTCGTAAAAGCTGAGAAAGATAAAAAAATCAAGTATCTTGACTTAGCACACGAGGTTGTCAACATGTGGGATGTGGACTCTGCAATCATTGTACCGATAATCGTTACGGTTAATGGCCTAATAGCGAAGAGCCTCGACCAACACCTCAGGAGGCTCTCATTGCGCGGCTGGGTCAAGGGCTTGATTCAGAAAGCAGTACTCCTAGACACGGCACGCATAGTGAGGAGGTTCCTCTCTCTAGAGCCCTGACCACCGGCAGCTTGGACCCTGTTCCTGATGCCGATGGGCCACTGTTTTTTATATTTTTAAATGTTTTTTTTAATGATTTTTATAAAAATATTTAAAAATGTATTAAATATGTAAAAAAATGAATAAATGAAAATATTATTATAATCAAAATAAATAACTACATAGAAATTGAAATAGAGATAGACGTATAGACGCCAGCACATCAAGTTACCCGAAACTGTCAAATTTTCCCAATCAACTTTGAACCTTATACTTCAGCAATAAAGTTGAAAATCTATTAAATAAATTTGACAGATTGTAGTAGCCTGATGTGCTGGCGTCTGTATATAAAATCAAATTGTAAAATTAATTAATAAGTTTCATAAAATCTAATTGTAAAATAAATTGATCTTTAAATTAAATCAAATCTTTAAAATAATTTACATTCTTTAAATTCATTAAAATTAAAATCCAAAAATTCATTATGTAAAAATTACAAATAATAAAAATAAAAGTCAGAATCAGTCAAACTATGTCTAGATGACTGATTTAACAAGTGACCTCCAAAGCGAGGATGAGATCTTATCGGCTATTGTCTTCTAGATTTTGATGCGGCTGCCACGCATTCTGCAGATCAGGGATACCGTTCTCTTGCGAATGATGGCATGAAAGCCATCAGTGCGAAACAGCGCGAACATCCCCGATTTATATGCCAAGTTGGGCAATAAAAAGGCTACCATTGGTAAGCAAAACGATTCGTTTTTGTTTATAGGAACCGAGCAAAACCTCGCGCACCTTTGAAGTCTACCGACTCGCCGCGGATCGGGCGCACCGCCACGCATGCGTCTGCGCTACCACGCACGTTACCCTTCCCATGGTGCGTGTCCGTGCGAGCTGATCCGCGCCTAGTCGGTAACTTCAAAGGGAATGTTTCCAAACTCGGACGCACCGGGACGCACCGCGACGCACGCGTCTTCGCTACCACGCACGATACCCTTCCCACGGTGCGTCGTGCGGGCCGGTGCGCGTGCGTGCGCCATTTCACGCACGCGTTGGAACCCACCTTAAGAAGGACGTTCACGCCTCAAGCTTTTAAGAAAATATTAAAGTTCTATGTTTACGTAAGTTTTATTTAGTACTTTTAGTTAAATAAAGGCTTGTTAAAAATATTATTACAAATAAAAAAATAAAATCTTTTTAGCATTGGAATTTGTTTAAATATCTGTCTTCACGAATCCTACGATCCCAACACTACAGGGCTATCTTGACTGGTTGAGGAGTTCCTATGGCCACCTTCCGGCTTCATCAACAGACCGTGGATACCACCTAGTGTAATAGCACTTGTCAATACATAACCAGTGAGTCCAAACACAGGTACTATCTTGTTTGATTGAGATTGTCCCATGGCCACCTTCCGGCTCCATCATCATAAAGAGAAAAATTAGATTTTTTGTACGTTTGTTTGTTATGCTTTCACGCTAAAACGGCTGAACGGATAAAGATGAAATTTGACACTTGGGTAGACCATGGACCTGGGATTTTTCTCCCTAAATCCCATGGGATTGAGACTTATGCGGGTGAAATCTCGAGGCGCAGCAAGTTAGTAATAATCGTCTACAGTTCAATATTTGTAAATATGTGAGTACCATAATATCTATCAACATAATTAATTGAAAGTATGTCCTATTCACTTAATTTAGTCCGCGTGCGTCCAAATAGTCATGTCATTAAAAAAAAGAGATTCTTCATTCCCAGGAGCATCCGAAAATCTTGATAGCTTTCCAGCTATAGAAAGAAAGAAAATACATTTATTTATGTGCTAACAAAAAGGCACACAACACAACATAATTATAAAACAAGTAAAAAAAATATATCTTTCAACTTAATCGGTCTATTAGATTCGGAGCAAATTGACTGACAGACAGAAAGACAGAGACACGAGTGATCCTATAAAGGTTTTTTTCATTCGGGCTTGCGAAACCCTAAAAAGGGTGCCAATTAACGTTACTAGTTAAGCACTATCGAATGGCATAAAAAACGGAGCAAAATAACCGAAAAGTACTTCCCTTCGTCGTCGCTTTTGATAAAAAATAAGAATGCAAAATAAAATACTATAGAAAATTCATAATCATCATGATATTAAAAAAGTTATTTGTTTCTTGTTAACTGTCGAACCCCCAAAACTAAGTTACAACCAGCTTCGTTTATCCTAAGTTTAAACAGTGCAAAACTTAATAAAAAGACGAAATGTTAAAAATGTTTCCATATTTCTCCCTACTCTTCAGCTCCCACGTGCGCGGAGTCTGTGACCCACTTCCAGTCACTCAGTGAAAACTAACGATACTCCGTGATTTATGTCATTAAATTAATTTGCTTAATTACATGCTGATAATTATGTAGTGGGCTTGTTCAGTGGCGGAAATACATTAAAAACTTATGTTCTGAACATCAATATTGCTAGATGATAAAATACATATTAACACGACGAAACCAATAATTCTGAGGTATGTACCATCATTCGTATAGTATCATTTTATACAGCTTTTATGCCCAGTAATGGACGCCACACACGTAATCATGTACTTGCGCAAGTTTAGACTTGCACAAGTTTGCATGACACCGAATGGCTTGGATCATTTCATCATTTCAGCCGAAAGACGTTCACTGCTGGACAAAGGCGTCCCCAAGCACCGCCACTTCGACCGGTTCTGTGCTTCCCGCATCCAGCAGATTCCTGCGGCCTTTATAAGGTCATCGGTCCACCATGTTGGTAGGTCTTCCAACGCTTTCAAGGCTTTTCCATGGTTTGGATGCTTGTGCTAATTCGTCCCACACACGTTAATGTATACTAGTGCAAATCCAATTTTGCGCAAGTTTATCGTAACGTGTGTGGCCTGCATAAGGAACAGTTTGTAACCTATCTATCGTAGTTTTGGGTTTGATCCCCGAGTTCGGCAAAGTATTATAGGACTTTTCCATCAGGAATTTCTCAGTAGCAAAATTTGTGCCCATTTTTTAATTTCCTGTTGTTTACTTGGATCCTACTGTTGTCGTAGTAGACACCTTTCTTTACAAAATAACCACTTCGTAACACTTACTTATCGATATCGAACACCCTTAAAAACAAGCTTTTCACGCCAAGGACCCGCCTGACACGGCATAAATAATAAAAACGAGAGGAATGCGCCACAAATAGGTTACCTTATTTCAATATCCGCTGACCCGCCCGTCCCGCGGTACAGCACTTTATTTCCCTTCCCTAAACCCTTCGAATGAGGATCAAGTTAAGAGAGTAAAGGGAGATGACGTACGTGCCATTTTGCATTGCAATGTAAATATATTTTGTAAGAGTTTTGGGTAAGTAAGAGCCGCACGGTAGGCTTTATTTGCCATAGTCCTAGTCGTTTCCTTAGGACTACTTAAGACCTCAATCGAACCTTCGCGGTTCCAATGTCATAATGAATGCCTGTCTGCCAAACTATTCTTTAAAAATGAAATTGAAATGACCTGACATTCTATCTAATTAATGCTAAAGATTGACACTACATAATATAATTGACCGCTCATGCACTTTAAACTCACTTCTTAAAAGTTTTCACGGTGACGGTGGTATTTGTACAGAATACAGCGAGTGTTGTGTATTTAGCATTTAGAGCTACTCATGAGTTTATAGATATGGCAAAGTTTTTTTCGAAACAGCTGTCACTCCAATTAAATACTGTTGAATGTCACCACGTATCTGGTTTGATTCTGTGACGCGACGGTGCATCCTACGAAGATCCTCTTACCTAATATTAGGTAGGTCGCATCTTGCACCTTTTCTGTCACTTACCAACAAAATTCAAAGGAATAGTAGGCAAGAAATAATCTATCTTCAATGAGACAAATCGTTTCTATGTCAGGTATTCGACGCTGTCCCTTTTTACGTACCTTACGCCGCACGAGAGGTGTAAAATAAGAATTTATTATTGGATTCGTGAGCTTCAGCCAGTGACCTCGTTTTATTGGTACGGCCGGCTCCCGAACTATTATAGTCCCGGAGATCTTTTATTTTTTACGGTACTGTCCGAAATGTATGGGAATTTAAGCGGGGATTTTGTTAAGTCGAAGATTTTATAGTATTAGGTAAACTAGTATTATTTGATTTCTTTATAACTTAGAATATGATGAAATGTGATATGATGTCAGGTCTTTATAAAAGACATCATCGGGCTTTTAATAATAACAATAATCACCCCACCGTCGTATCTCTACGTTGACGTCGTGGTGGGGCTTGCGCGCTCCGAACTCTAGGCCTGTGCCGGTAGAGTTTACTTTGCCAGAACAGGTCTGGGATTAGGAGCCAGACCAAGAGAGATACAAAAACCCGCAGGGCAGCATGTGGCGAGCTGTTGGGCAGTAGCGACCCCACGGACCCTATCTCCCGGGAGAAGTCTTGTTCCTCACCTCTGGCTTGCCTTTATTGGCCGGCTGGAGTGAACACTGACGAGGAACAGAGCTCCCGCCTCATTCTTGCCTTAATTGGCCGGCTTGAGTGGAGATTCGCAAGAGCAAACGTGCTCGGAGGAAGGAAGTATTCCAGTAAGATGCTGGTAGGGATCTTGACCGTACTTCCGGGATTGTCCTGATAGCCGTGGAATACCTCTCCGCTCCTCATAAGCACCTCAGGACGTGTTGCCCCCTTGTCGCTACGACACTATGTGCTAGCGACCGTTTTCGGGGGCCCATTATTGAGCGTGCAAGTCACCCCCTGCCATTTTATCCGTGTACATTTAAACATTGATCAGGCAGGGGCCATAGTCCTTCCATAGCTCCAGGTAACCAGTCCACTTAAGCCACCCAAACCCATAGTCCAATATCTTTGTTTCCATATTCTGCAATAGTCCCACACCAACCGGGGGTTGTCCTTGGGTGCCCTTGCATAGTGCGAACAGGGATAATCGTCGGTTGGTGCCTCAATACTCAAAAATGTCTAAGGGGCCTCTGCGAGTTGGCTTCGGCCCCTCGTACGCCTTCCAAAGGTCCGGGACCCCAAGGTCCCGAGATATGTCAAAGACATTTAAAAATAATAATCACTTTATTATCAGGCAACTAAGGCCCATAAATAGAATACACAAAATAATTTATACAATAATAAACTAATAGATATTAAAAACCTTATACAACTATGACTATACACGTAATGTTGACGGCGTCGTATATCGCTGCGTGGTGTCGCGTAACCGTCCTCGGAAACGTCGAAATATGACACCTTTCGGCCAAAAGTCCTCTTTCAGGCAAGTCTGTAGATGTTGGGTTGGAACTCGAACCACGAATGACTTAAAGTTGATGTTGTGGCGCGATTCCAATCTTTCAACCCTCAGAGTCTAGTTGGTCTTCACTTTTAAATACTGCACGACTTCCTCAGTTGTAGTGCAGTGATGTAGACGCGAAAGGTACAGCTGCGTCGTAGGCACAGCAGGGCGCAGCAGCATATTAGGTCCACTCGGTGCGGTGCCGCACAGGTTACGAGAACAGGGCTTCGAAGATATTTTTATGTTACCATAATCGCTTACAATACACTTCCATTACCAATTTGATCCTGACGAGCGTGGCAAAACCATTGTATTGAAATAAATTGACATATTCATATTATTCCTACAATTCAATTTCCATATATATGTATATTATACATTAAAGTCGCATTTCGTGTCTGTCTGTATGATTGCGTTGTTCTTTTAAAGTACGGAACGGTTTGATGCGGTTTTTACCGTAATTTCAAGAATTTATCCCGGAAGTTTTGTGTGTCTAAAACATTCATTTTAAACTAGCCTGCAATAAAGAAGTCTCGATGTTCTGTCAAACCGAAAAACCGAGCGAAAGAGGGGCGGGTCCCTAGTTTAAAATAAATAACAGAAAGTATCAGTTTGTTTTGAGAGATTACTCGTGGACTTGTCAAGCCATTTCACGAAGCTAAATTTGTTTGTACTAGGAATGGGTTCACGTTAATGTAACGGGCGGGGATTGAATTGACGAACTCTTACGCAAGTCAAAATACGTGTTGGGCTATTGTATACCTCCTGTTCATCCATTACAATACAGAATTGTGCGGCCTATTTTAAAATAAAATACCGGTTCAAACACACATAAATAAGGACGTGAACAGAACAGCTAAACAATCCTTCCACAATATTAATCACAATAGCAACAAGGCAAAGTAATGATTGATAGTTTATCACGCGCAGATTGTCCAATATATTACAGAGGCGTGATAGCGCGCGACGTGACGGTGTAACCCTTGCCTATTGATTTATACTTGTTACGACGGGCCTGGCTTTGACATGTGCTATGTTTTAGAAGGAGCACACAACTATCTATAACATATCATCTATTCTGCCTACGAGACAATACGTAAGATTAGGCACAACCGCTTCCTCATTTCAATTATTCAATTTCTGAGGGATTTCATCTCAGTTTAGTTAGTAGTGGGTTCAGAGGAGCCGTAAGGCGTGGGCGACGTGGGCCACCGCCTACGGCCTCGCGGTCCGAGGGGCCTCGCACCTCGAAGGTTTATGCATTACATAAAAGCCGTGAAAGCGTCGAAAAAAATTTACTCGTCCTATATAGATAGTGCAATCCACGAAGACGCGCCCCACTGCGCTCCGCGCCGTACTAGAGTTCAGCTAATAGTACAGTAATCACGGAGTGGGGCGAGTCTTCGTGGATTGCACTATCTATAACGATAAATATTTTGACACGAGCCCTCCAGGAGGGTTCCCGGCACTGAACGTGTTTTAAAGCTTAATATTACGCAAACGGATCCCTGAATAGAATAAAAAATGTTGAACGGGCTATCCTATATCTCGACCTATACCTAAAAACTAGACAACTGTTTTTTTTCGTCTTCTTGCGCCACTAGAGGGCCTCGCGAAATGTAACTCGCCCACATCAAATTTTGATCTTGCCCCGCCACTGAGTGGGTTTCTTCATGTGCTGATCGGAAGTAGTTAGTGCGGTTACTGCAACATGTACCTAGTCAACTGCAATTCCCCAAAAGGTTTGAAGATGCGTTGCCCATCTTTTTTTGTTGACGAAGTTTCAAAGCTATTTGGTAGCAAAAATGGATATTTTATTTTATTTTATTTATTAAGGGATAATAAACAACTACAACATATAATAATACTAAGGGTTAACATAACTTTTTGGTGACAATGTTGCAGTCCACTGCATTATCCGCAGGTAAAACATATTTAAAATCAGTGGTTGCCACTAGACGAGCATTACCAGAATCAACAAATAATTTTTTATTAAATAAATAAGTTACGTAAAGCTAGCTATAGCTACAAAATCAAATTAAATGAGAAACAATTTCATTTACTAAAATTAAATTAAACAATAAATAAATAATAAGATTCAATTATGATAAAAATGTTATAATATTAGATTTAAATTTATATTTTGAACATGCAAATATATCAATATCAATAAAATTTGAATTATAGGATTCCAACATTCTATGAATAGGGCAGCGTAAGCCAGAGTTCGTACGACAAGAGCTTAGCGCGAACAGAGTACGTGCACGAACCTGACGCGCGTGAACTGTTCGGGGGACAGAATAGCAAAGCTTACTCGTCAGATCAATGGCATCAAAATTATTGTGAACAATATCATAAAGCACGTTGGCCTCCAGGTATTTGCGCCGGTTCTCCAAGCTGATGAGCTTGTACTTATCCAGAAGTTGGGAGTATGACAGATAAGTCTTAGCCCCCTGACATCTGTAGTACATAGCACGGAGGTACTTGCGCTGGACTCTTTCTATTCCAACTACGTACTTTTGGTAGAAGGGGTTCCAAATAGGGACCGCATATTCTAACTGAGAGCGAATGAGCGTCTTATACAGATAGAGATATGTTGAGGTACGCTTAAATTCTGTTGAAGATCTCATCACAAATCCATACATTTTAAAAGCACGATTGATTATGGCTTCAGTATGCTGGTTCAAGGACAGTTTTGCATCAAAGAGAATACCTAGATCCTTTACTACAGAAATATTATTTAAGGGGACACAGTTAAGGTGGTAATTGAAATTTAAGATAAAATTATTCTTAGTAAAGTGTATATAGTTACACTTGGGGATACTAAGATGCAACTTGTTGACAATGCAGTAGGCAGTTAGTCTATCTAGATCCTCCTGAAATGACTGGCAGTCGTCCATAGTACACACCGCTTGAAACGCCTTTAAGTCATCAGCGTACATCAAGAATTTGGAGTTTTTAAAGCATTTCTTAATGTCGTTTATATAAATAATAAATAGAAGCGGTCCCAGAATAGAGCCCTGTGGAACTCCGGAAGTAATATTAACAGAGACAGACTGATGACCGTTAACCACAACCCTTTGCGACCGGTTTTCAAGGTACGACACAAACCAACGCAGTAAATTTCCGCGTATTCCGTTATAAGCAATTTTACTCAGGAGAATTTCATGATCGACCTTGTCAAAAGCTTTCTTGAAATCAGTGTAGACCGCATCTATTTGCAATCGCCCATCAATACCTTCAAAAAGGTTATTGGCAAATATTAACAGGTTAGATGTCGTAGATCGGCGCTTAACAAACCCATGTTGTTCAGGAATGATAATATTATGCAGAAGAGGGTAAATCTCATTGTGAACAAGTCTTTCAAAAAGCTTCGACAAGGCCGGCAGGATCGAGATGGGTCTATATTGTTCGACTTCATGCTTTGAGCCACCTTTATGCACTGGGGTAATGTTAGCTCGCTTCCACACCCCTGGGAATACACCTTCATGCAAACATCTATTAAAAAGGATATAGATTGGCTCACAAATATTATCAGCCGTAGCCTTAAAAAAGGCCGCCGGAAGACCGTCAGGTCCTGCCCCTTTAGAGGGGTCCATCCGTTTCAACTCGCTGAGTATTTTTAACTTATTAATATGCAGATTACTAACCAAGCTACCATTCTCTGCGGACTGCTGCGGCGGACCCCACGTGGTGAGCGTTGGTGATACGGGCTCAAATACGGAAAAGAAAAAGTCCGAAAACATATTGCAGACAACATCAGGATCACTCGATTTGACATTCTGGTACTGCATCGTGGACGGAATGCCTGACTTACTTTTACGATTAGAAATATAGGACCAAAAATGCTTTATGTTACTAGAGAGACTATCTTCAACCGAGTTCATGTAATTGGAGTAACAGGTTTTACACATATGTTTGAAGATAGACCTACATTCGGAGAAGTTATTATAGTCTTTGACGTTGCTATATTTTTTCCACTTTATCCAAAGACGCTGCTTCTTTTTAAATAGTTTAACTAATTGTGGCGTAAACCAGATTGGAAAGTCGAGTGATCTAGTCCTTGCCGGGGGGACCAGTGGGCTAATTATGTCATTCAATATATTATAGAAAGCCTCCACGGCCTCTTCCGATGATAGTTTGTCGAACAGTGCGGACCAATCGACCTCGTCCAACTGTTTGTTGATGAGATCATAATTAGCCTTACGGAAATTATATTTATTCATCGGTTTTCTCTTCATCATTTGTGTAGATAGGCTAACAGGTGCGGTTATAACAAAAGGGGGGTGATGGGGGTCGACTGGTAATAACGGATCTTTAAGGTGGCCAGTAGAACAGCAAGTGTTCGAGATAAACAAATCCAAGGTCTTTCCTCCACTATTAGGCGTGCTGTTATACTGGTGAGCATCTAGCGAAGACATGAGGTGCGTCAGTTCCAAGCAAATAGGGTGTGTGCAAACACATGCCACACAAGCTTCATGCCCCACCGCTATCGTGTTCCACGCGACATTAGGAAGATTATAATCACCGACGATGTAAACATTCGTGACGTTAGGTGCATTTAAGGTGTCCTGTAAAAAGTCAAAATGAGATGTATAGACATCGGAGCTAGTCCCCGGCGGGATGTACACTGCGCTGATGACATGTATCTTATTTTTATCGTCTTTGCAAGGCAGTGCAACCATGAGGTGCTCAATACACGCTGAGGGCATATAATGTGGGTCATTGAGAATGTCGAGTGAGGCCGATTGAAGTTCACGCAGTATTGCAATGAGCACCCCCCCTCCATCTCGCTTCCCCGTAGCGTCACGATCCCGATCACAGCGGAACACAACGTAACGAGGGTCAATAAACTCGCTATCTGTTATTTCTGGTATCAGCCAAGTCTCTGTCAATATTATGATATCATATGAGGTTGCCAAGATATTCACAAGCAACGAGTGTAGTTTAGTTCTAATTCCCCTACAGTTCTGGTAGTAAATTAATAAATTATCTGTGCTATCCATTATCAAAGAGTATATCAACAAATGTATATAGATCTCGCGTTCTTTTGTAAAACTTTGAACATTGTGGAATCGAATGAATTCTAACAGTACATTTATAGCTGGTAAAAAATAATAATAAGATAACATTAAAACTTGTATATAATTTTAGGTAACATAGTATTATATAAGGTCGATTAAACTTTAAAATTGTATATAATTTTGATTTACATTTCATAATAAGTGTATTTGATTTTATAAAAATTGTATTTGCCTGGCTGCTGCTATACCTACATGACTGTTCGCCCTATATGGCCTAACACTGTCTCCTAAGATACAGGACTACCTAGTTTAGGAGACAGGGTTACATAACCTGTGTAGATTTATGTAGACATACCTTGCTATATTGTAAGTCTGTTTTTCTTTTTTGTGTATCATGAATCTTGTGTGTATCGTAATAAAGATTATTATTATTATTATTAAATGTCTTTGACATATCTCGGGACCCTGGGGTCCCGGACCTTTGGAAGGCGTACGAGGGGCCGAAGCCAACTCGCAGAGGCCCCTTAGACATTTTTGAGTATTGAGGCACCAACCGACGATTATCCCTGTTCGCACTATGCAAGGGCACCCAAGGACAACCCCCGGTTGGTGTAGGACTATTGCAGAATATGGAAACAAAGATATTGGACTATGGGTTTGGGTGGCTTAAGTGGACTGGTTACCTGGAGCTATGGAAGGACTATGGCCCCTGCCTGATCAATGTTTAAATGTACACGGATAAAATGGCAGGGGGTGACTTGCACGCTCAATAATGGGCCCCCGAAAATGGTCGCTAGCACATAGTGTCGTAGCGACAAGGGGGCAACACGTCCTGAGGTGCTTATGAGGAGTGGAGAGGTATTCCACGGCTATCAGGACAATCCCGGAAGTACGGTCAAGATCCCTACCAGCATCTTACTGGAATACTTCCTTCTTCCGAGCACGTTTGCTCTTGCGAATCTCCACTCAAGCCGGCCAATTAAGGCAAGAATGAGACGGGAGCTCTGTTCCTCGTCAGTGTTCACTCCAGCCGGCCAATAAAGGCAAGCCAGAGGTGAGGAACAAGACTTCTCCCGGGAGATAGGGTCCGTGGGGTCGCTACTGCCCAACAGCTCGCCACATGCTGCCCTGCGGGTTTTTGTATCTCTCTTGGTCTGGCTCCTAATCCCAGACCTGTTCCGGCAAAGAAAACTCTACCGGCACAGGCCTAGAGTTCGGAGCGCGCAAGCCCCACCACGACGTCAACGTAGAGATACGGCGGTGGGGTTATTATTATTATTATTATTATTTGAAATTGATTTAAATTGTATAATAAGTTGATTTAGATTGATTAAAATTAAAATAGAATTAAGTTTCATTGCATGCATAATTTTGTAAAAATAGGTAACGCAACAGAATAAAACATAAAGAATATAACAGTAATAACTATATAGAATATTGATCGTGCATTTATTCGACAGATTTGGAACGAATTTTATTGAGGTCTCTTTCTCCGCGTATAGCAAACGAGGATTCACCTTCACGCTCTCGGATAAGTATTGTGGCATTTCTAATCCACACATATTTGTAGTGGTGGCTTTTGGCGACATCCCGGGCTTTACGAAATAACTGTTTCTTCTTCAGGGTTAAATGCTCATTAAGGTAAATAGGGGATGACGTTCCAGTTATGCCAATTTGTTCTGTCTTGAGAGATGATGCCTTACGGAAGGCACTAAGCAGGTTATCCCTGTGTATACACGACGTGAATCTCACGATGACATTTTTTGGTCTAGTGTTTTGTTGGTGTGCATGTGGCACTCTATGAACGGCCACGATATTCTGCTGAGCCACTGGGGAGTTAAGTGCACGACCAATTGCTTCAATGAGGGCCGGTAGGTTTTCGTTGCGCCTTTCGGGCAAATTACCTATTTCAATATTGCATTGACGAGCCTGTTGTTCCAAGGTATCAATTTTGGTCTCAAGAGCATTCACTATCATCTCCACATCAGCAGACTTAGTGCCATTTAGCTCGCTGGTACTATTCTCAAGGATCTCATAATGCTGCGTCAAATCGCGTGTAGTTGCTTGGAGGCTTGCAACATCATTGCGCAGGTCATGCACATTCTGCTTCAAAAGGGACTGCTCGGTACGAAGCGAGTTTATTTCTTTTTGTATATTAGCCATAGTAGATTTGATATCGTCGCGAATTTGAGTCAGATCTTTATTCATCTCACTCCGCCAGTTGCCTAGGGTTTTGTTTAAGTCACTTGAGAATCTTTCAAAGTCTGAGCTAGAGATGGTTTGAACATGTTTTTCCGTAACTTGGCCGGGATCATTGTATGTACGCGGAGGACTGCGTTCCCCTAAGGCATCACACGATATGGCTATTTAAAGTGGAAAAAGTCTAAAGTAAAGTGAAACTCAGGCTTGATTCAGGTCATAGGTACATTTTGGCCCTAACTACTTCCGTACTTATTGTTAAATGAAAAAAAGTTTATAAAAAAAAAAACAACCGACTATCAAAAAAAAAAACACTACAAAGTGAAAAATTACTTTAATATCGGAAGTCGATGTCTATAGTGTAGAATTTTCGTCTTTTGCCACCGACTTCCTAAAGTAACATTTCACTTTGTAGTGTTTTTTGGAAGAAGTTTTTTATTTTTTACTTCTTAGTTGTGTTACTTATTACACACAAATTCGAATAGCACTACCTGTTATATAAATAAATAACAGTAACAGGAACTTATTATAAAATCATCAAACTAAGTGGAAAAAATACGTATAATTGAAGCTAATTGAAAACTACCCAAGCAAAGTTAATAAAGATAAAGATAATATAAAGATCATTTATTTGTCCAAAACATGAGTATACATACACATGGCATGCAAGATCTTACAATTTTTTTTTAAATTATTTATTTATATGGGACTACCTCTGAAGTATGACCTACCAAAGAAAAATGAATCATCAAAATCAATTCATAATTGGCGGAGTAATCGCGTAATAAACAGAAAAAAAAAACAAACTGTCGAAACAAGAACCTCCTCCTTTTTGAAGTTGGTAAAAAATGTGAAAATATGAGAAGTTCAACATATACAGATATTGGTCCTACCACCCTCTCGATGCCACGGTCCCTTAGACCCCGGTGACGACACCCGCGGGTAGCATGGGGTGGTCCATTTGTAACCGGAAACCATACGACTCGGTCATTTGTAACCCCATGGGTATCCAAAACAACAAATGTACGTGAAAAAGGGTACGTGTTATATAAAAACTACCATTTTTGTGTTTGTATTTCTCGTGCGTCTGTATTTTGGAAATGTTTCTGTATTAAAAATAAAGTTTGGTTGAAGTTATTGGATATACTATTGCATATTATTATAATCCATTTTCTCGTGTCGATTTAAACTGTTGATAAAAGAATGCATTTAAACAATAAGTAGTAAGAAATTGTTAGCATAATCATCAGCCTATAACGTTCCCACTGCTGGGACACAGACCTCCTCTCTATGAGAGGGAGTGGGCCGTAATCCACCATGTGGGCCCAATGGGTGTCACATGCCGTCGATTTAAAAAAAAAATCTAGTCCTTGCCGGTTTCCTCACGATGTTATCCTTCTCCGTTTTGAGAGCAGTGGTGATGAAATTAAATACACAAAATAAAGTGCCTGTTTGAGTTCAAACTCACGACCTACAACTCTTAATTCGGGGCCGATATCACTGGGCCACCACTGCTTTGAAAGAAATTGTTAGTATTAATTAATTCATTTATGTTTACGATTAAGACTGAAAAAGACGGATGAAAAAAGATTGCATGTAGCGGAGATGAGAATGTTGAGATGGATGTGTGGAGTGACGAAAATGGATAAAGTAAGAAATGAGTATATAAGGGGAAGTTTAAAAGTGGCGCCAGTGACTGAAAAGTTGAAAGGAAATCGTTTGGCCTGGTATGGGCATGTGATGAGGAGAGAAGAAACGCATGTGACTAAAAGAGTGATGAACATAAATGTTGATGGACGGAGCGGGAGAGGAAGACCAAAGAAAAGATGGATGGATTGTGTGAGAAATGATATGAAAGAGAAGGGAGTGAATGATAGTGTGACGGTTGACAGGGGAGAATGGAAAAAGAAAACGTGTTGCGCCGACCACAAGTAACATGGGACAAGGGCAGGAAGATGATGATGTTTACCACTGATTGCGACGATAGGTCGTGGTGGAGAGAAATTAAAGATGATTGATTGAGTGGACTATATAATATGTAGATTTAAGAATATAAAGAAAATACAACACGGAATAGGAAAGTAAACAAGAATTAAAGAGGTACGTTAATAAGACGCGTAAGCGCAGCCGTGCTTGAAGGCGTGCAACAGCTGACTGCTGAGGCGCAGGGGCCCGCGCTTGGCTGTGAGGCCAGCTGATTCGCCGCCAGCGCGCGGCGATGTTGAGAGCGGAGGTCTCAACAACCACGGATAAATTAACATGATTGGTAGCAGATTTATTCTAGTCCTCATAGGATATCAAAATGCAAGCAATACTTTAATATGGGATTCAATTGATATAAATTGGATACAATTTCCAACTACCCGCGATCTCAAAACATAACTTCTCCGTTTTGCTAATGCAGATCATACGAACGCCAGCCACTGTTAAACTACAAAGCCATTTCGTAAATTCGTTTTCACTACGTCATGATACGAAACTGACGCTTCCGCCTCGAATTCGCGCATGGACGTATGATAAAACGTATGTATTTCAAACAAAAATAAAATAACGTACGTATTCGAAACAAAGAAAATAACGTATTCGAAAAACGGAGCGGTCATAGCTTTGAGCTGTGAAGCTGTGCCAGATAATGTATGATATTGTTATTGGACTGTTGTTTGTAGCCTGCAAATAGTTTGTATTACACCCAATACTTACATGTTTGGAAGGTATAAATTATCGAATATTTAAGGTATTGTAGGTTTCGAAGTGTGAAGCTATTGCAATTGTTAAGGCAAATTTTATAGGGATAATGACACCTTCAATGCGTTTCCAGAATATAATTGTTTGACATTGCATACCCTAATATTATTAACTAGCTTCTGCCCGTGACTTCGTTCACGTGGAAGTCGTAAGACACCACAATATACTACAATAACAGCCACATTTTTATAAAACATCCCTGTAAATTACATTTGTAGTTTTATTCTCAGCAGTCAAAATATACAGAGTCAGGAATGGTGACTCGGGAGCAAGCGACTATAGGTCGCTTGCTCCCGAGTCACCATTCCTGTCCGTGTGAGAAAAAGCTTGTCCTGAGGTTGACACCCGCAGCTTTAGCCTTTGGTGTCGGCCCCTGTGACTTGTTGATCGCAAAGCATACGCTCCCAGAGAACTGCATGTGTTTGAACTGGTAATTTTGAGGAATTAGTGGTATACGCGCTATAAACACTGTCTCGCTATCGCCACAATCTGTTAAAATTTCCACCTCGATGACGTTTCTCTGCAAAGACATTACTTTGAGCCGGGTTCCGTTAAACAGATATACAACCGGAAGTCCACTTGCCATTTGCGAATTGAGAAATTCTACGGGGTAATGTGTGGCATCATCTTCTTCCACATCAGTATTAATGGAGGTGTATATCACTTCACTCCCTTCAATTTGTGAGAGAATACTGTGATTAATCGCTGCAGCTTGATCATTTTCGGAGTTAGAATGTAAACACGCCCAAGAATTCTCTTGGTACAGTATTTGACTGATGTCCCCGTATACCAGACGAATTAGATCTTCTAAAGTGGGATCTACTCTACCAAGAGTCTCTGGTAGAATGCCTTAACCAACTTTTAGAAGAACATCGGAGAATTCTTGAGCATTTGAATTCCCGCCAAGCCGAGCTCGCATGATGATGGTCAAGCGCAGTCTATGAACTCTCGACCATAGAGTCGACCTTTTCAACGAAGTATTCACTTTGTCAGTCAGGACTGTAACACCACCCATCACGTCTTGGTTCCTGCGGATGTCCTGCAGGGTTCTGTTTACAGCTTCCACTGCTTTTGGCATAATGCATTCATCCCATACGATGAAGCGCAATCCCTAAGCACACATTCCTTGTTACTGTTGCGTGACACCCCACAAACAGGCGTTTCGTTGCTCTCTAAATCGATGGGAATCTTAAACATGGCGTGCACTGTTTTGTCACCAGAAAGCAGTGTGGCAACGATTTCAGAAGATCCACACACAGATTTTAAAATCGCTAGGACAAATCTGCTGTCAAAATCTGTAAAAAATCCTTTTATTCTTATAGTCTTTAGCTCTAAAATGATCAGGACACAACCTTGAATTTTTTGTGACTGTAAAGTACTTGTAACGTAGTAGTTTCCCATAGCTTACGAAGTTTTCTTTTTAACCGACTTCAAAAAAAGGAGGTTTCTCAATTCGACCGTATATTTATTTTTGTGTGTTTGCGGATAACATCGTCGTTAATGAACCGATTTTAATGATTCTTCTTTTGTTGAAAAGGAAATATCTTAAGGGTGGTATCATGATAAGGAAACTAGAATCTGATCATGGCATCCCAGAGAAATCGAGGGAACTCTTCAAATATTATAGGCAAACCTATAGCGATTTGGGTATTTTTTATAGTAACTCGTGCTGTTGCTTTTGGAAAGCACCATTTGGTTAAGCGGAACTGATGATGAAGACCACAAATAGCCACCGGAACTACTAAATAATAAGTACTATTTCACGGGTTGCGATTCGATTACTTTAATACGGTTGCAATGCAATTTATGCTCGTCACAAAAAAGTGGAGTTGATGGTGAAGTACCAGAAGAACTCCTTAACGATGAACGTCCCTGCATCAGAAAAAGCAATATTTTGTAAAAAGTGATGAGCAGTTGGCATTAGGCTAATGTAACTTAGACATATTATAAATTGACCCACTAAAAAGCGAGAAATAAAGTCGGTGGCAAATAACGAAAATACAAAACCAAAGACACCGACTTCTGAAATTTAAGTTATTTTTCACTTTGTAGTAGTTTTTTGGAAGTCGGTTGTTTTGTTTTTGTAAAAAAGTTTTTGTTTAGTGAATTAATACATTCTATGAACTTATTATATACATAACTAATAAAAAAAGTCGTATTACAAAATGTACAAAAAAGAAAAATAAAAAAACCGTAGTTGGGAATCGAACTTACAACCCCACGTTTGCAAAGCAATCGTCCAACCGTTGAGTTAAATGCTTCGTTGAACCTTTACCTAAAATAGCCGTTCCTATATTTTTTATGATTGACTGCTTAGTTCCATAAAGGTATAGCGTGATGATAATCATTTAAAAAGTTAAATCGAAAACCATCTACAATATCCTTTGGCGAGTTTTTTTCCAAAAATACGAACATAATATAATATTACTCGTCCCCCATTGTAAATAGCGTGATGGTTTATGCCCTACAGTTTGACCAGATTTATAGAAAATACCTATGCAAAATTTTAACAGAATCTATCCGGTAGAATTTGCGTCATGCTACAGCATACAAATACGACATAAAGTAATATTGCTCATCCCCCATAGCAAATAGCGTGATAATTTATACCCTATAACATGACGAGACACACAGGGTATATCTATGCAAAATTTTAACAGAAACTGTCCGGTAGAATTTGGGTCATGCTGGAACATACATACAGACAAACAGACAAGAATTCTAAAAAAAATATTTTCGGCATTAGAATCGACCCCAGACCTCATAGCATTTACTTTTTTCAAAAATATTCAATGTACAGTTTTGACATCGCTACGATTTTATTATATAAAAAAAAAGATATCAATCAAATTTGGGATCATTAAACTAATAATTTAAAGTTGGGGGGCTAAGGTTCCGATCGTAACTTAAACTAAATACTTATCGTGACAAGAAGGCACGAGCGTTCTCCACGTTGTGTTAACCGAATGTGATAATTATATCATACAACCGGCAAACGTCAAGTGCTAAACATGGTCTCAAAATGACCCGCTGCAATGATCGGTCAAAGCCGTAGCTCAAAGGGAAATTGCCGTAATTGCTACCTGTGTCAGACGGACAGATGAACGCAGTTGGTTGCTATTAGCAGACAGGGGGACGCTACTGGCCAGCACCCCGGCTCTTAGCGTGAAAGTTAGTTGTCTTTCACAAGAAGGTTTGGTTATTTAATGTAATTCACACGAAATATTTAGTTTAACTTCACCAAGGAAATATAGTGCGAATCTATACTTATTTATACATACATACTTCATACAAATAAATAAAATTGATGTGTCTGTTTGTAATGCCAAAATAACAGCTTTTTATTAAATGCATATTATGAAAGTATGTAAATTATAAAAGATATTTAAAAAAAAAAATATTGACTCTGTCTATTTGTTCCGACTAATCTCCGAAACGGCTGGACCGATTTTGACGGGATTTTCACTGGCATAGTTAATGTTATAAGAAGTAACATAGGCTACTTTTGCGATATGCTGCGTCGGCACTGCGACGCCTGAGAAGGTACCGTGAACTGCCCTAACTTCACCTGGAGTCCTATGTTTGCCTATAATGAAAATGATGTAATTTCTTTTTCATTTTACTTGTATTGTAATCGAAACTTAAAGCTCTCTATGAAAATTGAAACTTTCGATTGTGATACAAGTAAAATGAAAAAGATATTACAGCTTTTTCATTATAGGCAAACATAGGACGCCAGGCTAAGTTAGGGATGGTGCGGGTAACGCTCCGTAATTCTACATTTATAAATCTGAGCGTCATGCCACACTCTGCGTTAAAACGACGTGCGGCGAAGGAACGTGTGCGCATCGGACAAGGAGCCAGGGAGACGAAGTGGGGAAACGACGGAGCTACAACGGAGCGCAGCGCAGTATTTTTAAGAATATCGAAGGCGTCTATACCTACACCGACGCTGCGACACAGCGCTCGTGTGGCACTCACTACGTCAAATTCACTGCGCTGCGACGACGCAACGCATCGGCAACGCCCGTATAGCATCGCTCTTTGGTGATCTTTCGAGCCTTCCATTCCTTAATGATAGTCGAGGAACGGTCGCCAATTTTCAATTAGAACGTCGGTTTTATATTAAACATTTTTTTGTTTTTTTGTTTATGGCAGTAGGTAGTCCTCTAGAGTAAAATCGGAGAAATATGCATGGATACTTTTATAACAGGAAAGCTGCAGCAGCAATGCTGTTCGGTGGTTTTATTATGCACGGTTTTAGAACTTTCCATTCCTACTACGCTTTAGAATGGACAACCTTCATCTATCTGTCTGACTGACTCCTTCGATAGTTGAAAAGTGTCTGTTAATGGTTTAATGAAAATAAATGCTAACCATATAATTTGACTGAGGAGAAACTACGTTAGATGAACTGTTCTATGACCTATGAAGGATTGCTTAATTACGTATAGTGATTAAAGTCAAAGTCAAAGTCAAATCATTTATTTCAAATAGGCCCATGTATGGCACTTTTGAACGTCAAAAATTACAAAATAATAAAATTGATTCTAGTCGCCCCTTCCAAAAGGTAGTTTTCGTATGGAGAAGAATGGGCAAGAAACTCCACCGTTACTCTTTTAAAATGTTTTACAATATTGTTTGTATATGTACGTACATTTGTTAAATAATTATTATATGTGAAGACGATGCACCTACAATAAAATTACTATACCACAATAGGTAAAAAATTAAAAATGAAGCATCGATAGATAATTTAATTTGTGATAGATACATGGTTCTCACATATTTACAAACATTGTAAAAGTAGACGATTTTCCTAAAATGTTACAATTAATAAGTCAGTGTGTAAGGAAGTAATCACAGAATGTAAAATCAATGTCATACTTAAAACACAAAGTAATAAATTTTACAATTAAATTAGCAACCAGTTTGATTTTGTCTTGATTCTAAATTGTCCTATGGAGCAGGACCAGCATGTTTCCAAGCACTCTTATCTTGGATATAATCCTCTAATTTGTAATATGCTTGTTTACAAAGTGTACTTTTTATATGAGTTTTAAATTTTCTTTCATTTAATTGCAATATGTCACAAGGTATTTTGTTGTAACATTTAACACAGTAAAAGATGTATGTACTTTAGATAACCTGAAAAATGGTTGATCTAGTTTATCTTTATTTCTAGTATTAAAATTATGTCTATCACTTATTTTATTAAAGAGATGTGGATTTTTCCTTACATACATAATATTTTCATAAATGAATTGGCAAGGTACCGTCATAATATTAATCCTTTTAAAAAGTTCCCTGAGAGATTCGCGGCGACGTAGATTATAAATGGCTCTGACAGCTCTCTTTTGCAAAATAAAGATGGATTCAATGTCAGCAGCCCGACCCCACAGTAAAATGCCATAAGACATAATGCTGTGGAAGTAGCTAAAATAGACCAAACGCGCGGTTTCTACATCTGTTAACTGTCTTATCTTTCTAACAGCATAAGCGGCCGAGCTTAACCGCCCCGCAAGAGATGTTATATGAGGTCCCCATTGTAATTTCTCGTCTAGCGTGATTCCCAGGAAAATGTCTTCCAAATTTTAAAAGGCTATTAAAGTACCATGTTTTGTTTTTTTTTTTTTAATTGTTAGTATTTACCAACTGTTTTTGTATTTATATGTTAATTTTAGTTCTATCACCCGGCGAAATCGTCGATTAACTTAATAATTATTATGGTTTTTTTTTAAATAAAGTATCTTAAACTGTAAATGCTTTGAGTTTGATTCTCCCGACATACTAGATACAACAAAATTCTTTTACGTTATGTCACACATAAAACTGCATCATTAAATAGGAAACACGTAATAGTTAGTTACATACTCGTAAATACATGGTTTCTGGTGAACACCGCTGGGCTGCTCAGTCGTGCGTCTCTTTGACTCGCTTTCATATCAAATGTGAGTAACCAATGAAATGATTTGATAACACCGACATAGCTCGCTAAATGTCAAATGTGCTTGTTTAGTAATAATATGTGGGTTTGTGTACGTCCGTGTCCTCACTAGTTTCTCAAAGGGGTAAATAAAAATTCCATGAATTATAGATAAAAAGTAATTTTTTTGACCTTCGAATTGCAATTAGGTATAACACTGAATTTGATGTTGTAACTGTTTTAGCAAAATAGCAAGTTTCCAAATACTTTTTTACGTCTAAAACTAAATATTCGGTGTTACGATATTAATTATTGCATTTCATAATCAATATTTGAGTTCGCCAGTTAGCCATATTTCATATTCCCATACAGTAATATTGCCAAATTAATCAAAACAGCGAAATATTTGACAGCTATTTGCGACGTTGCCAATTTTTTAACCGAAGGGAAAAGGAGGAGGTTGTCAAGTCAATGTTATTTTTTTTTATTTGTGACCACGCATAATTTTTTAATGATTAGTCCGATTTGAACAATTCTTGAGCAGTGGTGGCCCAGTGGTAACGGCCGCGACTTATAAGTTGTAGGTCGTAGGTTCGAACCCCGACAGGCGCTTTACTTTGTGTAAATTATTTCATCACCACTGCTCTCAAAACGGTGAAGGAAAACATAGTGAGGAAACCGGCATGTCCTAGAACCGAAAATTCGAAGACATGTGATATCTACCAACCCGCACTGGGCCCGCGTGGTGGATTACGGCCCACTCCCTCTCACAGAGAGGAGGCCTGTAACATTTATAGGCTGATGATGATGATGATGATGATGATGAACAATTCTTATTTTATTGGGAAAGTATACCTCGAAGTTGGTCCCATGTAAAATTGAAAACTTAAATTCACCCCAATGGGTAAAAAAATGGGGTTGATTGATTTTTCACCTACTGAATTTTCAACTGTGAACCGATTCTGTTGTAATTTTGCACACAAAATGTAGTTCTGATGACACAACCACATAATAAAGACATGGAGTTGATCTGATGATGGAGACGGAAAACAGTCGCGAGAGCTCCTCAGCAGTTACAGCAGCTACATCGTGTTTGGGCTTATTTCATTTACCTTGATGAGAACTTTAGACCTAGCTGGGTATGACTGTCATCGAGGGTCTGACGATGGAGACGGAACGGCTGATGAGGTTATTCTTTACTTGAGGAAAACAATATGATGGTAACTCAAAAGCGAAAAAAAAAAACTTTTTTACAAAAAAATAAATAAAAGTTGAGTAACAAATTTTGAGGCGGCGCCAAACACACATTCAACGATGATCCATCAAGCTATCATTTTACGCTTTAAGTAATTAATTTAATTGTTTGTTTAGCGCCAACTCAAAATTTATTTTAGGAGCTTAATTACACTGAAAGGTATTTTTTCGCTTTTCCGTTTTTTTTTCGTCGGTTAAATTTTTTGTAAAAAAGTTTTTTTTAGAATAAACGTTCTATACTATTTTCCGTTTAAAGATCTCATGTGGTGATTGTTTCCTGTTAATTATAATTAAGTCAAAGACAAAGGGTTCCTATTGTTACCATAGGTTATTAAATCTATGTAGTTGATATTTGAATGTTGATGTATGTATTTAAAATATTTCTCATCACTATTACCGCAAGTCAATGTATCTAGATGTGAAGTGTTATCAATGTAGAGCGGGATGGCAAAATATTTTTCATGAAATTAGGACTTCACATTTGTCCATGTATTTCTAAAAATATTTGATAGAACTGAATGCTGTTTATGTGGCATAAACTAAATTATCCACGTTTAAAAAACTGTAACGTTGAAATATTCAACTTTAAAGTTAGTAGGTGATGTGGGCAAATATGCTCATGCGCATCTTGGTAAAGTTGCAAAAACACGCTTGTTGCTTAGTAAACATGGAGATCATGCCGGACCCATGGCTAGCTTGGTATATTTGGTCCCGCGTTGAACGTGTTCAAACTCAAACTCAAATCATTTATTTCAATTAAACCATTTACAGGCACTTTTGAATTGTCAAGGAATCGGTCAGTCAGAAATAGGTATGAAGCTAGTTGCCCATTCCAAAGCTTAGTAGGTACCTATGGAGAAGAACGGGCAAGAAACTCCACGGACACTCTTTTAAATAAAAAATTGTTACAAAATATTGGTTACATCATTCATGTTGAAATTATACATGTGAGAACAATGTAGAAAGACGTGCACATGAGAAGCGTCCGTAATAAAAAGATTAAAAAGAACAATTCAAAAAAATTAAAAATAAGCCCTGGCAGCTAAGAGATAACCAGTCCCAACTGACGGCGCCCGTTCACGAACATGACGCATGGATTAGCACCATTCAGCTCAACCATTTTGAAGGGAGCTAAATGATCCAACACACGCGCCACCATCAGCGAAACATTTGAGTGAGCATGACATACTCACAGCCGCCAGGGCACATTCAAGTCAATGCAAGACATATTACCCGGTAAATAGTAACTCTTTAGTACATAGTGCTCACATAGTGTGCTATGCAATTATATAATACAAAAGAGATTGAGTTTATACAATGCAAAGATGGTCTTACAATCTTCAGCAGCTCCAACAGTATTTGCAAATGTTAATCAATTAGTTGTGGTTGTGGAGCAGGACCAGCATTGAGCCAAGCATTTTTATTTACTTGGTAAGATAAAAAAATAAACATTTAAGTTCGTAATGTCAAAAACAAAATTAAAAAAAAAAAAAAAGGGAAAGCAACTCTTCCAAATATTAAAATTTTAACTAGTGAGCCCAAGTGGCTGTGGAGCAGGACCAGCATTAAGCCAAGCATTTTTATCTACGATATAATCATCCAACTTATAATATGCTTGTCTACATAGTGTGCGTTTAATGCATGTTTTAAATTTCTTCTCATTTAGTTGAAGAATATCGAGTGGTATTTTATTATAACATTTTACACAGTACCCCATAAAAGAAGTGTGAACTTTAGACAATCTAAAACGTGGTTGATCTAATTTATTCCTATTTCTAGTGTTAAAATTATGCCTGTCACTTATCTTACTAAAAAGGTGTAGATTTTTTCGAACATATATAATGTTTTCATATATATACTGACAAGGTACCGTCATGATGTTAATTTTCTTGAACAATTCCCTTAGAGATTCGCGTCTGCGGAGGTTGTAGATGGCTCTGACGGCCCTCTTTTGCAGAATAAAGATAGAATCAATATCTGCAGCCCGTCCCCACAGCAAAATACCGTAAGACATGATGCTATGAAAATAACTAAAATAGACCAGTCTCGCGGTATCCACGTCTGTTAGTTGGCGGATTTTCCAAACAGCGTAAGCGGCTGAACTTAGCCGCCCTACAAGTGATGTTAAGTGAGGACCCCACTGTAGTTTGGAGTCAAGCGTTATCCCCAGGAAAACTGTCTTTTCGACGAATTCTAGTGTCTCCTTATTCAATACAACGTGACATTCACTACTTCTAACATTCGGTAACGCGAATCTTATGCATTTAGTTTTCTTCTCATTTAATACCAAATTATTTACAGTAAACCAATTATGGACCGTAAGCATAGCGTTATTTACGTCGTCAAGCTCCTGTGCACGTCTGTCTACTTTAAAAATCAGTGATGTGTCATCAGCAAATAACACCATTTCTGGTCGATTTTTCAGTAAATTTGGTAAATCATTTATATATACTAAAAAGAGGAATGGACCCAATATCGAGCCCTGTGGTACACCCATTTTGACTTTTAAACCCAATGAATTTACACCGTTTATTTGAACTTGCTGCAGTCTATCATTCAAATATGATTTTACTAAGCTCAGCGCAAGTTTATCCAGACCGTAATGCTCAAGTTTCAAGAGCAGTGTTTCGTGATCCACGCAATCAAATGCCTTGGATAGGTCGCAAAAGATGCCTATTGCATCTTGTGCCTCTTCCCATGCATTAAAGATGTGTTTCAATAAGGTGACACCGGCGTCGGTTGTGCAACGTCCTTTGGTGAAACCATACTGTTGATCGTGTAGGATGTTATTACGATTAAAATGATTGAGCATTTGATTTAACATTACTTTTTCAAACACCTTGCTGAAAACCGGCAAAACTGATACGGGCCTATAATTATTAGTGTCTTTGCTGTCCCCGGATTTGAAAAGTGGAATAACTTTACTGTATTTCATTAAATCCGGGAATATCCCTTGATCTACACACAAATTAAATATTAAAGCTAAATAGGGTGCAATTGTCTCAATAATTGATTGACAAACTTTAGTAGACATGCCCCACAGATCTTCGGTAATTTTGATCTTAAGTTGCTTAAAAGCCTTTATAACGACCACAGGGTTTATATGTTTAAATTTAAATTCCACAGGGCAGGCTGAAACATTCGCTTTTAATAAATCAATCGCAAGTGAGGGGGAGGAATTTAGAGTTTCTGTAGTTTTAATTGGAATATTGGTAAAGAAAGTTGCAAATTCTTGAGCAACATCGATGTTGTCGCTAATAAGACCGCCGGAAGTGTCTAGTGTGTAATCTGTATTATGTCTTTTGTTCTTGTTTGTTTCATTGTTAATAATTTTCCAAACTGTCTTTATTTTTTTTTTTTTTTTTTTTTATTTTTTTTTTTTTTTTTATATGCCGATTTAACCTTGTTGCTAATGAAAGAAGCTTTAGCTGCTTTGCAGATATTTTTAAAAGTTTTAGAGTAAGTAGCAACATACTTATTAAAAGTTTCTGTATTAATATACGGCTTAAGGCCATACAGTTCAAATAATGTTTCCCTACTTTTCCTGATGCCTTTAGTTGCCCAGTCACTGAATAAAAACTTAGGGCAAATAGTTTTAGTTTTTTTCTTAAAAGACTTATTGAACTCTGTTTGGACTAATGAAAAGAATTGTTCATACAAAATATTGCCATTGGACATATTTAGACCCTAAGCACTTAACTTGCTAATTAAAGTGCTATTAAACTTAATTAAATTACCCGATGTTATTGGTCTAGTTTGTATCTGCACTTTTAGTATTGGTGTGTTGGACTCAAAAATAACGGTTTGACCGCTGTGATCAGAAGGGAGATAATTTACAATAGCTTTATCTAAATAGTCGCAGCAACAAAAGACGTTATCAATACATGTAGCAGTAGTCGAAGTTATTCGCGTTGGTTCTAAAAACACATTTGACAGATTAAATGATTTGAAGAGACTTAATAATCTACTGCTATTTGAATTATTTTCCAAAATATTAATATTAAAATCACCGCAAATAATTACTGATTTATTACCAGTTGTAAGTTTTGCCAAAACATCTTCCATTACTGATTCAAATATAGAGTAGTTTTGATAATTTGGAGGTCTGTATACACACACTATAAAATGCTTATCTAGCTCAACACAGGACAGTTCAATGCTATGTTCCACCGATAGTTCAACTATGTCATTACGAGTCTTAGATTTTATACAATTTTTAATTAAGATTAGTGAACCTCCACGTAGCATTGATTTTCGGTTAAAACAACTGCCCACACTGTAATTCTCAAAATTAATTAACATTTCATAATCTTTCAACCAATGTTCAGTTATACAAATAATATCAAACATTGTTTTTTCTAAAAGCAATTCAACTTCTAAATATTTGGAAGAAAAACCTTGAATATTTTGATGAAACAATTTCAAGGAATTCTGCTTAGCCCCTTTTTTACAATTAACTAATTGAGTGCTAGAAGATACCTTGTTGATGGTGAGATTAAAAACATTGTTACTGGTACCTTCTGTTGTCTTACTGACTAGTTTAAATTACTAACCACCTTAATATTAGTATTATTACTAATTTTTGTGGTGCTAATTACATTAGACTTCGACATACTACTTATGTCTGAGTTTATATTAAAAGCTAATAGCCATGCTATTTGACGTCTAAAACTAATAGGCAGATACGCAGTATCCCTAGTCGACTTAAAAATATGTCGACTTGTAGAAATATGAGGTATTCAATAGAATAAAATTAAATTCAGTTTAGAGTAAATTATAAAATAACTCGTAAGGTTCTTAAAACTTAACAAAACATCGAGATTTCTTTATTATAATTATGTTGGTTTAATACGAAAGTATTATACATATTACTCTTCTAGAATATATCCTCTACATGATGTTGAAAACCAAATCAAAATCTGTTGCGTCCTAAGTAGTTTAGAACAGGGTTCAACGGATGTCATATGACGGATGAGGATACGGATGAGGATATCGAGATAATCGAGTTTGAGGATGCGCATGAGGATACGGATATTAGAAAATTCCTTATTGAGGATGCGGATGAGGGTGCGGATGCGGATGTTGTACAAAAATAGCCCTTGTTTTTTTTTGTGTATATTTTGTAGGTAATCATTTGGTAGGTTACCGTAGTGTAATTTTCCTGCAAAAAACTTCACTTCTACGAGCAAACAAAAAGTAAACAATAACACGCCACCCGGCACCCATGACTCTGAAATTGTGACATGTGACACGACAGTTGTGCCACCATTGCCACGTGCGGCCCATCGTCTGTCATAGGACAAGGATATTGCGAATTTAGCCAATAGGAACGTGTAACTCACTTATCGGCATTTAGCTCGGCGCGAGTTTTTAAAAATTCATTATTTGTGCGAACAACGTAGGATCACGTCCCCATAGAAATTATAAGGATGCGGAGCTTTTAAAATCAAAAGTTGAGGATGCGGATGTTTTGCGGATATCAAAATTTATGCGGATGCTCCGCAGTTGTGGATGCGGATACGGATATCCGTTGCATCCCTGGTTTAGAAGAACTACTCGGTCATACAGACAAACACCAAAAATGACTTTATAACTGGTTTATAATATTATATGGAGGTACCTACATACATAGATATGATAGTTATGTGTTCTCAGTAGCAGCCCGGAGTCTGGATTTGTGCCCGGTTGATAGCAATAGGCTCGCCCCCGTTTACATGGGACTTATAAATATAAATGACAAAATGTGGGTGACGAAAGGTAGACCTCTGCTTAATCCATCAGAGTATACAGGCGTGATGTTATGTGTTATACATAGTAATACAAGTGTTCAAGGTATGAAAGAATTGAAAAGAATCGATCAGCTATTCGCAGTCAAGTCTTTATTACTATAAACATCAACTAATTAGCAGCATTTCATTTGGAAATGTTGTGTTGAATTGAGTTCGATTTCTAACCAGATTAAGCTTTGATAAGCAAATTTGTCTGAATAGCACTAATTCGATAAACGACTGGGAAAATTATTTAAAAGGCGACCTTTTCAATTTTCCTACAAATAATTTTGTCAAAATAAAAAGCAAATTATTCTTAGAATTAGGGATTTATTACTTATTTTACGTAGGAAAATTTAGTTGTTTTTGTGTAAAATTCTCAGCCAAATAAATTTCTTTTATACATGCGCGTGGGTGGTAAGCCAAAAATAATATATATATAAATAATAAATCTATCTCTCGAGTTCAATAAGGCATTCTGTCCCTAACTTTGCGATGACTTTTGTAACAACAAGTTTTTGTTGGAACTGTACATAATACCTTCGGCTTAGCTTTCGTTAATGATAACGGAAATACCCGAACAGAAAGAAAGATATTCGTATTTTATTTAGGTACCTCCCAATAAAGTACCATCTTTCAGTACCTAAATGAAAAGGAGTTCCACGTGTTAATTTGACAAACTGCAAGTTTACTTCAAAAACACATGTTTAGCATTCAGTTCCCCGAGTTTCCTCGGCCCGGACTTGTCGACGTACATAAATAAAGACTGGACGGTCTCCACACAACACGGCGCGACCTGTCGCCACATCAACGCCAATTAAACCGTCTCTTGTTTCACTCTCAAGTTGCCAAGTTCAAATTAAATCTAGCTTCACCCCGTGGACATCCCTAAACTTTGGCAATTATAAAAGTTTAAAGTGTTTTTTGTCCGTCTCTTGAAGAAACAGGGTGACTCTTTATCGTTATAATACAGAAGGACGCTTAATCTGGAGTCATAGCTCAGAAGGGATGCTGGGAATGGACGTTATATATCACCTACTTGCAGAGGGTTGAGAAAAAATTCTAGTCATGAATCATCGGAGTGTTTCGTAACAGTTCGTTTTATTTTTGTTCTAGTTTGTGAGGCGTGGAAACAGACATTGAGACAATAGTTACAAGTTTATTCAAGACGTCGAACTTTTATGTAATTTTCGCCTCTGTTGTAAAGTAAAGTAAACATTTATTTGCTTATATAGTATGGGTGATTCTTGTACATGATCCTCCTGTCGGTGAGAGGGCGTAGGCCGCTATCCCCACGCGGCCCCAGTGCGGGTTGGAAGATGTCACATGGCTTCGGATTGTTGGTTCTAGGACATGCCGGTTTCCTCATGATGTTTACCTTCACCATTTCGAGAGCAGTGGTGATTAAATAAATTATACAAAGTAAAGCGCCTGTCTGATTTCGAACCTACGAAATACAAATCGTAAGCCGCGGCCGTTACCACTGGGCCACCACTGCTCTTGTACAATCTACTTTATATTAGGCATGCAATATTATTATTAAATTAGTGAATTAAAATAAAATAAAATGCAATGATGACATAGTTAAATTATTTTTGAGATATTACAGTTGAACAATAGTCGGCATAGTACATTCATATAATAAAACATTAATTTAAATATCTACAATACAATAGGAACAAAATTAAATAAATCGAAACAATGTCAGGTCAGGTTAGGTAATGAAGCAATGTGACAGATGATAGTTAGGTAATAGTTTTTTTATTTTCTGGAGTCGTCCAGAAAATGTTACGAGAAATATGTTACGAAAGTTGTTTCGTCAATACTACTTAACGTTAAGTGTAGATACTTGTTAGGGGTTCGGTCCATTTTAAATATCATACATTTTGTAGTGAACTGAAATATATATGAGATTGAACCCTTCACGAACTTTTGTCGTGAGTTCATTCCTATTATAAGTATATTTAGCTTAGTTGGAGAGGGTAAAAGGTTGGTAAGTTGTATAAAAAACCTTTATATTTCCTTCTTTATAATTTTATACGTAAACAACCCTCCTTTTCATGGACGATTTTTCTGAATGTAATACATACGTTTTCAGCCGGCTCTGTTTGTGTATTCATGTTTTTAGGAATACTATGCGTCGACAGCTAATTAGTTGGCAAGTACAGCGGGCGAGTGGACGGTGCCAGTTGCTGGAAGTAGTGCAGAAGGTTAGCTGAAAACATTGAGAATTAAGATAGTTTAAAAAAGTCAGTTCTGATACAAGTAGTTGTCCATTAGAGTGGTTTTATTTATTTTACCAGAATGATCTTACTTTAATTATGCGGGTCTGAATATTATTGAAGCACAGGTAATTATCATACAATTTTATTGATTCCAGCTTAGGTACAGAATAGAGTTCATAATAGATAATTTTGTCTATACTGCGATCAAGGAATAGCAAACCTTAAAATTCTGATTATTAACTTTAAATCTAGAGTTACTTTCGAACTCTCAAAGTACACGAATGAAAATTTAATCCGTTGCACTCGTTATAACTATTCGATAGCTTGAAATCGAACACGTTGCTATCTTACACAAAGTTCGAATAATTCTACCTTCCAACAAACCTGAAGAGTACAAGTTTGGAACTAGCTGAGTGTAAGGCGCGATGAATACACAAATAAATCTGGAACATTTGCTTAAGAGCACCTGCTGTTACGATCTTTGGTGATAGAAAGTAAGAAAGAAAAAACGTTTATTTGCGGTAAACAAGACGCAGAAAAAAAATTGTTTGAAATACAAAAATGAGATAAGGTTGGGAGAAGCATGCGTCACATCCACGCAAATCGGCTATCGCTCAGCATTATGCTATGACCCTATGCAAGACAGAGCCCCAGCGCTGGTTTTCAGCGACAGCCGGCGCCGACGTAATGACGTCGACCGGTGCAGCAAACAAATATGACGCTGTACAACGTACTTAAAGAAAAATAATAAAAAAATATATAATGTGATGCAATATTCTAAATAAATGTAAAAAGATAAAAAAAAAGAAATGAAATGGACACACTTTATTCTATGTTACGAGAATATCATCCTCAAAAAACGTTTTTCGTTTTATATAATGGCAACATTTCGACGCATCTTATTTGATGTTCACCCAAATTGTGATGTAAGAAACACAGAGTAAATTTTTATATAGTAAGAAATTACAAAATGGCCAATGATGTAATTAATGTGTTTATTATTATGCAAAAGTTATGTGTCAGTGCTTTATGCGTTTGTGAGTGAATGTGAGATGAGATGGACCCAATAAAGACAAAACCCTGGAAAACTGGCACCCTCCAGTTTTCCAGGGTTTTGTCTTTATTGGGTCCATCTAACACTTTTTAATTGATAGGATAATTATTGCCTTTTTCACCTGGATTAGAAAACGTTGGTAATCGCAGTCGTTGCGAGGCTATGAAATGCAACTGCTGCATGTTCATCTATGGCTAGACAATCTCCATACGCTGCAAATTTCAATAAAAAATCAAAATCAATCAAAAAATTAAAATCAAAAGTCACTTATTCAAACTAGGCTGAGAATCAGCACTTTTCAAACGTCAAAATTACATAAGATAGTCCTCGAAAACACACGCCCTTTTCCACTTCCTAGTGCTTTAGCTGAGAAGAAGAAGTGGCGTAAAAAACTCCCCAGTAGCACAGCTGTCTGTTCAGTTAGATAAAAATAAATTATATTACAATAAAAAAATCTAAAATAATTTACATTACGCAACACAAAACATTAAATTAAATTATTTGCTATGTTAGCTAGCACACGCCAATATACCAACAAAATATATTTCTATTATATATGTCGGAGACGGGTATGTGACTCTTTCGTTATTATCAGCGATATTTTAACTACCATGGGCGTAGTGTGGGTAGTGTTGGTTATTGCGCTATAAAAAACCGTTTGCAGTTCAGATAACATTATAATATACTATCAAATTAATCACACTGGCTAAATTATACACACACTGGGTGCGACGGCGTTTATTAAAATGACAAATTAACACAATGATCACAAATTACAACTAACACAATAACTGAGCTCCACGAATCGAGAACAGTTCCGCGACGTCTTAACTTCGATGCGATCAGAGGCTGAATCCCTCCTCGCCGTGGCCTTAAAACATCAGGACTCTGTAGAAGCGCGCCTTCTGGTGTGGGTAGATCACTTAATGTCGCCAGTAGCGCGCTTGCGATTCGTTTTGTGTCCGTACTAATGACCGGATCCGACATATATATAATATAAAAATTTCCATTAATATTATTATATCTTATAGCAATTGAACCTACATGGATACTTATGAAACGTCAGAAGCTAGGTACACGGTTCTATTGGAACTGTGTACCTAGCTTCTGACGTTTGTCGTTAGCCGTTTGCTCTTTATCCTTCGGTTGGTCGTTTTCTAAGGAGAAGAGCCGGCAAGATAATCCACGGTTACTCTTTTAAAAATAATTGGCTTTTACAGTTTTCAAATTACATTGTTAGGTATGGGAGGCCAGTGTAGACCTGTCAACAAGTACCAGAACAAAATAGCCCAACAAATCGAAACGTCTATGAGTCTACAACGTTTTCACATTCACAAAATAGAGGAGAATCTTTATAAAAGACAAATGGAATAAAAAATAAAAATAAAATTGAAACCAATCATAATGAATGGTTATTATCGACCTTTCATGACGTTTGCTTGGCGATTGTTTCAGAAAGCACCAATATGTATAGAGTGTTACAAGTATTTTTTGGCGCCTAAATGACATTGGCAGGGAGGCGTTGTTGGTAAGCAATTGTGAAATTGTCACATAAATTGTATTAAAAAAAACAAGATGGTGACGTTTTCTGGCCGCGCGTAAAAAGATCATTGTTCCATTCTTTTCGTGTGGGTAGTGATTAACCTGGTGTCAAAGTTTTAAAGCCGTCCATGGGCCTCTGACTTGGCTTCACATGCCGTCGTGAAATATCTCTCAGGCATGCCGGTTTCCTCACGATTAGAGTTGCCATCCGTCCGGATAAAGCCGGACAGTGTTAGGCTTTTTGACCTCTTGTCCGGACCAATTTGACTGCGTACGGCCCGTCCGGCTTTTGTTAGGCTTTTATTCTCTTTAATAGGCCAGTAAAGGACGAAACAAAGAAAAAGGTTAAAATCGAAAACTATTGCAAAATTTTTATTTAAGACATATAACTTTCAAAATGTTTTATGATGAAATAATTAAAGAGGTTGAGCTTTTAAAGCACGTTTCTACTAAAGAAAAATAAAAACTTTTTACAAAAAAAAAAACAACCGACTTCAAAAATTAACACTACAAAGTGAAAAATAACTTTAATTTCGGAAGTCGATATCTTTGGTGTTGAATTTTCGTTCTTTGTCACCGACTTCCGAAATTAAAGTTATTTTTCACTTTGTAGTGTTAATTTTTGAAGTCGGTTGTTTTTTTTTTTGTAAAAAGTTTTTATTTTTCACTTTTTAGTTGTGGTACCTACCCCACACAAATTCGAATACCACTATCTGCTATGTAAACAACAGTGACAGGAAGTTATCATATTATCCACATACTAAGTGGGAAAAAATACGTATTATTGAAGCTAACTCAAAAACTACCCAACCAAAGTTAATAAAATTTATATGGAACCACTTCTGAAGTATGACCTACCAAACAAAAAAAGAATCATAAAAATCAATTAATAATTGGCGGAGTAATCGCGTAACAAATATACAAAAAAAAAAACATACAGTCGAATTGAGAACCTCCTCCTTTTGGAAGTCGGTTAAAAATATGCAAATGAAGATGATAATACCGATTAAACTTTCTTATAAATAATATGTGTTTTATTTTTCTTTTAGTCGAAAATCCTTTTTTTTGGCGTCCGTCCGGCCGTGGGATCCAAAAGTTCGGCTTTTTTAGCGAGTAAGTCCGGTTTTCTGATTTTTACAGATGGCAAAGGCATGATGTTTTCCTACACCGTTTTTGAAGAAAGAGATATTATACAATACGCACATGAATCCGAAAAGTCTGAGGTGTCCTTGGGTTCGAACTCGAGACCTATGACTTGGCAGTCTGACCGTCACACCTCTATGACACTGAAAAATATTATAATATTATGAATCTAATCTTCTAATATTTCCTGTGCAATGGCGTTACCCGCGGAGGCGCACAGCCGCAGCGCTGCGGTTGTTTTCATACAACAAACAGCGACCAACGTACTGGATCCAGCGCTGCAGCGCTGTTTGTGAACCAACAACTATTGAAGACCCTTGTGTTTGTCCCGATTGCAAAAATGTTAAGTGTGTTTATGATTTAAAGTTTGCTATGCACTGTTGTGATTGACATAAATATTGCAAAACAGCTTCAATAATAGTTACTCAAAAAGAAACAATGCTTTTTGGAAACTTTGCTAAAAGTATGAAAGACCTTACTGATTCTCTTTAGATTCTCTGAAGCAGAATGAAATTTTAAATTGTGCCCAAGAAGGTTAATTTGAAACGGTTTTAATAGGTGAAATTAGAGCGAATCTATCTTCTCCGAAAGACAAGGTCCTCTATTATTCAAGAGATTTGCATGTCAATTGGTCCACCCCAACCATGGTTCAATCTGATCGAGGTCGACAGGTCCGCGATACGCAGAGTCAATTTAAAACAATAATTCATACAATACGATAGAATAAGTACAGTAGTGATACTTACCAACTTCCACTGGCGAGTGCCCCCAGCAGGCCAATTCGGTTCCGTGTATGTATCAATGCGAGTATAGTGTAATGTGTTATGCACGTAAATGTGTACAAACGGGCCTCCAAGACGCGCATAGGCTGCTCCCAGCACAATGGTACCTTTCAGCAATTGCCTAAGAATTCCCCTTCAAGTTGCGGCAAGGCTTGTGAGCCGTCCAAAACGCCAACAAGAAGACTTATCACACCAGAGGCCTGCTACATGGTAGGGTCCAAGTTAATCTCAAACGATTTTCAACAATTCGACAAATAACCCGTTCCATGGATCTCAAATGGGGTTACGACAAAAGTTACGATTGGATTACCAAAAAATTATGTCCAAAAAATAAAGATTGAACTAGATTAACTCCAAACAATGGTTCATCAAGTTTTGACGTGCCAACACGAAGCGGAGACAATAATCAACCAATGTCAAAATCAAAAGTGACAGCTGCTGTCCACAGACTTCAAATGACACATAAGGCCGCGTTCAGAAACGCGGGCTTGGGACAGAACATCAATGTTGTTCAAGGGCGACGGCCTATCTTCTTCGTTTGACCAAGCAAAGACGACGTTGAAATCTTTCTTGGCCTGCAATATCTATCTTTACTTTCCAAGTCGAATCCCAACAATGTTGTTCTGTGTCAGAAGTACTTGGGTACTTTCTACTACAACTACTACTATACAACAACTAAAACTACTTTCTGGTTTAGTGGTCGCAAGCGTTATGGGTGAGCATGAGGTCCTGGGTTCGATTCCTAGGTCCGTCAATGTTTTATTGGGTTTTTAGGGTTGCGTAGTAAATAAGGAACCCTTATAGTTTCGTCATGTCCGTCTGTCTGTCCGCGGTCTAGCTCCGAGACCCTTAGTATTAGAAAGCTGTAATTTGACATAGGTATACATATTAATTACGTCGACAAAGTAGAAAAACAAAATTATGAAAAACATTTTTTTTTAGGGTACCTCCCATACACGTAAAGTGGTGATGTTTTATTTTTTATCCCATAGTGTGGGATATCATTGAAAAGGTCTTACAAAAACATAACGAGTTTGTGAAAACCATTTTTGGATTCAGGGATCCGTTTGCAAAATATTAAGCTTTAAAGTGCTAATTTTTGTTAGAGTCAAGTGTCCCTGCCAGCTAAATGGTTGGTTTTGGATGTGTGCAAAAAATCACAGCAGTAGTTTATATAACGAAATTAAAAGGAAAACTATCACAGCTAAGTAGGCTTTACTAGTTATCGAGTAATAATCGACCAACTTAACTTTGCAGTTGCAAAAACATGTTTTCCCATACATTTCGTATGGGAGAACATGTTTATCAACTACAAAGTTAAGTTTGTTTTTGGGATAAATTCATCCCAACTACGGAACCCTTCATTGTGCGTGGTCCGACACGCACTTGGCCGGTTTTCTATCTGAAATTTCTCAGTAGCAGCTCGGAGTCTGGATTTGTGTCCGGTTGGTGGCAATAGACTCACCACCTAATACATGGGATTTAAACATAATAAGTAGGTACACCTCTGCTTAACCCTTTGAAGAATAAAGGCGTGATGTTATATTATATCAATTTAATAAGTGCATCAAAAAGCACGTGTTTCCATCCTTCTGTGCAAACCTAGCACCGCGAATAACTGACACTGAACACTATGCTCTGATTGTTTGCTGAACCAACATTGCTGCTAGTCCACAGTGACTGCGCTGATTGGAAAAATCCAGAATTCAAACGACATTTGACAACTTTATTTCGTACATCTTGAATTTTAGGGCCAATATGAATAGTTTGGTAAGACATGCGGATGAATTCTCAAATGCAACTCAGGTTATCATTCCAAGCAGAACAACAATCGTCTTTTTCACTAAGAGCCATAGATACTTGGAAACTAATACGAGCAAACCACTCTAACGCAACGGCTCTCCGGCCGACTAGCAATCGCATTGCTCTCACACATCCATCTTATGGATCAAAACTATGGTCTCTTCAGACCTCGACCTCCGCCAGTAATTACTGGTACGGTCGCACACAATACGGCCGTTAGAGAACTCTACTCGTGTGGTTCCCATAACTCAGGCTTGCTCATTACCACTGTGATCACCAATTACTTGGACTGCTATGAATGTCTTCGAAGTGTCCTCTGGGAATCTTGCCCTAAGACATCATCATCATCATTCTCTTGCTCTCATCCCAATTTATTTGAGGTTGTCGTAACATATCCCCTTCCTCCATACTTCTCTATCAGTCGTCATCTCCGTAGTCACCCCTTTCTATCCATATCTTGCCTACAGTCTATTTATCATCTCTTTGGTCTTTCCCTACTCTTATAGCCATCTTGCCCTAAATGTCGTTTGAGAAATTGGAAGTTAGAGATCAAAGTCATAAATAAATACTTTTATTTAAACAAAAAGACGTTCTTCATAATGTGATGGCTCACTTTCTTCTTCGCACAGCCCTCGTAGTAGCTTCATTATTTCAAAGACTTTTCGGCGAAGAAGCAGGGATGCTTCCAGATATTTGTTTTCCTATTATTACAGGTCTCATTTAGTTTTTGCCTCTCGCTACACGAGTAATTGGAATTGGATCCAACTTTGCGTGGTTACCATTATTTGTGTTATAAATCAATTCTTTGTTCTAAATACAGGTAAATAAAAAAGAAAATAAGTTTTCGGAATGGAACAGTGATTTTAAATAAATAAAGCTTACCCGTATCTTGTTTTGGGCTTTGTTTATGAAGCCTGTTTCTTAGAACAACGTATTAACGGAAATTAGCAGGAAATCGAATGGCTTTTCACCTTTTGTAAAATCGACTAAAAATATTAAAACACAATTAAATACCAAAGTATTAAAGAAAATGTATCCAGAAAAATACCTAGTTGGTAACAGTTCGATTTTATAAATTCCACCAAATTAATGTATCTTTACCAAGATCCTAACAAAGGGCGTGAATGAGCTGCCTAATTATCTAGACTCTATTACTTGTTCTAGGACAAGACAGTGATAAGGGTCATAAAAGTTAACACAACGCTTGTTCAAGTTAATTTTTTTGGCATCAGCAAATAATTTAAAATAAATGAGAAATATTATTTGTTCTTGGAATGTTCCGGCGTTATAGTCGGCCATTACTCAAGTAACTTAAAAAAATTCTTTAGTCATAAGAGTTTTTTCTTTAGTCAAGAACTTTCAAATGAAAATATGGATAAACATACATAAAAAAAAAAACATCAACAGCCTCCTCCTTTTTGGAAGTCGGTTAAAAAAGGTTTTCTATTTTCATTTATAGTATTCACGAAGAACACATACGAGACGTTAGTTATTTTTATTTACCACAAAGCCCCATTTACACGATGCAAGTTTCTTGCCTGTGGCATATAATTAAATTGAAACTCAGTTTAGACGGTGCCGCTTTTATTGTTGCATCACTTATGGTATACGACAGGCAATAAATCGCACTTTGTTAATCCAGCTTTAGCGATCGGTAGGTTATCATAAAGTTGGAAACTAGAAGAACAGTTGGATGGTTACAAACATCAAACTGTTCAGTGATTCGGTGTAGAAATGTGATTTCCCTGAGGATCCCGCAGGTTTGCTGCACTGGTTCCGCACAAAACCATAAACTACCCGCATTATAGATGGAGAAGTTAGCAGTGCGGTTGTTGTTTCTAGAACCATATTGATTGAAATTTACCTTTTATATGGAAATGGCGAAACAGTTCGCAAGGAAATAAACTTCAATATTTGTTTTTGCCTTTGTCCATCTCCGACTATTACAATGTTTTTGTCACATGATGTACTTAATAAAAATACTAAATTTATTCATTTACTGACAGACAAAGCTGCCAACGAAGCATGAAATTTTTACGAAAAGGATTTTTGAAAGTTCAGGAAAGGGGTTAAAAATAAGGGATTATTATATATTTTTGCCGATGGGAAATCGCATCGGGCACACGACTTGTTAAATAAGATAATTATGTTTATTTAATACTTTGTTCAAGTTAGAGCAGTAAAGATATAGTTTGTAGATGCAATATCACTCATTAATTACGTCAGAGCCAATCGACCTCTCCTCTTTGACGTCGATCTCATAAAATAGAGGTCTGTTGACAGTGGAGCGGCTAAGATAACAAACAAATCTGTAGGTCACATCTAAGATTCTTTCCGACTGTTAATCCCTCAAGTTGACACGAGCCTTCCTCATCTTATTCTTTTTGACTTTGGTTTGCGCAACCTCAACGTGTCTTCCAAGTTTATTGAAACCACTCTAAATACTTAACGTCAAACGTTCGCCAAATCCTTTACGCTTCGTCAATGATGTCTACAGTAGGCCGGGAGCTCCCCCTTGCTGATTATTTAAATAGACTCGATTGTATTGTTGTTCGGCGACTGAATAAAGTAAGCTATGTAAATCTGTAAGAGTGTATGGGAGGAGCGGACAGCGGGATACGTACAGATACAGCGACTGCGGAAAAACGGTTAAATACGCCTGTTTTTTTGCCGATCTTTGTATCTATCTGTATCCTAACACTTTTGTTGCTGACAACTGGCTTCATATACAACTGATATTGCTGAAATTATGTAAAACTGTCCAACATAAATCTGGCAATAACACTTGGTTTTATTTACTATTTCTATATTATGCTTTAATTATGATATCATCCCATGATAAGGAAAGATAGGTCGACTCATAGCAGACCATACTTGAGTCCTCATGAATACGATACCTATTTGTAATAATAATAAACCTACTTGTGTACCTATATTTCCAATCTCACTTTACTTTGAACTACCCAAATATTTTACAACAAAAACAGTTATTAATGATATCAAATGATTGATCTAGAGTGTTGTATCATTTATCATCTTGCGTAGCTAAACCCGGCCCTTCCCATGGGTACATGGGAAGCAGCTGAATAGTAATGGGGTAGGCCGCTATATCCCCTTCTACTCTAAAAATATCTTATAGAACAAATTCTATAGGTACCTACTTTCTGTACTTGACTCAGAAACTGGTTTACGAGTTATGCCAGTTGTTCCTCTTCGATACGAATTTCAAAGCAAAATATACATCATAATAACGGGTCTTAGATATTACCCAGTTACTGGGTTGTGGAGGTCAGATAGGCAGTCGCTCCATGTAAAATACTGGTATTCAGTTGCATCTGGTTAGACTGGAAGCCGACCCCAACATAGTTGGGAAAAGGCTAGGCAGATTGATTAGCGGGTACCGCCGCAGGAGGAGACGCCCTGGGCGTCGGGAATCACAGGCAGATTTCCGGCCACCGTAGGCGCGGGCTTGCGGACGGTGAGCAATGGGTAGCTCGCCGTCCGATAAGGACCAAGCCCGGGTCGACGGCGCGTTGTGTTCCACGCGCGCCTCAAAGAGATGTCAGCAGAATGGACGGGGTCCGCTAGGGCCAATGCCTGCCGGGGGTTCGAAGAAAACCGATAGGGAAATCGTGGCCCCCTGGCAACACGGCAACTGAAGGAACACGGGTGGGTTTTAGTCAGTAAGAGTCTGACACGCCTTCCCGCTCCGCCCAGAGCGGGAGAAGTTATTTGATGATTTCCCACCCAAAAAAAAAAGATTGATTAGCGGGTATTAGATTTTAAAAAAAGTTTTGTGAGACGGTAAAGGAGAATACATAGATACTGACATCTATTTATTCTCCTTAAACTCTATTTAAAATAATGATATTAATAATTTTTCAGTATCTTATTATGCGAGATTCTATCGCGAATATCGTAAAGGCTACACGAATGATGGCGACGATTTTTAGGTCGCACCCTTTGTTCAAACACAAACTCAAAACTCAAAGCATTCACCTATACCAATTATAGGCACTTTTGCATTGTCAAGAAATCGGTCAGTCAAAAAAAAAAAAAATGGTTGCCCATTCCAAAGCGTTCAGGAAGAAACTCAATGGAAACTTTTTTATTGTTCTCTTGTATCTAAATATGTATAAGCCAGTCTAGTCAAGGCAGACAGTCAGTTAATTAGTCCTTAATTATTCATGGAAAATATTCTCTAAAAACTTATTGACCTTATGGTGCACACTTTTTAAAATAATGGAGCCTCTTTTTAACTGGTGGCGTAGCAGCGGCCGGCGAGTGGTGCGTCCAAGTTGATCGCAGTTACTTGGCTATTTAGCATTTTTAAGACCACAAGGTTCACAAAAATTACTATCTTAGTGTTCAATGATATTTGGTAGGAGCGCAGATTGGGAATTATTCGAGGTTCGATTGACATGTCATTGTTTATTTAACTAACGGATTAGTAACAGTAATCCCACTGTAGTCGTTACCCATAATCGCTTCTGACTTCACCCACACACTGAACAAACAAAAGCTAAGCTGCGATGGTATTAAAGTTCTGGTTTTAATAGGTTTCGTAGGTCAGATGACGTAGGTTGTGTAGTTAGAGCTCTTTGTGAAGTAGTACCGCTAGCACAAACTATTATTATGGGTCTATTTATAGTGGAAAATTGGTTGACGAGGCAGCTTTCTTTTCAACACAAATAGTCTAACCGAAAACTATTGCCTAGCTTCTATTACTAACTGGGGCACAGACACTGAGTTTTGGGTAGGTACAACTACCGGTACCTCGGAAAGCACGTTAAGCCGTTGGTCCCGGCTGTCATTCGTGGATCTTTGACAGTCGTTACGGGTCGTCAGAATCCCGAAAGTCTGACAACCAGTCTTATCAAGGGGTATCGTGTTACCTAGTAACTAGGTTGTGGAGGTCAGATAGGCGGTCGCTCCATGTAAAATACTGGTATTCAGCTGCATCCGGTTAGACTGGAAGCCGACCCCAACATAGTTGGGAAAAGGCTAGGCAGATGATGATAAATACATAGGTCTGTTCTAAACACTGTATAGGTCCTGTACAGTGTTCTGATGTCGCACTATGTGACCTAATAAACCCTTCGTTTCCCGTCAGTCGCTCATAACTTGCACATCAGGAATTCGAGTCGCGGCAAAGCTACAGTGATTTGTGTGGTTTGTGTGAAACGAATGGAATAGAAAATGAGATCATTCCGTCTTCCACCACGTTTTACAATAACTCCTCTTTTTGTACGGAACTTTGGCCTTTGTTACGTGCGCCTTAAGGATTAAAACACGCTGCTAGTTTGTTAGAACTAAAATAGTAAAAGTGCTCTTTGACAAACTGCTAGTTTCTGAAGTCAGGCTCTCATTATGTTGGAAAAATCAGACGTATTTCTCAGACGTATTCAGGTTTACCTGTGATTTTAGTTTCTGTACCTCAAAATAAATATCCGGAACCCAATAATTGTAAAGGTATCAAATAATGTCAAACTTACAAACTGTTTAAAAAACTAATGAGTATTTGCTGAATGTTATGAGTGTAAAATTCCTATTTTGATTGTAAATAAATGCTGTTGGTATTCCTATGTCAAATGAATCTATATACTAATATATAAAGCTGAAGAGTTTGTTTGTTTGTTTGCTTGAACGCGCTAATCTCAGAAACTACAGATCCGATTTGAAAAATTCTTTCAGTGTTAGATAGCCCATTTATCGAGGAAGGCTATATATCATCACGCTAAGATCAATAGGAGCGGAGCACCAATGAAGAATGTTTCAAAATCGGGATTATTTTTTTCCTTTTCAGAGCTTCCGCTGCGTGCGCTGCGTAAACGGTTAAAGTTTCGCAAAAATCATGTATGACAGAATTGTTCCAAAGTTCTAAAAAAAAGTCCGCGAAAGCATATGTCTATCTTTTAAGGTTGGCTCACTCTAACCTTTTTTATGCTAACCAAATTTGTTCAAAAGTAATGCGTTATTTGCGAAGGTGTTTTTATAAACATGACATTAATCCTTATCCAAATAAATACGTTATTCATCACAAGTATTTAATTTAAAACAAAATTGCCGTTTACATCATTCGATTTCAATGAACATCTTAGGAGATATCGCAGTTTTAAAATAACATCGCAGCAAAATAATGATCAAGTACTGCGCGCGAATTTAAAAGAATTAAATTTCTGGTGAAGGTATCGTTTGATAACAATTAATAAGGCCCAGGGGCAAACATTTAAGCACATAGGAATAGATTTACGCCTAGAGTGTTTTTCGCACGGGCAACTATATGTTGCCCTATCGAGATCTGGTTCTGGTGGAAAATCAATATCTACTTCTGCCGGAAGAAAACAAAACTAAAAATATATTGTATGCAGATAGAAGTACTTTAAAAGAACTTTAGTTTTGAGTTTTTTTGAGAATAACCTACAATCTACATGATAGGTATAAGATTAGGTATAAGAACCAGTACTTTTACCTAACGTTTTAAAGTTCCACTTTTATTGATAAAAGCGTGATGTACTACCTAAAATGGAGCTATTTTAGGTAAAGTACGTATTATAAAAAAAAAAAAAAACAGTGGCACTCCGGGAGTGCCGACAGAAGAGAAAACTTGAACAAGATCGCCTTGGTGAATGAAAAATACTTGTAAGTATAAAACATTGGTCCGTAACCTTATCTAAATAAAGAGCACAATAGATCTTGTTTACACAAAAAAAAAACGTGTGCAATTCACACGTGGTAGAAGTAAAACCTTCAAAAATGTTGGCTTCAAGATAATGAGACGACTGTAAAATTCCACGCGGACGAAGTCGCGGGCAGAAGCTAGTAATCTTATATCATGCCCTTTCCCCTCATGCACATCATAAATGCGCGCGCAGTACTTGATCATTATTTTGCTGCGATGTTATTTTAAAACTGCGATATCTCCTAAGATATTCATTGAAATCGGATGACGAAAAGGGCAATTTTGTCTTAAATTTAATACTTGTGATGAATAATGCATTTATTTGGATAAGGATTAATATCATGTTTATAAAAACACCTTCGCAAACAATGCACTATTTCAGAACAAATTTGGTTAGCATAAAAAAGGTTATAGTGAGCCAACCTTAAAAGATAGACATATGCTGTTGCGGACTTTTTTTTAGAACTTTTAAAGGGGAACAATTCTGTCATACATGATTTTTGCGAAACTTTAATCGTTTACGCAGCGCACGCAGCGGAAGCTCTCAAAAGGAAAAATAAAACCCCCCGATTTTGAGACATTCTTCATTGGTGCTCAGCTCCTATTTGTATTAGCGGGATGATATATAGCTTATAGTCTTTCTCAATAAATGGGCTATCTAACACTGAAATAATTTTTCAAATCGGACCAGTGGTTCCTGAGATTAGCGCGTTCAGGCAAACAAACAAACTCTTCAGCTTCAGAGAACCACGAACACAAGAAACGCTGTATAATGCTTCCTATCTCATTTTCTCCCACGTTATTTATGTGTCTGTCTCTTTTTACTGTCGCTTTTTCGTTTCATCGATTTTCAAATCACAACGATGCTAAAGAAGTTTTCACTTCAAAATATATATTTTCACCTTTTACGTTAACGTAGTCGAGGGTGAAAGTTAGCGTTAGCTCAAAGTAACTATTCCACGCGGACGAAGTCGCGGGCAGAAGCTAGTTGTAAATAAAGAAGCACTTGCATATCCGCCAACAGCGCTAAAAAACACATTGTTAAGTTCCGTCATCCACGCGAACGAAGTCGCGGGCACAACTAGTACCTACATAAACCTCAAAAATTACCCTTCGTGACAACACCACATAGCCACGAGCCACACTACTCGCGTTATGTAATAAAATCGCATTCATTTGCTTCATAAACCTTTGTCTCATAATTAATTTAAATAAAACAAGTTAATCGCATTAACTAACGAACGTACTGACTAATTAAGCGGACAAATAGAAGGCAAATTTTATTTAAATTTGTTATAAATTAAACGTAGAGAGAATTATTTATAATTCAGTACGACTAGACGGTGAAAATGCTTTATGGGATATGCTGAAATGCAACTCACAATGCATCGACAATGACTCAAAATAATGGTAAACTACAAACATAGCCACAACACACCTATAAAATGGTTGAGCTGGAAGCCGCTGATCCACGCGTCATGTTCGTGAACGGGAGCCGTCAGTTGAAACTGGTCATCTCTTATCTGCCAGGGATTATTTTTAATCTTATACTTTCAACTAGCTTCTGCCCGCGACTTCGTACGCGGATCCTGTTATTTATGCCAGCAACAACGGGGTCGTCAAAATCAAAGATCTGAAACGTCTGATGTCGAATTCTAAGAGCCCGGGGACGGGAAAACAACGGGATGCGCGAGACGATTCGAGACGTTCCAGATCTTTCATTATCGTAAGTCAACAGGAAATGCCCATCAGACTAAACAACTTTTGCTAAGATGTCATTCCTTTATATGTTATAGTGTCGCTGGGCTTTGGAGTTCCACAACAGGTGTTTCAGATCTTCAAATTTATTCTCACAGCAGAAAATGCTCTTCACGTGGAATAATTTTTGCTATGGCACCATTTTTATATCTTTTATACTTTAGCTGGTCTGTTGCGGTTCTGCATCAGGTGTTCCGTTTTCCAAAATAAATTATAGCCTATATGTTGCCCAGACTTAATGCCTATACAACAAAAAAACTTTTCTTCCCGTAATTCCGCAGCGGATCCCAAGGTACACTGAATTAACAATAATATTGCAAATTATGAATATATTGCATTCTTCAGATGATATCGACATTTTGTTCAGAGAACGTTGAAGTCGATCAGAATTCAAACGTTCGTTGCGCTCTTCTTCTGTCTGAGAATCATCAGTTAGAAAGTGAGAGAGAAAGAATTGTTGGAGAATTCTTTCTCTCTCACTTTCTAACTGACTATGAATATTTTGTTGTGTGCGTGTTCCGGACAATGTATGATAATCTCGATCAGCAGTTAGTCGTGCATCACGTTCATCACTCGTTTCAAGAGACCTGTTAGTAGATGTGCGAATACGCTGAGAACTCAAGCGTGATTCTGTATCGGTAAACGTTTCCGATTCGCGAGACAATGCATGTTGCTCACGATCAGCGGACAGTCGCGCATCACGTTCTGCACTTGTCACTAGAGACCTAGAAGCAGATGCGTAGATACGCTGAGAACTCAAGCGCAATTCTCTATCCGTGAACGTCTCCGACTCGTGAGACAATGCGTGACGTTCACGATCAGCGGTCAGTCGCGCATCACGTTCCCCACTTGTCTCTAGAGACCTCAAAGTTGATGTGTATATACGCTGAGAACTCAAGCGTAATTCTCTTTCCGTGATCATCTCCAACTCGCGAGACAATGCATGACGTTCACGATCAGCGGTCAATCGCGCATCATATTCTTCACTGGTCTCTAGAGACCTGGATGTAGATGCATAAATACGCTGAAAACGCAGGCGTGCTTCGCGATCCGAAGAGGTTTCCACGGAGCGAGTTGCAGCCTGATGTTCTCGAACAGCATTAAGTCTCTTCTGACGCTCTTCGGTAGATTCTTGGGATCTTATGATCCTCAATCTTTTAGCTCCTTTGAAACATTGGGAAAGATTTGACCTCCTTCTAGGCATGGTTATAGTTTTATTGTGAAGATACCTGATCAATTAAAATCTAAGTGACTGCTGCCCTGCGTTACCGGGTAGGCTACCGTGTCACGAAAATAAATGGAAAAGGAAATTAAACACTCAAATAACATAAGCCCGAAGGCATATTTATTCGACAAAATAAAATAAATGGGAGTTTTGGCCAGTAGAGTCAAATTTTATTTTCAATGATATACCATCGTCATCGAATATCAGTCCTAAACTATTACCGCCTTCACCGCGTGGAGGTACTCCCAGCTTATGTTATTTTATAATTATACAGTAAAATTAGTGATAGCTTTGATTTCCACATCAGATATTTCTGATCTTCGATTTTTATAAGTCAACAGGAAATGCCCATCAGACCGAACCACTTTTGCTAAGACGTCATTCCTATATGTGTTATGGTGTAGCTGGGCTCTTGGAGTTCCACAACAGGTAATTCCAGATCTTCGATTTTTATAAGTCAACAGAGAGTGCTCATCAGATTGAACAGCTTTTGCTAAAACGTCATTCCTATATATGTTATAGTGTTGCTGGGCGCTTGGAATTCCACGACAGGTGTTCCAGATCTTCAATTTTTATACGTCAACAGAGAGTGCTCATCAGGTTGAACAAGTCTTGCTAAGACGTCATTCCTATATATGTTATAGTGTAGCTGGGCTCTTGGAGTTCCACATCAGGTGTTCCAGATCTTCAAATTTATTCTCTCAGCAGAAAATGCTCATCACGTGGAACAATTTTTGCTACAGTACTATTTTTGTATCTCTTATAGTTTAGCTGGTCTGTTGCGGTTCTGCATCAGGTGTTCAAGTTCCCAAGATAAATTATAGCCTATATGTTGTCCAGACTTAATACATATACAACAAAAAAAAAACAATCAAATCCGTCCAGTAGCTCCGAAGATTAGCGTGTACAAACAAACAGACAAACAGACAGAATTTTTTTTTGGATTCTTGCTCTATTACTGTTTCTAAACCCCCTCAATATTTTTTTTAATATATTCAATGTACAGACACGGTTTTTTTACTGTTTTATTATATGTATAGATATAGATTGCTTGTGATTATTTTTTGTACATTGTTCTTACATAATAGAAGCAACAAGAATAATGTATCCATGATTTTGTAATATCTATATGTAAAAGAGTGACCTTGGAGTTTCTTGCCCGTTCTTCTCCATAGAGATCTACGTTTTGGAATGGGCAACTAGCTTCAACTTTCTGACTAACTAACCGACTCTTTGACAATTCAAAAGTGCCTATAATGGTTTAATTGCAATAAATGCTTTGAGTTTGAGTTTGACAGGAGACACATTAATTTATGCATTTATTTAATGTAACAATATATTAAATGAAGGAGTCCTTTGTGTAGACAAATAAGAAACCGATTAATTTTTGAATAAAGAAACCAATTATAAAACCTGCCCCTTTCCAACAAACTTTAAAAAACCCTACGCACTGGCTAGCAAGTGTACACAAAGGGTAAAATAATTGGACGTCAGTCACAGCACAGAATCGGTCCGAGTAAGTTGTATGAAAAATGTGAAAAAAAAAAGTCGGGGTCGTAGATTGCACGGTTCAATGGTTCAGTGGCATTCGGCGCTCGGCGCTTGTTACCGAGCTTCTGATATAGAGAGAACGGAAGTGAAGTTAGTTTTGTGAAAAATAACTGCATTGGTTTCAGGTTCAAAAGTATGGCGTCCGAAAAATATTTGAAAACTTGGAATAAATTGATTAATTTATTCACCAGTTTATGTGCTTGATGGAAACTGACATTGATATCTTCGCCACGCTAAGCGACATCAATGAAGTGTGCTAATTGGCCATATTTCATCTCGTGAAACTTCTCTTTATTATTTTGACGAATGAGCACATCATGTGGGGTGGCGTCAGGTGTTATTAGTGTACTGTTTGCTTTGTAGAGAGCCCTTACCAGGCTAATATAGGTAGTGTTTTTTTTTCGAATAGGTCCAGGACCACCAACATCCTTTCCTCCCCACTATTCGTTAAATTCACTTAATTCACCAAAATCATTCACTTCATTCGTTAAGACACACAAAGCTCCACCACAAACATTTCCAGCCGTTTCAATCAGAGTAATCAATCACTCTGCAGCAACGAAGCAGCCAAGCTGTTTGAGGTCACTCCAATGCGCGCTTAGCTCGTGTCGCAGCAGTGTCAACTGCACAGAAGCGCGCAGTGGGCCGCGACCACAGCCACCGGCGATCGGGCGGTTACCGGCCGGCTCGGCTGTTTGCGACGGAACAGGCAACATTTTCAAAAGCAAACGCTTTGACTTGGTTATAATTAGGTGGGTTTTTGATAACGTTTTGTTTTTAGTGTTCTTTATTGTTGTTAGTGTTTTGTTGAAGTTTGTATGTTATACTCGTGGGGAGCTAATTAGGAACCTTGCGGTGATTACTTCTTCGATATTTTGTTTCATCTCTGTGAGTTGACTGCCGTATTCGCACTGAAAGTGCCAAAACTCTGCTTTCAGAGTGCATACAGCAATATTCTTAGTTTAAAGAATTGCTGATAGTTTTTAGGGTTCCGTAGTAAACAAGGAACCCTTATAGTTTCGTCATGTCCGTCTGTCTGTCTGTCTGTCTGTCTGTCTCTCCGCGGTCTAGCTCCGAGACCCTTAGTACTAGAAAGCTGTAATTTGGCATAGGTATACATATTAATTACGCTGACAAAGTGGTAAAACAAAATTATGAAAAACATTTTTTTTTAGGGTACCTCTCATACACGTAAAGTGGTGATGTTTATTTTTTTATTTTTTTACCCCATAGTGAGGAGTATCATTGGAAAGGTCCTTCAAAATTATTGGGAGTTTGTGAAAACCATTTTTGGATTCAGGGATTCGTTTGCGAAATATTAAGCTTTAAAGTGCTAATTTTTGTTAGAGTCAAATGTCCCCCCCCTGCAGGCTAAATGGTTGATTTTGGGTGTGTGAAAAAAATCACAACAGTAGTTTATATAACGAAATTAAAAGGAAAACTATCATAGCTAAGTAGGCTCTACAGGTTAACGAGTAATAATCGACCAATTTAACTTTGCAGTTGCAAAAACATGTTTTCCCATACATTCCGTATGGGAGAACATATTTTTCAACTACAAAGTTAACTTTGTTTTCGGGATAAATAATTCATCCCAACTACGGAACCCTTCATTGTGCGTGGTTCGACACGCACTTGGCCGGTTTTTCAACGCAATGCGCAATAATTGCTTTCTAACTTTTGCAACACAAAAGTAGAATTGATTTTTAAGAGCGTTCATTCTAAAAGTTGGCAACGTCGCAAATAACTGTCAAATATTTACTTGTTTTGATTAATTTGGCAATATTACTGTAAGGAAATATGAAATATCGCTAACTAGTGAACTAGAATATTAATAATGAATTACAATTATGTCACTGAAATTGATGTTGTAACCGTTTTAGGTGTATAAAAGGCATTTGGAAAGTTACCAAATACTTTTTTACAGCTAAAACTAAATATTTGGTGTTACGACATTAATTATTTCATTTCATAATTAATATTTTAGTTCATTAGTTAGCCATAGGTATTTCATATTTCCATACAGTAACTATAACTAACTACTTGCGACGTTGCCCACTTTTCTGCTCTTTTTTATGCTCTTAAACGTGAAACATCATAACTTTCTGTAGAATGATTGAAGACTAGTGACAAAGTCTATCACTTGTACCTCCTAGAATTTAATGTATCTATCGTTCATATCAGTTATCTACACCCACGGCACACAGAGATGTACATCAGAACAGGTGAACTAAATATTATTTTGAAAGTCTACACACCCACGTATGTAAATTGATAAACGATTGCTAAGAGCTGATACACGTCAGCTGTGGACGTTGTCGGGTGTGGGTGGTTGTGGGAGTACCTAAGTATAATCCAATATACACATGTTAGGATATCCCACAACCAATATAATATAATTAATCCACCTACATTATTCGAAGTTAAACTCATTCATCAAGCTTTGGTCAACGGTATAAACTTCGAACGTATGTTACCTGACAGTATTTTGTCTCTTCTACATACAAGTTTCCTTGGGTTCAAAATCGAAATAAAGTTTAAATTCGGACGCACCTGTGAGGCTACCTATCGAATACATTTAACTTTATCACTGTTCGGCCATATTCTTGCAAATACAGGGTGTTTGGCAGAACGTTGAATATACGAAAATGGTGGATAGGTGGGGTCATCTGCTACTTACTCAGCTTTTATTTATTTGGCCGTGGCCCCCTGGATATTTAAAAAAAATTAAAGCAAATTACATACCATCAGAAAGGTCACACACTAGGTATGTTTTGATAGAATTGGAACTCTTCAATCATTTTTTGTTTTTTTTTTTTAATGCAAGTTGAAGTTAAGATTTAAGTATTTTTTACATCTTTCTGTAAGTTAGAGGATTCATAACTTTTTTTCTAGCTAACATCTGAATAAAGCAACCTGCTTTACCCATTTTTAATAAAAAATACACTTTAAAGTTAAGAAAGTGGTGAAACTAGAAGAAAGCAAAAAAAAATTTTTTTAAATGTCCAGGGTGCTAGGGCCAAATAAATTAGGGCTGAGTAAGTAGCAGATGACCCCACCTATCCACCATTTCCGTAGGTATGTTCAACGTTCTGCCAAACACCCTGTATATTGTTATGTTGATGCATGGAACTGCACATTATACTTCCTTTATGCGGGTTGCAGACCAAGAGCTAAGCTAAGTTAGTATGGCTTAGCTCGCATAGCAGACGCAGTTTTCCATACTTGCGAGCAGACCGCAAACTATGCCTCAAGTATGAGAAATTACCTCAGCTACGCTAAACTAACTCAGCTTAGTTCTTGGTCTGCAACTCGCATTGACGATTCAATATTTGCACTTTATTTACCTACAGTTAGAAGTGTGTGCCCTCCAAGTACCTAATATAGACGTGATAAAAGAACAGACGTATCATTTTGTCTGTACTTGTGCACCTTCTACTTAATAAAACTCTTAAATTCATTCATTGATAGACTACGCACAGCCTAAACCACTAGGATCTATGTGAGCACGAAGGAAGGATTTTTTAAAGTACACCCCAAGTATCAAAGGGGTTAAATAAGGAGTCCGTGTGGAAGTTTAAAATTTTTGCCGATGTCCTGGCTATTCCATCGGACACACGGGTTATGCACGATACTGACAAATTATTAAAAACTGAATTTAAATTCAAGGCTATTAAGAAACTACGCAGGCACAACTCGACATTTTACTTCTCCAAACACAAACATAACGAACACAGTGTTCAACAAAAACAAACAAACAAAAACCTAGCCAAAGCTTCCCATCGAACACGCGACAACTCCGAACAACTTACAAGTTTAGGTAACGCGAGATGATACGACAGTCGCCGGCGGAATCGCAAGCAGACGGCAACTGGGACACGTATTATTTGAGAGTTTGTCGCTTGCAAACTTCCTTGTCGCCGCGACAAAGACGCCCAGCAGAATTACTCTACGTGCTCTGACGCGCGCTCAACGAATAATAAACTGTTTTAATGCGTGATCTTAGTTTTGATGGATGGTTTTGTGGTTAGAGTTTGGAAATGGGATTTGAGTATTCTTCTTTGATTGTGTCAGAATAAGATTTGTATGTCAGTAAGGTTCTTAGCGAGGCTGCTTGTCCAGCGTGTGCCATACAATTCATATTTTAAATGAGTTTTATAACATTGGGTGCTAGTTACAGATGGTATTGGGTGTTATTTAAAAAAAATGTCAGACTTTAATAACCGGAGTCGACGGGATATCAATAGCTTATGCGTAAGAAGGTCCCACACAGCATTAATGTATAAAAGTGTATTCTGCATGGCGCCAGTCGTATTTAACCACATCCCACGGTCAATCAAAGAATTGAACGTGAGCTTATTTAAGAAACGCCTAAAGTCCTTACTTGTGTACGAAGCATATTACAGTATTTCGGAATTTATAACTGACAAAAATTTAATGACAGAATGATGACATGCTAAGAAAATAAAATATATTGTGATCCTTGACATAAATTTTATTTATTGACATTAGTATTATTGACATCAGTTTTTGTATATTAACATTAGTATTGTTTAATGACATAGCCTTATTATTTGTTTTCAGTCTGTGTATTGTCATGCACTGTATTGACATTTATATTTTTAATTTTTTTATATTGACATTGATATCTATTGCTATTTATTATTAATTAATTTGTATTATGAAATGTGTGATTTTTTATAATTGTTTTTTTTAAGCTATTGCATAGCTTTTATCGCGGGCTTTGAGCGTGGCGACCGAATCAAGAAATTCCGTAATGTAACGAAAATAAAACCTAACACCCCCCACTTCGCCTACCATGTCATGACGGTTCCCATGACAACATCACGTTGAAACGTGATGTTGTTAAACAAAAATTACGTTCCCATGACAACATCACGTTGTCATGGGAACGTAATTTTTGTTTTATGTCATCACGTCATCATCCCAAGTGTAGCGTTGACAAATAGGAAGTATGGAGGTTACAAATGCTATACAATAGCTTTACCGCGGCAGTCCCCGAGTGCCACACGTTTTTATAATTAATTATAAACGAATATTTTTAGGCAGGACGATTAGGTAGGATATTGCCCTTTTTGTTAGCATAAAATAGCAATACAAAGAGTATGAAAGTGTGTGTGTTTTTCAAAGTATTAAAATATTATCACAAAACAAACCACATTAAATACTTGCATAAATGCGAGGTTATAAATATCAATCTGCGGATCGCCATTGGCCGCAACAGCCCGCCGCAAACCGTTTGTTAATTCGCTCCAAAACAGTTTGTGATACTAGTTTATAGGGTTGGTTACTAATTATATATTTTATTAACACTACTGATGTGGAATGCAAGAAGAGCAGTGGTGGACCAGTAACGGCCGCGCCTACGAGTTGTAGGTCGTAGGTTCGAACCCAGACAGGCGCTTTATTTTGTGTAAATTATTTCATCACCACTACTCTCAAAACGGTGAAGGAAAACATAGTGAGGAAACCGGCATGTCCTAGAACCGAAAATTCGAAGACATGTGACATCTATCAACCCGCACTGGGCCCGCGTGGTGGATTACGGCCCACTCCCTCTCGCAGAGAGGAGGCCTGTGTCCCAGCAGTAGGAACATGACTGATGTGGAATTAGTGAATTCACCGCTGAAATACCACGACAAGGCTGCTGTACAGCGGCCCCTGATTTGTAACCCTTTTTTTTTTGGGTGGAAAATTATCAAATAACTTTTCCTGCTCTGGGTGGAGCGAGAGGGCGTGTCAGACTCTTACTGACTAAAACCCACCTTGCCGGGAGCCACGATGTCCCTTTCGGCCCTTATTCGAAGGCAGATTTTTTTATCATCAGTTTTTTTTATCTGGTTACTAAATCGCGGTTCGTCATATGTTGTATGTGTAGAAAATATATGCCAAACCATCGTATTTATTCTTCAGATAAATGATGATTTACAAATCGGCCTTAAGTCCAGCAAGGTATTCTGTCTGCTAGGATTGTTTGAATAGCAGCCTGGAGTTCGAAATCATTCCCGATATTTAACTCTATTACATACTTTGTTATTTTGAACATTTTTTTAATGATACTCTTGTGAATATTCTGTCATTAACGGGCAATTTTCAACCGGACATGAGACAAAATAAGTCCAAAATGAGCCAAAAGTAATAGCCACGCAACCAGGCTATAGTGCCCGCCAAATATTATTTTCATAATTTATATAGCCCGTGTTAATGTTTACCTGTAAGTTTATTACGGGCCGTAGGATTACCCGGCTGGTATTCACACTAAATAGAATAAGATTCGGTAAGAATCCGAACTCAATATAATGAACTTAAAGTAACATTGAAAAACAATTTAAGGGGACGATAGCTGACTTTTAATGATTTACTGAAGATGACGTCTAAATTAGAGCATTTTTTTAATATTTTAATATAGGCATATTTTTGATTATATTTATTAATATTACATAACTTTACAAATTAATTTCACTATGTAATCATAGTGAAATTAATTTGTAAAGTTATAAAAAACTGAGAATGACGCAAAATCTATCACGTGTATTCTTCTGAAAACATTGATCTTTTAGTATACGTGTTTTATTAAAATACCTTTTGTTTTACGTGTAATAAATTAATAATGCGTCTAATTTGGGACAACGCTCCTTGATGGGCGAGTCCTATTACTGGCTGGACGTACGACGCGTTGCGTGAGTTCAGTACAGAACACGCAAGCTAACCATTCAAGGTCACTGTCATATATCTGCGTCTTAATGACAATCAGTCGAACTGACTATGATTTTGACGTATTAATAAAATTCATTGTGCATGTAGAGCAGCTATTTGTGAATCTGTCTTCTCGACAAGACCACGCTTTGGATATTATTAAATTGTGATTACTAGAAACGTTTGCGTAACAATCAACGATTGTAAATCTTTTAGCTGTGAAACTATGCTCGAGGAGTAAAAATGTTTTATTATTAGTGATTAAACGAATTTATCTGTAGGTGAAGTTAGCTATATCATAATTATATGATAGCCTCGCCCGAAGTGATAAGTATTTGCCCACTTGTAGTTCCACGCCAATTTCTCCGGACGAGGCTAGAGCATAATTTTATCTAGAAGAAGAATATTCTTTATTATGTACACCATAAAAATTACAGACATTAATTTAGAAATTTTATATTAGGTGACACAATGGGCGGTCTTATCGCTAAAAGCGATCTTTTACAGACAACCTTTGGATGGATTTAAATGGAAAAGGAGAGACAATACTGCAGGTAGTCAGTGGTGTACCATTTACATATACAACAGATACACAGATACATAAAGCATATAATTACCTATTTAAAAATATACATATATATATTAGGTAAATAACAGATATACATAAAATTATAAACATGAAACAAGAGCAAGGAACTATATGTAATGATGATGTTTAAGGAGAGAGGAAGTGTTCTAGGTCGAATGTAACAACAAATCACCGAATTTATTCTACTATTTTATGTACTCTATAACATTTCAAAATGCTTGGAAGACCTACTGGGCCCTTAAAGAACACATGAAAGGAAATCTCCCTATAACACTGAAAAGAAAACTCATCGACATGTGCATTCTGCCCGTCCTAACCTATGGTGCATAACGTTGGTCACTTACGGAACAACAGAAGTCCAAACTCAAGATTTGCCAGCGGGCAATGGAGCGCAGCATAATAGGTGTCAAACGAACGGACCACGTTAGAAACGCCATCCTGCGCTCCATAACTCAAGTAGCGGATGTTGGAGAAAAAACAGCCAGGCTGAAGTGGGAGTGGGCCGGCCACGTTGTACGAATGCACCCGGAGAGATGGGCAAAGATCGTCACTCACTGGACACCTGAAGGAGGACAACGCCGTCGAGGTAGACCGCGGCGAAGGTGGTGTGACGATCTAGTTATGTTTGCGGGGCCAACATGGCATGAAATCGCACAAAGCAGAGAGATTTGGAAGGAAATAGGGGAGGCCTTTGCCCAGCAGTGGGACACCACATAGGCTAACAAAAAAAAAAAAAAAAACATTTATCTGTATGAAAAGCCTTACATAATAATTCCAACAGCTAAACCCGGACCCACGTCAAACTCCATCACACGTAACCAGGTTACATGTTTTGAACAATTTGGAAACGTTACAACTCGCTCGGAGTTTGTCCTAAATAATTCCGTTACCGGTGTACCGGAGTAAGGAACTACCGTACATGTTGTGCCGTATCTAGAAGCATCCAATATGTTTCGTAAATACAATCACTGCGGGATTACGACGTGTACTGTCCACTAAATCAATCAATCTGCCTAGACTTTTCCCAACTATGTTGGGGTCGGCTTCCAGTCTAACCGGATGCAGCTGAATACCAGTATTTTACATGGAGTGACTGCCTATCTGACCTCCACAACCTGGTTACTAGGTAACACGATACCCTACTACTTTTGGGCTTCTGACGACCCGTAACGACTGTCAAAGATCCACGAATGACAGCCGGGACCAACGGGTTAACGTGCTTTCCGAGGCATGGAAGAGTCGGTATGTTAAGATGGTCACCCATCTTCAGACAAACCCCGGCAAGCGTAGCTTAACCTGGTGGATCGAATCGTGCGGCTGTTATTACTTAGCCACGAGCTCCTCCACTGTCCACTAAACCGTTGTCCGGTAAATGAAATTGACAACCGGTACTGAACTTGTATGTCCTTAGGTACAAATGTATTATTCATTTACAAAAGTTCACAAGTTATTTAATGAGATTTTAGGGATATGAGGAACAGGGTGTAAAGTTCGCTCATCCACCATAGAAAAGGGAGAATCCTCCGACCAGACGGGTGTTGTGTCTGGTGGGCAACTACCTATCGGTTTGAAGTTGAAATCTTGTATGTATATCGATCGCTCGGTAAACTCTAATTGCGTGATGCAGGTTTTGAGTGAATGACGTCACACAAATCTATGATGCGTAGTTCGTATGTGGCGGTGTAACCGCTACATCACTCCCCTCCGGAGACCGGAGGTCGATAGTGGGCAGAATCTTGCGATGCGTCAGGTGCCAGCTGTGTTTCCAGTGAGTCGGAACCGGGTGCCACATAGTTCGCGGTGAGTCGGAATTGTCTGTGGTGATTCCCCAGTGAGTCGGGGTGATTGAGGTGATTCCCCAGTGAGTCGAGGTGATTGCGGTGATGCCCCAGTGAGTCGGGGTGATGAGGCTGACAGCGTGAATTCTCCAGTGAGTCGGGGTGATGAGGCTGAGGGTAATCACCAGGAATGCGCGTTCGCTGCATGCTGGTGGTCAGGATACCCGTTGAAGCCGTGGATGCTGGTCGGCTGTGTGAGTCGCCTCACGAAAGCTTGCGGGAGTGATGATAATGATGATGTCACGCCGAAGTATTTGCACGAAGGCTGCGTTGACGTTCATACTCGGGGTCACCAAATTAGGGGTATGAGGAACAGGATGTAAAGTTCGCTCATCCACCATAGAAAAGGGAAGATCCTCCGACCAGACGAGTGTTGTGTCTGGTGGGCAACTGCCCATCGGTTTGAAGTTGAAATTTTGTATGTATATCGATCGCTCGGTGAACTCTAACTGCGCGATGCAGGATTTGTGTAACCGCTACAAGATTGTACGTAACTACAATTAAAAATGGAAAGTCACATAAGGTACTTTGAAATATCAGAAGCTAGATTCCAATTGGTCGTTTCCTATTGAGAAAAGCCGGCGAGAAACTCCACGATAACTCTTTTAAAAATAATTGGCTTTTACAATGTTTTTCAAATTACAGTGTTAATAGGTATGGGAGGATAGTGTGGGCATATCAACAAGTACCAGGTACTTAACAAAATTAAAAGTGATCAACAAATCTACAGTCTACAAGGCCTACAACTTTCTCAAACAAAATATAAAACAATCGTATGTAAAAGATAAATAAAATAATTTTATCTACTCTCATATCGTAATATTATCTGTCCACGGACAACTCACTGCCTGTTTTTCTTACCACGATTTCATCTTTATGTCCTACAGGATTCGCCCTCCCAAGCGTAAGCCGCAATATATTTTCCTTAGGAACTACAAGGGCATTGATCTGGAGGCATTGCTACGTGATGCTGGTAGCATCGACTGGACGGACGTCTTGGAGAGCTCTTGTATTAACGATATGGTTCACATTTTCAACAGATCAATACTCAGCTTATACGATCGTCATGCCCTATCCGTCGAGTCAAAGTCAAGTATGTTCCGGCTCCTTGGCTTACTCCTGCTATTAAGGATGTAATGGCATGTAGGGACAGAGCTAAAAGGAGGTTGAAACGCTGTCCTTCCGAGCGCAACTTGAATGCGTTTAAGTTGCTGCGTAATCGCTGCAGTCGTATGTGTAGAGACGCAAAGAGACGCTACTTCCATAATTCTCTCGACAACCGAAACTCTTCAGATGTCTGGAAGTTTCTAAAAACTGTCGGCATTGGTAAGTCTCCAGTTGCCTCCAGTAATGACATTGACGTGTGTGCTCTTAACAAGCATTTCTCACATCCCCCTGTTACGTTGGATCCGCACGTCAAACTTGCTACTTTAAATAAACTTTCTAGTTTGCCAGTGCCACAGTGTCCTTCTTTCAAGCTGAGTCCTGTATGTGAAGATGAGGTCAAAAAATCAATGTGTGCTCTATCTCCTCATCTGCAGTTGGTAATGACAATCTTTGCTCAAGAATGATTTCTCCTATCCTCCCCACATTACTTCCTATCTTGACTCACATTTTTATTTCTCCTTGTTTTCTTGTACTGTTCCCGAGGCCTGGAAACAAGCCGATATCATCCCCTTACCCAAAATTCCTAAGCCGGTCTCACCGTCCGATTTCCGACCCATTTCTATCCTCCCTTATCTCTCTAAAGTTCTTGAGCACATTGTTCATCAGCAACTTTCTACCTTTCTATCTTCGAATGACCTTCTTAGTCCTTTTCAATCTGGTTTTCGACCTGGTCATAGTACGGTAACGGTTCTTTTGAAGGTTACCGATGAAATCCGCTGGACTATGGACCACAAATCTCTCACCTTGCTTGTTCTGCTGGATTTTAGCAGTGCCTTTAACTCTGTCGATTTCGACATCCTTCTAGGAATCCTTAAATCTTTCAATTTTTTTTCTTCTACTGTTGATTGGTTCGACTCTTATCTCAAAGGCCGCTCGCAGCGAGTTCGTCTCGAAGAGTCTTCTTCTGACTGGTGTTCTCTTATTGCAGGTGTGCCTCAGGGTGGCGTTCTCTCTCCTCTTCTCTTTTCTATTTTCATTAACTTTGTCACCAGAGTTATTTCTTCCCACTTTCATCTCTATGCCGACGATTTGCAGCTTTACACACACTTTTTAATACAAGATGCGGAAGCAGCGGTGTCTGCCATGAACACTGACCTGGATTTGATTAGCGAGTGGTCGCGGTCTTTCGGATTGCAAATCAACCCTAAGAAATCCCAGGCCATAATTATTGGCGGGAGGTATATGCGTAATAAGCTCGATGTTGCGTCGCTGTCTCCACTCTGTTTGAATGGAGTTCAGATTGAATACGCAAATACTGTTAAAAACTTGGGGGTGACCATGGACTCCTACCTATCGTGGACTGCCCATGTTGGTTAAGTCAGTCGTAAAGTGCACTACACGTTCCATTCGCTGAAATGCCTCCAGAGCTTCTTGCCTTTGAGTATCAAAATCTCCCTTGCTCAAACTCTCATTCAGCCCATCATAGACTACGCTGATGCCTGTTATTTGGATGCCACCGAGGAGCTTTTAAATAAACTTGAACGTTTGCAAAACATCTGTATTCGTTTTGTTTTTAACCTCAAAAAGTATGATCACGTTTCCAACTTTCGCAAGATACTCAAGTGGCTCCCTATTCGTCTTCGCAGGAACTCTCGGATATTGTGTCTGTTATTTAACATCCTTCACAACCCTAAAACGCCATCCTATCTGCGGGAACGCTTTTCCTACGCCCGTCCCTCTGATGCACTTTGCAGGTCGCATCTTAGAAATCTCCTTAAATCCCCTCCCCACTCAACCGACTTCTACTCCTACTCCTTCAGTGTGCATGCGGTTCGGTTATGGAATTCACTTCCGCCGGACATTAGGGACTGCCAAACTGTTGCGGTTTTTAAAAGAAGAGTGAAAGAACACTATCTTTCCACTTCGTCATAGTTGCATAATATGTATTTATTATTGTAGAAAGTAATTTTATCTAAGTATTTTAGTTATATGTATTTTAGAAGTATGTATTTAAGTATATTCTTATGTTGTATGTTTATATTTAAATTAGTGTATAGTTAAGTTTTAGTAATAGTTAAGTTTTATTTTATGTACTAGCTTCTGCCCGCGACTTCGTTCGCATGGAAATCGTAAGACATCACAATATACTACAATAATAGCCATATTTTTATAAAACTTCCCTGTATACTACGTTTGTAGTTTTATGCAGCAGCCAAAATATACAGAGAGTCAGGAATGGTGACTCGGGAGCAAGCGAGATAACAGTTGTCCGTGTGAGAAGCAGCTTATCCTGAGGTCGACACCTGCAGCCTTCAGCCTTCAGTGTCGGCCCCTGTGACTTTTTGATCGCAAAGCATACACTCCCAGAGAACTGCACGCGCTTTAACTGGTAATTAAGGGGAATTTGTACTTTATACGCGCTATAAACACTGTCTCACCATCGCCACAACCTGTTAGAATTTCCACCTCGATGACGTTTCTCTGCAAAGACATGACTTTGAGCTGGTTTCCGTTACACAGATATACAACCGGAAGTCCACTTGCCATTTGTGAATTGTGAAATTCTACGGGGTGATATTTGGCATCATCTTCCTCCACATCAGTATTAATGGAGATGTATATCACTTCACTCCCTTCAATTTGTGAGAGAATACTGTGGTTGATCGCTGCAGCTTGATCATCTTCGGAGTTAAAACGGAAACACGCCTAAGAATTCTCTTGGTACGGTATTTGACTGATATCCTCGTATATCAGACGAATAAGATCTTCTAAAGTGGGATCTACTCTACCAAGAGTCTCTGGTAGAGTGCTTTCACCAACTTTTAGAAGAACATCGGAGAATACTTGAGCATTTGAATTACCGCCAAGCCGAGGTCGTATGATGATGGTCAAGCGCAGTTTATGAACTCTCGACCATAGAGTCGACCTTTTCAACGAAGTATTCACTTTTTTCGTCAAAACTGTGACACCACCCATCATATCTTGGTTTCTGCGGATGTCCTGCAGGGTTCTGTTTACAGTTTCCACTGCTTTCCTTTTTGCCATAATGCATTCATCCCATACGACGAAGCGCAATCCCCTAAGCACACATCCCTTGTTACTGTTGCGTGACACCCCACAAACAGGCGTTTCGTTGCTCTCTAAATCGACGGGAATTTTAAACATGACGTGCGCTGTTTTGCCACCAGGAAGCAGTGTAGCAGCGATTCCAGAAGATCCACACACATACATATTTTAAAATCGCTTGGACAAATCTGCTGTCAAAATCTGTAATAAAAACATTTTATTCCTACAGTCTTTTGCTCTAAAATGATCAGAATACAACCTAGAATGTTTTGTGACTGTAAAGTACTTGTAACTTAGTAGTTTCCCATAGCTTACGAAGTTTTCCATTTTTTGTGAATTAATACATTCTATGAACTATTACATACACAATCCAAAAAAAAAATCGTTTTACAAAAAGAGTTTAAAAAAAACAGATGTAAATCGAACTTACTACCCCGGGCGGCCTACCACCAGCTCATAAAGCAGTATTATTTTAATGATACTTCAGTGGGAGAAAGAGATGGAGCTATACATCCTGCAGAGCTTCATCTCTTTCCCACACTGAAGTAAACTAAAGTAATATTAAAATAATACTGCTTTTGACCTGGTGGTAGGCCCTCAGGACTTCAAATCATTCGTCCAACCGCTTACTTATTCGCTTTGTTGAAAGTTAGCTAAAATAGCCGTTCCTATATAAAAGGTAGCGTGATGATAATCATTTAAAAAGTTAAATCGGTAACTACCTATCTACAATATCCCAACCTTTTGGCGCGTCCTTTTACAATTTGCAGAGAAAAATACGAACATGATGTAATATTGCTCATCCCCCATAGCAAATAGCGTGATAGTTTATGCCCTACAGTTGGTACAGACAAACATTCTAAAAACTTTATTTTCCGCATAAGAATCGATCCCATACCTCGTAGCAATAACTTTCTTTAAAAAAATTAACTTCGCTACGATTTTATTATATCTATTGATTATAGGTACATAATCAAAAAAAAAAAAATCGTATAACAAAATGTGAAAAAAAAAGAAAATTAAACCGTAGGTGGGAACCGAACTTACAACCCCATGTTTGCAAAGCAACCGCCCAACCGTTGAGATAATTGCTTTGTTGAAATTTGTCTAAAATAGCCGTTCCTATATATTTCATGATTGACTGCTTAGTTCCATAAAGGTATAGCGTGATGATAATCATTTAAAAAGTTTAATCGATAACCATCTACAATATCCTAAAATTTTGGCGCGTTTTTTTCCAAAAATACGAACATAATATAATATTGCTCGTCCCCCATAGTAAATAGCGTGATAGTTTATACCCTATAGTTTGACCAGACTTATAGGGAACACCTATGCAAAATTTTAACAGAATCTATCCGGTAGAATTTGCGTCATGTTAGAACATAAAAATACAACATAATGTAATATTGCTCGTCCCCCATAGTAAATAGCGTGATAGTTTATACCCTATAGTTTGACCAGACACACAGGGAACATCTATGCAAAATTTTAACAGAATCTGTCCGGTAGAATTTGCGCCATGCTGGAACATACATACAGACAAACAGACAAACAGACAAAAATTCAAAAAAAAATATTTTCGGCATTAGAATCGATCCTAGACCTCGTAGCAATTACTTTTTTTCAAAAATATTCAATGTACAGTTTTGACTTCGCTACGATTTTATTATATGTATAGATTCTGTTTTCTCTTTTACTCTTACACACGTTGTCTACATCTCTTTAATTACTTTCCTATCGCAGGTATGCTGGAAGAGATTTCTATAGAAATAAGCATCACCTTTATACGTATTTTTCTGTTCCTTTCTTCTTGTCTGTTTATATGTGTGTACATAAACTGTTAAATAAATAAATAAATATTCGAATTATAAACTTCAAAAAGAGTTTATATTGACATACTTTATAAACACAATATCGAAAATTAAAAATAGTATCATATTATAACACTTTTTCTTTAATAAAATAATGCTATAAAACAATTTTTTTTCTATTAAGATACAGGACTAATCCAAGAAGTTAATATCACCAAGGAGTTTCCATCAACTTTTGTAATGGAACGTTTAAGCTGGGGACAGCAGCACCCGCTGTAGCGTATGTGCGGGGATGTGCTGCTGCAGGCGACATTCATTTGTTTACAAAACAAATGAATGGCTCCTGCACCAGCAGCAGTACTGAATTTCGTGGGATTTTTAAATTTATTCTTGATCTTTAACTTTGGTTTTTAAGCTATTGCATAGCTTTTATCGCGGGCTTTGAGCGTGGTGACCGAATCAAGAAATTCCGTAACGTAACGAAAATAAAACCTAACACCCCCCACTCCGTCTACCATGTAATGACGGTTCCCATGACGTGATGTTGTCATGGGAACGTAATTTTTGTTTTATGTCATCACGTCATCATCCCAAGTGTAGCGTTGACAAATAGGAAGTATGGAGGTTACAAATGTTATGCAATAGCTTTACCGCGACAGTCCCCGAGTGCCACACGTTTTTTTATTTAGTATTAGGTTCAATCCCAATGTTTGAGAGTAGGTAAAGTAGTGTATGAAACTGCACATAACTAGGTATTAAAACATTCGTGTGATACTATTAAAAACCTCGCCTACGGCTCGGTTTTCAAACACACAAGCATGTTTTAATACCCCTCATTATGCAACAGTTTCATAAACTACTATTATGTTTTCAAATGTTTTTTTTATGATTTTTATGAAAATGTTTAAAAATGTAAACGATATTTTTTTCTTTTAGAAATAAAATAATAAAATAAAAACCAATTTTAACCATTCATCAGCTAACTACCTAAGTAATGAATGAGTATTGCCAGAACCTGTTGATTAATATGTTTACATTCTTGGCAAAAGAAAGAATTTAGGTACCTATCTGTTCGAGTAATTTGAACTCCGTGGTGAATAAAGTCGCGGCACAAAACTGTGGGTTAAATCCATTTTAAAATACCCTTTTTAGGGTTCCGTACCCGAAGGCTGCCAAATGGAACCCTATTACTAAGCCTCCGCTGTCCTTCCGTCCGTCTGTCGTCAGCGGGCTGTAACTCATGAACCGTATAGACAGAAATGTGTTTTTCGGCGTTTTTTGCTCGATCTTAATACGGTACGGAACCCTTCGTGTGCGAATCCGATTCGCACTTGGCCGGTATTTACTTAGGTACGTACTTTCTTATTTAATCTTGTATACTGCCAAGTTACAACAAAGTAAAACATTGAAAGGAAACCTGTTCTCAATGGATTAAAACCGACAATACCCATACAGCAGTAATCAATGCCTGTTCAATCTCTGTGAAAACGTCTTAGCTTTGAAATAAGACGATTAAAGCCTACTTCAACATAAAATGATACTAAACGGTTACATTACAGTTCGGTGTAACCCTCCACCGCGGAACAAACCACAGTCACGTAACGGGTTGAATGTGGTCTGCGCGGTCGACGTAACGAGGAATGTTATCACCTCCGCCGCGTCACGTACCGCCTCCTGATCTCCTCACCTCATCGCCTTCTCGGCTTCTCCACCACTTATTAATTACATTTTTCCCTCATTTAAGGGGTTCTGAGGAAGATTCTTAGTTGCACGTTTTCATGTACAAGTATCTACATTTTTATTATTATTTATTCTGTCATTGCTCCATTTTTAATTATTTTTACCTATTGTGGTATAGTAATTTTATTCCAGGTGCATCGTCTTCACATATAATGATATAATTAATGTATACAAAATATTATAAAACATTTTAAAAGAGTTTCTTGCCCATTCTTCTCCATACGAAAACTACCTTTTGGAAGGGGCGACTAGAATCAATTCTATTTTTTGTAAATTTTAACGTTCAAAAGTGCCTTTTATGTGCCTAATTGAAATAAGTAGAGGGGGAGTGTTTCGAAAACACTACTAGATATTTACAACTAGTTTTCTAGAGTTGACGTTTAATAGTAGATTGTTTGCCTAGGGAGTAAACAATTATTTTAAAGGCGAGAATGTTTCTTTTCAAAGTACGTCACTCGAGCTGAAAATAGAGTTTACTCCCGAGGTGGACACTCTACTTTTTATCACCTTCTATGAAAAAATAAGTAAGTACAACTTATGAATAAGAATAGTATCTACGTATATTATATATTTTTTTCATTCTCAGTACTTGAGGAAAATATTTTTTTTTTTTATAAAATGTAAAATCCGAATTTGAGTAAACAATTACTAACGAAGGCGGAATGCATTTCGCGCATTTTTAACGTTTTCACAAACTTTTTTTTTCCTCGCGCGTGGTTTTACTTTATCATTCAGCCAGTTACTTATTCATATAATATTCGTGATTGATCTCTTTGGTGATTGGAACTTTTACTAACAATATCCACATTACAAATTCAAATCACTTTTGATCCCTAGGGATTAAAGAGCTATTTTGGTTCCTAGTTACGAAGAATAAACTAGCTCTTTTTTAATAGATGTGATAAATAAACATTTTTAACACCTTCAATATTATTTACCACCTACAATGAAGCTAAACTTCATTTTGTGATACAATTCCCTCACGTTTCTCCGAGGGACCTTAATTGACGAATTTTTCGTTAATCAACCCGTACACGCGCCGAGATGGTTAAGATTTCAGGTTCATCGCTTCATATTACCTCTGCTAAGGTTAATGCCGTCAATAATGAACTCAAACTCAAACTCAAAACATTTATTTCAATTAAACCATTTACAGGCACTTTTGAATTGTCAAGGAATCGGTCAGTCAGAAATAGGTATGAAGCTAGTTGCCCATTCCAAAGCGTAGTAGGTACCTATGGAGAAGAACGGGCAAGAAACTCCACGGACACTCTTTTAAATAAAAAATTGTTACAAAATATTGGTTACATCATTCATGTTGAAATTATACATGTGAGAACAATGTAGAAAGACGTGCACATAAGAAGCGTCCGTAATAAAAAGATAAAAAAGAACAATTCAAAAAAAAAAAAAAATTAAAAATAAGCCCTGGCAGCTAAGAGATGACCAGTCCCAACTGACGGCGCCCGTTCACGAACATGACGCATGGATTAGCACCATTCAGCTCAACCATTTTGAAGGGAGCTAAATGATCCAACACACGCGCCACCATCAGCGAAACATTTGAGTGAGCATGACATACTCACAGCCGCCAGGGCACATTCAAGTCAATGCAAGACATATTACCCGGTAAATGGTAACTCTTTAGTACATAGTGCTTACATAGTGTGCTATGCAATTATATAATACAAAAGAGATTGAGTTTATACAATGCAAAGATGGTCTTACAATCTTCAGCAGCTCCAACAGTATTTGCAAATGTTAATCAATTAGTTGTGGTTGTGGAGCAGGACCAGCATTGAGCCAAGCATTTTTATCAGTGATGTAATCCCCCAACGTATAATATGCCTGCCTGCATAGTGTGCGTTTTATACAAGATTTGAATTTCGTCTCATTCAGTTGAAGTATGTGGGGAGGAATTTTATTGTAACATTTTAAACAGTATCCCATGAAAGATGAATCTACTTTAGCCAGTCTGAAACCTGGTTGAACTAATAGGTCCCTATTTCTAGTACTATAATTATGTCTATCACCTCTTTTGCTAAAAAGATGTAAATTCTTTCTTACGTACATGATGTTTTCATAGATATATTGACAAGGTACCGTCATGATGTTAATATCCTTAAACAGTTTCCTTAGAGAATCGCGCCTGCGGAGACAATATATGGCTCTGATCGCTCTTTTCTGGAGAATAAAAATAGACTCGATGTCTGCAGCCCGTCCCCACAGTAAAATACCGTAGGACATGATACTATGAAAGTAGCTGAAATATACTAGCCTCGCGGTATCTACATCAGTAAACTGACGGATTTTTCTGACAGCATATGCTGCTGAACTTAGCCGTCCTGCAAGAGATGTTAAATGAGGACCCCATTGCAGCCTTGAATCGAGCGTGATCCCTAGGAAAATAGTTTTATCAACGAATTCTAGTTTCTCTTGATTCAATACTATCTCACAATCACTACTTTTGACATTTGGTAAAGAAAATTTTATGCACTTAGTTTTTTTTCCATTTAATACTAAATTATTAGCAGTGAACCAATTTTGGACCTGCAGTAGGGCGTTATTTACGTCGTTAAAATTTGTAGCACGTCTATCTACCTTAAAAATTAAAGAAGTATCGTCAGCAAATAACACCATTTGTGGTTGATTTATTAATAAATGGAGTAGATCATTAATGTATACTAAGAAGAGGAATGGACCCAATATCGAGCCTTGTGGCACACCTAATTTTACTTTTAAACCTAGTGAATTGATACCGTTTATTTGAACTTGCTGTTGTCTATCATTTAAATAAGATTTTACTAAATTGAGTGCAAGTTTTCCAAGTCCGTAATGCTCTAGTTTCAAGAGTAAGGTTTCGTGATCGACGCAATCAAATGCTTTGGAGAGGTCACAAAAGATTCCTATGGCATCTTGGGCCTCTTCCCACGCGTTAAAAATGTGTCTTAATAGGGTTACACCAGCGTCGGTTGTACAACGTCCTTTGGTGAAACCATACTGTTGATCGTGAAGGATTTTATTTGGGTTAAAATGATTGAGCATTTGATTAAGCATTACTTTTTCAAACACCTTGCTGAATACCGGCAACACGGATACGGGTCTATAATTATTGGTGTCTTTACTGTCCCCGGATTTAAAAAGTGGTATTACCTTACTGTATTTCATTAAATCCGGGAAGACTCCTTGATCCACACACAAATTAAATATTAAGGCTAAGTAAGGCGCTATGGTCTCAATTATGGAGGTACAGACTTTAATGGACATCCCCCAAAGATCTTCGGTCAATTTGATCTTGATTTGTTTAAAAGCTTTTATTACCGTTACGGGGTTAATATGATTAAAGTTAAATTCAATCGGGCATGCTGAAACGTTGGCCCTTAATAAATCAAAAGAGCGTGAGGGCGAGGAGTTTAAGGTTTCAGTAGTTTTAAGTGGGATACTGGTAAAGAAATTTACAAATTCTTGAGCAACTTCTTTGCTATCGCAAATGAGACCACCACATGACGTCTTTAGTGTATAATCAGAATTATGCTTTTTGTTTCTGTTCGTTTCATTATTGATAATTTTCCAAACCGTCTGTATTTTATTGTCTGCTGATTTTACCTTGTTGCTAATGTATAAGGCTTTAGCTGCCTTACAAGTGTTCTTAAAAGTTCTAGAGTAAGTAGCAACATACTTATTAAAAGTTTCCGTGTTAATATAAGGCTTAAGGCCATACAGCTCGAAAAGTCTATCCCTACTTTTCCTGAGTCCTGTAGTTGCCCAGTCACTAAATAAAATCTTAGGGCTGATAGTTTTAGTGTTCTTCTTAAAACAATTATTGAACTCGGATTGGACTAACAAAAAGAATTCTTTATACAAAATATTAACATTGTTCATTGTAAGGACCTGATTACTTAACTTACAAACTAAAGTGCTATTATATTTATTTAAATTAACAGCTGTTATTGGTCTGAATTTGATCTGCACTTTTTGTAATGGTATCTTAGACTCAAAAGTTACGGATTGACCACTGTGATCCGAAGGGAGATAATTAACTATGGCTTTATCTAAATAGTCGCAGCAACAAAACACATTATCAATACATGTAGCAGTAGATGTAGTTATTCGGGTCGGTTCCACAAACACATGTGACAAATTGAATGATTTGAACAAATTTAAAAATCTACCGGTATTTGAATTATTTTCTAAAATATTAATGTTAAAGTCACCACAAATAATTACTGATTTATTACAAGTTGCAAGTTTTGCCAAAACATCTTCCATTACTGACTCAAATATAGAGTAGTTTTGATAATTTGGGGGTCTGTAAACGCACACTATAACATGCTTATCTAGCTCAACACAAGACAGTTCAATGCTATGTTCAACCGACAGTTCAACTATGTCATTACGGGTTTTTGATTTAATACAACTTTTAATTAAGATTAATGAACCTCCACGCAGCATTGATTTTCTGTTAAAACAACTGGCCACACTATAATTCTCATAGTTAATTAACATTTCATAATCTTTTAACCAATGCTCAGTTAAACATATAATGTCAAACATTGTTTTTTCTAAAAACAATTCAATTTCCAATTGTTTGGAAGAAAAACCTTGAATATTTTGATGTAATAATTTCAAGGATTTCTGCTTAGCCCCTTTTGTACAGTTAACTATGTTAGTGCTAGAAAATACCTTTTTGTTATTAAGTTTAATTATACTGTTATTGGTACCTTCTGTTGTCTTACAAACTAGTTTAAACTAATTGTGCTAACCACCTTAACATTAGTACTATTACTAATTGTGGTACTAATTCTATAAGACTTCGACATACTAATTATGTCTGGGTTAATATTAAAAGCTAAAAGCCTAGCTATTTGACGTCTAAAACTAATGGGCAGATACACAGTATCCCTAGTCGACCTGAGCTTATCAACAAAAATGTTGGTGTCAAAAAATATAAACTTGTCACTATGGTGACTAACTAAGAAATGCATGTAATTATTTAACATATGAATGTAGTTGTTTTGTCTGTTTGACAAGTGCTCAAAATATGGAAAAGCACACAAAATTATTTTCTTACAATTTAACTTCAATAGTTCGGTGACACTATCAGTAATATCATCTTTATTAACATTAAAACTATTACCTATTAATACAGTAATAATGGCATTAGGATCATATTCCTTCCTAGTTATTGAAGACATTATTTGTTTGTAGGAATTCTGAGGCCTACAATAGTTTTCAGAAGAATGACTCAGGTTGTCACTAAGTAATTTTCCTAACCCTTTTCCAAAACTATCAGAAAACATAATGGAGCGGTAACAAACTTTACCATTACAAGGGGGAGAACTAATTTCTGTCTGAACTACTTGCAATGGATCTTGTTTAACATCTGGTAAATCTTTATGCGGAATAGAGATCTGAGCACTACCTGACTGGTACGGGTCCTCCGTTGCCTCAGGTTGGAGAGTGCCAAGATTGGATTTCCTATGCAATGATGATAGAGGGCTGCTGGGAGTCAGCAGGTCCACTTTAACTACATTAGAATTGCACATTTCCACTAACTCATTTGCAGCAAGGATGTGCTCCTGAATTTGTTTTTGAGACCTCACATACTTAGTGTAGAGTGACTGTAGTGATGCTTCTAGAACCTGAATTTCAGACTGTAACTGTTGAGTGTCAAACTCATAAATGTTCTTACTGTCTTCTAATTTAATTTTATAGTTATTTAATTTATTTATCAGAAAACCACGTTCCTTCCTTAGTTTAATATTATTGGAACTGTGTTTTTGTTGTTTTCTATATTTATTGCATTTATTAATGATTTTATTTAGCTTTGCATATTTTTTAATTTTATTTTGACTTACTTTATAACTACTATTATTATATTTCATTATCGAATCTTCAGTAAGGTCTATTGTTATTAAGGAATGCGGGTTGCAAGTAGTGTTTAATAATTCATTATACAAGTTATTACTTTCCTTAGCCTGAGTACATTCTTTTTGTTTCTGTAAATGATTAATTCGTACATTTGCATGAATTAATTCTTCTTCTAGGTCCCTAACCTTACATAAAGCCTCCTCATATATGTTACTGCAGTTGTTGAAACCATTTGTGACCACCCGCAGTTTGTCCCGTTCATCAACAACAACCAGGTATTGCTGATGAAGGTCCACTAGCTCCCGTTTTAAGCCTGTGTTTTTGAAAACGACCTTCTCGACTTCCTTCTCACTTTCATCTATCTCCTGTAACAGCTGTTGACATTTACTGTTTGAAGCCTCAAGATCCTGAATGGCCGTTCTCAATTTAAGCTCCAACTCCTGAGCAACAGCCTTACGGGTCATCACAGGCATGGTTTCAGGAATTAGTACTGAAAGTAGAATTAAAGGAACGGTGAGAACTACTTAGACAGATAAACAAAAAAAGAAAGCTAGAAATGAAAGGAAAATGAGAGAAATTAGTGTTGCTTTATAGAGAAATGAGGTAAGCTGTTAAATATAATTGAACTGCAACTTGATTTGATCAAATACTAAGTTATATTGATTCTATTTTCTTATGATTTTAGGACTTTTACTTATGTGGGTAGGATGCCTAGATAAAATAAAATTTAGTTTTTCATAAAGATGATGCAAAAACGGTAAACAACGTTCTTGTTGTTGTGTATTCTAATACTATAATGCTATAGATTAAAACTATTTCGAAAATTCACTACATAAGTTTCGTTATCATAAATGTGAACAAAGCGACTTAGACACTGCTGAGTTCCAAATCAACTAAGAAAAGTGATTCTAGGTATCAATGAAAGCGTGTTACAGAGTCTATGAGACGACTGCGTGGTAATTAAAGAATAAAAGTAACAATACTCCCCCTTTAAATCCGCAGGTCGAACATCAGCTGTTCGTGATAGGTTACCGGTAACGGTGGGCAACCAAACACTGTTTTACTAAGAATAATTTCAGGAAAACAATAATCCTGAGTATTTATGCAGTTACTTTATATTTAGTTATATTATTTCACTATAATTATACTTAAAAATAATTAAAACTAATTTTATAATACAGAACAAAATTTTGACATGTCACTCGAGCAGTGTTGCCATTTTATGACTGCTTGCCTTTATCAATTTCACACAATGAACCAAAAACCAAGAGAACCAAGAACGAAGATACAATTTAATAATTAACCCTGCTTCACCCGTAACAGAATTTTCCTTTAAAAGAAAGAACAACGGGATATTTTTATTTATTTGTAATGAAATATAGCTACTATTTAGAAAGGGAGAAATATTGGTTTATTTGTCACAGGAACACCTACACTTGTGTTTACTTCAGTTAGGGCCAACCAATTTTTGAATCAATGTTATAATTTTCATAAAATGAATAATAATGACGTTTGACATAATATTCTGTACAGAAGCTGTTAAACTCCATTTTTGTGTCCTCAATAAAAGTTATTAGATTGAAAAATCGGTCCTTAATACCGTTGAGAGTATTGAAGTATCTTTTGTGTTTCACACATAACATCACGCCTTGTTTCCCCAAAGGGTTGGGCAGAGGTGTCCCTGTATAGCAGGTACACCCATATTTCGCCAGTTATGTTTAAGTCCCATGTAATAGGGGGCGAGCCTATTGCCATCAATCGGGCACAAATCCAGACTCCGAGCTGCTACTGAGAAATTTCAGATAGAAAAACCCAATAACACTTTGCCTGACCCGGGAATCGAACCCAGGACCTCATGCTCAGCAGTAGCGCTTGCGACCACTAGGCTTGTAGGATAACACCGTTGTCGAAATACACTCATTTATCAACAGAAAGTGTATTTGTAGGCTATTGTAACTCTCAGAATCTAAAGATACACTTACTGATAAGTAATATTGGCTAGTCCATTTGCACACAGCCCTTAAAACCTAAATGGTGTCCATGTCAGATTCACAAGTAAGTAAGGACTCAAGAGAAGGGTTTAGGTACATTGTTATCTTAACACAGTTTGGTATTTGTCTACATATCCAAATCTAGCATAGATTATTCTGTTGTGTACACCATAAAAATTACAAATATAAATGTAGAAATTCTACATAGGGTGACACAATGGACGGTCTTGTCGCTAGAAGCGACCTTTTTAAGACAACCTTAGGAAGCATTTAAAGGGAGAAGGAGAGACAATATTGCAGGTAGTCTAGTTTGGTAACGTCATAACGCAAAATAGTAATTGGTTCCAATATCCCAATTAAATTATGATTCAGTAATTAATTAACAACAATTATGCTTTTTAGTCACTGCAGCACGTTTTTTTATTTGCGGTATTTGCACAACTACGTAAATAATTGACTATTTTCACTTATAGCATGTAGTCATGCAGATACTGGTTGTTAACGTTAAGCTACGAAATCGGCAAACGTATAAATCGATTTATCTGGTTTAGATAATGCTTAGCCACAGTATCTCGCAAACAATCTCTGCTACGCTCGTAGCACCGCAGCTACGCAAACCCAGCTGCTACGCCGTAGCGAGAGCTACGATGCTGACACGGTCGTGAAATTATTAGGATGTTGATAATCGGCTGGAGGTTTGCATTATGGAATACCTGGAAATTATGCTTAATAGTAGATTTAGAAGATAAGATAAATAGTATCTATAAATAACTTTAGGTGGGGATGTAGGTAAGTTCTACATAATATTATTATGTGCAACTTTTTTTATTCATATCTAGAAATTTAGACTTGCTAATACTAAGAATTTATACCTTGAAAACCTTGTTAAATATTATTAATGGTACACCACTGACTACCTGCAGTATTGTCTCTCCTTTTCCATTTAAATCCATCCAAAGGTTGTCTGTAAAAGATCGCTTTTAGCGATAAGACCGCCTATTGTGTCACCCAATGTAAAATTTCTAAATTAATGTCTGTAATTTTTATGGTGTACATAATAAAGAATATTCTATCTTCTATCTATTAAGTTACCGTTATACTTTTACCTAATTTATAAACTTTTAAACGTTAAGTAATAAAGAAACCTATTATCCTGAAATATGGCAGTAGTTATCCGAAAAAGTACACATTAACATCAATAAGTGTACTGTTTCCATTTTTAAAATTAAGCTTGTAAAATTATTTGTTTGAACTTAAAGTTGCCTTACAGTACTTACCTCTTTGTGACATTGGTACGGAGGGTAAACTCAGAAGAGTAATTTGATGTTTTCCTACACATTCTATTGTTTCTCCAGTTTCTTGTATTTTTCGTTCTTTATTAGTAAAGCTACAATTTCGTGAAACTACAACGCGGTTTTCATGAAACGTCATAAGTAGGAATGAAATAGAAACCTAGCTAGCCTGTTTTGACATCGTAAAGTCAAATTGCATTATTGGTAGCAACTACTTTCTTGCAAAACCGACGTTAATCTTAATACAAAGGTAATGAAAACTACACATAAACCGTTAAAACTAACATAACTCGTCAAAGTAAGACGGATAGATCAAAACCGTTAACTTACGAGCCAGAGCAAAGGCTTAATAGCGAGATGATTTAATCCGACATAAATTGGCGTCGTGATACTGAACAAACAGTTTCGTTATAGCATCTGACACTGAGACATTTGATTGAATTTGCAAATGGGATCTAAATTTGCAAATGGGATCTAAATTCAAGATTCTTATTTCATATCTGAATGATTCATAATTCATAATATCGACACCTGCTAGGAATAACATCGTACCTCAGTTTTAGGCAATTTTAAGTTACGATCATATTCATGCTGTACCCCTGGTTCTTTAGGAACGAGGCACTCCACCTCGACCTAAAGATTCCCACAATCCACCAATTTCTAAAACGCCTTACCAAGCGTTTCTTTGAGACCGCGGCCAAACAACGCAACCCTCTGGTTGTCGAGACCGCCAGTTATGTCCCGAGTAGAATCAGTCATGTTTGCCGTCCAAGGCATATCCTCGTAGACCCCGATGACCCCATAACTCTCCTCCAGGAGAGCAATAGGGAAACAAGTACAGTGTACAAATACAGACGCCTCCCGTCATTCCGACCTCGCCGCCGAGGTCCTTTGCGATCTCGACCGCCGCGCCCCCGAGTAAATAATACTCCCCCCCGACCCTTGCTCGAAAACGAGGTGCCAGCAGTTGTTGCAGCTGTGCACGTAGCTTTAAATTCCCCGTCTAATAATAATGATCAAAACCCTTTGATCCAGCCCGTCCCATCTTTTGATGTCCTCCCTCCGGATAACGCCCTAAGCCGAGGCTCGTACCCCACAGGGGGTGCCCTTAGCGAGCGTTCATCCTAAGCTTTTTAGCTTAGTTTATGTATGCCCTGGCTGGAGGCTTTGAGTGTAGTAGCTTAAGGCAACCACAGGATTGACCGGTTAAACAGCCACGGTTTTCGGAACCAGCTGTGAGATGCCCTACAGAAAAAAAAAAGAATCATGCTGTACAAAAAATGCTGGTATTTTTTGCACTTACCCCTGTGTTTAAATTCCTTAGCGTACAGATTTGTATAGTGTAAAAACATTGTAAGTGAGGGTCCACTGCAGTTAACAAAAAGGTATATTTAGTTACACATCATCACCATCATTGTTTATGCTCGCCATTATTAATATAACATTGTAATTCAAGATAAACTCTTGTTCTTGTTCTGATTATTTCTTATTAAAACCGGCCAAGTGCGTGTCGGACCACGCACAATGAAGGGTTCCGTAGTTGGGATGAAATCGCAAAAACAAACTTAACTTTGTAGTTGATAAACGTGTTCTCCCATACGAAATGTATTGGAAAACGTGTTTTTGAAACTACAAAGTTAAGTTGGTCAATTATTACTCGTTAACTTGTAAGGCCTACTTAGCTATGATAGTTTCCCTTTTAATTTTGTTATATAAACTACTGCTGTGATTTTTTTCATACAACCAAAACCAACCATTTAGCTGGCAGAGGGGGACATACTTGACTCTAACAAAAATTAGCACTTTAAAGCTTAATATTTTGCAAACGGATCCCTGAATTCAAAAATAGTTTGCTCAAACTCACAATATTTTTGAAGGGCCTTTCCAATGATACCCCATACTTATAGGTAATGGGACAAAAAAAAAAACATCACCACTTTACATGTATGGGAGGTACCCTAAAAAAAAATGTTTATCATAATTTTGTTTTACCACTTTGTCGGCGTAATTAATATGTATAGCTATATTAAATTACAGCTTTCTAGTACTAAGGGTCTCGGAGCTAGACCGCGGATAGACAGACAGATAGACAGACGGACATGACGAAACTATAAGGGTTCCTTGTTTACTACGGAACCCTAAAAATAAGCTTTCATCGTAACCTTAGGTAAAATTAACATTTTATGAATTGTATCTCAGACAAACAATTTATTTTATTTTATGTAGTACCTTTTATCACCCGTTATGCGATTGTATGTCTGAGTTACAATGTCATTTTATACAGTATGTTGTGAAATGTCATTGTAACTCACAAAACGTCTTAAATATACATAAATATTATAATACAATCATATGAAAGTGTAGCTAATCCCTCTTTGACTCATATTTTCAAGGTTGGTTGGCATTAAGACTTAACCCGAAATCTGAGAGAATTTTTTAAATCTTTGACGCGCTCCCCTGTAAAGTTACTAAATATTAGTTACAATGTTATTCCTTGCAGGTGTCGATATATGATTATAGCTCTAGCATAAGCATAATCAGCCTATAATGTTCCCACTGCTGGGACACAGCCCTGCTCTCTTTGAGCGGGAATGGACCATGCGAGTTGGCAGATGTCACATGTCTTCGAATTTTTGGTTCTAGGACATGCCGGTTTCCTCACAATGTTTTCTTTCACCGTTTTGAGAACAATGGTGATGAAAATAATTTACATAAAGTAAACTGTCTGCTTGGGTTCGAACTCATAGCTCTTAGCTTGGTTAAAATGATGGCCAGGGAGCAAGGTGTATATTTCAACATCACCACTCAACTGAATTTTTCACATGAATACAGAAAAACTTTTTACAAAAAAAAAAAACAACCGACCTCCAAAAAAAAAACACTACAAAGTGAAAAATAACTTTAATTTCGGAAGTCGGTGTCTTAGGTTTTGTATTTTCGTTTTATGCCACCGTCTTCCGAAATTAAAGTTATTTTTCACTTTGTAGTGTTTTTTTCGGAGGTCGGTTGTTTTTTTTTTGTAAAAAGTTTTAATTTTTCACTTTTTAGTTGTGGTACCTACCCCACACACATTCGAATACCACTACCTGCTACCAGTGACAGAAACTTATCATATCATCTACATACTAAGTGGGAAAAAAATTACGTATTTTGTAGCTAACTCAAAAACTATCCAAGCAAAGTTAATAAAATTTATATGAGACCAATTCGAGAGCACACCCTTTCAAACAAAAAAATAATTTTCAAAATCGGTCCACAATTGACGGAGAAATCGGTGGACATACATAAAAAGAAAAAACATACGTGACGAACATATAACCTCCTCCTTTTTGGAAGTCGGTTAAAAAGTATTGATGTACATTGTTTTTCCGAAAGCCTTAATTCAAAGAAGAAATAACAGCGATCCTTCTTGTTTACTTAAAAAAGGAAACTCTCCAATTATTTGATCCCATCAAAGGATCTCTCGAACAGCTTCCATTATCTGTAGGTACAGTCAGGCACAGCGATGCTAATCCCTGGGGCGCCGATAGCGGCTGTGCGCGACGGTACCGATAACTTTGATCCGTCAGATAAGTGGCTCAACAAGATGTTACTTGGCCCTACTTTAGATTATCTGCTAGGACATTGATATTTTTGATTAGACCGCTACTCAGTTCTCTTTGGGATTTATGAAGGAATTGAAAGGTTAAAAGACGGGATTATTGAGCACTAAGTTGGGGTTTGAAGTAAGACGTTTTACTTGTATCTGATTTTGAAGAAATCAGAAATCATTTATTTTGCAATGAATGTGGGTACAAAATAAGATGTAAACATTGAAAAAGCAGTTCCAAAATACTCCTAATAATATTCCTTACGGCATGTAAAAGCTAAAAAATATTAATATCTACTCAATTATACAACCAAATAAATTAAAAAACAAAAGTAAAGTTATGTGGATCGGCAGGCTTCCTACATAAACTAAAAATCAAAAATAACAATCTTAATTCTAAATTTTACAAATGATTGATTATATTGATTTTATTATTTAACTTACATTAACAAAAGAAAATTTGATAACAAAAAAAAAAAACGTGTGGCACTCGGGGACTGCCGCGGTAAAGCTATTGCATAGCATTTGTAACCTCCATACTGTTAGCGTGCATTGACTTCCTGTATACAATGTTGTAATTTAATTCTAAATGTTCTAGCAAACACTGCTTTGACTTCCTGTTACAATGTTTTAAATATTACCTTTAATAAATATTAAACTACCGACTTCCGGTTGTCAGAATGACACCTTAGAGGGACATTGCCGGAGGAGCGCACTATCGGCTGGACCGTCGACTCGTGCGGTGGATGTTTACTACTGTGTACATTTACAAGTGTAACTGTAAGAAGTTGATTAGAAATTCAGTATAAAAGTTAAGTTCAAAGTGAGTTGTGTTTTTATTTTTAAAAAACCTACAAGTATATAACACCTGATAGAAATAAGAACGCATACGTTCTTATAATACTTCCTATTTGTCAACGCTACACTTGGGATGATGACGTGATGACATAAAACAAAAATTACGTTCCCATGACACGATTCGGTCGCCGCGCTCAAAGCCCGCGATAAAAGCTATGCAATAGCTTAACAAAAATAACAAAATATAATAATAATGTTTGAAATAAAAATAGTAAATTAAAATAACATTATAAACATCATTAAAAAATGTTGTACAGAATAGTAACATTTATCTATTAGTAAGGATGTTAGCCTCTTTTTAAATATACTTAATGATTCTTCTTTGTAGGAAGAGTAGGTATCTTGTAAAATCAGTCACTTCGAATGTACTATAAGTTAGTCTTCCTTCGGTTTCACAAAAGATCTATATTGAAATACCTACAGATCCTACTTTACTTTCATTTTCACCATAATTTCAGCGGAAAGACATCCACTGCTCGACAAAGGCCTCTTCGAAGCACCGCCTACAACAACTACAAGCTACTTTACTTTATTTACATATAAATATAGGTCAATCCAAGACATAAAAAACACAAACAACTCGTTTCTTCAAAGAACTTCACATCAAAATAGAAACTAATATTATCAACATAAACCCAGTTAACTTCAAACACTTTACCGTTTACAAAAGTAACTCCTTTCACAAACTACCGTTTACTAAAATAACTTGTGTCAAGTTAAACCGTTGACCGGATAACACAAACATTATGCTCAAATCGATATGACCGGACACCCCTATTATCAATTATCACTATAACAGATATAATAAACGGCGAAAATAACGATGTGACCAAATACAATAAAATGCTAATTCTAATTTGCTAACTAAAGCTATAACAGTTCGTACGTTTGTAACTTAATTATATCGGGACCTATTAAACTTTATACGTGCCCATAACGTAATTTATTTATTTTGTATTATTAGAGGACTGGGCTTTTGGTTAGCTATTGTTTTAATTATTGTTATGAGGTTATGAAATGTTTGTCAGGGCAGTTCGGTTTTGTGTGTTTTATTAGTCAGTGAATGAAATAAACAATTATTTTAAGGTTTTTAATTCTTTTGTTTTTTTAACAATACCACATATTGTTTACATACCACATATTGCCACATATTGCCTCCCACAAGATGGACCGATGACCTTGTGAAGGCCGCAGGAATCCGCTGGATGCGGAAAGCACAGGATCGGTCGAAGTGGCGGTGCTTGTGGGAGGCCTATGTCCAGCAGTGGACGTCTTTCGGCTGAAATGATGATGATGATGACATATTGTTTGTGCAAATGATACCTGTAATTTTTTTTTTATACGCCTTTGGTGCAGTAATTACATGCAGGTTTTCTAGTTATTATAATAACTATGGCATCAAATTATAAGATAAATGTTGATCAAAAATTCTCGACAGAACAAAATTACAAAGTTACCTCCAAAACGAACTGCTAGTATTAAAATAATACTTCAAATTAGACCATGAAACTTCGCTTGTCAACTGAACTAAATATAAAGCAGATGCTATGTTTTTTTAAATTTGGTTAGTACATTTTCACCGTAAAAAGAATTTACCTTAACTATCGGCACCTTAGAGCCTTCTGCCTGCCGCCCAGCACCCCACTCAAGCTGCGAGTAGTAGTGTGCGAGCAAGATACAGAGTGAATTTGAGCTGAGGTATTATGAACTCTTAAGTTATAATCGCGAAATATTTAAATTCTAAGAATCTTCATAGCAAAATCTAAATCCCGATCGTAAAATTGTCATGTGCAGTAATATGCAAATAATTCGATATGCGACCAGCACGAGACATTAAAGTCATTTGAGCTATCTCTGCGGCGAGACTAACTTCCTTTGATTCGCTCCGTATAGTTCTGGTTTCATTACCGTTTCTAACTTTACGTAATTTCAAACCTGCTTGGTTTCTAAGGCATAAGTTTACCATAGTGAAGTCTGAATGTCGAGTGGTTTTTTGTTCTGCAGTTGACCACGATTGTGATTACTGGTAGTGATATTTTATTGTGCCATGCTTTTTAGGTTGTTCTTCCCGTAGACGGGTTTAAGATTTTTGAGTCTTTAAAATACTGACCCTTCCAGCATTATACATCTTGGAAACTGCGTTGCTTGTGAAAAGAAACACACAATTATTTGAAAAAATATCTTTCACTAAAAAAACTCTATTGCGTGCCCAATATGTTAATAAACTATGTCATCTAAAATGTAGGACCTCATTGATGCGAAAAGGTTTTTTTGGTATGGCACCTAAAGTGTTTAATAAAATTCCTGATGACATAAAAAACATGACATTATATAAGTTTAAAAAAGCTCTTATTAAATTATTAATTGACAAATTAATAGACGAATTAATTATAATTAATTCGTCTATTAATTTGTCAATTAATTGGTCGTTCAAAAATTCGTCTAATAATTATTAGACGAATTTTTGAACGACCAATTATTATAATGATGCATTTTATATTTTTTACCTTTTGATAATAAGTACCTACTATGACTATTTATTGATTTTATTGTATTTGATGTTTCTTTTTATCCTTTTATTTTCATGTATTTAATTAATTTAAAATAGATTTTTTTTTCTAATGACATAATCTAATGACACCTAACGGGTCACTTATAAATTTGTATGTCTTAAATATGACAAAACATAGCGCACCCCTATTTATGTAAACACCTATGTTTCACAAATAAACGTATTGATTGATTGATTGATTCAGATTACCTAACTTAAACAAAACCAATACCTGCAACTCCAGTCTTAATAACTTTTAATTTCATATATGAACCAATAATAAAATCTTACTCGTGCATTTCAGGCTAAACTATAACCACAAGAACTCAAAGAGTTGACAAGATTAAATTAATGCTGTAAACTTAAGCCATTTAGCTAATTCAGTGTCCCTGAAGAGCACTATAAATCAAAACGTCGTGAACAATGGTGACCGAGGTCGGGACGGGCCTCCTAGAGGGACAGGGTATTGACTGGAAAGGGTGCAATTTGAATATCAGTTTGATATTCAATTTTGGTTCTATTTTTAAACCTTTTGATTCTCTGTGTGAATTTAGGTACTGAGCGGAAGACCAATTCCCCCGTTCAAAATTTTGTCGCATGCTCAGCTCAGCGACAATTAATGTCAAAAACTTGGCAAAAATGTTGGGTAATTAGAGGTATTTTTACCCGACTACGGTGAAGCAAAAATATGGTTATGATTTTGACCGGTATGTATGTATGTTTATCTGTTCCCTCATAACTTCTAAACTACTCATCATAATTTGACAAATAAGCTATAATTGGAAGCGTCTTGATTGTCCGCTGGTTATGACTATGTGACGTCACATTAAATGCAATATGTCGCTCTCTAGAGCACTAGAAGATAAAGTAATGAACTGAAAAAAAAAAAAAATGTGCCCTTTTGGGTATCAAATGAAAGGGTTTGACAAACACATTACGAATATGTAAATATATCATATTGTCTAAGTAAACAAATATGTTTAAATCGTTGAAAACAAGCAAAAGTGAGACTGTGCTACGTAAGGCGCGGCTGTAAATTTAATACCTATTAAACAATAAAACTCAAACAAAAAATAATTAAAGCTGCTCTGCAAATACTTTATCATGAAATTATAACCCCAAAATAATTGAATTAAAAAGTAAGTTCAAAAACTAAAACCGTGATTTTTTTTTCCATTTTTTATTATGCCATGTTGGGTATCAAATGAAAGGGCTTAATTAGCAAATTTAAAAAAAAAAAAATATTACCCCAAAACTAAAAATAATAAAAATAAAAATTATAAAAACTAAAACTCAATTACGACAAAAACGTCAACTAAAAAGGTATAAACAAGACATCAGAGACAGACAAATTAAGAATCCGCAGTCACACGTAATCTGTTCGATTTATAACACATGCGTCTCCAGATTTTAGAATAAGAATAATATATGGAACTAGTCTATGAACTATCCTATACTATTAAATGAGCATTCTCTATTTTCACCCGAGCAAAGAGAATCTCATCATCTAATATATAAAAGCGAAAGGTCACTCACTCACTCACTCATTCATCACGAAATATCGAAAACCGCTTGACGTATGAAGATGAAACTTGGTATGGAGGTAGTTTATAGTTAGTAGTCGTTCGCTAAGATCGGATTTTTGGAAATTCGACCTTTAAGAGGGTGAAAAGGGGGGATTTTGTTTGTATGAAAAATCTTATTCCTTGAGTTAATAAACTTGAAACTTGGCACGAATCTATGTGAACTATAAAGTTTGCCATTTTTAGTTTTTCTAAAATACCCCCTAATAAAGGAGGATTGGGGGGTGTCAAAGTTTGTATGGAAGAATTTTTACGAGCGGTCTGATTAACTCAAAACTCAGTATTTATAATTAAAACTGAAAATAAATGAAAACGTATTTCAGGGTTTTTTGAAAATCTATCCTTAATGGGGTGAAACGGGGTATTAATTTTTACAGTGGAGGATTTTACTGTGTGGCTTAATTAACTTGAAAATTGGTATAAATAATCTATAAGTCAAATAATAGAAACGTCACAATAGATTTTTCAAAAATTATTATCACGCTGTTTGCCATGGGGGATGAGCAATATAGCATTATATTTGTATTCTTCTATAGTTTACCGCAAATTGTGAAAAGACTAGCCAAAAGGTTAGAATATTACAGATAGGATTTAACCTTTTAAAAGATTATCATCACGCTATATCTTTATGGAGCTAAGCAGTCAATCATAGCATATACAGAGTGGATTTTGAGTTGGGGCAATAAGGGCAGGTACCTTAACCGTTGTCGCTACAAGAAAACAGTCTGAGGAGACTGTCCTTAACTTTTTGAAACATTTTGATCTTCATTCACAGATTTTGAAAAAATTGTACAGTCAGCAAGAAAATGGCCAATTTTCACAAAATCTTTTTTGATGCCGGCTGATCCTATTTCTTATTATTACTAGAATCAAAAAACTATATTGGGCCAACTGAGGTTTGTTACTCCAAGACACGGCCTATGAATTTTTAATTCCAGATTGCAGAAAAAATTTAACTTTGCCGTTCATTATAAACTATAAATAACTTCTCCCGCTCTGGGCGGAGCGGGAGAGCGTGTCAGGCTTATACTGACAAAAACCCACCCGTGTTCCTTCAGTTGCCTGTGTGTTTTCAGGAGCCACGGTAACCCTTTCGGACTTTCCCGCGACCCTGGCAGGCATCGGCCCTAGCGTACCATGGCCTGGACCAGGGCCGGACGCGAGAAATCACCACCGCCGATCGTCTCCACGAGGACATGGCGGTGCCCCGCCCAAACCGGGCAGACCTCCACCGTATGCTCCACCGTGTCCTCCACCGTGTTCTCCGGGCGATCCACAAAATGGTCACATCCGGGCGTTTCCTCCCGCCTTATCCGGAACAGGAACCTCCCGAAACAACCGTGTCCGGTGAGAACCTGCGTCAGGTGGAAGGTGTGGAGGATGCCAAGGCGCCTCTCTACCACTCCTCAATGAGGGAACTTTTCGCCACAGTTGTGGCGTGCCCATTATTGCGTTGATTTGGAAGTTTGATTTTCGTTACACTTCCAAGAGACCGTAGATCTAAGTTTTTGATATCTATTTCAACTTGATGCCTCCACGCGTTCCTGAGAAAAAGGGTCTTGACAGACAATGAAGTCATCCTTTAAGGGTTTTAATGTTTCATTTTGAGGTACGGGACCCTAAAACAGATTTAATATCAGCCTGTTACCTTTTCATGACGTAACGACTGAACGGATTTTTAGATGAAAGGCATAGGATAGGCCATGACCTGGGTTAGGACATAGGATACTCTGAATCCAGGTAGGTAGCACGTTCCTGTGGGATATTTTCTGATATCCACGCGGGCGAAGCCGCGGGAAAAAGCTAGTATATATATATAGATAAATGCTTTGAGTTTTTGAGTTTGAATTTTCCTTTTCACATTGAACTGGTCCCAGTTTGAAAGTTGTGAACCATGTACTTACATTTAACTTCCTTTTGTTTATAGAAACTGCTTGTATAGTTAAATGAATACAATGAGCTAATATAACGAGTATGTTTCTGCTTAAATACCTTGTCACGGTGATAAGTTACAACTTTCCATTATACACTTGAGTTAATGTTTTGAAATTAATTAATTCAAGAGCGGTTTTCATATTGTGTTCAGGGGAAATGTTTTCATAAAGAGATTATAGCTGCCAGTGATTTTGATACAGTAAACATTTTGTTATTAAATGCTACATTAAACACATTTTTAAGGGTTTTCTGTTACAAAGGAAAGTTGATACTCGTGAGTTAAATGAATTGTTTTATATTTTTGGGCTCGAGTTAGGCCACTAATTTACCTTGGGAACTTTCAAAACAAATACAAAATGAAGTATGTACGCACGGTATTACAGATTTTTCTATTTTGTGAAATTTACAACATTGATTGGAAAAAGTAATTAAGATTTGGACTTGGCATTATACACTTTAAGTTTATGAGATATACGAACTTCCATAGAATGCTTGCATAGCATTTAGTGGGAGTATTCTCATCTTTTCATGCTATGAAAAGTCATGAATTATTTCTAAAATATATAAGGGTTGTAAACCAGTTTTTCAGTTTGCAAAACCCTCTACAACAGAGTTTCCCAACCTTATTTGCATGGTGCCCCCCCGGATTATAAAAAAATTTCATGCCCCCCTAAATTTTCTTCATTGCCTTAATAAAAAAACCACAAATTATTTTACGACCTTTATTTCATAGGAAAATTAAATCAAATATTTATTTGGTGTTACTTACTAACTCAAATGTAAAATAGTCACAATTATTTTATTAATGCGATATTTGCGCCTGCATTTTTGAACCCGTTGGTCGATATCTGGTTCAGTTTTTGAAAGAGCTATCATCAAACCATTATTAACTGCAAGACGATTTCGCTGCTTAGTCTTAATCTCCACTAATGCTGAAAATCCTAAGGAAACTAGGTGGCGTGAATAAATCTGTCTGTGAGTATTTTAAATCATGAACAATGATAGGCAAATTAAATTAAAATATCCGAACACTTCTTGCACTTCTTAAGATCTCTCTACGCCCCACTAGGGGGGCACGCCCGACCGGTTGGGAAGTCCTGGTCTACAAAAATGTACATGACAGAATTCACAAGTAAAAAGCACATGTCGGCTCCGACTGCAACGGAGTTGGTAACGAAACCATAGCGCGATTCAGTAACAACGCGGTCAACCAACAATGTTATCTACAACTTTGAGTTGAACAGTGCGCCATTGAGTTCAGCAGCAAACACACAGTCTAACACTCTTATTGCAGAAATGGAAGATGATCAAATTTTATTTACGGTTTTTTTAATTTAAAATTAGGGCATAGTATGAGCGTCGTCAGGCGACCGCGTATCGGAAGACGTAGCGTTAGTAGGCCTCCTACAAGATGAACCGATGACCTTGTGAAGGCCGCAGCAATCCGCTGGATACGGGAAGCACAGAATCGGTGGAAGTGGCAGTGCTCGAGGGAGGTCTATGTCCAGCAGTGGACGTCTTTCGGCTGAAATGATGATGGGCGACAGAAAAAAACAGCCAGTTCGGTACGGTAGGAGAAACAGACGTCGTTCTACAAAGCTGATGGCTTGCCGAGCTAAACCACAGAACATAATAAACATTACTATAGTTTGACCAATACCGCTGTACCGCGCCTTAGGAATACGCGGCGAGGCGGGGGGCAGTGTTGACCAATAAGCGGCGGGCGGGACGCCGTGCGCCGAGAGCGAAGACGAATTAGCGGCCTGCACTGCTCCCCCGTCTCGCCGCGCGCCTTCCTAAGGCGCGGTACAGCGGTATTGGTCAAACTATAAATGTTCTGTGGGTTTAATGTTTTCTTTGATAAGCTTTTAAATAAGACTTCTTCGGTGGCAGCTCCTCTTGTCTTTTTCTTAGTTTAAAGACTGGGTAGTTATTAGTGTTATTATTTTATTAGTGTGTGTTGGTCTAGTGGTCGCAAGCGCTACTGCTGAGCTCATGTTCAGCCTGAGTCCGATCCCTAAGTCGGGCTGGTCTGCTATTCAGTGATTCTATTTTTCAGTAGCAGTCCGGAGTCTGAATTTGTGTCCGGTTGATGGTCTCGCCCCTTATTCCATGGGACTTAAACTTACCGGGTGAAATGTTGGTGTAGTATAGGTACACCTCTGCTTAACCCTTCGGGAAATCAGACGTGGTGTTATATTAGTGTTGAAATTGGTAGACGAGAGACAAATCAACAGCAATGATCATAATAATGATATTAAAAATATAAATGTATTTCCCGACCACTACACAAAATCCTAATCAGCCGAATTCCCAAACCGCAGGAATAGCAATGATAATATGTGTAATTAGCATAATGTCTAGTGTGCTGCCACTGGATTAATGTTGTGTAATTAACCCGGGATTGGTAATAAGGCCAGTGATTACGGAATGAAGGTGCCACAAGCGGATATTGTAAGTTCGTTGCCAAGCTAAAAATTTACAGTCTTACCACAAAAAATAAATAAAACAACGTTTAAACACGTGTTTACTTAAACAGTCTCCAAGGGATAAACACTGCCTAAACGAGTGTTTAAAATTTCTTACCACAAATACATGTTTAACATGTATTTAGCAAAACGCTGCCTAAATTGACGTATTCTTGTTTTAACTTGGCAACCCTAAGAAACGTTTCGTTTGAAGCAGCTTTCATTTGTTGAGCCTTTCTCTTTCCTATCGAAGTTTATTTGTTTCAGTTGTTAATACGGAATAACAAAGTTGGAAAATTTAAAATAAGTACTATTTAATTAAATAAGTCCGCCACTGGTTGCCCATGCGTTTGGTGTAGGCATAAATGTAAAAATATTTTTGTGCACTAATAACGGAACGGAACGAAACCGAAAATGCAAAAGGCTGTACAATGACAACCGGTGATGATGATAAAACTAAAGACAATAACAAAAGGGCGCTTACCTGATGGCAGGCCCAGTTCCGTAAGGAACAGGCAACTTGAATTTGAGAATCTAAGCACCTACCACGAAAATAATGTGGAATATTATTTTTTACTAGATCAACAAATTTTTTTCCAAAAGCTTTGTTGAACCTGTACCTACCCTTTTCTAAAGATAAATTAATTTTAATGTTCGCAAAGATTCACTCGCATTCGGTACACTTGATCACGATAGTCATCCATAAATTCCATGTCGTTAAAATCAGCATAATCGAAGATATTCATTGCAATTTATATACTGAGATAAAGCAATATGGCGACCGGCGAGGGTTAAACGCGTGTTAAACAGGGGCTTGTTGCTGTTTAAATTTAAACAACGTCTAAAGCATGTCTAACCCTAAACAACAGCTAAACATGGTTTAGTGGTATTACTTTTGCTAAACAACTGCTAAACACGTGTCTAAGGCGTGTCTATGTTTTTTGTGGTAAGACTGTTAAGGTTTACCAGCCCGGCCCATACGGTTCTAGTGCGCGGACCGATTCCGTAGCACGAAACGCGTGATTTAATTGGCCACGGTCCCTTTCCGATAGTTCAATCCTTTCTCTAGAGGGCCTTATGAAATTCATTTGCGACTACGCTACAGCCCACATTTATACACTACGTACAAAACACTATGAGGGTATCACTCGACATCGCGTGAATGGCCATATTGAAAAGAAAAGAGTTCGCGCGACGTCGCGTGGTTGGCAATTAACGTTTTAACGTCGTATTGACGTGTGTATTCGTGTTTTTAGGGTTCCGTACCTCAAAAGGAAAAAACGGAACCCTTATAGGATCACTCGTGTGTCTGTCTGTCTGTCTGTCCGTCTGTCACAGCCAATTTACTCCGAATCTAATGGACCGATTAAGTTGAAATTTGGTACACATATGTATTTCTATGACCCAAATACGAATGTGTAACGTAAATAAATGAATTTTGAATATAGAAGTCACTTTTGGGGGGCAAACGAGAAAATCAAAAAAAAAAGATTTACTAACAGTACCGTATGACATATCAAATGAAAGGACTTGTTATGAGGATCTTAAATATATTTTTTATATTATTTTAAAATAAACACTTTTAAAGATATTTAAGAAATTCAATGAAAATTGACCATTCCCCCCCCCCCCTTATCTCCGAAACTACTGGATCAAAAATTTTGAAAAAAATACATAGTATGGCTCTTTACTCATAGATTACAGGAAAACCTATAAGAAGTCCATGGTCTTAAAATAACATGGTAAATTTCTCAATATTGTGCGCGCAAACTTACATTTCGTCGCTCGGCATCCAATAGGCCCATCTCTCTAGCTATTATAATATCAACAACAAAATATCAAAAGTGTTTGACAGTCTGCTTAATACACAAATAAATAAAACTGTAAATGTTCATGACAACCAATTCGGGTTTCGGCGTGGTTTGTCAACAGAACGTGCAGTGTTGTGTCTTAAGCATACTGTCACATACTATACTTATACACAGCGTGGGACGCCGATTTATGCTACCTTCCTCGACTTATTCAAGACTTTTGATCTGGTTGCTTATGACGTATTGTGGAGAAAGATGGAGAAGGATAGGTTGCCAATGGAGCTTAAAAACATTTTAAATATTGGTATCTATGGTAACCAGATCAATAGTGTACGATGGGCTGGAACTTTTTCCAGGCCATACAGGTTGGAATGCGGGGTGAAACAGAATTGGCGAGCTCAGCAGCACCAGAGTGGGTTGCTATACAGTGTGATTCTTCATAATGTGCACATATCGAAATGAGGGAATCTATGCTTAATTTTAACGACAGGAGAAATATTTTAAAAAACCTAAATATATTTTTTATACCTTTTATGGAATAAAAAAACAATTGTAACACAACTGTGTAACTTTTATACTGAATCAGCTATCGCGATGAAACAAACTCCATAATGATTGGAAGTAAGTAGGCGTCCACATAAAATTAAAATTGAGAAAAAAACTACCCTCATTTGAAAATAAACATGTTTTTTTAGTAAAAATCTGTATTTTTTTCATCAATTTTACAATAATTGTAAAATTTATAAATAAGATGCCCAAGAGAATAAAAAAAAAAAAAAAAAAAATGATACAAAAAATTAAAAAAAAAAATTCAAAAAAAAAATTGACCATTTTTTCCGTCGATAAAATTAAGCATAGATTCCCCTCATTTCGATATGTGCACATTATGAAGACTCACACTGTATAGATGGTATCTGTGTAAATATTAATTAGCTTTGGAGACGATATGGTGCTTCTGAGCGCCCGCCAGCCAGTATCCCATAGACAAAAACTGTTAGTCGCAAAACTTTCTGAGTGACCTGGTAAAATAAGCTACTGTTCATAAGTTTACTAACACAATGAGTCCTTGTTACTTGAATAAAAAAATATTTGGATGACTATTTTTCTTTTTTGAACGACATTTTCTAAAAATGAAACCTAGCTAGATCGATTTATCGCTCCCGAAACCCCCTGCAGACTAAATTTCATAAAAATTCTTGGAGCCGTTTCAGAGATTCAGATTATATAATATAGACAAGAATTGCTCGTTTAAAGTTAGATTTTTTTTATTATTATATTAATACCGCGAATGTGAAATTTTTTAAGAAAATCAGATTTTCATTCTACACGTTCAAATAAGTGACCCTGCAATTAATTTTATTTTTTTTAAATTACACATTCGCGGTATTGGATGCCGAGCGACGATTTGCAGTTGGAATAAATGTTAAGTTAATTCTTGGGATAAATAAATTCATCTCAACTACGGAACCCTTCATTGTGCGTAGTCCGACACGCACTTGGCCGGTTTTTTAAACCTGGTTTAGGTTTTTTTTTGTTTAGTAAACTAACTCGCTCTTTCTCACACGTACAGTTGCATTCCATGTATTCTTTTATTTATTTATTTAGCTTTATTTCCCCTTCCATAATTAAAACATAGAAATATGTTTTTATACGAAAACATATTTTATCTGTTAATCGTGTTTTATCTAATAGTATATGTTAATGTTTTGTTAGGTGTAAGGGCCGTCTATTGTGATGAAATCCTCCAAATTACGCTAAACTACTCCGTGCAGCCTTAGTTGAACGAAATAATCCAATTCGAGTACATACTTGTATAAGAAAACACTATTTTCTCGCCAACACTTTTATTCCGCACAACTGTACTATTTCACAATCAAACGACGACTGACTCTGCACCTGTTACCATTTAAAATGATTTTTGTGCCAACCAGAAATAACGATAATATCAAAACCGTTGCTAAAGTAAAATAATACATTCAGTTGCTACAATGAAAATACCTACATATTTCAAAGTTTGTTACAATATTAATATTTTGTATTTTGACAGTGTTGCCACAGTGTATATTATAATTGGGCATTTAAAAAAAATCAAAGAAATCACGACACTTGATTCGCTCTTAGGTAAAATTTTTACAGGAGACATCTCTCACGCGCAAGTCGGTGTAGACCGTAGAAAGAAAACATCATTATAATTAAGCCGAAAGACGTCCACTTTTGGACATAGGCGACACCCAAGGCGGCACTCGACGGTAAAGATAAAGATAATTTTATTTATCTAAATATGCATATACATGTAAATTAAGCATGCAGGATGTCACAATATTAATATTTCGTACGTACATGTTTCACTCGTAGGGCGTACAAATTTATAAAATTTACAAAAAATAAAATAAAAATAAAATTACAGAATAAAAATAAATTACTAAAGGCACTTCAATCCAAGTACATAGTAGTGTCATTCAAAAAGTCACTTATATTATAATAACACTTGTCCGTTAATAATTGTCGCCCCTTTTTCTTTTGTCCCCTTTTTATTTGATTTGATTTGATTTGAATGCTTTATTGATGACATTTCAAATTTTATTTTATTTTTGTGTTTTTTCAAAAACCAGTTATGTCTTTTTTTATTTCATGCTGTAGAATGGTAGTAGACCATGGTCTGAACAACGTTTGGTCTAGCAAAACTGTGATTCAAATTTCACGGTGTATATGTCTGTTTTTATTTTATTATAAAGTTTAAGAATTCAGCTCAAGATTCAGATTCAGATTGTGGTACTTTGTCTCAAACAGTTACCTGTTGGCTTTTGTTTTTTTTTTCGTGAAGTCAGAAAGCCTATCTACCATAATACCGTAGTCAGGTGGAAAAACATACAACATTGGCTTGATCAATTGGTACGAATCTAAAAAATATTCGACGGCAGCTAAACATTCACTGCTTTGATGTTTGCTCCGGGTCAACATTGTTAAAAATGTGTCGACTGAGGCTTAAATTCCCTGTTCCTGAAATAAACCCGTTTGCGTCATTAAATTGTACCTTATGATAGAGCTCCTAAGAGAAGAGGGGCTCGTGGCTAAATAATAACAGCCGCTCGGGTCGATCGTTGGTTAAACTACGCCTGTCGAGGTCAGGCCGTGGATGGGTGATCATCCATTACATATCGAGACCCCTTCGTGCTTCGGAAAGTACGTAAAGCCGTTGGTACTGGTTGTCATTTAGTAGATCTTTGACAGTTGTTACGGATAGTCAGAAGCCCGAAAATCTGACAACCAGTCTTACCCAGGGGTAAGTATCGTATTACCCAGTAACTGAGTTGTGGAGGTCAGATAGGCAATTGCTCCGGGTTACACTTGAAACCGATCCCAACATATAGTTGGGGAAAAGCTAGGCAGATGGTGATGAATGATATATGAAGATCCTAAGAAGTACAACTAAAACCATTTCTAGTACCTACAAGGTAGACTAAAAGTTATGGATGTTGGTCAAATTGTATCAACATTTGACTTTTTATCTCTAAAGACGGTTCGTTTGACTTTTATAGCTTTGTCTCTATCCTCAACACCAATATCAACAAAAACAACAGTGTTTGTTGCCTCGGTGTAGAAGGAGTGTAGACAGCGGTCGACATTTCGACATTCAACGTGCTTGCCAAATTATAAAACAGTAACCTCCATTTGTTTCTAGTTTTTCAAAGGTATTACCCAAGCGACAGATGCGTTAGAGATTAATATGATGAAATGAAATAGCACATATGACGCATAAAAAGTTTCTAGGTACGTCTCGTACACTTTTTGTGCTCTGCAGACTCGAGCACATAAGAAGTCTGCCGTCTGCCCTCAAAGGACACCCAACATCGGGCGACTGGGTTGCCAGATATTTAGCAAACATATGTAACTACTAAGTAATAATAAAATAATAATAATAATAAAATAACCCCACCGCCGTATCTCTACGTTGACGTCGTGGTGGGGCTTGCGTGCTCCAAACTCTAGGCCTGTGCCGGTAGAGTTTACTTTGCCGGAACGGGTCTGGGATGAGGAGCCAGACCAAGAGAGATACAAAAACCCGCAGGGCAGCATGTGGCGAGCTGTTGGGCAGTAGCGACCCCACGGAACCTATCTCCCGGGAGAAGTCTTGTTCCTCACCTCTGGCTTGCCTTTATTGGCCGGTTGGAGTGAACACTGACGAGGAACAGAGCTCCTGCCTCATTCTTGCCTTAATTGGCCGGCTTGAGTGGAGATTCGCAAGAGCAAACGAGCAAACGAAGGAAGTATTCCAGTAAGTGCTCGTAGGGATCTTGACCATCTTCCGGGCTCTGGGATTGTTCTGAAAGCCGTGGAATACCTCTCCACTCCTCAAGCACCTCAAGACATGTTGCCCCCTTGTTGCTACGACACTTTGTGCTAGCGACCGTTTTCGGGGGCCCATTAATGAGTGTGCAAGTCACCCCCTGCCATTTTATCCGTGTGCATATAAAACATTGATCAGGCAGGGGCCATAGTCCTTCCATAGTTTCAGGTGATCAGTCCACTTTAGCCACCCAAATCCATAGCCCAATATGTTTTGTTTCCATGTTCTGCAATAGTCCTACACCAACCGGGGGTTGTCCTTGGCTGCACTTGCATAGTACGAACAGGGTTAATCGTCGGTTGGTACCTCATTTCATTAAAAACGTCTAAGGGGCCTCTGCGAGTTGGCTTCGGCCCCTCGTACGCCTTCCAAAGGTCCGGGACCCTAGGGTCCCGAGAACTGTCAAAGACGTAAAAATAATAAAATAATTTATTTCCAAAAGTAAATTACAAAGTAGTCATGCGCAGCATTTACAGCTTAGGACTTACAAGTGCACAGAAATTTGATCAATGACCCCCATGCTAGGTGGAACCTGTGTTACAGGGGTCATCCATCCGTCCATTATACAAAAATTACAGGTAAGTAAATAGTACTTATTTTTAGGGGTACAATTATATAATTTAATTCTAGTGAAAAAAATATGTGGTACGTGCGTGTGTAAATGCTAGTTGAGATAATATAGGAATTATTGCGTCCTTTGAATACTCGTATACTTTGGTTGACAAGAATTCATATCCGCAGGCGTTATAACAGATACGTTCTTTTAACATACTCGAAACACACGATTATATAATACTAGCTTCTGCCCGCAACTTCGTCCGCGAGCCTATAACCTTCCTCAAGAACTGGGCAATCCAGAGATTACCCCCTACATACCAACTTACAAACAAACAAATTTTAACTCTTTATAATAATTAGTATAGAAGTATAGATATGATACCTAACTGTACCTTCGATGCTTTAGAAAGAAAGAAAGAAAAGAAATGAAATGAAAATAGTTTATTATTTTAACAAGTAAACCTTAACAACTAGTGATTGGAGCCTCCTTTTAAGCAAATAAGCCTGTGTTAGGAGACTCCGCTCTTCCATAACTAGAATAAGTATCATTTACTTGTCTTATACAAATGTAGGTACTTACTACGAAATAATCTGTATATATAAAATGGTAAACTGACTGACTGACTGACTGACTGACTGGGTGATATATCAACGCACAGCTCAAACCACTGAACGGATTGGGCTGAAATTTGGCACACAGGTAGATAATATGACGTAGGCATCCACTAAGAAAGGGTTTTTGGAAAATCGACCTTTAAGGGGGTGAAAAGGGGGGATTTTGTTTGTATGAAAAATTTTATTCCTTGAGTTACTCGTAATAAACTTGAAACTTGGCACGAATACTTATCTATGTAAATTATAAAGTTTGCCATTTTTAGTTTTTCTAAACTACCCCATAAGGGAGGATTGGGGGGTGTCATAGTTCTCAGTATTTATACTTAAGACTGAAAACAAATAAAAACGTATATCAAGGTTTTTTGAAAATCTACCCCTGACGGGGTGAAAAGGGGTATTTATTTTTACAGGGGAGGATTTTACTGTTTGGCTTGATTAACTTGAAAATTTGTATAAATAATCTATGTCAAATAATGGAAACGTCACAATAGACTTTTCAAAAATTATTATCACGCTATTTGCTATGGGGATGAGCAATATTGCATTATGTTCGTATTCTTCTATAGTTTACCGCAAACTGTAAAAAGACTATCCAAAAGGTTAGAATATTGCAGATAATTACGGATTTAACCTTTTAAAACATTATCATCACGCTATACCTTTATGGAGCTAAGTAGTCAATCGTAACATATACAGGGTGGATGTTGATATGGGGCAATAAGGGCAGGTACCTTAACCGTTGTCGCTACAAGAAAACGGTCTTAGGAGACTGTCCTTAACTTTTTGATCTGCATTCACAGATTTTGAAAAAATTGTACAGTCAGCAAGAACATGGGTAATTTTCACAAAAACTTTTTTGATGCCTGTCGATCCTATTTCTTATTACTAGCGTCAAAAAAATATATCGGGCCAACGGAGGGCGAATTTTTGAATTTTCTCGTACTAAAGTACGAGAAAATTCAAAAATTGCAAAAAACTTTTCATACATTTCGTAGAAAATGAGCCTGAGAGGAGATAGAACAACAAGAAATATTATCCGCAACGATCAAAATCCGTAGTGCGCGCATAGCCTAAGTTTTTAATACCTATCTATTTCAACTTGATACTTCCACGCGTTTCTGAGAAAAAGTGTCTTGACAGGCAACGATGTCATTCTTTAAGGGTTTCCATTTTTCATTTTGAGATACGGAACCCTAAAACAGATTTATTACCTATCTATCTATTTGTTACCTTTTCATGCCGTAACGGCTGAACAGATTTAGATGAATGGTATACGGATAGGCCATGACCTGGGTTAGGACATTTGATAAGTACTCTGAATATCGGTAGTACGTTCCTGTGGGATATTTCCCGACCTTTGCGCGTGCGAAGCCGCGGGCAAAAGCTAGTAATATATAAAAAAAAGAGAATTAAAGCTAAACATGCAGCACGCACGCAGGCATGCGAGTGTGTGAGTGAGAGTGAGGGTGTGTGAATGTGAACACAATTGAATAAGAAAGAAAAGAAAGAAAAAGTATTTATTGAGACTCGCACAGGAAATCACAAATTAAACTAAAATACACTCATTAAAACATTAATAAAGATAAAAAACATTAAAAAATAAAAACAATTAAAATAAAAGCAGAAAGTCCTGTACGAGGCCAAAAGGCTCGCATTTGCTGCAACATTTAAGAAAAAAAAAAAAAAACTAAATCCACACGAAATCAAAAAAGCGCTTCAATAGATACTTGGTAATTTTATAATCCGTTAACAGCGCTGGTTTAGACGCGGGCGGTGACGTCACAAAGTTTCCTGATTTCCTTACCTTCGGCCGGTTTTAAAGACATTTTACTAAAGGTCAGGGTTTATTATCGAGAGTAGGGCTGCCTAGGATTGACTTGGACGGATACGGAATTTGGTTTGTGTTAGTCACGCTTGACGAAGGTATCTCGATGACGCAAGAAATTAATCTTAAGTTCGTACTATTATTTGTGCTTTTATGATACAAACCTACTATTATTACTAATGGTATCTATTTTATTAACACAACATCAAATTTCAAAATCCCGAGCCTTTAGGCGATAGACGACCTACTTATTGTACCTAATTGGGTACTAATTATCGCCTAATTGCTCAATGCCATCAATTTGATATAGCTTATTAAACTAAAAGACTCTTCTTCTTTTCGAGTTGATGGCAAGTTCAAGTAAAAATATTGTAGACATTGGGGTTTTATTTTTATAAACGTTGCTTAAAGTTAAGTGACGTTCATAAGTCAAAAATGTATGGTTTAAACAGTCGCTATCATTACTTAAGTTTAAGCAACGTTTATAAATAAACCCCTGTATGTTGGATGAGTTGGGCCCAAATTAAAAGGATAAGGCGGTATCTAGTCGCAACACGGTGACGCTGCAATGGATAAAAGGACACAGCGGATCGCTAGGTAACGACGCAGCTGATGAACTTGCTAGAAGAGGATCTAGCACGGCAGTCTGTGGTCCCGAGCCTATCGTACCAATCTTTTTCAACCAAATACGCAGGTGGCTACAGGAGTTCACTCTCACACAAGCGGAGTACTGGTGGACCTCGACACCGGGTTGCAAGCAGTCCAAGGAAGCTATGCCATCCCTGGATAGCAGGCTAACCAGGCGTTTATTATGTCTGGACAGGAACGACCTGCACCTCGTGACGGGGACCATCACGGGACACTGCTCGCTAAACAAATACTTCCACACAATAGACATAACGGACAGCCCCCTGTGCAGGGCGTGCATGGAGGCTGAAGATACAGTTGCGCACGTGCTCTTTGAATGCACAAGCGTCACCCAGATTAGAACAGAAATCCTCGGGTCATCCAAATCTTTCACAGATGTTCTGAACAGACCAGGAGTTTTGATTAACTTCTGGAGAGAGGTGGGCTGGTGGGAATAACCACCAAACGGCCGCCATGACCCACGTAAAATGGTCCACCTGACGGAATAAGTGCGGAAACCAATCCCCATAACATAGAACATAAAAAAGGCTAAGAAAATCATTAATGGTATTCATTAGGTATTGCGGTTTCAAAAAGATTAGCTGTGCATCTCGTTAAAACGAATCAATCACCTAATCGTTAAATAAAAGCGAGTTAAAAACCTTATTTCCATAGATTATTGAGATTACGTTGACAAACATTACTTTCTAACTTGCTACTTACGAAAAAAAAAATAGACCAAATCCGACCCAACCCGCCAACCCTGCTACAACTCAATGTATAGTTCCCAAAAGTTTATCCTTTCATCTTACACAAAACAGTGACGTACAGAAGGCTATCTCTATACAATGAGCGAAAGCGGGCGCACGCACACATACGTATGGTGATCACAAACAAGCAGCACTCGCTGTACGTAGATGCATGTCAATGTGTGCGTACGTTTTCACTAGTTGTATAAAGCTCTATTTAAACTGAGGTGAATCCCGCGGGCAAAGCGGGATGAAATTCACTCGTGTCGATTGTGTCAACTAAGCTGGGGGTCTACTCCGAAGCGATAAATCCGAAGTATCGACCAAATGTTCGGACGTTTCCTACTACGAACTATTCATTCTATTTCGTTCGGTCGGTTCGGATTCGACCGAACTTCATTTGCACGTTTGTTGTATCGAAAACCCGTTCAAATCGGCGCGAATAGTCGCGTGACCGCACGTAGTTGTGTCCCGCACTGGATTCGCCTCAGTTTCTCCAGTGCTTAAAGCTGAGCTTCTGTACCTATCTATTTAGTGGCGACAGTGTCAGTTTATATAAGCCTACCTCTGGACAGTGGGCCACCGCACTCGTACAAACAAATTGGACGGACGTTCTCCTTACTTCCAGTGTTTGAAGTTGGTTAAAAGTTAGTTAAATTGAATTGATTATTATACTACTCTGAGGTTGACTTGCAGTGCCACTACTAAGTTGGCTAATTAAAAAACTCTGAGATAATCGCGCAAGTCAATAAGTCGCAACATTTTCCTGCAATCAATAGCTGCTCGGGCAGACAGCCCGCTAGTGTGGGCGTTTACAAACCGGACCCGTTCTGTTTTAGTTATTAAGTACTAACATAGGCTAAGCTTTTTTGTTACTAACACTATAGACCATTGTAGTCTGCAATAATAATAATAAATAAAAATAATAGTATATGTGTTGATGAGAAACTGTCCGTTGGTTTTTCTTTCATTGTAAATTTACTTTCACAAATCTTATCATGTTAATTCAATTCAATTCAAAATACTTTATTTCACATAAACCTACATGGGCACTTATGAAACGTCAGAAGCTAGGTGCACAGTTCCAATTGGTCGTTTCCTATGGAGAAGAGCCGGCAAGAAACTCCACGGTTACTCTTTTAAAAATAATTGGCTTTTACAATACTTTCAAATAACAGTGTTACTAGGTATGGGAGGACAGTGTAGGTCTTTCAATAAGTACCAGGTACTTAACAAAATAGAAAATGGTCAACTGGTCTACAATCCACTAAGCCTACAGCGTTTTCACATTCACAAAATAGAAAAGAATTTATACAAAAGATAAATAAATTAATAAAAGTAAAAACATATTTTAATAAAACGCGATTACATGATTCAAACTCAAACTCAAATCATTTATTTCAATTAAACCATTTACAGGCACTTTTGAATTGTCAAGGAATCGGTCAGTCAGAAATAGGTATGAAGCTAGTTGCCCATTCCAAAGCGTAGTAGGTACCTATGGAGAAGAACGGGCAAGAAACTCCACGGACACTCTTTTAAATAAAAAATTGTTACAAAATATTGGTTACATCATTCATGTTGAAATTATACATGTGAGAACAATGTAGAAAGACGTGCACGTTAGAAGCGTCTGTAATAAAAAGATAAAAAAAAGAACAATTCAAAAAATTAAAAATAAGCCCTAGCAGCTAAGAGATGACCAGTCCCAACTGACGGCGCCCGTTCACGAACATGACGCATGGATTAGCACCATTCAGCTCAACCATTTTGAAGGGAGCTAAATGATCCAACACACGCGCCACCATCAGCGAAACATTTGAGTGAGCATGACATACTCACAGCTGCCAGGGCACATTCAAGTCAATGCAAGACATATTACCCGGTAAATGGTAACTCTTTAGTACATAGTGCTCACATAGTGTGCTATGCAATAATATAATACAAAAGAGATTGAGTTTATACAATGCAAAGATGGTCTTACAATCATCAGCAGCTCCTACAGTATTTGCAAATGTTAATCAATTAGTTGTGGTTGTGGAGCAGGACCAGCATTGAGCCAAACATTTTTATCAGTGATGTAATCCCCCAACGTATAATATGCCTGCCTGCATAGTGTGCGTTTTATACAAGATTTGAATTTCGTCTCATTCAGTTGAAGTATGTGGGGAGGAATTTTATTGTAACATTTTAAACAGTATCCCATGAAAGATGAATCTACTTTAGCCAGTCTGAAACCTGGTTGAACTAATAGGTCCCTATTTCTAGTACTATAATTATGTCTATCACCTCTTTTGCTAAAAAGATGTAAATTCTTTCTTACGTACATGATGTTTTCATAGATATATTGACAAGGCACCGTCATGATGTTAATATCCTTAAACAGTTTCCTTAGAGAATCGCGCCTGCGGAGACAATATATGGCTCTGATCGCTCTTTTCTGGAGAATAAAAATAGACTCGATGTCTGCAGTCCGTCCCCACAGTAAAATACCGTAGGACATGATACTATGAAAGTAGCTGAAATAGACTAACCTCGCGGTATCTACATCAGTAAACTGACGGATTTTTCTGACAGCATATGCTGCTGAACTTAGCCGTCCTGCAAGAGATGTTAAATGAGGACCCCATTGCAGCCTTGAGTCGAGCGTGATCCCTAGGAAAATAGTTTTATCAATGAATTCTAGTTTCTCTTGATTCAATACTATCTCACAATCACTACTTTTGACATTTGGTAAAGAAAATTTTATGCACTTAGTTTTTTTTCCATTTAGTACTAAATTATTAGCAGTGAACCAATTTTGGACCTGCAGTAGGGCGTTATTTACGTCGTTAAAATTTGTAGCACGTCTATCTACCTTAAAAATTAAAGAAGTATCGTCAGCAAATAACACCATTTGTGGTTGATTTTTTAATAAATGGAGTAAATCATTAATATATACTAAGAAGAGGAATGGACCCAATATCGAGCCTTGTGGCACACCTATTTTTACTTTTAAACCTAGTGAATTGATACCGTTTATTTGCACTTGCTGTTGTCTATCATTTAAATAAGATTTTACTAAATGAAGTGCAAGTTTTCCAAATCCGTAATGCTCTAGTTTCAAGAGTAAGGTTTTGTGATCGACGCAATCGCAAAACTGCAAAGGACTTGCCTCGCCATACTGTTGATCGTGAAGGATTTTATTTGTGTTAAAATGATTGAGCATTTGATTAAGCATTACCTTTTCAAACACCTTGCTAAATACCGGCAACACGGATACGGGTCTATAATTATTGGTGTCTTTACTGTCCCCGGATTTGAAAAGTGGTATTACCTTACTGTATTTCATTAAATCCGGGAAGACTCCTTGATCCACACACAAATTAAATATTAAGGCTAAGTAAGGCGCTATGGTCTCAATTATGGAGGTACAGACTTTAATGGACATCCCCCAAAGATCTTCGGTCAATTTGATCTTGATTTGTTTAAAAGCTTTTATTACCGTTATGGGGTTAATATGCTTAAAGTTAAATTCAATCGGGCATGCTGAAACGTTGGCCCTTACTAAATCAAAAGAGAGTGAGGGCGAGGAGTTTAAGGTTTCAGTAGTTTTAAGTGGGATACTGGTAAAGAAATTTACAAATTCTTGAGCAACTTCTTTGCTATCGCAAATGAGACCACCACATGACGTCTTCAGTGTATAATCAGAATTACGCTTTTTGTTTCTGTTCGTTTCATTATTGATAATTTTCCAAACCGTCTGTATTTTATTGTCTGCTGATTTAACCTTGTTGCTAATGTATAAGGCTTTAGCTGCCTTACAAGTGTTCTTAAAAGTTCTAGAGTAAGTAGCAACATACTTATTAAAAGTTTCCGTGTTAATATAAGGCTTAAGGCCATACAGCTCGAAAAGTCTATCCCTACTTTTCCTGAGTCCTGTAGTTGCCCAGTCACTAAATAAAAACTTAGGGCTGATAGTTTTAGTATTCTTCTTAAAACAATTATTGAACTCGGATTGGACTAACGAAAAGAATTCTTTATACAAAATATTAACATTGTTCATTGTAAGTACCTGATTACTTAACTTATAAACTAAAGTGCTATTATATTAGGTGTGTGAATATGACTCCGCCCCTTTTTGTCAAAATAAAACACATTTGTTCGCTTACAAAATTAAAAATCGCTTCAAACGCATTAGTTGTCGTCGGTAAACTTCTCCATTAATAGTTTCAGAGGGTTTGAGCATCTTCAAATTTTTTTGGTGGTTTTCCATGTTCTTTATCCTCAGTACTAAAATCGTTATTTTGAAATCGTCGAAACCATTCCTTGCAAGTTGTATTAGACGGAGCATGCTCACCATAAATCTCCACAAGCAAACGATAAGTTTCCGCTGCAGTTTTCTTCGCAATAAAATAATGTAATAACACTTCCCGCAAATGACGTTTATTTGGAATAAAAACCGACATTTTCGAAAAGGTGAAAACAATTGTTGCTTACACTTCAACCAAATATCATAAAATGCGTTAGATAGCTGACATTCAGTACTATCGAATACAAGTATGGTCATTTATTAGTACACGTAAACAATACTAAAAACGACATCTGTTGAGAAAGGGCGGAGTCATATTCACACACCTAATATTTATTTAAATTAACAGCTGTTATTGGTCTGAATTTGATCTGCAGTTTTGTAATGGTATGTTAGACTCAAAAGTTACGGATTGACCACTGTGATCCGAAGGAAGAAAATTAACTATGGCTTTATCTAAATAGTCGCAGCAACAAAACACATTATCAATACATGTAGCAGTAGATGTAGTTATTCGGGTCGGTTCCACAAACACATGTGACAAATTGAATGATTTGAACAAATTTAAAAATCTACCGGTATTTGAATTATTTACTAAAATATTAATGTTGAAGTCACCACAAATAATTACTGATTTATTACAAGTTGCAAGTTTTGCCAAAACATCTTCCATTACTGACTCAAATATAGAGTAGTTTTGATAATTTGGGGGTCTGTAAACGCACACTATAACATGCTTATCTAGCTCAACACAAGACAGTTCAATGCTATGTTCAACCGATAGTTCAACTATGTCATTACGGGTTTTTGATTTAATACAACTTTTAATTAAGATTAATGAACCACCACGCAGCATTGATTTTCGGTTAAAACATCTGGCCACACTATAATTCTCATAGTTAATTAACATTTCATAATCTTTTAACCAATGCTCAGTTAAACATATAATGTCAAACATTGTTTTTTCTAAAAACAATTCAATTTCCAACTGTTTGGAAGAAAAACCTTGAATATTTTGATGTAATAATTTCAAGGATTTCTGCTTAGTCCCTTTTGTACAGTTAACTATGTTAGTGCTAGAAAATACCTTTTTGTTATTAAGTTTAATTATACTGTTATTGGTACCTTCTGTTGTCTTACAAACTAGTTTAAACTATTTGTGCTAACCACCTTAACATTAGTACTATTACTAATTGTGGTACTAATTCTGTAAGACTTCGACGTACTAATTTTGTCTGGGTTAATATTAAAAGCTAATAGCCTAGCTATTTGACGTCTAAAACTAATGGGCAGATACACAGTATCTCTAGTCGACCTGAGCTTATCAACAAAAATGTTGGTGTCAAAAAATATAAACTTGTCACTATGGTGACTAACTAAGAAATGCATGTAATTATTTAACATGTGAATGTAGTTGTTTTGTCTGTTTGACAAGTGCTCAAAATATGGAAAAGTACACAAAATTATTTTCTTACAATTTAACTTCAATAGTTCGGTGACACTATCAGTAATATCATCTTTTTTAACATTAAAACTATTACCTATTAATACAGTGATAATGGCATTAGGATCATATTCCTTCCTAGTTATTGAAGACATTATTTGTTTGTAGGAATTCTGAGGCCTACAATAGTTTTCAGAAGAATGACTCAGGTTATCACTAAGTAATTTTTCTAACCCTTTTCCAAAACTATCAGAAAACATAATGGAGCGATAACAAACTTTACCATTACAAGGGGAAGAACTAATTTCTGTCTGAACTACTTGCAATGGACCTTGTTTAATATCTGGTAAATCTTTATGCGGAATAGAGATCTGAGCACTACCTGACTGGTACGGGTCCTCCGTTGCCTCAGGTTGGAGAGTGCCAAGATTGGATTTCCTATGCAATGATGATAGAGGGCTGCTGGGAGTCAGCAGGTCCACTTTAAGTACATTAGAATTGCTCATTGCTATTACAGTTAGTTGTTTTGCTTATGCAACAGATAAACACGATTTTTTTGTTGGTAGAAAGGTTAGTTTGGAAGGTTGGTCGATCGATCAGGTAAAACTACGCTTGCCGCTGTTGGTCCGAGGATGGGTGACCATCTTTGCATACCAAGCCAAGACTCCTCCGTGCCTCGGAAAGGACGTTAAGTCGTTGGTCCCGGCTGTCATTCGTGGACCTTTGACAGTTGTTACGGGTCGTCAGAAGCCCAAAAGTCTGACAATCAGTCTTACCAAGGGGTATCGTATTACCCAGTAACTGGGTTGTGGAGGTCAGATGTAAAATACTGGTATCCAGCTGCATCAAATTAGACTGGAGCCGGCTGGAAGAATTTATACATTGCTTAATTTTCGATTTTTAGACTTTATCTTGGTAATATTTTGAATGTAACGTATCATAACAATGCATGCCTTATAGGGTAGATTTTTGGGCTACTATTAAATATTTTTAATGTTATATTACCAAAAATCGCTATAATTAAAACTTTGAACTTTGAACATATTTATTGAACAGGCTGCCAAATATTTTGACAGGTCTAAAATTATTACGACACAGAAAGGTCTAAACCTCGCCAAACCGTTACACCAAATTAACTCAATCTTACACAATTTTGGGCTCACTGGTCAGGTTCTCGAGAAACAAGACGTCCGCGTCGGCCATTAATTACTCACTGCTTTATAATTACAAACCCTTTGATGATGCTCTCTCACCCGGTGCAACCTTTCATTCGATATCTTTGTATTTTGTGGGAAGATTAAGGATTGAGTCTTAATAAAGAGCCTATTTGTAGATCACTAGCGACCCGCCCCTGCTCCGCCTGGGTGCAATCAACTGATGTACCGACATTTTGTCAAAACATCGTGATTCTTGTGCTATATTATCTAATTAATAATATATGAATGTAACACATATACACCTTGTTACCAATTGCAACCCAAATATTTAACTTTAATTTCAAAAACGAAATCAGCCCCGAACCGTTACTAATAATAATAGAAAGTGTTACAAAACGCTCATAACCCAAGCAATTACTATAACAGTGGTGGTACAAAAAGCCGGGTTCGACATCAAATAAACCAGCACCCTGTATAAGTTATTATGGTGCTATATCAGTCAGACGGATAAAAAGGAGACTGTACTCTAAGCGCGCGTGACCCAAGTACGGATTGGACGAAAGAGGCGCATTACGTGAAAATATACGGGATGGGATTTGAGGCGAGGACACGGCGGGGATACAGCAGTTTTAGGTCTCCAAAGACGAGCATTTTCAGCGTTAGGTTAGGAATATATTAATAGAAATATGATTGAACTGCACCCTCAATCACATAAATAATACATTTTCTAACACAATCCGAAAGTTTTTGAAGGATATTTCTAATCCATTGCTTTTAATTAGTAGTTCGACTAATTCAAATTGAATTAAATTAGTCGAATGCGAGGCAACGCGGTGGCGCGATGTGGCAGTGGGCCTGGCTCATTACAGTATGGTCATTTAAGATGGACCGATGACTTGGTGAAGGTCGCGGGTATTTACTGGATATGCAAAACACAGGGGCACTCGTTGAGGGTACGCCACAATTGCGGCGATAAATCCCCTCTTTGAGGAGTGGCTAGAGAGGCGCCACGGCGTCCTCACCTTCCGTCTGACACAGGTCCTCACCGAACACGGTTGTTTCGGGAGGTTCCTGTTCCGGATAAGGCGGGAGGAAACAAACGCCCGGGTGTCACTACTGTGTGGATCGTCCGGAGGACACGGAGGAGCATATGGTGGAGGTTTGCCCAACTTGGGCGGAGCATCGCTGTGTCCTCGTGGAGGCGATTGGCGGCGGTGATCTCTCGCGTCCGGCTCTGGTCCAGGCCATGGTACGGAACGAGACGGAATGGGAGGCCGTCACCTCTTTCTGCGAAGCAGTAATGCTTGCGAAGGAGGAGGCGGAACGCGTGAGGGAGAGGCAAACTTCGCGCTTTCACGCCCCTAACCACCGCAGGGGACGCCCTAGGCGTCGGGAATTGCTGGCCGATTCCCGGCCACTGTAGGCGCGGGCTTGCAGACGGTGAGCAATGGGTAGCTGGCCGTCCGATAAGGACCAGGTCCGTGTCGACGTCGCGTTGTGTTCCACGCGTGCCTCAAAGAGGTGTCAGCACAACTGAAGGGGTCCGCTAGGGCCGATGCCGGGGTTGCGGGTTTGTCCAAAAGGATTACCGTGACCCCTGGCAACATACAGGCAACTGAAGGAACACGGGTGGGTTTTAGTCAGTAAGAGTCTGCCACGCCTTCCCACTCCGCCCAGAGTGGGATAAGTTATTTGAAAATATACCGCCCAAAAAAAACTGATGCGCTCGTTGTGGGGACGCAAATTGGCGGGCGGTCTATGTCTAACAGCATCTTTCAGCTGAATAATGAAGATGATGAAAATTTTAAGAGTACCTTCAGCAGCCCAAGATTCCTTCCCGTGTGTGACAACTCTCAAACCAGAAAGCACTCACGGCACGCCACTCGTGTGAGTCCACTCTGCAGGCCCATGAACCGATCGCACCATTCACCCGCTAAGTAACCGCGTGATTTCAAGAATCTATGAAAGGAATCCTGTCCCGTACTTCGCAAAAATGACCCAGTAAGGCTTTTGCTTAAAAAAGTTGGAAATTCCAGAAAATAACTATTTTTTGGAATTTCAAACTATTTTTTGATTAATTTCAATACAAAATCCTTATTTGTTTTAACAGATATAGGTACCTATGCGATGGCCTTTCCGATTGAAAATTATAAAGTCGAGCTCAACTCGGGTACCGGGTCGGCGCAGACCGATGCAAATCATTCATAAACACTGTTCAAAATCTGCATATTCAAATAGCCTTTACACTAACATAAAACTGTTATAAATGTACCATTTAAATAATTCATTCAAAGATAAATCCTATCAAGTGACAGACTCCGGAATCCTTAGGTACTTGCTAGACACCGCAAACTGTCCGCAAGCCCCTGAGCAAGCTACCGTAGCTGCCTGCTCAAGCCGCCGCCAACGCCGTCTCTCTGGGATATAATCGCAACATCTTTCACCCTTCGAGGGACACGACCCTACTTTGCGAATACAGTGCTCGTCTTTATCTGTGACAATTATGTCTACATGAGCTTATTATTTGGATATGAAGTGGTAGACGAAGTTTATCATGATTAAAATGGCTGAAATGGAATTAAGTTAATAGAGATAGTTGTAACACGAGTCTATATCTGTCCAACTGCAAGGCATAGCATTATTTGCATTGTAGTACATTCAAGATTTTAGAACAAATACTGTTATGTGTCAGTCAACACAGTGAAATTCGTCCTTAATTGTACAGCACATATTTTTCGCTTTTTTACGCTATCAAAATTCAAAATTCAAAAGTCATTTATTCAAATTAGGCTGAGAATCAGCACTTTTCGAACGTCAAAATTACATAAGACAGTCCCCCAAAACGCCCAACCTTCACCACTTCCTAGTGCCTTTAGCTGGAAAGAAGAAGTGGCGCAACAAACTCCCCAGCAGCACAGCTGTCTGTTCAAGTTAGAAAAATGATTCTATACAATAGTATGCAAAATAACTTACATTATGCAACACAAAACATAATTTAAATGATAAATTATTCGCCATATGTCAGCAAGCACACGCCAATATACCAACCAAAAACATCGAGAACTATACTCAAGCAGAAATAAAAAATAAAAACTAAACGTAAATAGAACTAAATATCTAAATAAAAGCCTCTAGGCATAAAGGGCGTGCCCGCTTACATAAAGCTATTTAAAGCTGTAATTGGAAGTTATTATAAATGATAAACTACGACCATCGAGGTAAAATAAATAAACAGTTAATTATTAGTTACAATAACAAAACCATGATCAGCAAGACGACCAGTTACCACAAGCAGCACCCGTTCACGAGCATATCGCAAAGATCAGCCATTACCCCCCTCGCCATATTTAAGGGGAGGGAGTTAACCCGACCCCCGACGCTACTGCAAGCAGTGACAACTAAGGGAGCATGATGAACTTGCTGCTGGTAGCTCAGGCAAAAAAAAAAAAGATCAACTGTCGAGGTCGCTAGCTAACCACGAATTGCAATACAACTCACAACAAAAACATTGTAATGAGTAGATTATGTCAAAATCACAAATGTTACTAAGCAGTCTTACATTCTACAACAGTGATGTTACTGACAATTCTTGAACGTGGTTTATAATATGTGTTGATTGCGTTCAGTTTCATTAGTGAAATTCACCGTGAGTTTTGTTTTAAAGCCCGTCCTTTATCTTTATTGCACTTGACCTTACAACTCAACCCTTAATAAACGCGCGGCTTAGAAGTTAGGCATTCTCCAAAAGAATCTCCTGAATTTCCATCTAAAACTTAGATTATCTGATAAGGTCTTGTCTAGAAAACCCTAATTTCTACTGTAATGAACTCTTATCTGTCATCTTGAACCTCAAAGTAATCTTGAAGGAATCAAGTTTCTGTTTTCGTCTAAAATCGACTTTTTCCTTCAGGATTTGGTGATCAAAAACAATGTTTGCTTTCTGATAACAGAATGTGAGTGAGGTTAGTTGTGTCTTTAGTTTCTGTTTATTCTAAGAGAAAAGTATTTTTTAGAAACCTGAAACCATTTTCATTATTTTCAACTCACTTACACATACATTTAGCCATACAAATATTTTTCTGTAAGTGATTGAAAACCAGGCTAACATAGTGGCCTCGTCTAGTCACTGGTCACCGACTATACGCACTTCTAAACCAGTCGCTATATCCATTACTTTTTTCAGAGCAAATGCAAGAAATAGTAACAACAACTTCTTGTATTTGAATCTTCTACTCAGCAATTAAGCATGGCACATAAAGAAAGTAATATTAAAGTTCAGCCAGTAGTTCGGGCGGTTAATTCGCCCATTACAAGACAATTTCCTCTGACTACTCCCAACTTTCAAGTTAACTGCATGTTCTGCTCAAAACTTTAATAGCTAAGTAATGAAGCCTTAGCCATAAACTACAACAATAAAACTGTTACCCTAGTGCTATGAGTTTCATTATTGCTATAATTATGATTAGTAGTATGCAAAAAGGCCATGAGGCCGAATCACACAATGAAAGTAGTATTACCCAGTTTTGCTAATTTTGCAATTTACTGGCACACTGGCTTGGCTGGTTACAGCCATTGAACGAGCCAGCCTGAGTCATTGAAGAACGCGATTATTTGATGACCGTAGATTCTTACTATGGTTGTCACAAATGTACTGAAAGTGGGGGACTAGATAACTAGGGGAAGAGGGAGAGCCAAGAAATGAAATCAAGGTTGTCAGCGCTTTTTGCTCTCTGCGCTGGCGTATGGGCAACCACTTTAGAAGCGACCGATGCGCAGAGACATGATCATATTTACGCAGATTGAAAACGAATCGAATACAGTTATTGAGAAGACGGTCAAGTTTGTCGAGCAGGTCTGAATTCAGGTCATAGTAGAACACATCACCATAATCGATGATAAGGAAAATTAAGGACTGTACAAGCATTGTCTTCGTACTTCATACGTCGGTTCGACGAACTAACCGTGTCAGGTTTAGTGCAGACGCGTTACCTGATGACGGTTTATGTAATCACGGTATTAGGGGAAAATTTACGCAAAAACAGATTTTATTTATATATTTGTCGGAGACGGGTATGTGACTCTCGTTATTATCAGCGATATTTTAACTACTGTGGGCGTAGTGTGGGTAGTGTTGGTTAATGCGCAATAGAAAAACAGTTTGCAGTTCAGATCACATTATAATTTACTATCAAATGAATCACACTAGCTAAATTATACACACACTGGGTGCGACGGCGTTTATTAAAATCACCAATTAACAAAATGATCATAAATTACAACTAACCCAATAACTGAGCACCACGAATCGAAAACATCACGACTCTGTAGAAGCGCGCCTTTTTTGGTGTAGGTAGAACAGTCTTGATGTCGCCAGTGGCGCGCTTGCGATTCGTTTCGTGTCCGTACTAATGACCGGATATCATCAACTCATCATGTTTGACAACAATTACGCTGCAAGGATATTTTGACGTTTTTGTTTTTCCTCACAAAGTATTACTGATGGTGATATTCATATTACAATTTAGTCCATTCGTTAATTTAGTACATTACTGTCACCGCCTACAACAGGGGTATTGATCACATACGTAAGTCCATCAATGTCTGGTTGTGGCCAAGGCTTGTATAGAACTCTACTCAAATAATGCGCGGAAATTCAAACTAAATAAATTAAATATAAATTCCAGAATCAATGGTGAACAACGACAACTTTTTACGCGCCAATATTACGTTCATTTGTTTTTTTTTACTTTAAACAGCTCTATTTGCAAGCCAAATCCAAATTTTAATGTTTTTTGATAAATTGCCTCCTTAGTTGTCATGTGTCGAAGTAAAAAGTTCGTTCCATTTTAAATTACACAACAGATATGAGTTTTCATAGTAATTTATTCGGCCGCTAAACATGACAGATATGGATTTTCATACAAATGAATCATATATAAGCAAATATAGCAATATCCACTTTTTTCTCAAATGACCCTAATGATAGCGCCACCATCTAGGTCAAATTTCAAACTTTTTTTAAAAGTAATAGCGCTCCTAAAACAGCAATATCTCGTATAAAAAATAGTTGAACTTTTAATGTTCGGTGCAAAAATAGCAAAATCCAAGCCTGTCAAAACCAATTGCAGCAAAGTCCCAACTAGCCAATCACGGAGCGTTATTCAGTATGGCGAAAACGGTTGAACGGCGTAAAGACATGCTCTAATTTCGATAATTATTCTTAGATTTTAACGAGTTTTGAAGTGATCTAGTTATTACATCGTTGAGATAGATTGTTCTCCAGTCCCTATAAATAATAACTCTGCATGAAAACGTCAACGAAACCCCGAAAATTGGAAACGCAATCTCGCCAAAGTTCAGAGGCTAGTACTCAAATTTTATACAGTACTCCCTATGTCTTGATACTTTTTTGGTAACCGATTCTTTTTATTTCGATTTCATTCTTGAATCTTCATAATCGTCTGTTGTTTTTTATGCCTAAATTGCTGAACTGAACCAATTTTAATTATTTTGCGTCGAGTTATTAACCCGCGGAAAAAAATTACATGATTATTATTGCAAACTATTGAGCGCCTAAACTTTTTCGTTCCTTTGATTTCTGGTCCCAGTGATGAAATGCAGATGATGAATACTCATAATACTGAAACTATAGAAGAAGTTAATTGTGAACCCCAAGAAGAAATTGCGAGCATGCTAATTTAATTTTCAATTAGCCACATAACTATAATTATTATCTTTGTTTTGTGAAAGTACATACTATTGTTGTATGTACTTTTACAAAACAAAGAAAGCATTGATTGCGTCTGTTCTATTGAAAATTTCATAAATAAATATTTTTGTAAATTTTTATTTGTGTGCGTTTTTTTTTAACCCGGTCAATAAAATTTCATAATATTAGACATACCTCATTAAAGTATCTAATTTATACGTCCTAGTATACACAGTTTTAAATATGGCGTCCATCGGTGCAATGCCAGCAAAATCCCAAAGGAGGAGATTCAAATACAGCAATATCCTACTGTCAAGAACAATAACAGCAATATCCAGTATTTTTTTCAATATTTTAACGTCATCGTTTAGTTATTTTATTATATAATCGCTTGCACATGTGTATTTTAACATTCCAGTTGCAATACAATAAAATTTTGTTCAAAAAACATAGGTATGATTATCAAAATTAGTTTTATTTAAATTCCCCAAAATCACCTTACATGGATATTGCTATATTTGCTTCTATATGATTCAATATTGCTAGCCGCCTGGTCTCTGTTACTGACCAGTACAGCATTTTCGATTTATCTCAAAGAAGGTTGTCAAAATAATGCTCGAATTTCCAAACATGTTTGAGAAAAGTAATTTAAATATAACTTAAACTGCTAGGTAGCTATAACATTAAGAAATCGTCTAATAACGTCTTTTTATTCACTCTATGTTAAGGGGAAGACACTTAATTCACGTGTTCTTTATACCTACTAGTCAGCACTTGCACTGGAGTTTAAGTTCACTCACACTCCGCTAAATTCTAACTCAAAAGGTTTTACCCTTTTTAATCTGCGTATTTAGTGATGTCAATGACTTGGATCGCTTCGACATTCACGTGATGATGAAGTCTGTGTCTGTTCTGTCTTTGAGCTTCTGCATATTTTTATGCCGAAGCTTTTTTATATCTCTGGTCGACGTCGCTGTTGCACCAGGGCGCGTTGACTATACTCCGTCCTTGAGTACTTTGTTTAGGAATTATTATTGTTATTTATTTATCGCCGCGATGTTACCTATTCAAGCGCCAACAGATCTTTGTAGCACTGTACATTCTAACATTACAGAATTCACAGACTATATATATATCAACAGTTATAAAGTTTTCAACAATCTTGTCGTGATAGGAACAAAAATACATTATGATTGGGACTTGCGGCATCTCGAGCTACCTTGGGGAAGACAGTATCATGACTATGGTCACGTGCAACCGTGGACCGCGGTGGTGTTGAGGGAAGTAAGCACATTTTCTCGTGAGATGAGTTATCGATACAGCCCAGCACAGTGTCACGTTTGAGTTTCTGGAGCACAATCCAAAACTGCTAACGCCCCCGTTTACGATCTCGGGATCTGCGAATGATGCGACCTGCGAAGTGTAGCTGCGTTTTCACTAGGCGACATGTCGCAGTTACTTATCGCTCGACATTCACGTTGTTGTCTCTGCAAAAGTTGTGGAACAATGTCCCGCGACATATGACTTGTTCACATTGGCCAGTCGTGATCAGTATGTCGCTCGATGTATTCTCGTTGGACCACACTACTGCCATTTTCAGAACACAAAGCGACACACGTTCTCACTACTCAAAGCTTGTCCGGCGACTGTCGAGGGACATGAAGGTCGCGCGTGTCGACGCTCGCAGAGCATCGACTAGCGACAAGTTGCGTGACCCGTAAATGTCCAAAGCGACGTCGGGCGACATCGCGCGGGACACGTGAATTTCGAGTCGAGCGACAGAGTCGCGGAACAAATGTCCCCTAGTGAAAACGGCTTGATTTGCGTCAAGCGACACACGCGCGCGACTTCATGCCATGTCACGGCTCGTCAGTGGTGACGGCGACTTGTCAGGTCGGACTCGCTGGTTGCATCGGCTCTAAAGTCATGGCCGGCTAGTAGGTATATTTGATTCAGTCACTCACCAGATCGCTCGTCGTCGCTTTCACAAGACGCGTGTCACTTGAGCGTGTGGGTCGTGGGCAAGGGGTAAGAACTGCCACCGTCTCGGGTTTAGCTGGTAGAAGTTCCACGTAGGTCTATCCCAACTATATATACACCTACGATTTAATTTCAACTCTTTATTAGTGACCTTTGTGGACATGATAATTATTCTGATTGATTACTTATAATAGCAATCATATAATTGCGTTTTATTAAAATAGGTTTTTACTTTTATTACTTTATTTATCTTTTGTACAGATTGTTTTCTATTTTGTGAATGTGAGAACGCTGTAGGCTTAGTGGATTGTAGACCTGTAGACCATTTTCTATTTTATTAAGTACTTGGTACTTATTGAAAGACCTACACTGTCCTCCCATACCTAGTAACACTGTTATTTGAAAGTATTGTAAAAGCCAATTATTTATAAAAGAGTAACCGTGGAGTTTCTTGCCGGCTCTTCTCCATAGGAAACGACCAATTGGAACCGTGCACCTAGCTTTTGACGTTTCATAAGTGCCCATGTAGGTTTATGTGAAATAAAATATTTAGAATTTGAATTTTATGTGTATGCCAGATTGCCCATTCTATGTCCGCTGAGATGCAGACGTGAATTGTCTTCACGTAATACATCATGTTCATCTCTTGTATTACCCGGAACTATACGAGGATAGCTGTGAAAAATATTAGCCGGTCAGTAAGGTGGCTAACCGGGGCTAAACCATCTTGGGGGTTCCGTACGTACTCACAATGGAACATCGACACTCGCCACCATTAACGAAAGTAACTCTGTATGTATGTCCATCTGTCTGTTACATTTGCACGCCTTATACCAGAATGGATTTGGATGAACACAAATAGACCATGACCTGGGTTAGAACGTAGGATACTTTTTATCCCGGTAGTACCTACTTTCTCGTGGAATAATTTCCGACTACCATGAGGGCGAAGCCGCGGCCAAAAGCTTGTTTTCAATATACCTATCGTGGTGTGAGGTGTGAAGCTCAGTATCTGTAAGAATATCTGTAGTCTGTGCTAAGACCCTCGTCCCTGTGAGTGAAGGGCGCCGGGTCTTGGCATATTCCCTTTCGGTCCCGTCAGTACGAGTTCATGAATATTTCATTCGCTTATGGTTTCTGTTGGGAACTGACGTGTGGTGTCTGACCGTAATCAGGCAACTGATTATTTTATTCAAGGAAAAATGTACAATAAAACTGAAGCAACAAATGATTTGCATCGTTTTAACACTGTTTAGACGGTGCAGCTTTTATAGTTGCCTCAACTTAAAGTATGCCACTGGCAATTAAATCACACACGACAGACAAGAAAACTAAACTTCCCTAAAGCCTATATTGTTATAGTGAAGTTTAGTTTTCTTGTCCCGCTTTAAAAATATATTATTACTACCTGCGTCCCGCGGCTTCACCCGCATAAGTCTCGATCCTGTAAGAATATCGGGATAAAAAGTACTTTATCTTCACCCATGCTATAAAACCTCTATAAAAGTTTCTGAAACAGTTAGCTTATTGGCAACATTATAACAGCCAGTGTCATAGTAACCATTACATCATCCAAACGAGTGTAACAATGTTGTACTAAATTTCACTACGCAAATCGTTTCAACGTTCAAACGGGGGACAGCAGCACCCGCTGCACGCATGTGCGGTGATGTGCTGCTGCAGGCGACATTCATACGTGCAGTTGTACTGAATTTCGTGGGAATTTCTTTATTCTTGATCTTGAATTACAAACACCCAATGGTTTCAGAAACTTTTATAGAGGATTTATATCATGGGTGTAGATAAAGTCTTGTATGCAACTGTTATAATTAGGTAATGGTGCCGATTCCCTTGTTCACAAACTAAACTAAATTTAAGTTCAGTGCATCTTTTTCTTTCTATTTCATTAAGAAAAGGACAGAAGATAAATTTTAGTTTAGTCCTGTCAAATTAATCATCGCCTGTCACTCTCCATACAAGTTTAGACGTGATTAAAAACTTGCCGACTAAAATTTCGTCAATTTACGTCAAGCGCTGATTAATTTGACAGGACTAAACTAAAATTTATCTTCTGTCCTTTTCTTAATGAAATAAAAAGAAAAAGATGCACTGAACTTAAATTTAGTTTAGTTTGTGAACAAGGGAATCGGCACCATTAAAACATTCGTGTGATACTATTATCACATGAATGTATCACATGAAAAACCCACATTCGTTTTTTAATATCCCTTATTATACAACAGTTGCATAAATAACTATTATGGCCTAACCCAGTTCATGGTCTACCCATGTGCCAAATTTCATCCAAATCCGTTCAGCCGTTTTAGCGTGAAAGCATAACAAACAAAATCACTTTCGCAGTTATAATATTAGTTAAGATTAGGTTTTAAACCTAAAGACTTCATTCGTCATCCTTTCTTATTCATGGGACTCATTCTATTTTACCTTTGACACATAAAAATGTTACATTAAAATTATTGATAAAATAAAAACTTTTTCCAAAAAAAAACAACCGACCTCTTAATTTCGGAAGTCGGTGTCTTGGGTTTTGTATTTTCGTTTTTTGCCACCGACTTCCGAAATTAAAGTTATTTTTCACTTTGTAGTGTTTTTTTTGGAGGTCGGTTGTTTTTTTTTGTAAAAAGTTTTTATTTTTCACTGTTTAGTTGTGGTACCTACCCCACACACATTCGAATACCACTACCTGCTACCAGTGACAGAAACTTATCATATCATCTACATACTAAGTGGGAAAAAAATACGTATTTTGTAGCTAACTCAAAAACTATCCAAGCAAAGTTAATAAAATTTATATGGGACCAATTCGAGAGCACACCCTTTCAAACAAAAAAAGAATTTTCAAAATCGGTCCACAATTGACAGAGAAATCGGTGGACATACATAAAAAAATTAAAAAAAACAAACATACGCGACGAACATATAACCTCCTCCTTTTTGGAAGTCGGTTAATGACTACATATTTCGATGAAACTGTAATCCTCTCCCCACGGCACTAAACGTTACTAAACAGAACCTAATAGTTCCTTAGACAGTCTACAACTTTTTCACAATTAAATTCATAGGTGTTCCTGATTACAAACCCGTGTAGCAAAGCAATTAATACATTTCACATTGTTCACCAATATTCTCAACATACAGGGTGTGAGCTTGAGGTAATGCTCAATGAAGCGTAAAGGTTTGGTTTAAGACTTCTCTCATTTTCACTAGTATTTGACATTCATCATCATCATCAGCCTATAAATGTTCCCACTGCTGGGACACAGGCCTCCTCTCTGTGAGAGGGAGTGGGCCGTAATCCACCACGCGGGCCCAGTGCGGGTTGGTAGATGTCACATGTCTTCGAATTTTCGGTTCTAGGACATGCCGGTTTCCTCACGATGTTTTCCTTCACCGTTTGAGAGCAGTGGTGATGAAATAATTTACACATAACCTACAACTCATAATACGCGGCCGTTACCACTGGGCCACCACTGCTCTCTGTATTTGACATTAAGGTGTCAAAAAACGGTCTGTATTTGGACAGCCGTTAAATAGTGTAACCGTTCACAGTTCTTAGGAAACCAAAGCTTAACCTCGTGGCCACGTGCTACACGCTCAAGCGACACGCATCTTGCGACAGCAACTGCTGAAACAACTGAAAGAAGTTGTTTAGAGCATGCCACGAGTGTCGCTACACATCATCTAAATTGACACAAAAGGATTCGAACATCTGCTTTTTAGCATTTCATTTCATAGATAAAGGTTAGTTAGTATTCTTACAACTTTACTTCTGTTTAAATTTTAATAAATTATTTTTCAATAATTGTGCTCAAGAAAATTGAAATATTAATCCACTTTCGTAACTGACTGTACAAGTATTTTAGAAGCTAACATAACTTTTGGTTTCGAAAAGTAAGTTTATTAGTATATTTTTAGGGTTCCGTAGTAAAACAAGGAACCCATACAGTTTCGTCAAGTCCGTCTTTCTGTCCGGGGTTTAAATCAAAAGGTTCACCGTTTTGATTTAAACTTAGAGCTGAATTTAATTTTCATTTTGATGGAAAGTAATTGGATATAAAACGAACAGACTATATTTCCTATCGGCGAACATTATAAAAAATATTTAGCTTATTTGGAGCCAACGAACGAATACGTCCAAGTACTTGTTTCTAGGAAGAATCCTTGAAACGTAGATATTTAATTATTTCAGTGTGGGCTTGGATTCTTTAAAGATACCTACTGGATTAGAAATCAAAACTACAACTATCATAAAGTGCCGTTTACTTAAAAAAATTATACTAAATACTGCTTTAATAATAATATATTCTTTATTTCGGACCACACAAACAAGTAAATACAATTTATATAGATTAACAACGACTTAAAAACTAGGGAGTGCCTCCGCTGCCAGCGCCGGCTCCCAAATTGGTTTTAAGTTTGGAGTTTGGAAAACAAAAGGGAAAAACGGGGTAGGCATCATTAATCGGTTCACAGGCCAATGAACCAATATGTGGTCTGTTCTATTGTTTTAACCATTGTGTCTGCATATGGGAGACAGTTAACCTGTTAAAAAAATATGTAATAAAGCATTATTTTTTTACATTAATATATTTCCATAATCAATGATTTCCATGTTCCAGTAATCAAGTACTAAGTACCCGGAACCGAACTAATTAGATTGGGTTAAATATTTTTACTCTTAAAAAAGGTTAGGTTAGAACTGTGACCCCCAAAAACGACTAGAATATACAATTTCACCCATCGGCATGTAGCCGTCCGCATTTTTCTGAATGTACTTGAAAAGTTATCGAAAAATAGTTCTAAAAGGGAGGGGGTCAATCTTGAATTTTTTTTTCAAAATCCCTTATCATTTTATGAACTTACTTGTGTTTTTTTTTTAGAAGAAAATGTTCACCTAGGTTTTATGCATTGTTGACAAATTTTAATGAAAATGTTAGTTAGTCTGATAAAATAACTCATAAGCTTTTAGAAATAATAAACAGAATCCAAATCGAGCCAAAACATCAGAGATATGGTAAACGTTACTCAAAACATAAAAAATTGAATAACATGAAAAATATTAAAGATAATTTTTCGAGAATTTTTCATGAATATTCAGAAAAATTCGGGCGGGCACATGCCGATGGGCGACATTGTATAGAAAAAAAATTACTTTAGTTAGTTGAAGTTATGAATACTGGAAGGGTTTCCATAAATGTCGCGCCAACGGTATCCATTATGGGAGCTGGCGGTGCCGGCAGCCGATGTTTTTAATCTCGGCTGCCGGGAGTAATGTCATGCCGGTTCCTAACGGCGTTATTTTTGCGAGCCGGCGCCGGCAGCGGAGGCACTCCCTAAAAAATGTCAGTGAACTATATTGAGTGAAGTGAACTATTACTTGAAACTAAATGTATCCAAAAATACTATATAATATCTCAAAACATAGTTTCCATCATCAACTGTATCGGTTCTTCTTCCCCAGCTTTAAATAAACTGGGAAAAGGGGAAGACTTATTTTTGGAACCTGGCTTGAAATGGTTTTCTTCAAAAATAAGTTTGATCATTTTAATTGTCAAAGTTTTTGTTTTATATTACATCGCATCGTAACTTTATCATATTCTTACTTTATGTATCTGTCTACGTCTTGTTTATTAACATTTCAAACTTTGTTGTATTCTTATCCACATTGCTCTAATCGTAGAAACAGCAACACTGTAAACGGAATTGATTGATGAATCAATATTTAATTTAATATTTGATTTCATCACAAAACGGAGATACCTATAGGACCGATTTGTATACTGCTATTTCAAAATCGTGGAGCATTTTAATGGCGTGTCAAATTAATAGTCATCTAATATGTAACTCGAATTAGGAATTAATGATAAATAATTGGGTTCATTCATAAGTTATGATGTATTCGATGTATTGTCATGATTTTGGAGTCATGGACGGGAGCGTGGTTCAAGTTGTGGAATATTGATTAGGTACCTACTAACTGAGGATTGAAAAATCGGCCCTAAGTAAATTAGTTAGGTTAGGTTAGTTTTATTTAGGAATTAAATTATTAAATTCATACAGTTTTTATGTTCATATGTGGAGTGTAATTGCCGAAACCGAATTGAATTCCATGCTTTATCGTGATCATTAATTAATAATATTCCCATATTTTGAATAGTTTAGTACACAAATAATATGGGCATTATCATTACATAGATACTAAAAGTTATTTGAGTTTGTGCAATCATTACTGACTTTAGATTATGAGAAGGTAACTTAGTCAAAATAGCACCAATCCCAAAATAGATCCTGAGTTTTCATCATGCAGAGTCCGAATCGTCTTTTCTTAATGAACTTCAACATTTTCAGATCAGCACATAACGAACAACCGAAAAATGAGATCAAAAGGAAAAAGTCTTCGCTCAAAATTGTTCAAGGTAAGCGTTTCCTTATACATTTCTGAGTAGATAATGTTTGAAGTATGTATAAGGATTACCTACTTTGATAGGCACGTCTGGGATTATATTAAAAACGACTTGGGAAACTCGCACAGTGTGGCCCGAAGTGTTTTAATTTCCGCGTTGTTCAGAATCGAGGCTTTTGTGAAATGTGACACCTGCCACAATGGATCTGACTGACGGGCTATATGGGATTGGGATTCTTTTTGTGAGTTCAAATTCATTGGAGCGTGGGGGTAAGGGATACCTACACATGTAGACATACCTAACGGGATATCTACACATGTCATGTAGAAGACCTACGTGTATCATCTGTTCCACAAAAGTTGTTTATCTTAAAACATCCTATCTTATAACTATACTATTTTATTGTTGAAATAACCTACTCATTACAATGTTTTGTTATGAGTTGTATTGCAATTTGTGGTTAGCTAGCGACCTCGACAATTGATCTACTAATTTTACTAGTAATTAACTGTTCATTTATTTTACTCCGATGGTCCTAGTTTATCATTTATAACTACCAATTACAGCTTTATGTATGGAGGCTTTTATTTAGATATTTAGTTCTTTTTACGTTTAGTTTTTTTTTTTAAATGTTGTTTGAGTATAGTAGTATTTTCTCGATGTTTTTGGTTGGTATATTGGCGTGTGCTAGCTGGCATATGGCCTATAATTTATTATTTGAATTATGTTTTGTGTTGCATAATGTAAGTTATTTTGCATACTATTGTATAGAATCATTTTTCTAACTTGAACAGACAGCTGTGCTGCTGGGGAGTTGCGCCACTTCTTCTTCCCAGCTAAAGGCACTAGGAAGTGGTGAAGGGTGGGCGTTTTTGGGGGACTGTCTTATGTAATTTTGACGTTCGAAAAATGCTGATTCTCAGCCTAGTTTGAATAAATGACTTTTGATATTTTTTAAGTGCCTTTTGAATTTTGATCATATTATATTTTTTGCCTGAGCAACCGGCAGCAAGTTCGTCATGCTCCCTTAGATGTCACTGCTTGCAGTAGCTTCGGGGGTCGGGTTGCTTCCTTCCCTCAAATATGGCGAGGGGGGTAATGGCTGATCTTTCCGTTATGCTCGTGAACGGGTGCTGCATGTGGTGACTGGTCGTCTTGATGATTATGGTTTTGTTATTGTAACTAGTAATTAACTGTTTATTTATTTTTACCTCGATCGTCCTAGTTTATCATTTATAACTTTCAATTACAGCTTTAAATAGCTTTATGTAAGCGGGCACGCCCTTTATGCCTGGGGACTTTTATTTAGATATTTAGTTCTGTTTACGTTTAGTTTTTATTTCTGCTTGAGTATAGTTCTCCATGTTTTTGGTTGGTATATTGGCGTGTGCTAGCTGACATATGGCCAATAAATTATCATTTAAATTATGTTTTGTGTTGCGTAATGTAAATTATTTTGCATACTATTGTATAGATTTTTTTTTTCTAATTTGAACAGACAGCTGTGCTGCTGGGGAGTTTGTTGGGCCACTTCTTTACTAGGAAGTGGTGAAGAGTGGGCATTTTGGGGGACTGTCTTATGTAATTTTGACGTTCGAAAAGTGCTGATTCTCAGCCTAGTTTGAATAAATGATTTTTGAATTTGAATTTGAACTATATTAAATGAGCAATATTTGTGTATATATTATTTGTAATCACGTTCTCGAAAATGTCTTAAACGATTTCGATGAAAGTTGCAATATTGGGGTTTACGGGGCGAAAAATTGATCTAGTTAGGTCTCATATTTGAAAAAAATCATTTTGTCTATTTTCACCCGAGCAGCGCCAGGTACTTACATTATAAACAGTCAGAGTTTGAAAATAGTCCTTGCTAACATGCATTTGACAAATAGGAATCAGACATTACATAATATCAACGCTCATTCTCACAAAGGTAACTCATATGTCGAATTAATGTTTCATCCACATTGTGCCAACGAAAAAATTAAGAGTAGTAGTCACCTTCATGCCTTATCTCTGTTCACAATTTCAGATATTAACGAGTCATGTGATGTGCAGTAAAATATTTGAATCGTCCCCGGCGACTTGTTTAACGGGCGCCACCAATTCATACATTGTCCGAATGAACGAATCACGTCCCATCCCATTCGTGAACGAATGAATGTATGATTTATTCCCGTTGTTTATGTAACAGTTCGAGCGTGCTGATTGTAATCGCTAGAGAGATTCGTTTTTGTTATTTTTCTATTATTTATTGGGTTTATGTAGTTGTTTGCTTTTGTGAATCTTGGCAACGTAATAAAGTAGAGGGTTAAGAGCGGCGTTATCTTTGGATATTCTGTCGCGTATAATATTTTTTCGTTTTTATTGAAGCTGTTTCGTTCCTAATTTTATGTGCGCAATTTTTCGAGAAACAATTTTCTTTCTGATTTGATTCGAAAATCACACCTTAGAGTACAATAATCAGTAAACAAGCTGGTATGGTGTAAACAAACATCTAGCAACTTATTCATGTAACTATCTACTTTATGCATCTATCTGCACAATATGACGACGTTCCCTCAAGAACATTTCAGTCTGATTCAATCTAAGTATCTACATAAAACAATAAACGGATTCCCCGAACCTCCCCGGAGAGTAGTTGTCGAAGTTCTCGAGTACAATAACCTCACTTCAGTACCAACGAACAACTCCGAATTTAGCGATGTAAAGGAATATGGAAGATCCTTGTATCAATTAATATCCCGTTTGGATCATCGATTAAGTCTTGGGATTTGTCGTCGATCAACCGGCCAATGACACAGACCTTTAAACTCAGAGACAATTGTGTATAAAGACTAAAGAACTATGAGAGTGCTTGGAATTTTAATGGTGCAGAAGAAAAGTTTGAATATATTTTATGTCTGATCATTGGGTTTCGTTACGACTCACAAGACTTCTTAAAAATGCAAAAAATTATTTTTGGTACATAGTTGAAGTGGTGCTACAGAGGTCCTCAAACAGTAATTCAATTCTAGTAGTGTTTAAATGTTGGAACGGTATATTAACATCAGGAGCGTCTTGTGTCGATTTACACAAAGCACTATTTCGTACTCCTTGGCTAAGACTACCCACGGTCTTTACTATGTCCTCAAGCGTTGTCCTAACATAACTTTGGACATACGAACACATCAAACGTACGGGTGTTTAGTATTCACCCTTATTTACATTCGCGTGATGTGTTGGGTCCATTAAACATTTACTACGTTTTACAGAACATAATCAAGTTCTATGTCAATAGGCTGGTATTATTAGGACAGCGCCTTTCAGAGGTTCTCCGCATTTGAGTTCATAAGCATTGTAACTTCTAATGTCATCAATATTGGCATAAGCTAGGATCATAAACCGATGCACTATATTCTTTCATTCCTACATTACAGCCAATAAACACGACTTACATTGAGAATCCAATCTCTTTCGTATACTACGATATCGTCGTCGCATGATCCTAAAATCGAAAAGACTTAGATTTCAAGGAGCGTGTCTTGTTCAAATGCACGTACAATAAGTTTTTTAGAATAGTTTAATTTTAAACTAAACAGTGGAATGTTTTTTTTCTAGGAATTTCGAGATCGTCGACCTCAGTTTTCAAATGGCATTGCTGTATATTTAATAAAAAATAAGTGGCATTCCAAGGAACCGTTCTTTCTCTGTTCACATTCAGTTGTTCTAAGCAATGTGAAAGGTTTTCTTGGAGTGACTCACGCATACTTTGTAACTTTACTCGTCCGCTTAAATAAATACTAACTACAGTACCTTATCTTCATAGTTGCATCACTGCAAGGAGTCAGCGGCTGAGTATTACTTGTTAGATTTGAAATGAACTTGCATAACGCAGAAAATTGCAACTTTTAACAAGTTGACATAATGTACAATAACTTTCTCGCAGGACTTGAAGTACTAGAATAGAAAAATATCGTAGCTTAGTAACGACCCTTTTAAACAAAGAATAAATCCGAATAAAGGTCAACCGCAAACGCATCTGCGGTAACGCTAAAGTATAAAAATAAAAACACAAAAGAAAATACAAATGATACTCATTAACTTATTAAATGATCAAGTCCGTAATACCAGGTGTCGTTAGATAAACCACCGGCGGCGGCCATAACCACAGGAGAACAGTGCAAAATGTCTAAATTACGTCATTTATGTCTATCTTAAAAACGCTTCAAGGAATATTGCGGATATTTGCATGCTAAAAGGTAGATTAAATTTCGTCCGGGCGATGTAAAAACCGCGTGACTTAAGCTTTACGCAGACGGCGAATTAAAAATAAAGTTTTTTTTTTTATTAAACTCTCAATGTCTTAAATTAAAAATACGTTATTAAAATCTTGCACTTACAGGCCACGTTATCTTCGTCATTAGATTAGATATAAAAGACCATAACAATATAGTATGGACATCGGTAGGTAAGTAGTTTTATACCACACTCAGTGAATACTCAACAGGATTTCGGGATGTGAAAAAAAAAATCGATCTCTTGATTCGACTGGTTAGTACGTTCATTAGAGAAGACGAATTTAAAACTGACTGACGTTGATACTGACTTTTGTTGGAATCAAAATGCTAACGCAAGTTGGGGCATAGGACAGTTCACGTTTGATTCGCTCATACATCGTAGTTTGTAATTTATTTGAATTCACACTATTGTCGGAAGAATAATCTTACTTAATAATCTTAATGCGTAATATGCATGTTGGGGAGTGAGTCGCGCTTCCAAGGTCAGGTTGGCAACATACTATCTTGTGTTTTCACCATGTATATGCATAAAGTTAAGATTGTGCCGAATCGATAGAAGAAGTGGTATTTAATAGGCACTGATTGAGAAAAAATACGAATTAAAATGAAACCTATGAGTGTATTAAATAATCTCAATATATCCGTTTTCATATTATATTCTGTCTTTGGTTCTGAATCGGGGCGAGTTGGACAGCATGCATTTATCGTTTTTCCACGAACCGTTTCCAGCTCCGTCCCGTGCTGGTACCGGACTGGTACCGGGTGATAAACGTCAATCCGGTCGGAGGTGTGGCACCCGCCCGGCGTCGCGTGAATTCGAATCCCGACAGTTGGCAGTTATCGGACTTCGATTAATTCGGGCACCGATATAAATCGATCGTGTATAACAATGTCTTAGGGCCCTTAACAACTCGAGGCTTGATAATAAAGGTTTTTTAGGAGATCACAATGGCGGTGCTGCAATGCGATATGGAGGCTGCGTAAGCAAGATGTCGCACCCTAATTGAGATGATGGCTCACGGTTCTGCGCTATGAATAGCAGATTTGATTCTAACTTGGAACATTAACATTGGGTCTCACAATTATTACCAAATTTGAATGTGTTTGAAAAGTTATAAAGGATCAAGAATTTTTTGATCGAAGGGTGGCCGTACTAATTTTCTTCTGTCCACTAATAAAACAAATGGCGATCATCACAATTTTGTGATTTATACCAATTTTGACTGACTGTATTGAGATAGGCCGAGCTACCGTTTCTAATTTTATATATTTTTTACTTAACTGTTCGACCTACTGAAAGCGATGCCTTCTTGAACGAAAAGTGAACTTAAAACTAGAAGTAAGTAATTGAAATTACGTGCTAAATTAAACTTATAAAGTGGAATCAGTATTTTCATTCGTTTGTTATTAAAATAACCTAGGAATATTTAGCTTGTACCCAATAAGAGTTTCTTAAACCATTTCATTTTGCAGGCCTAACAATTAATTCTGACATCCACGTTCACAAACACACATCGCACCCGTCACATTAAAACCACAAACAACAAAAAGTACGTTCCTAACTACCCTCAAAATTACGCGCAAAACTCAACACAAACCGACAAATGTTCCGACAGTTATCTGTCGTCCCGCCATCTCGCGCCATCCCGCCATCCCTACCGGCGGCGATTTTTGCAAATATACCAAACCTTTTATAGTAAAATGTTGCCTATTCTAACAAATGCTCAAGGGGCGTCACTTGCACGGATCTGAACCTTTCGTTCCACTTAAAAGTTTTCACAGAAATTGCTTTAGAAACTTTGACATTTAAAAATATCCTCGAGAAGTCTCGAGTCGTCTTGACTAAACGAAAATATCAATAGAAATTCAATTCGATATCGTGTTCTGTCGGAGCTGTGAAAGATAGTTGTGAATACGAGGACTCTTGGAGTTACAGCCCTGATAAGAATTATTTAGTTTTATTGATCTTTTACACAGCGTTCTTAAGCGTTCAAACACTGTTGAAAACGTCTACAAATATACTTATCTGAGTTACGAATTTACTACAAGTAAAAAGTTAATCATTTATTTATTTAGAACTGAAAGCTAATCTACCTACTTAATTTTATTTTCATTAAAATTGAAAGTGAGGACTAAGTAAGGGTTTTCAAAAATTCATCCCCTAAATAGGGTTAAATAATGAAAGTTTGTTTGGAATTTCGTATTTTTTCCGATGGAAATACCCATCGGGCACAACTAGCTTGTTACAACCGAAATCAGTCTCACACCGTATGCTTTAAAATCGTAATATGAGATATGTAATTTAAAAACCGGCCAAGTGCGTGTCGGACCACGCACAATGAAGGGTTCCGTAGTTGGGATGAATTTATCTTAAAAACAAACTTAACTTTGTCGTTGAAAACATGTTCTCCCATACTGAATGTATGGGAAAACATGGTTTTGCAACTGTAAATGTAAGTTGGTCGATTATTACTCGTTAATTTCTAGAGCCTATTTAGCTGTGATAGTTTTCCTTTTAATTCCGTTACATAAAATAATGCTGTGATTTTTTTCACACATCCAAAACCAATCGTTTAGCTGGCAGGCACACACACTTAACTCTAACAAAAATAAGCACTTTAAAGCTTAATATTTCGCAAACGGATCCCTGAATCCAAAAACAGTTTCTACATACTCACGATGTTTTTGAAGGGCCTTTTAAATGATACCCCACATCATGGGATAGAAAAAAAAAACATCACCACTTTACGTGTAGAGGAGGTAGGCTTTACGTGTACCATACATATACGTTATTTTTTAAAATTTTGTTTTACCTCTTTATCGGCGTAATTAATATGTATACCTATGCCAAATTACAGCTTTCTAGTAATAAGAGTCTCGGAGCTAGACCGAGGACAGACAGACAGACGGACATGACGAAACTATAAGGGTTCCTTGTCTACTACGGAACCCTAAAAACGCTTCCTCGACTACAGAATCTCTAGAAAGCGAAAGGAAAGTTGGACTGTAAATAACTGCAAACCACTTCTTCAACCCTTCATTAATGAAGGTTTTAAATAATGTACATAACACACACAGTCTGTATTCCCCGAAGGGTTAGGCAGAGGTGCACATAGCTGCACCTCTGCCTAAACCCTGAAATTACTTCGACATGTGGGTGAACTATCTAGTGCACCCACATTTCGCCAGTTATGTAATAAAGTATTCATATTTATTTCATATTCATATTCATATGTAATAAAGTAAGTTATGTAATAAGTCCCATGTAATAAGGGGCGAGCCTATTGCCATCAACCGGGCACAAATCCAGACTACAGGCTGCTACTGAGAAATTCCAGGTGAAAAAACCCAATAACACTTTGTCCGACTCGGGAATTGAACCCGGGACCTCATGCTCTGCTGTAGCGTTTGCGAATACTGAACCAACGAGGCAGTAGTTTTAAATAATTTATCACCGGGTAAAAGTAACGATCAATAAAATATTGGAAACATTCGCTGTATTTTATCACTTGCTGTACAGTCAGTTCCGCAGATAAAGCAGTGAGGTTCGTTTTAACCGGGCAAATCAAGTTGAACATCAGCCACCCGACGGCGCTGGCGCCCCGTGTCGCCCGTATTTGAGATTCGTTCCATTCGTTCGCGCAAACTAAATTAGAGAATCAATAACTATGCTTTTACTCTTATTTTGCGTCGCTCTGCACTTTTGAGTGAGAATTAAACTAGCTCGGAGTTGTATTTACTCGCTTTCAAAGGTGCTGATTTGTGAGATAAGATTATAAAAAAAATTAGCGTACCTGTAACTTTACCTACCTATGTGTGAGTTTAGTGTGAGGCATGGGGGCTTGAATGCATCTAATAATAGCTTTTTTATATACCTTTGATGATTACTGAAAATAAATCTTGTCTCAATCGCTCGGTAGGTTCCGATAACACTAAGCATGATTGTCAATAACGTTCAGGTCACGACATAACAAACTAAGTTTATTACAAAGATCACGTTAACATACATAAGTTTGAAAACGCAGAATGACTGGTCTAACAATCAGAAGCTGTAAAATCTAGGACTACTTCTACTCTTGGTCGTAAAACCAAATACTACGATGAAATCTGCAATGGTAGGCGGTGCAAACACTAACGACGACTTCAATTAGCGTCCGACTTTTTGTTGGTGCTACTACTATCGAATTTAAAGGATTATAAATGAACGTACTACTGGTATACTTAATAAATAAGTACGTATATTGGTTGACCAACAAACGGTTGAATAAAACTTCGCTAAAACCCCTTAAACTATTCCTCCTATTCCCTAATATTTTAACAGACGATTCATGTTGTTAAAATATTATCTCATATAATCATATTTTACGTCGCAGACAAACTGTCGTCCGACTAGTCGCAAGTGCGCGCTCTGTAAGATATTCTGAATGTGTAAGTATGCCCGAGGGAGCGGGCTACTTATCGGCTCGGGCATAAAAAACTTAACGTCGCCCCAAAGATTTATGTATTTGAATGTTCCAACTACGTCCTTACTTCGATTGAGGTTTTCTTTCCTTATAGGTAAGTTTATGCTTTTAGATTTGTATTTTTTTCGTTTTATTTTCTTTGAGGAAGGGAGCTTAGTTTTTAGGGTAAAAAAACAATGGTTTCTGATGTGAATTCTGATATATCCGACACTAAACTGAGTTACGATAACAGAGAGTTTATGACTCTGCGTTAGTTTCGTGTTATTTTATTACCATATCAATTTGGGATTATATTTTTTCAGTGTGTCAATATTCAGGGCTCGTGTGGTCCGCATTAGAGAAATAGTTACGCCGTTGGCCCATGTGTATTTATTGAGCTTTTTCACAAAAAGCTCGTAATGTTGTTAATAATAGTGTCAACTCAACCTATTTCAAGACGTGTAGACGTAGAATAGTTGTGTAATGGTACTGAAAGACGCCCACGCTTCAATTACAGTCAAACACAGCTGTGCTATGGAAGGTTTACGGGTGAAGACCTAGACGCGTGTACCGTGTATCTATTGAGATTATATTCAAGGTATGTTGTGCGTTATATTCAAGGTATCTAGAATCTGGACGCATGTGCATTTCTGTACTACGTACAATTTGTAACGGATTCAGATAACACAAGCTTTTATATTACGGAATAGCAGAAGATACTGCTGTGAGCGTATGCATCTACAGCAGCAGCTTTAGTTTATCTGATCTTATTCCTCGTGTGCATAATCAACAGGAGGACATAAGTAATTATTTAGAATTTGAGATGAGCAAAGTTTATAGCTACCTACAGCTTTTAATCTTTTCATGTCGTCGTGACTTCGAAGGCCAATTCCCGTTCATGTCAAGGTAAATTGATTATATTTTTGGCAGATTGAGACTGAGAATATAATGCAAACGTTCTTGAAAATACGGGAATTTCCACTCTGAGATCTATGAAATTCCTCAGTAGGTAAAGTTTTGTTCAGGTATAAAATGCATAGGGTGAAGTGGAGCTGATGGCGAAGTACCTGGAGAACTCCTCAACAATTAACGTCTCTGCATCGGGAAAAGCAATATTTTCTAAAAAGTGATGAGCAGTTGATATTAGGCTATTGTAACTTAGATTAATTATAAAACTGACCCAATAAAAAGCGAGAAATAAAAACATTTTCATAAAAAAACAAACGACTTCCACTACAAAATGAAATATAACAAAAATTTCGGAAGTCGGTGGCAAATAACGAATATCTGTGTTTTTATAGGATAGATAGATCATGAATTACAGATATAAATGTAGAAATGTTTACATAGGGTGACACAACAGGCGGTGCCTTTGCTAAAAACTATTTTTTACAGACAACCTTTGGATGGATTAAAGGCAGAAAGAAGGAGAGAAAATATTATATTTTTATAAGGCCCGCTATTTGTACCATGCATGCCTAGGTTTCTGTGCCCGACCTTATGCTACATCAACCTACTAATACCTACATGTCTTTGAGATGTGAAACAATAAATTTGCATCAATGCCATTGTAAAGGTTTCGTCAAAATGCTATGTCAACGATCTAATATCTGTCTTACTTACCTTTGTGCAGTGATGGAAGAATTTCGTAATAACAGTAACCTAATCTTTATCACTATAAGTACTATAATATAAATAGGTACATACTAGGCATTTGAATCGCAATAGTCTGCGATCAGCGGGCCGTATAACTCAATATTGCTCTTCTACGAATAGGATGTCACTGTCAAACAAAGACAAGTTCAAAGGAAAATGATACGATCCTGATTATTATACTGGTCTGCGCATAATGTAGAGGTACCTAGGAGATAATAAACAAGCAGGCACCTGTACATATGTCAGGAAATCAGCATGTCCTAGAACCAAAAATTCTAAGGCATGAGACATCCGCCAATCTACACTGTGTCCGCGTGATGGTTTACGGCCCACTCTTTCTCCCAAAAGTGGGAACATTTTACATAGATTGATTATGCGTTATATTTATGCCTAAAGCTCCTACGTGTATTTATTCGGTAAACGCACACAGAAGTGTGCGTTACGCAGTCCTTTGAGAAATAGACTATAAAGAAACGATGTGATGTTCATTATTCTGGAATAGTAAGCATTTACGGATATACCTAATAATATTATGAAATTTTAACGGGTTTATTAAGATTCAAATATCAGTACTTTTAAATGAAACAAGCAAAACTAGTTTTGGCATTTCACGGTGGAATGCCTGCCACTTCTGATAGTTTGATCCGTATGGTATAAGAACGCACATCGTGAAAAGTGCGAGTTCTTTCCACCATTTCTCACAGACTTCACGTGCTTTCAAAAGTAAAAACTTACAGCCCAGTTCATTCTAAAGTTCTTTTTCTAGTATAGTTTCAGATTCTCCGAAAGTATTGCATTGTGTTCAAAATGTAGCTAATAAGTGTATGTGTTAATAATAATAATAAAATTACGACTTAGCACACGAGGTTGTTGACATGTGGAATGTGAGCTCGGCTGTCATTGTACCGATTGTCGTAACGGCTAATGGCCTGATGGCCGAAAGCCTCGACCAACATCTCTCGAAGCTCTCGTTAGGCGGTTGGATCAAGCGCCTGATTCAGATGGCAATACTCCTTGTTACGGCTCGCATTGTGAGGAAGTTCCTGTCTCTGCAGTCCTAACCACCGGTAGCTTGGACCCTGCTCCCGACACCGGCGGACCTCTATTTTTTATATTTTTAAATGTTTTTTTTTTAATTATTTTATTTTAAGAAATATTTAAAAATGTAATTTAATAAGAACCAAAATGAATAAACGAAATAATAAAATAATAAATTCACTTATTTCAGGTTAATAACACCCACTGCCAAACATAAATTAATATACATTTTACAGATAAAACCAAATAAGATCAAATACAATTAAACTAAAACTAATAAAATCAAATAAAGTAAAATCAAATCAATTAAAATCAAATTACACCAAATCCTTTTCCCAACTATGTTGGGGTCGGCTTCCAGTCTAACCGGATGCTGCTGAATACCAGTATTTTACATGGAGCGACTGCCTATCTGACCTCCACAACCCAGTGACTAGGTGACACGATACCCCTTGGTAAGACTGGTTGTCAGACTTTTGGGCAGAAGCCCACGTACGGGTAGTTAGAAAACTATCCGTAACGACTATCAAAGATCTACAAATAACAGCCGGGACCAACGGCTTAACATGCTTTCCGAGGCACGGAGGGGACTTGGTATGTAAAGATGGTCACCCATCCACGGACCAACCGTAGTAAGTATAGCTTAACGTAATTAAATAAAAATAAATGTTAAATTAGTATCTTCTCTCCTACACTGGTACAGCAACATGTCTGTTGGAACAATGCCGGATGAAGGGGCAGTCCAGCCTTCCCGCAATGTGTCTCCAGACATCGCCAATGCGTTCAACACCCTGCCTGGAGTTGCATCGGGGAGGCACTCTGGTATTACCGAGGCCTATTTAACGAACAGAGCCGTCATCTACCCCGGTCACCAAGGAGAGTGGAACCGGCGAGAGATGTCGTGTGGTGTCCCACAGGGATCGGTCCTGGGGCCGCTTCTGTGGGACATCGGATACGAATGGGTGCTGTGCACCGACCTCCCTAGCGGCGTCAGCGTCATTTGTTACGCTGACGACATGTTGGTCCTGGCGCAGGGGAGGTCGTACCAGGTGGCGGCCGACTTAGCGATACGTGGGGTTGCGACAATCGTCGTCAGGATCCGGCAATTGGGACTCGAGGTGGCCCTGCACAAGTCCGAGGCCATGGGTTTTCATGGTCCTCGGAATGTGCCACCGTCAGGTTCCCAGGTTACGAATAATTCATTTAAAAAATTCAAAATTCAAAAGTCATTTATTCAAACTAGGCTGAGAATCAGCACTTTTCGAACGTCAAATTACATAAGACAGTCCCCCAAAACGCCCACCCTTCACCACTTCCTAGTGCCTTTAGCTGGGAAGAAGAAGTGGCGCAACAAACTCCCCAGCAGCACAGCTGTCTGTTCAAGTTAGAAAAATGATTTTATACAATAGTATGCAAAATAACTTACATTATGCAACACAAAACATAATTTAAATGATAAATTATTCGCCCTATGTCAGCTAGCACACGCCAATATACCAACCAAAAACATCGAGAACTATACTCAAGCAGAAATAAAAAATAAAAACTAAACGTAAATAGAACTAAATATCTAAACAAAAGCCTCCAGGCATAAAGGGCGTGACCGCTTACATAAAGCTATTTAAAGCTGTAATTGGAAGTTATTATAAATGATAAACTAGGACTATCGAGGTAAAATAAATAAACAGTTAATTACTAGATACAATAACAAAACCATGATCAGCAAGACGACCAGTCACCACAAGCAGCACCCGTTCACGAGCATAACGCAAAGATCAGCCATTACCCCCCTCGCCATATTTGAGGCCTCGCCGATGAAAATTTTTGTGTTCTTCGTGAGAGACAAACTTCATAACCAGCCTATAACGTTCCCACTGTTGGGACACAGGCCTCTTCTCTGTGAAAAGGAGTGGATATCACCTGTCTTCGAATCTTTGGTTTTAGGACATGCCGGTTTCCTCACGATGTTTTCTTTCACCGTTTTGAGAGCAGTGGTCATGATATAAATTACACAAAGTAAATTGCTCACCTGGGTTCGAACTCACGACCTACAACTAATAAGTCGGGGCCGGTAGCACTGGGGCAGCACTGCTCTGAGATAAACTTACTAATGATGAATGATTTTTTTCTGAAAGTAGGTTATTATGTTACTCTAAACTTTTACTAGTAACTTTCAGGCTAGACGAGGCAGTATTCCCGACTTCTTTTGAAAAGAAACACTGAATTAAACTTAAAGGTTAAAGTATCTTAACTTAGTCTTGACCTTTAGGTACTCAAAGGTCTAGGTGCAGTATTATTCGAATACAAGTCGTGTGCCCGATGGGATTTACCATCGCAAAAGCTTACGATTTTCATACAAACTTTTTCCTCTATTCAACTTTTTCTCTATTCTTGTGGGAGAAATATTCGCAGGCATCGTATTGAGCCCTTCGTGTCCAATTTAATAACGCGTTCAGAAATATGATGGGGTTGCCATGGCGTTGCAGTGCGTCAGGAATGTTTGGGGCGGCGCAAACACAATAATGCGTGTTTTTACATAATAAATGTTACTAATCCTTTAAGAGTCTTCGCTCGAAATAAAGAATTTTGGTTCATAATAGGTACATAAATAAAAGTGTGTATAAAATATTGAGATCTCTGTACAATCCACTAATTAGGAATGCGAACATTGAAAGTAAATTTTATTACAAAAAATCGAATGAACATCAAAAAATCAAATTAAAATTGGCAAAAATAAATAAATTAAAAAAATATGAATTTAAAGCTAGCATAATAATAATAAAAAAAATAAACAATGTAAATAATAAAAATAATAAATTTTGAAATTTTATTTTCTGATTTTTCACCTTATTTAATATTAATATCTTTCGACGCAGTATACACGCAGTTTAATAGTTTTTAAGCGTAAAAAAGAATCCAGAAACAAACCTGAAACCCCATATATTTCACAAAAGAACAAAATACATGAATCAAAAACTGCCGAACAGGAGGTGACATCAGCTGTCATGTCACCTCCGTCCGATAAAACAGAAATGAAAAAAATCAAGCGAAATGTTGACACGAACTGCCGCCCGTAAAGCACGCCCACCACCTCCGGACTCGTCGCTCAGCTCCGCCTCGCCGCCACCGGTATCCAGCTCCATTGTGAGTGCTGTGACAACACCGGCTGCGGTAGTTGCGTCGAGCTCGAGCGACGAGTATTTCTCTCCGCCCACGACACCACCACCTGCTCGTCGACGGGGAGGACGCCGGCCGCCGGACGGTTTAGGACCTCGAGGCCCACCGGCCTCTGATAGGGTCCCAGCTCCAAGCGGAAGTGTGCAGCGCATGAGATGGACACGCTCCATCAATGAAAACGTCATGCGCTCATACTATGGGGCTACAGATGGAGGAAATAATCTGACCGCGTACCGTGTTCGGATGCTCTCTCTTTTTCAGGTGCTTGAGCCAGCTGTCAACGTTTCGGCACAACGACTATCGGATCAGGTGCGGGTCATCCAGCGTAATCATATGCTGGACGACACTACACTTGATCGCCTACGAGTTGAAATGCAGAGTAGCCATGTCGTTGCTCCCCCGTCGCTGACTGTTGTAGTAACACCACGGTCCAACACAAGCCAAGCTGACGAGAGGAGTGACGACAGGGCTACAATCGTAAGTACCCAATGCAATGAGGAATTGAGGAGTGCTTTGGAAGGTGCGATTCAGGAATATCGATATATGTCGCCCGAACTTAGGCCACGCTTACCTCGTTTGCCCATGCATAACAAAAATAGGGCGCTGGTGTCGGCTCTGGATTCGCAGTTATCAAACTATTTTGATGACTGCGAAGACCTCACTGATACTCACTCAATTTTGTACTGCGCGGCTGTAGCGGCATGTCGTGTAGCTCACGTCAAATTTGCTAATAGTTCTAGAGCTACGCGACCGAAACCAGCCGTACCAGCCTGGCAGTGCAGAATTGAGCGCCGTATTAGTGTGGCCAGAGCGCTCATCGGCAAACTAATCTGCTTCAGGGAGGGCAATACTCGCCCTAGAGTGATGCGCTTTGTGAGGCGGGCGTTCTCAGGGACTGATATCAGCCCTGAGGACTATATGTCCCGTATCACAGAGCGCATCGACTTTCTGAAGCAGAAAGTGTATGCATGGGCAAACCGTATTCGTAGGTATAAGCGGCGGGTAGAGCGATATACTCAAAATCGCACCTTCCAGAGTGATGAAAGGTGGGTTTATAGGGCTTGGGAGCGACCGGACCAAGGTGTGACTGACACGCGCCTACCGGATGATGATGCCATGGATTCTTTCTGGCGGAGTATCTGGTCGGTGCCTGTCAGTCACACCGAAGGTGACTGGACTCGGGAAGTCGAGCGAGCCTGCGATCCAATACCAGAAATGGGGGCTATTACCATCTGCCCCCAAGATGTAACACGTGCAGTTCGTCCGCTACCTAACTGGAAGTCTCCAGGACCGGACGGGCTGCACAACTTCTGGATTAAATGGTTTATGAGATCGCACGCTCGCTTGGCGGCTCAGTACCAGACTGCTTTGGAGTCTGGGTCGCTACCCCAGTTCCTAACAACAGGAGTTACCCACCTGCTCCATAAATCTGGTAGCACCGCGGAACCCAAAAATTATAGGCCGATCACGTGTTTACCGACGGTCTATAAAGTTTTTACATCCATTTTGAGAGCTAAAATTAACAAACATATAGACACCAACTCCATCATGTCTGCCTCTCAAAATGGATGTAGGAACGGGTCCCGCGGTACTAAGGAGCTACTCCTCATTGATATGACCATTAGCCAACAGGTACGCCGTTCCCGAAAGGATCTGTCGACATGCTGGATAGACTATAAGAAGGCCTATGACTCGGTGCCACATACATGGCTCATGAAGGTGCTGGAGTTGTATAAAGTAGATACAACTCTGCGCACCTTCCTGATGTCATGTATGAGGCAATGGAGGACGGTCCTTCGCTATCCAGGATGTCGAAATGTCCAGAGGAATAGCGAGCCGATAAGGATAGAGCGAGGCATATTTCAGGGCGACAGTTTGAGTCCGCTTTGGTTCTGCTTAGCCCTGAATCCTCTAAGCACACTGCTAGAGGATTCAGGTCTTGGCTATCGGTTGAGGAGAGGTGGTCAGGTTATATCTCACCTCCTATACATGGATGATCTAAAACTCTTTGCCCCCAACAATTTGCAACTGATGGAGCTACTGAAAGTAACTGAAACTTTCAGTAGTGCCATCAGAATGGAATTTGGTGTGGACAAATGTGCGGTCATGCATGTAAAGCGAGGGGAGATTGTGGAATCCGTGGGAGCTCAACTCTCGGATTCCATAAACCTTAGAGCCCTCTCCGCATCCGAAACCTATAAGTATTTGGGTATGTCGGAAGCGTTGGGCATCAATGTTACTGACATGAAGCAATCGTTGAAGGAGCGTTTCTTTGGCCGCCTGAAGAAAGTATTTAATAGTCTTCTATCAGGCGGAAACAAGGTGCGCGCCTTCAACGGTTGGGTCATGCCGGTTTTGATGTACTCTTTCGGCATACTCAAATGGACTCAGACCGAACTCGATGCCCTGGATAGGAGGGTCCGTACGCTGCTGACTGCATATCGAATGCATCACCCACGGTCATCGGTAATGAGACTGTATATCCCGCGAAAGTGTGGAGGTCGAGGCTTTTTAAACGCTAAGACCCTCCACAATCGCGAGATATGCAGTCTTAGGGAATATTTCCTAGAAGCCGACGTGGGGATGCATCGAGATGTGGTCGCGGTGGACAAGGGTCTTACCCCGCTCTCCTTGGCTAAAGAGAACTGGCGCAAGCCTGTAGTGCTCGACACTAACGATCGAAGGGAGGTATGGCAGAGTAAGGAGCTTCACGGACGCTTTTTCCGGGCCCTACATGGACCCGATGTAGATTTACTGGCGTCCGTGACCTGGCTACGTTTCGGTGACCTCTTCGGGGAGACCGAAGGTTTTATCTGTGCAATTATGGATGAAGTTATTATGACGAACAATTACCGGAGATTTATTGTGAAGGATGGCACGGTTGACATCTGTCGGGCATGCCACCGTCCGGGAGAATCAATCCGACACATTATCTCCGGGTGTTCTCGTCTAGCTAACGAAGAGTACTTGCATAGACACAACCTTGTAGCCAGGATTATCCATCAGCAACTTGCTCTGAAATACGGCCTTGTGGAATCGGAAGTGCCGTACTACAGGTATGTGCCCGACCCAGTTCTCGAAAATGGAAATATCACATTGTACTGGGATCGATCCATCATCACTGACAGGACTATTGTTGCCAATAAACCTGATATAGTGGTGGTGGATCGAGTAGAGCGGCGCACAATGATTATTGACATAACAGTCCCGCATGACGGGAACCTCGTGAAAGCCGAGAAAGACAAACAAATCAAGTATCTTGACTTGGCTCGCGAGATTGTCGACATGTGGGATGTGGACTCAGCGATCATTGTGCCGATAGTCGTATCAGCCAATGGCTTAATTGCCAAGAGCCTCGACCAACACCTAAGGAGGCTCTCGTTGGGCAGCTGGATCAAGGGCTTGATTCAGAAGGCGGTACTCCTGGACACGGCTCGCATTGTTAGGAGGTTCCTCTCTCTGGAGCCCTGACCGCCGGTAGCTTGGACCCTGTTCCCGATACCGGTGGGCAACTATTTTTTATATTTTTAAATGTTTCTATATTTTTTATATTCTAATATTTAAAAATGTAATTTATAAGTATTTTAATGGAATAAAGGAAAAAATAATAAAAAGTGACGGGTTATAAAGTTCCGAAACTATGTTTGAGGTTAGGTTACAATAATTTGTTTTTCTCAAGTACGGTGCGTTACCTTATCATGGGAGTGGTGCCAGGGGAGAGGGGCACCCCCACCCTACCTCCTCCCCCCATCTCCCGCCAAACGATATTAAATTTTTACCCAAAATACTACACTACAAAACGCAGAAAAGTCTTTGTAGGTACTTTCCATGCTATTGAAGAGGCGAATTTTCCCAATAATTCCTTGTAATAGGGGTATGCACTTTAGTAGTAACAACATTCAAAATCTAGAACATTTCGACTGTTACAATTATCGTTAGGACCTATCGTTGACAGTATATCAGCAGTCAAATATATGCGTCGCATCGTTCGTTAATATTCGAACAGCGGTGGAAAGTGCGATGAGCGATGGAACGTCGATACGTTACCGTCAAATTATAAACTCGTTGAATCACTAGTTAGAGGTCGGTGACATTGCTATATCACCTAAAGTTTGAAATCCAAGAGGTTCTTGTGAGTAGTTGTAAGATACTTTATCCGATTCACAGTAGGGACAAAGATTTACTGGAACAGTGAATATGGTATATTCACTGTCCCAGAAAATCTAAAAATAAAAAAATTACAGGTTCAATGTTGTCGAGACTCATGAAATGCTTACTTTAGAAATCATAAAAAATATAACACTGTAAAACGAACGCTATGCTAGATTACAGCTACATTAAATGCCAATATAAATCGCAATTGTTGTAATTTTTCAGGCTAACAGTATCAATTGAAAAAATAAAACGGCTAACATTGCTGAGAGAACTTACTATTCAGTTTTGATATTTCGAGATTTTGTACAAAGCTCATATCACATACACACACACGCACGCACCCCCACACACATGCACACACTTACACTCCATTACATGCCCCGTATTTTTAATTGAGCACACACATCCACTTGTGGCTCTGTATAATTTGTGTGTATGTAATAGAAATTGAATTCTCTCCAATAAAATCAGGAATATCGAAAACTTTCAATTCAGTTTATTTTTCAATCTATCAGATTGCGAAATACTTTCACGAGGCATCTCGGGTACTATTTTTAGAGAATTTGCTAAATCAAACTTCGAATAAAATATTTCGTTGCAATATTTTGAATAGGGTAATAATATTTGCAAGGCTGGTATTTTCGACGTTACCCCTGTTGGTATTCGAATTTTATAGTAGAGAGTATCAATGTTTGCATTTTACTTTGTACAACCGTTCCATTTTAGATTGCTTTCAATCATATGTTTAACTTTTGGTTTATATTATATATTTATATTCTAAAACCAATGTTTAATGTATGTGCTGATGGTGTTCTTTAATAAATAAATAAATATTGCAGTAAATAAAGCCCAAATAAGGGGATCTCTACTGCAGGTGCCTAGCTAAGTACCCATTAGATGTTAAAAAAGGGGTAATACTATTTGTGACATTTTAATGACATCGTTACAAAAGTTTTTTTGTCCTCAATCATTTTTCAATTTTTTGCGTTTTGCCCATTTCTTTGAACCAACATGTCCCCCATAAAACCTTATACCAGATCAGTATGGTAAAACGGTATCCATATTCAGCATCTCGACGCTCGACATTATCAAGTCGATCGCATCGCGCGTTCAAAGGAATCGTGATTACATCGGTGACTGTGGCGTGTTATTATTTGATTGCACGCCCTTGTAAAGGTGTTTAATTTGCACAATTTGAGGTTGTCTCCTAAACGAGCTGTAATTCTATCAGTTGTTTTGATTGGTCGTGGAGGTGTAAATTAAGTTAAATTTGCGTGTTACAATGTTTTTTTTTTTTAATAAAATCATTGAAAGAAACACGTTGTGTTATAATCTTGATGAACTTAAACAAAATGAGTTTGTTAGTTTTATAATTTAATATTTATAGTTGCTATTATAGTTATTAAACAACATCTATACAATCCGTTATTAAGCAACAATACTAAAATATTTTTTTTTTGTATTTGCGACACATTTCGTATGTATTTTAAAACCAATTAATGAGTCATTACCAATATTAATTGTGCCAATACGTACAATTTTGCTCGAAATCAATTCAGGCTGATTTAAAGCTGGTAATTAAAATTTCGCTTCAGTTACAAACTTCTATAATTTGCCAAATTAATTATTTTTATTACGGTTCAAAGGAATTGTTTGATGAACCAAAATATTTTTTCTACGTAACATTTTCGTTGGATTGTAAAAAAAAAAACAGTAACCAGCGTTCGTATTACTAAAATAAAATGAAGCCAAAGCGTTGCTGTGGTACTCGTACATACTTTGATGAATATTATTAGAAAAATATTTTTTATTAAAATACGTTTGATAAAATACTTTTAATATCGGTAAAAATACGGCAGTGCACTTTGCACGTTCTTAGTGATATTAATTTTTTTTTAAACTTTATTTAAATTTTTATAAATCCACAAGGTTTATCCTCAATCAATTTTTTCGATCCGAATTGTTTGCTATTACCGCCCCACGCTCCGTCGCGTAGCGCGGAAGAAATGGGCAATGCGCAACACCTACCTACACTAATCAAGTAGGCGATTATCACACTGTACCGCGCTGCGTCGCGTAGCGCGAGGCGGCCGTAGCAAACATTCTGCGCGCGGGAACCATACAAACTGATACAATGTTACATCTGCCGCCCCGCGCTACGCGACAGAGTGCGGTGTAGTGTGAAAATCACCTTAAATATAGTACCCGGCGTAATAGTTTGAAATGCGCTCCGAAGCGTTTCTTTGAGTCCGCGGCCAAACATCGCAACCCTCTGGTTGTCGATGCCGCCAATTATGTCCCCAGTAGAATGAGTAATATTCGCCGACCAAGGCATATTCTTACCGACCTAGACGACCCGACTACCATCCATCAGGAGTAGTAGGGAAACGAGTACACTAGGACACAAACACAGACGCTTCCCGTCATTCTGACCTCGCCGTAGACGTCCTTTGCGATCGCGACCGCCGCGCCCCCGAGTAAATGATACTCCCCCCCGACCCTTGTTCGAAAACGAAATGCCAGCAGTTGTTGCAGCTGAGCACGTAGCTTTAAATTCCCCGATTAATAATCATGATCAAAACTTTGATCCAGCCCGTCTCATCTTTGATGTCCTCCCTCCGGTAAACGCCCTAAGCCGAGGTTCGTACCCCACAGGGGGTGCCCTTAGCGAGCGTTCACCTAGTTATAAGTTTTAGTTTAGTTTGTAAGTCCCTGGCTGGAGGCTTTGAGTGTAGCAGCTTAAGGCACCCACAGGTTTGCCCGGTTAAATAATCATGGCCTCAGAGGCCATTTATGAGATGCCCTACAGAAAAAAAAAAGTTTGACACTTCGTGCTTTAGAGAGAGACTGTCATATAGGTATGAGTGACAGAGAAGAGAAAGACTGTCACATAGGTATAAGTGACAGCGGAGAGAGATTGTCACTTCACAATCAAACTTATGAACTCGATGTAGGTAGCTTTTTGCGGCCTCATTCTTTTTTTTTATGAGTTGAGTCATTAGCCTATATCTAAGTTATTATAATAGTCCACTCAGAATTGCTTGGGCTACATTGTCGCGTCATCGCGCGCTCTCTGTTGGTCAGCGAGACGTCGAGCGGTGTGCGAGAGAGAGCGCGCGAAGAAAAGTTCGCGATAATGCGACAATGTAGCCCCAGCATATTAAAAACTCAATTAAACTGTAGGTGAAGTCGAATCTTTACGGATGTTACTTGTCGTTTTCCAACTTACCTTCACATTAAAATTTCGTCGCACACTGTTTATGCATTTTTTATTTAAATAGTAATGGCATGCAAAATTGACGCAGCCATCATCTGACCCGCCTTCCACCTTGTATGAGTAAAATGTGTAAATTCATGTTTTACATAAAATAATATCACAGTGCAGGGAAAATGTCTCTTTTCACACACAGAAAAGAAAAGAGTGTTTTTTTTACGATCTCCTGTTGACGATTACAAGCTAGGTATTTTCACAATGTTTGTCGTCTATGTGAATCCGAAAAGTCTTAGTTTTTAGGGTTCCGTAGTAAACAAGGAACCCTTATAGTTTCGTCATGTCCGTCTGTCTGTCTGTCTGTCCGCGGTCTAGCTCCGAGACCCTTAGTATTAGAAAGCTGTAATTTGACATAGGTATACATATTAATTACGTCAACAAAGTGGTAAAACAAAATTATGAAAAACATTTTTTTTTGGGGTACCTCCCATACACGTAAAGTGGTGATGTTCTATTTTTATTTTTTTATCCCATAGTGTGGGGTATCATTGGAAAGGTCTTATAAAAACATTACGAGTTTGTTTATACTATTTTTGGATTTAGGGATCCGTTTGCAAAATATTAAGCTTTAAAGTGCTAATTTTTGTTAGAGTCAAGTGTCCCCCCCCCCCGCCAGCTAAATGGTTGGATTTGGATGTGTGAAAAAAATCACAGCAGTAGTTTATATAACGAAATTAAAAGAAAAACTATCACAGCTAAGTAAACTTTACTAGTTATCGAGTAATAATTGACCAACTTAACTTTGCAGTTGCAAAAACATGTTTTCCCATACATTCCGTATGGGAGAACATGTTTATTAACTACAAAGTTAAGTTTGTTTTTGGGATAAATTCATCCCAACTACGGAACCCTTCATTGTGCCCGGTCCGACACGCACTTGGCCGGTTTTTTTATAGGTTGGGAACGCACCTGCAATGCCTCTGGTTTTGCAAATGGGTGGTAGTGACCACTTACCAGCCAGTGGACGTCCTGCTTGTTTGAAAAACAATAAAATACTTATGTAATAACAACATTTTAGGCAAATTTCAGTTTATTTTCTGCCATGTGTAAAAATATTAGGAATTTTGCCAAGAATTGGCAATATGTCGCCATATCACTGTGATATCTTGGTTATATTGTCTTATTCCAAAGATATATTGTATGAATATGTGATGAGGTGTTTTCAATAAGAATATATTATAGTCCAAGTGCCATATATCGTCTTATCTAGTAGAACGACCTCGATGTACAGGATGTGCAATTTATACCGTGAAATTCTAGCGGCATGTTTCACTTGTTTTAAAATGTATGTATGTATGAAAATAAGACGCGTTTTGGATTGCATAGACACAAAAAACATACCAAATTACTTAAATTATATTTAGGTACCAACTATGTTAATAAATCATGTCTTTTGTAACCCATGAAAGAAAATCGTTTGGCTTGGTAAGGGCATGTTATGAGGAGGAAGGAAACGCATGTGACCAAAAGAGTGATGAACATAAATGTTGAAGGATGTAGAGGGAGAAAAATGAAAGAAGAAAACGTGTTACGCCTACCCCAAGTAATACGGGTCAAGAGCAGAAAGATGGTGAGCTAGATTGAATCTGATGCCTCTATGAAAATCCGTCTGTAAAAATATGTAAAATAAAAGTGTATTGTATTCTATTTTTTTATTATGGCAAGTAAAGCCGATGTCGACCATTCTGTCAATGTCTAAGTGAATTGGAAAAGCAAGTGTGTATTATAAAAAATTCAAAGTCAACGTCAAATCATTTATTTCAAATAGGCACAAAAAAAAACAATTTTGAACGTCAAAATTTACAGAAAAATATAATTGATTCTAGTCGCCCCTTTCAAAAGGAGTATCGTATGGAGAAGAATAGGCACGAAACTCCACCGTTACTCTTTTAAAAATGTTTTGCAATATTTTGTTAAAATTTTTTTTTTTTAAAGACGATGTAATTTAAATTGAAATCAAACAGCAGGTTTTAGAGCACAGCCTGTATGTTTCACACCATTTTCACATCTTATTCTTTAGACACGTACCAAGTAATAACTTTGTCGAATGTATTTGTGGGTAAAATTTAAGGTTGGCTTAAAGTTCGGAATAAGATGCAAAATAAATTGAATATTTTATGCGTTTTCATGAATAAATTTTAAATTTCAAGATTAATAAGGAGACATTTAAGTATGTTTTAAAATTATGTATAATCTATTATTGAAATATATAATTTTAATAAAACTATAACGTGGCTGTCTCGTTGGTCGCAAGCGCTACTGCTGAGCATCGTAGGTCCTGAGGTCGACTCCCAGGTCGAGTCGGGCAAAGTGTTATTGGGTTTTTCTATCTGGAACTTTTCAGTAGCAGTCCGGTGTCTTGTTTAGTGCCTGGTTGATGGTAATAGGCTCGCCCCTATTACATGGAACTTAAACATAGCTGGCGATATGTGGGTGTACTATGATGTACACCTCTGCCCAACCCTTCGGGGACACAAGGGGCGATGTTATGTTTATGTTACAATTTTAAATGACCTTTTGAAATTACTTAATTTCTCGTAACAGTAGGTACCCACTTAATTAAAAACTGTTAATTAATTTTGTTGATGAATCAACACGTCATGTTTAATGACCTAAAAGTCAGTAAATTGGAAAATCAGAAAATTTCAGGCCGTAATACGGGCTGAAATTTTTGGCATGTTTTGTGGTGTGGTGGGAAATTGTTCAAACAATTTTATTAAATTCCAAAATTATTATAGCCACTAATTAATTTATCATTGGTATCTATAATAGTCCTGTGGCTAAAGGGTGACAATCGAGAGGTTTTTGTCTTTTAAGCATACCTACAAGAATGTTATCATACTGCTATTCTTTATCAGAAATTACACGGTCAAGCCGACCCTAAAAATAACAAGGGTATGGTCTAAAAAAATCCACAATGAACTTGAAGCAGGACTTTTCTTGCCATTAAAAAATGAGAAAAAAAACGCTTTTGTGCGAAGGTGCGGCAGTGTGGAAACCCGTAAAAGGGTTCAGAAGGCTTACATGTAAACGCATTCACATAGAGAAAAATACAAACTGAAGTCTTTCTTTCAGTGATCTAATTCAAACCAGCATCCTAGTTGCAGAAATAGGTCTACAATTTAGGTAATTTCATTTCTTGTATAGTCAACCTCGTCATTGTTTAACCGCATTTGACATGATCGAAGTTATCTGTCACATAGACAAATACACCTTGTCGTTTTATGAAGTGCAAGTGACATTCAACTTTAGTGTAGTAAACAAATTACGACGTGGACTATATGAATAATAACGTATTAATTTTTATTTGAGGGTTTCTCAGGTCTCTCTTTCAGTGGGATTTTCCCCACCTTTCTGTCTTGCGGTACATCGGTGCGTAAATTAGCGTCCGAAATCCATTTCATTGGTGGGCAGAGAGGTGGGTGATAAATAGTCCGGGTCGCGCCGTCCCAGCGCCCGCCATTTGCAAACTGTCGAAACGTGAACTCTGATAACTGGGCGCCATATTATAATGTTTCGATTATTATATTAGATCTGTTATTGTTTTAGGCGATTCTGTTTTAATGTGTCTTATTTTATATTTTTTATTGCTATGACCACACTGACATTTTTATTTAATTTTTTGTAATTCCAATGATCTGCATATTTCTATTTGGAATTGTAAACCTTTGCATGCCCACGTGACGGTAAAATATGGAGAACCTTAATAACCCTTTGCAACCGGGAGCTACAAAACTCGCATAGATCGGCAAAAACTTAGTAAACGTTTTAAAACTGTTTAAGAGGTTCTGGAAAAAATACTGAAAAAATTCTCATGAAAGCTGGTCTTCAGCAATCAGACCCTCACAATCGTGAGGTTCAGGAATAATTTGCTAGTCGCACGATCGTGAGTATGTGTAAATAATCAAATGATTTAGTTCGATAATTCACATAATTAAAATAAAATATCAATATTTATGTTCTGTAATTACTTTAATCAGTCAGTATTATAAGAAAACTATAATTATTTAATAAAATCAGGTATTACAAATGAGAATGCAAATTCAACTTGTTCATTTCTTCAATCAAAGGAACGGTGGTGAAATATCGATCGTGGTAAGCACAACTGCCAGGGGAATACTCTTAGCCAAGTGTAAGATTACCGAAGGACCGAGACCGAGAGTCGTGTCACCAAACATAGTTCTTGCACCTCTGTAAATATCAAAATCTAACATCAACCCTTCACTAGTGGTGAGGACGAAGTTTTTCAACCCCACAGGCCCGGGTTTGTTCTTCACAACCTGACGTAGTTGACAACGGCCTGTAAATGGTATCATCTGCTCGTCAATTGAATAAAATCCCGGCACCCTCTCTGGTTTATTACAGGCACGCTTAATTTGATCGATCATGGGTTGAACCTTCCATAGTGGATTACCGATTTCAGTCGCAGGTGGAGAATCGGAGTCAACTACGTGTAGTGCATTGCGAAGGGTCAGGAACCTGTCCCGTGACATTAAACTGCTGATGATTTCCAACCTAGTACCAGCCCTCCAATACATAGGCAGTCTGGGGTAATGAAGACATCCCATGAGTATTTGTATTGCAACGAGCTTTGCAATCTCATTGCTTGTACTTTTCAATTCACGGCCAGTAGTACGTAAGTAATATAAATTAGTACAGTGAGACATCTTTTCTGTAAACACGTTATCTATGTATTCACGAAAGTATTCGATGGGACGCCTTACTGGTTTTGTAGGCAAGAGAAGATAGTCATGCAGTTTATCTACGAATGGATCCTGCTTCCATATTCTTTTCCTACTAGGTACTTGGTGTTGAAGCAGATCTTCCTCGACTACATGGTGTTGACGTCGATCTTTGTCCTCGAGTACTTGTGGTTGATATCGGTCGTTCAGACGATACATGTACTGACTTTTGTCGATGTGATAACCGACGTGACATGGATGATAGCGATGGGCAAGGCGGCTGCATAGTTGACGGAGACTGCGTCCTCGACGGAGTAGGTTGCTACCTACTCCGTCGAGGACGCAGTCTCCGTCAACAGCGCCATCAATGAAGCAGGAGGTTGCGGCGCCGATGAAGATGGAGTTTCCGTCGCCGGCGGATATGTCAATGGTATCGTATGGTTAATTATTTCTTCATCTTCGTTAGGATTGTCACCATGGGAGAGATCTTCACTAGCCAATTGAGCGAACAGGATATTTGGTTCAAAATCCAATTCGTACTCGTCATCCTCAAAATCTTCAATCTCCGATAGATTTCCGTCTATAAATTGATCTAATATTGCATCATCTGTAATTCGCATTCTGTAAACCCCTAATAAAGAAGAAAAGGCCATTTTAACACACTATGGAACCAAAACAACAAATAAAACAGAAAATAACAAAATGTAAAAACTTCACGTGTTACGACCGATGTTGCATGATCGTGCGTGTTCAATTTTGACAGAAAATTATTACGAAACTGATGGTCCAATTAGCAAAAATCTGATGACTATGTATGAAGAAACACATATTTAACCAAATATTATCAAATAATATCAAATATTCCAATAGAATTACTAAAAATCGATCTACTTACGTGCGGAGGCGCGGGAATCTAAAAACGCAGCCATCCCTCACTCGGTTTTCGACGAACTGGCAGGACAAAACGTGCGCGCACAATGCAAAACTATTTTTTTACTCATTCTTACATAGACTCACGAACGATCGGGGTCGGTTGCGTTCGCAAAAGTTGTTTCAAATTTTGCCTAGAATTTAGTTAAGTCAAAACTCACGGTCGTTTCAACTCGGGTGGAAAGGGTTATAAAAACACCTATGTATTATACCCATTTTTGTAAAGAAATAAATGATTTGATTTGATTTGATTTGAATGTGGAAAGTTTCGGTTGGTTAGAGTTCCGTGTGATGCCTTTGTGTAATGTTGGTTCTCCCTGTGTTGTGCTGATAAGTATTTACAAGATACGGTTAAACCTGGGTAAGCGAAGAAACTCTGTAAATGAGAGTTATTGCCAGGTCCCGTCATTTTAACCCTCTTAAACATCTATAAGTGAAAAACAGAAACCTCTATTAGAGAAAGTCGTTTTTTACTCGTGTACATCTATAACTGAGACTGCTACTTGCCTGTACCTCTATAAGCGACAGTCGAGCGTAATTTAACACTTGCTATTTATGATTGATTCTTAAATTTCGTGGAACTAACATTGTTTTTTTCCTCTCAACCTTTTCCAACCAGCGCAGCGTCGACCTCTATAAGCAAAAAAGTCGAGTTAGTGAGAACCTTCTATAAGCGAAAAAGAGATCACGGTCCCTTGAACTCTCGCTTATCCAAGTTCGACTGTACTTACCCAATAGTTTTATCACGTTTCAAGCATATTGGTGGCATGATTTTATAGTATACAGATTTCTTTTCCTTATACACCGCGAATACTTATTATCTTGCTAACAAATTGTAATTTAAGTTGTTACCTGACGTCAACGTTTAGCTTAAGACATTACCTCCAAACATTTTAAATAACAATTTCATGACTCGATAAAGCAATCATAAAAATTTCAAATCCAATAGCGTGTTTATAACCGCACCCTCGCCACAAACCCTTCGCATTTTTATCCGATCATCCCATGGTGGTCAGTTTTGGCGGGCGATAAATGTAAATGGATTCACAGAGGTATCCACCCTCCACCGTAGGCGCGGGCTTGCGGACGGTGAGCAATGGGTAGCTCGCCGTCCGATAAGAACCAGGCCCGGGTGGACGGCGCGTTGTGTTCCACGCGCGCCTCTAAGAGATGTCAGCAGAATTGACGGGGTCCGCTAGGGCCGATGCCTGCCGGGGGTGCGAAGAAAACCGATAGGGAAATCGTGGCCCCCGGCAACAGGGTAACCGAAGAAACACGGGTGGGTTTTAGTCAGTAAGAGTCTGACACGCCCTTCCGCTCTACCCTAGAGCGGGAGAAGTTATTTGATAATTTCCCACCCAAAAAAAAAAAAGAAAAAAACGGTTTATCCACCCTAATCATCAATCAACTCAGCCCATCACAGTCCACTGCTGGACATAGGCATCTCGCAGGCAGCACCACAACACCTTGTCCTCCGGTATCCAGTCTGTCCCAACTACCTTTTTAAGGTCGTCGGTCCATGTTGCTGGGTGGCGTCCCACCCTGCGCTTGCCGATACGCGGTAATCAGAATTGTTTTCTCATTTTATGTCGCTCTTGCTAATAATATTATAATTATAGGACTACACATTGAACTAATACCAGCCTAATGAATACTCTGTATCAATTATTTTGAAGTTAATTATGTACGTCAGTATTGGCAGGTGAAATTGTGGTTAACATAATTAAATGGCTTTGTTTGAACATGTTGTGTTCAAATGTTTAATATACAATACATTGTGTTTAATACAGGTTATTGGTAAAGGAAAATTTTACTTGGTAAGTTTGTAAAGGTTTACCAAGGGGAATGAATGGATTAACCCTTTGTAAAGATAAAAAATCTTTTGTAGTATTTTGGGGACCAACGATAATATTTTCTCAGTAGGGATTTGATAGATTTTGAATTATCGGTCGGCAACCCTTGGCCGGGAGGTTTAAGAACCCGCACTGGGTTGTCGGTTCAAAGCTTGGCAAGTATATTATTACTTGATTTACATTTTTATATTTCTTTATTTTAAGCCTTTTCGTGAAATAAATCCGCCTTGTTCAACCTCTTCTGTGGTATCGGCACTTACTAAATATACAGCGTACCGCTACAATGGCGACATTAATTTAACACACGAGTAGGGCCAGTAATCATAAAAATTATAACAAGATATAATAATTCGTAAATTATAGAAAAATTATAATTTTTAAACGATCGGCGACATAGGGCACTCTGACGGTGTTTAAATTTCTAAGATTCGATAGTGTGATCCCTGACCCCGGCAAATGACCTCTGCGCTACAGTTCTTTAAGAACAGGTTGCTCTAAGATGCTAATTTAGAAAATAGTAAATAAATCAATGAATAATATAGTTCAATTAAATTAAAATATCTTCATAAAACAAAAACCGGAAACCGTATACGTGTGTTAAATTAATGTCGCCATTAAAGCGGCACGCAGTTTATGAATGGGCTTAGCACATACCGCTCTGTAATAGAGGTCTACAAAAAAGTAAGTTTAAAAACTGAAACCCGACTACTGAAAAATCACGTTCTAAAAAGTATGACACAAGAAAATATTTCAGACAGAAATCAAGACATAGGTACAAAAATGTGTGTGGTCGCATGACAGGGGGCCTACCACCAGCTCATAAAGCAGTATTATTTTAATATTACTTCAGTGTGGGAAAGAGATGAAGGTCTACAGGACGTATAGCTCCATCTCTTTCTCCCACTGAAGTAATATTAAAATAATACTGCTTTTGAGCTGGTGGTAGGCCCCATGTACACCTACAAAATTATAATGGCATGCGACCACGGCTTTACCTTGACCATTTTGTTTTTTTGGGTCCTGACTTTATGTCCTCTAGGAGGCGCCATATTGCATTTAATGTGACATCACATAGCATATAACCAGCCGACGACCAAGACGCTTCCAATGATACCTAATTTGTCAAATTATGATCGGTAGTTTAGAAGTTATGAGGTAACAGATGAACATACATACCGATTAAAATCATAACCGTTCTTTTTGCTTCGCCGTAAAAAAAATGAACCACAATCAACACAGAAAAAAACAGAAAACAAAAAAAAAAAAAAAAAAAAAAAAAAAAAAAAAAAAAAAAAAAAAAAAAACACAGAAATCAATATCAAATTCCTTTATTAGCTATTAAAGTAATTTGACACGCCGATGAGCATTCACATGTACCATTAGGTGAGAATCGTGCAAAACATGCCAATATCTGTGATCTCTAGGTTCATTTCAGCATACACTGAAATTCAGACAGTTTAGCTTCACTACACATTGACTCAATTCCTACTGTGTTCTGCTCGCAATTGAAGCACTGTTAAATTCAGTTTATTTTATCGTGAAACTGACCTCCGACCGATAATTACCGTTGATTGGTTTTTCTGTGTTGTGAGTGCCAATTGCCAATAAATTAAACAAACAGTCGAGCTTCAAATGTATCCCTGCAAGCGAACAAATATGAGGTAGTTTAGTGTGTGGTGCAGCTAATAGATTTTAGTTTTTTAAACGATTGTTTTTGGCCAAGTTTTTATGTAACTTGTTTATTTGGAAGTGGGTTCCACTCGACGCTCGGCACCGGTCACGGACGGTTGTGTGCTTGCGCTCTCCCGTTCATGACTCATTGCACTGAGTCATATTTCCGTTGCGTTTCGTAACGATTTTCGTAGTCGCCCGACTACACCCGATCTCCGATCGGGCATAGATCCACCAAAAAGGCCTTTTTCAAGGCTATCTTATTTCTTTAACAAGAATTCTCGTCTGTAAATTCACTAGGCCCCTTTCGGGCAAAAACACAGTTTCGTGGTCACTCGGTGGATACCATACGGTGCCAACGAAACCGAGTGGGGTGTTGACTCAACACACCCGCCGATCCCCTTCCTTCAGGGTAAGGCAGTGAATTGGCCGGGTCCCAGTGTTTGGCCTTGGGGGATCTCCTAGTCAACACGTGGTGACAGTTTTGCCTCCACAGCGACTCACCTAGCGTGGTCGGGTATCTTCATACCCTTCACACTAGACTGGATAGGACCCCGTTGCACATTAAGATAGCCAACGGGCCAAATCAAGCTTAGGGCTCACCGATAGGCACTCATCCTCCCTGTCTTACCCGACAGGGAGGGATTGTACACATCCCCGGCATTCCCACCGGGGAGATAGGCATAGTTAGGCTATTCCCTCCCCCCCCGCCATTATGGCTGCCCAAGTAGTCAACCTCGAGCTTCTCTCGAAACAGCTAGTCCAGCTCCTCGAAGTTATCTTCGAAACGGAGCCTTCCCTCCACGGGAAATATGGGGATCGTCTCTCCAGCCTCTTGAGCATTTCAAGAGGCGAAAACCCCCCCCGTGATAACAGCGTCGCTACTTTCAGCGACGCTCTCGATACCCCTCCGACCGTAGAGTCGCCCAGACCCAGACCAGATGTCACAAGGGTGGCACCCTGATCTATTATAGAAAGCAGCTTCACTGCATCCCACTAGACCCTCCCCCCCTCTCGGTATTAGAAGTCTCCGCCTGCCATCTAGGCATGTCAGGTCACGAGCCGATCACTCTCGTATCGGTCTATAATCCCCCCGGTAACACCGCGGGGCAGTACCATTACCAACGCCTCTCAAACGACCTCTCGATTCTACTCGCTATGAGTAACTCGCTCATTATAGCGGGCGATCTAAATGCCAAACATCCCTCTTGGAATAGTTCGGTAAACAATCTCAGAGGTCAACACCTGTTCGACCTCTCAAACTCCCTGACCTTTGACGTCATCGCTCCCATGACTCCCACTCATTTCTCGCTCATAAATCCCAATCATGCCCCCGATATCTTAGACGTGGCGCTCCTTAAGAACGTCAACTTAAAGTTAGATTCGATAGAAACGGTACAAGAGCTAGACTCTGATCACCGCCCGGTAGTCATGAGACTATACCCCCGCATAGGTCTTTCCGACCCGAACGCCCCCCCTATCACTAAGAGGATCACGGACTGGAAGAAAGTAAGCACACAGCTGAAATCCAACACGTCCCCTCAACTAGACTCTATCCCCGACCTTTTCGACTCGGTCGCCGACACCACGGCCGCGATCGACTCACTCACTAATCACGTACAAACCGTCCTGAACGATTGTTCAAGGGAAGTTCCAGCGACGGATGACCGTCGCTGGAGCTTGCCGGACGACGTGCGTGCATTACTGACTGAGAAGAACGCGGCCATACGTGCCTACGATAGCTTTCCCTGTAACGCCAACAAAGCCCATATGCGCTATTTACAGAGATCTGTAAAGACACGTATAGCGGAGCTGCGGGACGCGAGCTGGGGAAAGTTACTCGGCGAACTAGAGCCCACCCATCAGGCCTTCTGGGAGCTCCAGAGGAAACTCAGGTCTCCCCAGGTCTCAGCCATGCTCCCCTGACCCGTCCCGATAAATCCATTGCATTCGACGAAGCCGAAAAGGCTGAATGCCTTGCAGACAGCCTCGAGGCCCAATGCACTCCCAGTTCCCTACCTGTAGACAAAGCTCACCTGAAAAAGGTCGACGCCAAAGTCGAACGTAGAGCCTCCCTCCCTCCCGTCGACGACCCTGAGTGTCCACTGCCCCCCGTCCTCCCGGACGAGGTGCACGACATCATCAAAGGTCTTAAAGTCCGTAAAGCCCCCGGTTCAGATGGCATCACCAATAGGGTGATCCAACTATTTCCTGCCCACCTAATAATGCTTTTGACCACCATCTTCAATGGTGCCTTAAGCAACAATATCTTCCCCCAGTCATGGAAAGAGGCCACGGTTATCGGTATCCCAAAGCCCGGCAAGCCCAAAACCGAGGCCTCTAGCTACCATCAGTCTGCTCAAGGTTCTCGGAAAAATCTATGAGAGGCTTATTTATAAGCGCCTCAGAGATTTCGCCGAGACCAAAGGCCTCATCCCCAACGAACAGTTCGGCTTTCGAACTGAGCACTCTAGCGTGCATCAGGCCCACCGCATCGTAGAATCCATAAGCGCTGGTTTCCAACGCGGGACTATGACCGGTGCAGTATTCTTCGACGTAGCGAAAGCGTTCGATAAAGTCTGGCACAACGGCTTAATATACAAGCTGTACCAACTCGGCGTGCCAGATCGTCTCGTACTCATCTTACGAGACTTTTTATCGAATCGCGTCTTCCGTTATCGCATCGAAGGAGCGTTATCCACTCCCCGTCCCATCCGCGCAGGTGTCCCTCAGGGCTCTGTGGTGTCCCCCCTCATTTTCACGCTATACACAAGCGATATCCCTAAAGGATGTGGTAGGTCGCAGTTGGGTCTGTTCGCAGACGACACTGCCATCTACTTCAGCTCTAGATCCCCCGACATCATTCCTAAATCTCCAACGCGCAGTCAATAGACTGGCAGCTTGGTTTACAAAATGGCGGATAGAAGTCAACCCCGATAAAAGCCAAGCGGCTCTCTTTACGAAGCCGCGTTCAAGGCTCAAAAACCCCCTCCCTCGACCAATCACCATGTTCGGCAAGCCGATCCCTTGGGAGAAGCGAGCTAAATATCTCGGTGTCGTTCTAGACCATCATTTGACCTTCGCAGAGCACATAAAGATGGTTCGTTCGCGAGCCTCTTTCGCTCTCGGTAGACTCTTTTACCTGGTGAATGCACGTAGCAAATTGTCACTTAGGTGCAAATTGCGCGTTTACACGGCGTGCATTCGACCGATCATGACCTATGCGGGTGCCGTCTTCGCTCATGCGAAACCCCGTCATATCCATAGGATGCAAACAGTCCAAAATAAATTCCTCCGTAGGGCCACAGGTTCCCCCTGGTTCGTCAGGAACGAGGCACTCCACCTCGACCTAAAGATTCCCACAATCCACCAGTTTCTAAAACGCCTTTCCAAGCGTTTCTTTGAGTCCGCGGCCAAACATCGCAACCCTCTGGTTGTCGAGGTCGCCAGTTATATCCCGAGTAGAATCAGCCATGTTCGCCGTCCAAGGCATATCCTCGTAGATCCCGATGACCCCATAACCCTCCTCCAGGAGAGCAATAGGGAAACAAGTACAGTGTACAAACACAGACGCCTCCCGTCATACCGACCTCGCCGCCGAGGTCCTTTGCGATCTCGACCGCCGCGCCCCCGAGTAAAATCGCAACCCTCTGGTTGTCGAGGCCGCCAGTTATATCCCGAGTAGAATCAGCCATGTTCGCCGTCCAAGGCATATCCTCGTAGATCCCGATGACCCCATAACCCTCCTCCAGGAGAGCAATAGGGAAACAAGTACAGTGTACAAACACAGACGCCTCCCGTCATACCGACCTCGCCGCCGAGGTCGGTATGAAAAAAAAAAAGAAGTGGGTTTACATAAACACAGTCTACGGAGCCATCTGATGAGTCGAATCTATTTTAGTAGTGGCATGGTAAACGGTTTACAAGACGGTTTAATTTAAATACCTAGGTCATTTGGTCACCACTGACCTGAAAGACAATTCTGATATTGAAAGGGAACGGAGGGTTCTGTCCGTGCGTGCGAATATGTTAGCCCGCAGGTTTGCACGTTGTACTGCAGACGTAAAGGTAACGCTCTTTAGAGTATTCTGTACCACCTTCTACACATGCAGCTTGTAGGAGATGTATTCGCGAGCATCGTACGGAGCCCTTCGTGTCCAATTTAATAATGCGTTCAGAAAACTGATGGGGCTGCCATGGCGTTGCAGTGCGTCAGGGATGTTTGCGGCGGCGCGTGTAGAATGTTTTTATACTATAATGCGCAAGCACGCTGCATCAATGGTGGCACGAGTCATGGCCAGCCCCAATAGGGTTCTGAAAATGATAGCTGACAGAGTGGACTGTCCTTTTATAATTCACTGTTGTCAGTTACATGTGTCACCGTATTGTGTTGTTTACTAACACGTAGTTCTAGGGATATTGTTACTAACCCTCTATGAGTCTTGGCTCGAAATAAAGTATTTAATTTAATTTATGTCACAAAGGCATACGCTACTACCTTTTCATCCTCCCCGTTTTAATTATAAATTGGCAACATGGCCAAACATCGAAATTTCTGTGCTATATCCACGTTAAATATTAAGTTCGGAATAAATCCTCTAAATGATTATGAAAACCACATAAAAATTTATTGCAAATGCGGTCATACAGTCAGACAGAAAAACTGACTTGACTGAATTTATAATATATATAGATATAGAAAATATAGAAGCATAGTGTTGTCTGCCAAAGTGCCAAGTCTACAAAACTCAGCCATAGCTATCGGCGTAGCCACTTGATATTTGATTTATCTCATTAGCATTTAGCGGGATACCTTAAGTACCTACAGCGAGACAAGATGGCGCTATTTCTGTCATAACTATCCATCACTCATTTATTACAGTTTGACTTCAAAAGGAAACAAAAAAGATTTCTTTCGAGAAATCAAAGGAAATGAGAATGCTACGTGCTCACGAGATAAATAAATGAAATGTCTGTCATAGTTCTGGATCAAAGTCGAAGTCAAAGTCAAATAGATACTTATAAGGCACTTTTGAACGTCAAAAATTAACTATTAAGTAAATAGAATTGATTCTAGTTGCCCTTTTCAAAAGGTAGTTTCATATAGAATAGAATTGGTAAAAAACTCCACGATCGGATTGAGATTTGTTTAACATCATTTCGGTGAAGATACTTAAAAAACGTTGACAAATGAAAACTATTTTGATTGGTCTTGGAAGTTTATTAGTCGATAGACAATAACTGGAAGATCACAGATAAAAACTTAGAGAGTTAACTGACGTAGATACAATCAGAATTGTTTATTTTACTTATTTTCATAGTCTTATGTCATATGGGATTCTTCTTTGGGGAACCTGAACATTAATACTATCTTTGTTCTACAGAAAAGGGCTGTTCGAGCCATTTACAACCTAGGTCCAAGAGATTACTGACAAATGCTTGTACTGACTGAACAGGTCCATTCAAATCTGTGAAGTTCTTTCCTCAAAAGACCATTTTAGACACTAATCTACATGGTCCTCATATGGCCTGACCAAGATTATGTCTGGACTTTAAAAGAGATTGCGACCTCTGAGTTTGTTTCGGCCTTTCTTCTTAGAGTAGTCAGATAGGAAACGCCGACCTCATCTAAGTTATTTTGAATATTTTTAAATTTTAATATGACGTGTAAAAGTGATTCCGATATCTTATTTACAGAATAAACAATTTCATTTCATTTCTAGACTATACGTAGGTATATGTAATATTATGTAATTCAGGGAAAGAATAGCTCACTTTTCTCAAAATTATTAGGAACAATATGGAATTCTTTAATCGATTCATAATGTTTACACAATTTCTAAAGCGTAACGAACTCAGCCAAGAATTTACCAAACACATGGTATAATTATATCGTTCCCTATAAACAATATTTACAGCACATACTGCAACAATATACACACCCGTCTTAGCATTTCTTTGTGCACAATGCCGAAGATTCTAGAACAGCTCTATTATAGTAGAGTCTGAGTCCCGGGCATCGATAAACTCTATAAAGGCTGTATAACGGGTCTATAATAGACGTTCCCTGTGAGATTATCAATTCTTTTGCTGTAGTGTAGAGCAAGCGTAGAACACTTTTATAAGATTATTTTACATTAGTGCTTCATGAACGGGTTAGGAGGGTGTATGAACTAGTATAAGGTATTCTATTTTGAAAAGTTCAAGGGATTATTCAGAAACTACGATCTCACAGTGTACATCATTTGTATGGGATATTTCAACACGATATGATAATAAAAATCATTTATTCCAGATTATACAATACATTTTTGTTAGTTACAAAAACTAATTTATATACCAGTGTTAACATAATGTATACACTGAGCGAGTTCACATAGGTACTAAGAGAGTTCGCTAGGGTAACGTTACACGAATTATGTTTTTAATTTGTAAATCTTGAATGGCATGAATATTTCATGTTGTAAATTATTTCATGAATTGTTAATTAACTACACAACCGAAATGGGACACCGTAATGGTAGCATATACGCAGAGTGTGTGTTCTCTGCGACCAGCGCTCGGTGTGGCAACACGCCGTATTCAGGTTGGTGACAAGTCAATCATCATCCTGAGGATGCCTCGTTGAGAGGTGAAACACGTGTCGATTTCTTACAGGGTTTTTTATGGTTTTTTAGGAATACTTAAGCGGAACATGTTACTAAATTATATCAACGTCTATTGTATTTTATAATGGATTTCTGTAAGGTCACACCTGAATCAATTAACTATCTTAACACGTGTCTACAATACTACAAAAACCACCAATTTAAAAAGAATACCCCACGGAATTCTAACTCTAATATTTCCCTCACACATATGCCTAAACCCCTTTTAACATAATGCATCAATAATGTTTAAAATCCCCAAGCTGCCTGTGATAGATCGCTTACGTGCGACATTAGACCCTTCGTTTATCTCCGTTACCCTTCTTTTATTCTAGAATGTTCAAAGACTTTTAAAAGCGTTTTACATTACTTAGTATTTGTTTTGTAGATTGCTTTGTCAGTGGAAGTAGGATATTTGTTGCTACTACTAACATTTAAGTAATGAGGTTTTTAAAACATACTTGCACACATACAAACTTGGTACACTTTTAGCATTATTTAACAAACTATTTAATAAAATAACGTCTTTAGACTTCTTGAAGACACTTTAGACTTCTTGAAGACACTTTCTGGTTTCGAAGCTCAAAACGAACTGATTTAGAAGCTAAGCGACGCTCCAAACGTCATGTTTCCAATTCTGTTCCGTTAAAAAACCAGTACTTTTTCGGACCTGTCAAATGAGATACTTTTAACACTGATACAAAAATCATTTGAGGCGAATCACATACTTTTAATTTTATATTTAGTATTTAAAATCAGTAAATCTTTTTAATATTTGGAAATCTTGACATTACGTAATTTTATTTATTATCATACAAAAATTACACATATTATGTACAAGTGTGTAAATAACTTATAACTAATTCGATAGAAATAACAAAATTATATACTAACTTAACTAGAACTTTAGGTAGAATTAAAATGTAAGGATAATTTATTTGGGATTTTAATTATAGATGTTTGAATCGAATTGAGCTCTTCAGCAGCTCTGGGAAGTTTGGCACTATTTACCCACAGCTAAAAACATTAGACAAAACACAAATGTTTACTGTTCAGTAAACGTGTGTGTTTTTGTCGTCGTTCAATTCCGTTCACTATTAAATAGTTTTTACAAAGGAGGTTCCAAATGATTTTTTAATTAACTGGCCTTTTTAGGTGAAAATAAAATGACAGTAACCATTTTACCCACGAAAAAAATAAAAATAAAAAGAAAATCTTAATGGCATCTAACAATTATTTTGAAGGCGGATGGCCAGTGATTGTCACGTATCGCTATCTTTTGAATTAAAGAGGTTACATACGTAGATAAGAAAGTTGTAAAAAATAATAAGATGACAGACAAATTCGACTAGAGTTCGCGTCACAAAAGAAGGCCCGCGGAAAATAAAATTGTGGAACTACATTTTTTTTAATGCAATGTGATGCAATGACATCGACTAGCTTGCCACATATTAGTGATCAGTGACATGGACACTAGCGCGAGCGCCACTGAATGGGCGAGTGGTGGCACGGACTCTAGACCAGCTGTTGCTAGCTAGTAAACAAAATACACTTTGCAAAAAAAAAACAAGACTTCCAAAAAAACACTACAAAATGAAAAAGGGTAGTATTTAAAAGCAAATTAAAAAAAATTGTATCCAAAAACAATCCGAATTCCAATCAAATTTACTGATTACACAGCAAAATACTTAACTCAAAATAAAATTATATAAGCAACAATATGTTATCTTCTATATATTCTAGTCGTTTATGGAACTCGTCGGCCGCTGCCGCGGCACCGCTCGCTTCGCTCGCTCGGCTCGTACGTAGGGGGTCACAGTTCTAACCTAACCTAACTTTTTTTTGCGAGTAAATATATTTAACATAGTCTAACTAGTTCTGTTCCGGGTACTTAGTACTTGATTTTTGAGATGCTTATTAGGATATATGTTACACGGACAGAGAAATTGCTATGAGTGTGAGTATTATGTATGTACGCTCTGGTTAATTTGCTGTGCAGTCAGTATTTAGGTATGATGATTGTCGCATTTTAGTACCTACCTGATGTACTGTTGATATATATTTTCAAATTATCTGCCTGTACTAGTTTTGATAAACAATTAGTTTATTTGTAGTGAAAAAAATTATTTGATGTAAAAAAATATATAAATGATGGAAATAAATTGATATGTGATTATTTATTTGATGTCATCATCTGCCTAGCCTTTTCCCAACTATGTTGGGGTCGGCTTCCAGTCTAACCGGATGCAGCTGAATACCAGTATTTTACATGGAGCGACTGCCTATCTGACCTCCACAACCTAGAGACTAGGTAACACGGTACCCCTTGGTAAGACTGGTTGTCAGACTTTTTGGGCTTCTAACTACCCGTAACGACTGTCAAAGATCTACAAATGACAGCCGGGACCAACGGCTTAACGTGCTTTCCGAGGCACGGAGGGGACTTGGTATGTAAAGATGGTCACCCATCCACGGACCAACCGCGGCAAGCGTAGCTTAACCTGATCGATCGACCCGTGCAGCTGTTATTACTTAGCCACAAGCCCCTCAAAAAAAATATATAAATGATGGAAATAAATTGATATGTGATTATTTATTTGATGTGCGATTAATAAAATCCCAATAAAAAATAACTATTATTTCGGAATGCAGTGTCTTCGGTTGTCAATATTCGTTTTTGGCCACCAACTTCCGAAATTAAATTTATTTTTCACTTTGTAGTGTTTTTTTTGGATGTCGGTTGTTTTTTTTAAGAAAAAGTTTTAATTTTTACCCGACTACGGCAAAGCCAAAAGGAAGGGTTATGATTTTAGCAGTCTATGTATGTATGTTTGTATGTTTATATGTTTGTATGTATGTATGTATGTTTGCTTTTACGTGTGTTCCACCATAGCGCCTAAACTACTGAACCGATTTTGATGAATGAGGTATCAATAGATTTGTAATAATAGTCCGGGTGACATAGGCTATATAAATTTTCCCTAAGTTTAATATGGTGGATTTTACACGTAAATTTCTAACCTCGAAAAAAATTAAAATGATATGATCATGACATGTTTGGTGCCAAAAGAAAGGTCTTGACGAGCACATTACAAATATGTAAATAATGTTATACTTTCAAAGTAAATAAATATGTTTAAATTGTTAACAACAAGCAAAAGTGAGACGTTGTATCGCAAGATGATACCAACGTGCAGTTAATCAAATCTTAATAAATAGTAACGGTTTGTATGTAATTCCATCCTCAATTCCTCTATGAAGAAAAACAAGTACACACGGCTACACATCATGCTATACATTTCCAGTTTAAGCTGATCTGGCATTGTAAAGGATTTCCGTACAATGCGAGGTCAGCTAATACTGGAAATTTATAGCTTGATGTGTAGCACTGTGTACAACGAAATATTAATATTTATACACGGGGCACTCAGAAAATTTTGCGATAGGTAATAAAAAAAAATATACTACAGGTTATATTTTACTTATTAAATCTTTTCAAATAACTCTCCATTGGCGTCTATACACAGTTTCATGCGTCTTAACCAATTTTCATTACACATTTTCCAGTCCACATCAGACACCTCTTTAATCCCTGTTTTCCCTTGAGTTGATTTTTTATTTTGGGGAACAAAAATGACAAATCCATGATTCATCACCCGTAATGAAATCGTAAACGCACCGAGACCAGCCTGCTTCAAATTTTGCTATCATGTCTCGGCACCATTCTACCCGAACCTCCTTCTGCGTTAGATTGTGTGGTAACCAGCGGGAAACTAACTTCTTTACCTGAAGATGTCCATGTAGAATTTCATGTAGGTACACTTCTCGATCCAATCTGTAGTATATGCTGAATCTCTTCATATGTAATTCGCCTATTCACTTAAATTTAATTTTTCACAGCCAGCACGTTTTGGCCACTTCTTTCTTCGTCCGCCAAAGTTACTTGACCACGCTTAAATTCGTTGAACCAGCGGAAAACAGTCGCTTTAGAAGGGCTTTTGTCTATGAACATCATTCGAAGTCTTTCAAATGATTCTTCTGGTTTTAGTCGACATTTGAAATTATACAAAATCATCGCGCGAAAATGTTCTCGTTGTAAATTCAATTTTCAGTGAGACAGACTATTTTGATTTTGCTCGTAAAAAAATGTGGCGGGAATTTCGACTTTGGAATATTGTGTTTTATTTTTTAAATAAATAGTCATAGTTTTAATTAATCGACATCAAAACTAGCCAGTGTCCCATAGACAAAAACTGTTAGTCGCAAAACTTTCTGAGTATGGTGTTGGCGCCGAAATAAATCGCGCTATGGTTTCGTCTAAAGCACTATGCACTGCTATTGGAATTTAAAATAGGTTAATTTCTGACCTATTGAATTACTCTTATTTACGTTGTTGTGACGTTTAGCAAGTGTGAAACGGAAAAGTATAAAATAAAAAATAAAGTTTAATAAAAAACTGTAACCCGACCACGGGAAAATAAAAATTATCTAAAAAGTACGAAACAAGCAAATATTTCAGACAGAAATCAAGACATAGGTACAAAAATGGTTAAGGTAAAGCCGTCGTCGCATGCCATTATAATTTTGTAGGTGTTCCTGGCACCCACATGGTATACAGGCATGCGACGACGGCTTTACCTTGACCATTTTTGTACCTATGTCTTGATTTCTGTCTGAAATATTTGCTTGTTTCGTACTTTTTAGATAATTTTTATTTTCCCGTGGTCGGGTTACAGTTTTTTATTAAATTTTATTTTTTATTCACTTTTTAGTTGTGGTACCTATCCTACACCGAACTAATTCGAACTACCTGCTATACAAATAACAGTGACAGGAAGTTATTATAACATCATCCGCATAGACTAAGTGGGAAAAATACGTATTATCGAAGCTAACTGAAAACCTACCATAGCAAAGTTAATACAATTTAAATGGGACCACCGCGCAAGCTTCTTCTTACAAATGAAAAATAATTTTCAAAATTACATAAAAATTTTGTACAAAAATCTGCAAAATGTAGAATATAACATCAGTTTATCCACCTTTCTTTACCTTTCGTACCCAGATCAACCTATTTCTGGCATAAAGAGAACCATGCATGTGTTGAGTTAGTTATTAAAACGCCTCCTCATTCAAAAAGCCTTTAACAAAGTTGCTTCGTACTTCTTTATTTAACTTTAGACTTGTCTAAATTCAGTCTGACTACACAGTCTACGCTTTTAGCTAGATTAAAATTCTTTCCTTCAATATTACTCAGACGGATTCCGGAGTGGTGTACTGTTTTATTGCTGTGGCAGATTATCGTTTACTCTGTTGTCGTATTAATAGGAAACCATGGATACATGTCATTAACTTGCTAGTTACTGGATTCGGTAGCGATGTTATGTAATGTGCGGTGTTAGGTATGTGGTTGTGGTTCATGATAATTGTCACAAAAATACAAAACATAAGTATTCGATAGAAGGCTTAACCTGGCCGTCATTTGAATGCGTATCAGATAAGTAAAATGGCGTCTGAACCTACATAATTAAAAAAACGATGCGATACGATACGATGCGTTATTAAAAAAACATGCAAGACAATTTGTCTCCTTTCGTTGTACATTAACTCACTAACTGCAGTGCAGTGTGCAAAAGCTTCAATACCTACTTCTGAAATGTTTCTTAAAAAAAAAAACGTGTGTGGTCTGGGGACTCCGTCAGGAACGAAGTTCTTTATCATTTAAAACAAAAAAAACTTTTTTGCAGCCGTCATCTTGGATTTACATTTTGACCAAATTCACACTTTCGCTCTCTCTCCGGCATGCAGTGTACTTGGACCGATGTGTACAATTTTATCTCACGACACTGTAATCACTTCACTCTGTTCTTTTGTTTTTTTTTCTATCGGTGTCTTACTCTCTCTTTCTTTCTCTTTGAATTAGAAGAAGACAGTCGCAAGTATTAAGTCTTTTTAGCGTGATGATTTTTCAAAGTTTACAAGCCGCGTAATAGAACTTCGTTCCAATTAAAATCTTTATGATGCCCACTCCAATGATCATTCAGTAAGCCTAGAAGATACACACAAGTTAATAATAATAGTAATTCCGGGGCCTACATGGGCCCGATGTAGATTTACTAGCGTCCGTAATCTGGCTGCGTTTTGGTAACTTATTTGGGGAAACCGAAGGTTTTTTCTATGCAATTATGGGCGAAGTTATAATGACGAACAATTACCGGAGATTCATTGTGCAGGACGGCACGGGAGAATCAAGGCGACACATTATCTCCGGGTGTTCTCGTCTAGCTAACGAAGAGTACTTGCATAGACACAACCTTGTAGCCAGGATTATCCATCAGCAACTTGCTCTGAAATACAGTCTTGTGGAATTTGTTGCCAGTAAGCCTGATATAGTGGTGGTGGATCGAGGAGAGCGGCGCGCAATGATTGTTGACATAACGGTCCCGCATGCCGAGAAAGATAAACAGCTCAAGTATCTTGAATTGGTTCGCGAGGTTGTCGACTTGTGGGATGTGGATTCAGCAATCATTGTGCCGATAGTCGTATCAGCGAATGACTTAATTGCCAAGAGCCTCGACGAACACCTCAGGAGGCTCTCGTTGGGCAGCTGGATTAAGGGATTGATTCAGAAAGCGGTACTTCTGGACACGGCTCGCATTGTTAGGAGGTTCCTCTCTATGGAGCCCTGACCGCCATAGCTTGGACCCTGTTCTCGATAACGGTGGGCTACGATTTTTTATATTTTTAAATATTTTTTATAAAAATATTTAAAAAATTATTTAATATGTATAAAAATTAATAAACGGAATAATAATAAACCCAATAATTTCCAACAACCTTAAAAAACAAATTTATTTAGAATCGAGTGTTTTATAAAAATGACATGCAGAATTATTTAAATATTCATTTCTTAGTTTTCTCATGTTAGAACCCCAGTCTAGGTATAGGTCTCCTCCAGTTTACTCCAAATCCCTCTGTCCCTTGCTTTTATTCGCCATTTTTTTCCTGCTGTGGCTATAATGTCCTTAACCTAGATGTCCTCTTCTTCTTTTACAAATTGGTCCTTCCCATATTATTGTTTCTAGTGTCCATCATTTGTCTCTGTATCTTGCTAGGTGCCCTGCCCAACGCCACTTTAGTGTTAAAGCGTAATGCAGAGCATCTATGAGCTTTGTCTTTCTTCTTATGTATTCGCTTCTTATTCCGTGTATTCTCCTTATTTTCAATATACTTCTTTCCATCGCTTTCTAACAAATCGCTAGTTTAGCCTTTATTTTGGTGTTGTATGTCCAAGTTTGGCAACCGTATGTGAGAGTCGGTAAAATGCAGATGTCTATTACGGTCTTTTTGAGGTGAAGGGGGAAAGCGCCTTTTAGAATTTCTTTTATGGACCAGAATTTTTTCTAACTTATGTTCACTCGGCGTTCAACCTCTTCTTTTGCATTACTGACTCCAAATGTTATGTTTCCCTAGGTATATGTAGTTGTTTGCGTATTCTAACGGCTTACCATGCAGGATTATTGTATTAGAGTTGCTGTTTGTCATTACTTTCGTTTTTTCTTGGTTTATTTCGAGACCTACTTTTTGACTTTCTTCACTTAGTGAGCACAAAATTTTTTTGAGTTGCTTGCTTGTTTCAGCGAAGAGAACAATGTCGTTGGCAAACCTACCTCAGGTGTGTCAGTTGCCTCCCATTTACTCTGATACCATCTGACTGCCAGTTTAGATGATCGAAGATAAGTTGTAGTACTACTATTAAAAGTTTGAGCGATCCTGTCTACCCTGCGAGAGGATCGCCCTGTCTCACTCCTCTGCAGATTGGTGTATTCGGGCCACGTTTTTCCATTTTGACTCTGCTGGAATTGCCATCATATTATATGTTTCACGCATGAATGTAAATCTATTATACAAAAATATCTTCTTAATTTAAATTACAATGATACGGAATCCTTACTTATAATTTCTAAATAACATCTCTGTTCTATCTGCAGTAAATCAAGAGCAATTAAAGCTCAGTTATCCATAACCACGCATACATTTATATACATACTCCTACAAACACAGATGAGCGCAACCGTACTCTCATTCATCGCACACACAACACACACACACACACAAAACATACACGCACGAACACACTCACAACACACACACCCACTCACCCAAACACAAACAATATAATTATAAATTAACTACACCTCTAGTTGTAATTTGTAATTGGTACCAACTTACTCGCCGCGGGAGGAAGACCTGGAGTCCTGAAATACAGGGCTGCCCTAGTTTAGGCTCCAGTCCACTCCATTTATTTGATGTACCTATACTGTGTTTAAATTAGTGTGGAAAATAAATGAATTTTTACTTTTTTTTTTACTTTACTTTTATGTTTTGTAGTTTTTTTTTCATGAATGTGGAATTTTTCCAGGGTTTCCCATATAGAGTTGTGTAAAATCGTGTCGAATGCTTTAGCCGTAGTCTATGTAGGCTACGTAAAGTGGTCTATTGAACTCTTTTTATTTCTCTATTACTTGTTGTATAACATGTATGTTATCCGTTGTAGAAAAACTAAAGCGGAAGCCTGCTTGTTCTATCGGCTGTTGTTCTTCGATTTTTGGACTCAATCTGTTTTGTATAACTGACGTAAATAGTTTGTACACACTCGAAAGAAGGCTAATAGGTCTATAGTTGCCTATATCTTTTGGGTCCCCTTCTTGTAGAGTAGAATTATATCGAATCTCTTTCACTGTTCTGGCACCTGGCTTATGTCTAAAACTTTCTTGAATAAGTAAGTAAGTAGACGAGCTAGCAGAGCAAACCAGTCTTTAGAACTTCATTTTGTATACCAACGGGTCAGAGACTTTTGTCGTTTTTAATCCTCTGAAAATTTTTGGTAACTTCCATGACTTACAGGTGTTATATCGTCGTTGTCAGAGATTATTTCGCAGTTTTCGTGAATTGTAGTAGAATAGGAAGGACTTGAATTCGACGAGGTGTTGTTTTTCTTTTCATAAAGTAGTCTGAAGAATTCTGTAGCACAATTTATGATATCCTTTCTGGTTTTGACCTCTTTAGTTTTTGGTATTAGGTTTCGGATCCAATTTTTGTGTGTTGTTAGTGGTTTGTATGGTCTTTTGGTACTCCTATATATTTGTAAGTTGTTTTCTATTATTTTGTTTCTATAGTTTTGGTAGTCCTTTTTGATGGCTTTGCTTGTTGTTGTATATAGCGTGCTTAGTTCATTTTTCATTTCCTTAGGTTTATTTTTATGAGTTCTGTTCGTCTTGTTAACATATCCCGTGAATGTTTACTGAGAAATTTACCAACGGTATCTACGTTTACGTCGTTTCTCTTTGGTGTCATACTCTTGTTGATGATATTCTCTAAAGCATCTTAGAATATTTGAACGTCGTCGTCATTGTCTTGCGTATTCAATGCATGTATGTTTTGTTCTAAATCTTTCACAAAATAGTTGATATTATCTGCTGTTTTAGTGACGTTGGTTACATTTTAAAGGATGCCCTACTTTCGTTTGTTTTTCTAATAGGTACGTAGTTCTGATAAAGTGATGGTCTGATCTAAATCCTAAACCATGGAGAATTTCTATGTTACTTATATTTTTGGGTTCATTTAACAAGATGAGATCAACCTCGGTTTTAGTTTTTTCATCAAGAGAGAGTCATATCCATTTGCGGTTGTATCTCGTTTTAAAATAGGTATTCATAATGGACAGTTTGTGATCTAAGGCGTATTGTACGAGTTTTTCTCCTTTCTCACTTCTTGTTCCCACGGCTAAGTTTTCTTTCGCTTTTGTTTGGCCAACTTGAGCACCAAAGTCACCGATAGCAAGAATATTTTCTCCTGCTTTATTTTGTGCTGCTTCCATTGTTTCATAGAAAGAGTTAAAATCTTTTTCTGGTGCTCTCTCAGTTGGGGCATATGCTTGTATAATAGAAATTTGTTTGTTGTTGTACTTCATTTGCAGCAGAGTGACTCGTTCGGATAAACCTGAGAAGTTTAATTTCTTGTTCTAGTGCTCTTTTTTCAAAGAAGAAGATTTTTTAATTAAGAAGTCCACTCCATGTACGCCTGGCATTTCTCCTTTGTAGCAAAATATATAATCATCATGTTCTTCGATGTTGCAGTCCATTCGCCTTACTTCTGCTAGGCCGAGTATATTAATTTCTATTTTCTGTAGTGAGTGTATCAGTTCTATAATATCTTTTCTCTGATCCTAAGGATCTTACATTGAATGTTCCGATTTTGAGGGATATTATTTGTTTCTTTAGTGTAATCTGGAGGGTTATGGTTATTTTCCCCCACGGGGACAGCCGGCTTGGTAGGTTTATTTGAGGTTATATGTGGTAAGTTATTTTGAGTATTATAGTTTTTCCGGTTGTTGGTGTTTTTTAATTTCCAACTACAATTTGTTTCTTTAAGTGAATTACTTCTGGGGCGATACAGAAGAACAAACGCGTTCTTTGCAGCAGTTTTCTTGGGACCTGCCAAAGATGGATGGTTCTTTTGTTCTGTTTATTTCTTCGTGTGGCTTTGTTTTTGTTATACTAACAATAGCTTTATAAGGTTTTTTGTATTACTAACAGTATATGGACTACGTCTGAAATAAATGTTTTGAATTGAATTAGGGAAGAAGAAGGACACACCCACGTTATTCATTCGTAAACCATCATTAATAATTACATCGAAACAAATCAATAGAAATTGGGCTGAGCAGTCAATGTTCTGCACCGATGCAGTGGAGCCGCCAGCAGTTATATGTTCCAATCATTTGTGGTTCACTGCCGCAGAGTAATGAGCAAACGGAGTGATATTATATTGGCCAATGAACCATCATTTATAAATTCTAGTCACATGCAGCGCAAAACAGTCAGTAGTTACAAAATTTCTGTAAACTACTTTCTAACAAATCTAACTAAATACTCGTATAAGTAATGTAGCAGGACGGATTGTATTGATTACAATAGTTTATTTTCTACAGGGTCAAATTAAACTACCTAGTGAAACCCTACAGACGTAATGGGTACATGCACACAGTCTGCGATACCCATCACTTCTGTTAAGCTTACTAATAAATAACTGATTTTTTAAACTGATATTCATATTTCAAGTGACCCACAAAAACAATAATCGAATTAATTTATTTTTTGTTTTGTCATGTTTAGATATCGATACCCATCACGTTTGCGGAGTTTCGCTAATTTAATTTGATTGACCTTGTATATAAGTACCTCATAAAACTGGTGAGCCTTATGCTTTAAAGAATAGACTTGGGGCTGTCTTCTTGTATTGCGGGAGGTCACACATTTTAGTCGTGTATTGTCCAAATATTTTTCCAACGTTTGCGATAACTTGAGACCCACAATTTCTATCGAACTCCATTCCTACTACGGACTACATTAGAGTACTAGCACTCCATTTACTTTTACTTCCGTGTCCAACCGAAGCCGGGTGCGATTTATGTGCAGTACCGGTGGTCATGCCGAACCGAACCACAAGTTCGTGGTCAGGTACAGTGGGTGAGTGCAATTGAGATTTTTAATTAAATGTTTGATTGTGTTGGTTATAGAATTTAATTAAAACTTTCTTTAGAACTTTTTGTTTTCTATACGTTTGTTGGTCTTTTGTCAACTCTGACTGGTTTGTTTCTTTGGCATGGGAAAGTTCTTATGTTATCTTTGAATAATTGCTTGTCTTGTTGTTTTATCTGCAGTTTTGTGAGGATTTACTTTTATGTGAACATAAAATTATAGTCGAATTTCAATAGTAATTTTATTATAGGTACAAACTAGATAATAGAATCCGAAATGAAGTACTTATTTCAAAATGTATCAGAAGACCCGCGACTGTAAAGCCATAAGGAGTTTCTTGCCTGTTCTTCTCCATAGGAAGTTACTACGCTTTGGAATGGGGAACTATTTTCATCTTTTCAACCGACCGACCCTTTGACAATTCAAAAGTGCCAGTAATTGGTTTAATTGAAATACGAGTAAATGTATTGCGTTTGAGTTTGATAAAAATCACAAATACAGAATTCGCCATTGAAACTTTTTATGAAAAAAGTCATGGAAACACGTGGCAAAATCTATATAGGTACAATCCATTCCACATGTTTATTCTTTTTTTCTCGTCCGTATTCTTATTAAAGCCACGAAAGAGCCGCGAACTGATCAGAAACTCATTTATACAAACATATTTTCATTCTTTTATTTCTATTATCCGCAGTTTATATACGAATCATTGCAAATATAAATATTTCGCCAGTTAAGCGGAGTACACAACTGCACATCTCCCACCCAGGCACTATAAAGTAGATAGGTACAGAAGGCCAGATCCATACAACGTTGATCGGATCCAGCCTGCCCTTGCTGCCCACTCTCAGCGACGTGCAACGCCCGAAGCCGAGTACATACTCCGAAGGGGGTGCTCCCTAGCGTGTAGTCGCTTAATTTATAAATTTTATGACCTGACTGAAGGCCTTAATTTATTAAGGCATCCACAGGTTAGCCCGGTTAAGCAGCCGTCAATCTCCTAGGTTGACCTGCAACATTAAATATATAAAAAAGGATCCAAACAACATGCAAAAACAGGGGCACATAATATAGACGTGTGCGTACGGCAATCTCAAACTGTCTCAAACAATGCCTGTTGCAAGTGCGCTTACACTCGCTGTACGTAAACGCGTGTCTGTGTTCGTGAGTTTTCGATCATTGTATGGAGCCTGCCTTCTATAACTATCTACAATAGTAGGTGGGACCACCTCGTTCGCACATCCTGAATGAATCGCTCGCGTATGCATCCTAGGTGTTTGCATTCTTGGCAATGTGTAACGGGTTCTCGAGTAAGGTTGGTGTTAGAAAGAATGTTTCAGTTTTTATGTGTATGTAACTACTCGTGATTTAAAATTTATGACAGTAAACAATATTACAAAATGCTTTGCACTTTGCTTCCTTATCAAAAGAATTATGAATTAAAAATTACCAGCCTTAAAATAGCTAGCTAATTTTTACTACAGTAAAAGCTAATTTAATTTTTATTCGTGCGGATGCAAGAAAATAATAGTTTACAGGGTAATTTGTCAAACATTACTACAAGCATATATTTGTGTATGAAGCGAAGCACATACGATGTAATATTACTCGACCTTGTCCGCATTGTGCACCGGAGGCAGCGGCCCAGATGAATTGTTTACGAATATACTGGGTAGCTCGTCAAGGCGTACGTCATGTTTACATTACGAGGCATTCTTGTCCAGTGTATCACTGGCCTTAGTATTCTGTGTTGGGATGTGTTTGGCATAAATAGCTGGACCACTGACTAAAGTTTTGTACCCATATGTTTTATTTGCTAAAAGTCTTATTTAGCACAATTATTTCAAGTTTGTAGGGTTTCTTCTTGTTTCTCGTTAATGTGAATGTTATACCTACTGGTTGTGACTTTACTCCGCGTTTCTTAATGGGGAAAAAGTTTAAATCCTATATACATATATAATATTATAAATGTGAAAGTTTGTGAGGATGGATGGATGGATGTTTGTTACTCAATAATATAACAATAGACGTAGATATATTCAGTAACCGATTCCGCTTAAGCAGAAGCTTTAGCATTTAAGCGGAACAGGTTACTAATAAAAAATAATAAATAAATAAATATATCCACGTCTATTGTATTTTATAATGGATTTCCGCAAGGTCACGCCTGAATCAATTAACTATCTTATGTTTGTTACTCTTTCACGTTAAAACTACTGAACAGATTTTAATGAAATTTGGCACACAGATAGTTTTTAACCTGGACTAACACATGGTACTTTTTATCTCGAGATTCCCACGGAATCGAGACTTATGCAGGTAAAACCGCGGAGCGCAGCTAGTAAGTCATAATTGTGATATCGTTCTCATATCTTTAAATTAATTACCGCCATAAACAAGTCCAATTAACCCCACAATAGTTTTAAAAGGGCTTAATCTAAAGAACCAATTCATTGTTCCCATAAATAGGCTGTCCGTATGCCGCACGAGCATGCCTTGTTCACATGACCCGAATGAATCGTTCACGAATACATTAAGTAGGCTTACATTGCGAGGCATTCTTGGCAAGTGTAGCACTGGCCTTAGCTTGTTCATTATGGTTTGGTTTAGTGTTAGCACTAGCTTGTATTGTTCACAGTGTACGAGCGAATTTAGCCGTTGCTTGAGAGTTTATACCCCGTAGTAGAGTCCGATGATTAAATTTGTTGGTGCCAGAATGCCGTCAAGACCCTTGCAGTGCGATATTACGCATTAGTTTACAGAGGGGTAATATCGCCAACCACGCTCAAGCTATGAAAAATAAACGTAGATTAACTTCAATGTCCAATGGTGATAACGATGATGGGAAAATCTAAAATATATTAGATTGACATAAGCTATCGAAAAGCTTATATACCAATCTTGTTGAAAGTCGTTGTAGGAATACGGAACGATTTGAAAGCTTGTCCTGCCTAGGGTTGCCAGATGGTCGGGATTCGTCTGGATTCTCTCGACATTTTAAATGATCTCCAGACTCCCGACAAAACTCAATATCTCCAGAAAAACAACTTCTCGGAAAGTTCTATCCAAAATGATAATGATAAATAAATAAAATGACAAATTTTTTGGTAGGTAATAGAAATAGAACCTTATTATGGAATGTTTTCGATGTGAGAAAACCCTTTTTTGCGTCGAAGCTGAACAGTTTTTAAAACGAGCTATTCGGAGCTATTCAATACTTGCAAGAACGCTATGATTTTTCTGAGAACTTTTGACATAAAAAAAACTTGGTGTATTGTCTCTAAAAGGTGCAAGGTTTTTATACTAAAGAGAGAAATCGTATGGCCTTTAATTTAATAAAAGCTGGGTTATTATTTAGACTGAACTTTGAAGTATATTGTTTTTTTTCTGAATAGGTACTCCTGAAGGATCCAAATTTTTGGACTCAGTAAAGTCCAATACCAAATACATGTGACAAACCAAAAATTAAGTGTAGGTACTTAAATTAGTAAAGTGTCAAAAGACTTAACATTTTAAGTCTTTTTGTAGCCTATTAAAAATAAATCCCGACAGCAATCCCAAAATCCCGACATTTTCAAGTTATGTCCAGATATTTTGATCTTTCGATCTGGCAACCCTAGTCCTGCCTGTCTTGACTACCACTTGTCTAAGCCCCTTAGTTTACTCCAAAGATATTTAAATATACTTACGAATACTTACGGTAGACGGGGCAAAGCGAACAACATCACAATCTACTAGGTATCGCCTACAGGCCACACCGTCCATTTCTATGTCTTGTGTCAAACGCTCCACATGATGGGTCGCATTGTGTGCACAAGAAAATTATTTTCGACGAAAATATGTCGAATTGTACATTGTGGTATTTCAAACCTTGTATTGACTGGACTTGTCGGAGACGGGTATGTGACTCTCATTATTATCGGCGATATTTTAACTACTGTGGGCGTAGTGTGGGTAGTGTTGGTTAATGCGCAATAGAAAAACAGTTTGCAGTTCAGATCACATTATAATTTACTATCAAATTAATCACACTAGCTAAATTACACACACACTGGGTGCGACGGCGTTTATTAAAATCACCAATTAACACAATGATCACAAATTACAACTATCACAATAACTGAGCACCACGAATCGAGAACAGTTCCGCGACGTCTTGACTCCAATGCGACCAAAGGTTGACTGTCCTCCTCGCCTTGGCCATCAAACATCACGACTCTGTAGAAGCGCGCCTTTTTTAGTGTCGGTAAATCACTCTTGATGTCGCCAGTGGCGCGCTTGCGATTCGTTTCGTGTCCGTACTAATGACCAGATCCGACACGGCCATCCTGCTATGCACACGTCCTCGTGTGTTTATCTGCAACCAAAACTCAACAACAGTGCCTGTTCGACTCGGCCAATTCTGACCGTTTACGGGTTCCAACTTTTGAGATAAGGAAACTTTAATCCTCAACACTTTACAAAATAATACTCCTACTTCTCAATGAACTCAACAAACTTTCGACTAATTATGGCAAAAATCATCAACCAGAGCCAGGTACCATCGTTTTCCACATTAACAATCGTCTTTTCACTAAGAGCCTTAGAAACCCACACACGAGTAAACCACTTTAACGCCATGGCTCTCCAGCCGACTAGCAATCGCATTGCTCTCACACATCCAGCGCATGGATCAAAACTATGGTCTCTCCAGACCCCGACCTCCGCCAGTCCACCTACTGGCACGGTCCCACACAATACGGCCGTTAGAGAACCCTACTCGCGTGGTTCCCATAACTTAGGTTTGCTCATCACCACTGTGATCACATCTACTTCGACTGGTACATGACCTACTGGCATCTTTCTTCACCTAACGTAAACGTGAACTTCTGTAAAGTTTGTTTATTTAATAATATCACATTTCTAACATCGTTTTACTAACTTTCAAAATAACAAAATCAATTTAAAACAATAGCTAAACAATTTAGTTACAAGTCAAATTGTAGGTAGGCATAACAATTAAATAAGCAACATGAAAATCAATCAGAGTCCAGGTACTATTGAGGATTATGTAAATTGATAATTTAAGAATTGACCCAAAGTCATTAACCAATTAACAAAGCTCCGGGTATCTCATTCGCGGTCAACAATCACATGCGCACTTCCCAAAGAAATGCCGAGTCGTCCTTGACTCTACGATCTTGGCTACAAGGCTAGATCCGACCATACCAGCCAGAGCTATCGTGTACCCCGTACACGATACTCTGGTACGGTCTCCTATACGGTCTTGGCTACCAGGCTAGACCCGACCATACCAGCCAGAGCTATCGCCCACCAAATTCCCACGGTCTAGCAAGTAGATGCCGATTTCTAACGGGCTATGACTACGATACTCTGGTACGGTCTCCGACCCAACGAATCGAGAACCCGTGCATCTCACACGAACAATTCAATTCAACTCTACTTTCACTATCCCGTTTTCTTCAAAATCCTCAATAGACCCTCGGCCATTTGCCCTTGGCCCCTGGCCCTAGGCCCTTGGCTCTCGGCCCTTTACTTTACGTCAAGCTTAATTTAACTACGCTCTTCGTTTTCCAATAACACGAAACCCCAAACTAACGCAATCTCACGGACTTCATCAACGTCCTATCGTAATAATTTAATTACTTTGCAAGTTAGTGTCGGGGAAGCACACCCCAAAATCAAAACAATTAAAACACAAAAACCTCAAGTTGGTGTTCGCTAATCGTTACGCTACATAAGATTGGTTCTGAGCTGAATACACGTGTTTGACCAATACCAGTCAACGCAACAACGTTATTAACTCGTTTGCCACTTAATTTGGCTACACAACTCTCCTTTACTAACGAGCATTCAACACCAGAATCAGTAACAAAACTATACAGCTCACCTTTTTATTTAACGTGCCTGAGGGTAGTTGTGCAACGACTTCCACTCGCCGTTCACTGCTTGCAACACGTACTCCAGCATCCGACTGGGTGCCACTGTTCGTGCACTGGCGTTCAGCTACATCAGCGTCCAGCTGCATCGGCGCCCAGCTGCACCGGCGTCCGGCTGCACCGACGTCCGGCTACACCGGCGTCCGGCTGCACCGGCGTCCGGCTGCACTGGCGTCCGGCTGCACCGGCGTCCAGCCACACCGGCGTATAGCCACACTGGCGCTCAGTCGCTCGGGCGTACAGCCGCACCGGAGCACAGCCGCACCGGAGCACAGCCGCACCGGAGCACAGCTGCACCGGAGCACAGCCGCACCGGCGCACAGCCGCAACGGAGCACAGCCGCACCGGCGCACAGGCGCACCGGCGCACAGCCGCACCGGCGTACAGCCGCACTGGAGCACAGCCGCACCGGAGCACAGCCGCACTGGCGCTCAGCCGCACCGGCGTACAGCCGCACCGGCTCCCACTCGTGCATCCGCGTTTCCAGTTCCACCCCCAAATGGACACCATCTCGTGCCAGGGTCGCCAGCTGGCGCCCCGTGAGGACGCTTCACCATCGCGAAACACCACCTGAAAATGAAGCAGAGAAGAAAAGAAAAGAAGCACGAAGGGCTTTGCCGACGGCTGCGGGGCTGCTTGGCTCGATACTGAAGACGTCATAGATCTTCCTCTGCTATCAATCGGCTTGGCTTGGCTGTCGCGCACCATGATCACGCATAAACGCTTGCATGTTTTTATTTTAATGTTCAAAAACGGTACTCCAACGGTCATTTTCAACGTTTTTATTTTGCGCCTGAACCAACACGAATCCCACTTATGATGTCGGAGACGGGTAAGTGACTCTCGTTATTTTCAGCGATATTTTAACTACTGTGGGCGTAGTGTGGGTAGTGTTGGTTAATGCGCAATAGAAAAACAGTTTGCAGTTCAGATCACATTATAATTTACTATCAAATTAATAACACTAGCTAAATTACACACACACTGGGTGCGACGGCGTTTATTAAAATCACCAATTAACACAATGATCACAAATTACAACTATCATAATAACTGAGCACCACGAATCGAGAACAGTTCCGCGACGTCTTGACTCCAATGCGACCAAAGGTTGACTGTCCTCCTCGCCTTGGCCATCAAACATCACGACTCTGTAGAAGCGCGCCTTTTTTAGTGTCGGTAAATCACTCTTGATGTCGCCAGTGGCGCGCTTGCGATTCGTTTCGTGTCCGTACTAATGACCAGATCGTATTTTATAATTTACAGAGCATTTAGATAAATTAAATATTTTTTTTAGATACGTAAAACTCTCTTACGGTTGGTAATCAAAGGATGGAGTCGGTAATCGTGTCGTATCGTGCTCGATGACATTTCTTCTGAAAGCTTCTCTATAGTATCTTAAACCTCATTGGTATACTCATATTTAGGCATGTTATTATTTTGTACGGTTGTACATAGGTCTAAATCATAAAAGTTATACAAAAAATTAAATTGTAATATGGCTTGAACATTCTAGACTTTGAATATAACTTCTTGCTCAATATTCTAAACTCAAATACAGACATAAAACTAAGTAGTAATAACTAACCTCCTTGAACCAAATGAGGTCATGATGCGTGCCCTCTGAAATATGTGCGAAGTCACTCGCAGCCCGCATAACGGATGAAGAGGAAAGCCCATTCAAAGAGGTCAGGTTAAAAATGATCATGAACTCCTCCCATGGGCACGACTTATATATGAAATTACTAAGGGAATGGTCATTTCTTTTGAACACCACTGAGTTAAGTCGTGAGGAAACTTGGATTTGGAAACTGAAAGTGAAAATGCTAACTTGCGTTGGTGATCTGCTGGGGAGTTTGTTGCGCCACTTCTTCTTCCCGGCTAAAGCACTAGAAAGTGGTGAAGGGTGGGCGTTTTGGGGGACGCGTCTTATGTAATTTAGTCGTTTGATAAGTGCCGTTTCTCAGCCTAGTTTAAATAAATGACTTGTGATTTAGATTTCGATCAATGCTCATTGCTTTTCTGCTGTACGGATCAATCCATCAGGTTAAGCCTCGCTTGTCGGGGTTGGTCCGTGGATGGGTGACCATCTTTACATTCCGAGACTCCTCCGTGCCTCGGAAAGCACGTTAAGCCGTTGATCCCAGCTGCTGTCATTCGTGAATCTTTGACAGTCGTTATAGGTTGTCAGATGCCTGACAGTATGACAACCAGTCTTATCAAGGATTATCGTATTACCCAGTTACTAGGTTGTGGAGGTCAGATAGGCAGTCGCTTCATGTTACTGGTATTCAGTTACATCCGGTTAGACTAGAAGCAAACCCCAACATAGTTGGGAAAAAGCTAGGCAGATTGATTTCTCATTGCTTTTCTATAAGATAGGATAGTTACAAGCAAGTATTATTATTGGAAGCGAGGAGTGTTGTTTAAAACAACTTTCGTTGCAGATTGGCATTTTAAATATTTTTTCTTATATAACAGTTAAAATAAAACTGACACAGGTCTAGAATAATTATTGCTTAGGTTAACTATTGGAAACTTTTCTGATGTGTGTTCTAAATTGATCTCCTACGAAAGGCATTTTATTTTTATTAATACCGGTGGTGGTAAACCTGTTCCTAGATCAAAACATAAAGCAAACGAAACTTTAAAATTATTTACAAAACTCTTCATCTTCGATATTCTTTACAGCGATAACTTCCATTACATCGATACCGGCGCCAGGAAACTTCCCGCTCATACATTTATTCATGGCCGCAATAAACAGCGGAATATTAACGACGACTTACAACTAACACTGGAGAGCAAGCAAGTTGCTGTAAATAATACAAACTAACACAACCACATACTTACACTATTGTTTTCCTATAGGGGTAGGCAAAAACAAAAGAACGTGCTACCACGAGCTATTTCCTCACTTTAGGCTAAGCGTATGCTGAGACGTAGGTGACGCAGGCCCACGGCAGAGCAGATTTTGTAATGCAAGAATGTACTGAGAACTGCTTACGCTGCGGCGCAGGCACGTGCAACGCAGACATGTGTCTGTCCTGCTCTGCGTCTCGTTGTAGTGCTGCCACAGATTTCTGCGCGACGCGTGCAGGCCGTCCCGTGTTTTTTTTCCACTGATTAATAAATTTTTTGCAATCGTCATTTAGTTTCTACTAGCTAGGACGCGAACATGTCTGTGCAGCTACGTTGCAGCATGCGCTCGCGGCGTATGTCTGCCTCGCCTGCCCTACTCTAAAAAATCTGTATTGGGGGCCTAAGACGGCCACTTTAAGCAATGCCTCTAAAAGCAATTTTCTGAATTCCCAGCAGATCATTAGCAATTCCTATATGGTGACACATATAAGCTGAATCATATTCAATTCAATTTATATCAGAATCAGATTTGGAGTAAATATTGCCGCAGGAAAAAAATGATGACCTTTATTTTACCGGATAATTTTTCTTTACAGTTTTTATTAATCAAATGATATTTTTATTTTTTATTTGTATCTACAGTTGAAATGTTATTTCATTATAATACAAAACTGTCAAAAATATGAATTGCGTCATTTGAATTGCACGCAGATAATATTATGAATTTTCAGTTTGAGACAGTTTCATAATACTATCATTTATTATTTATTTATTATTCTGCCAAAGTCCGTGTGGTGCCGGACTTAAAGAATAGCACTACCCTATTTCTTCCCATGGGTGTCGTAAAAGGCGACTAAGGGACTTACTAGAGAATGGGCAGCAGCGTTCTCTATGCATTTCTAACACCATACTGCGATCGCCAACCCGCCTGCCAAGCGTGGCGATTATGGCATACCCCCCCCCCCCCAAAAATGAAAAGCACCAAAAAGAAACGGCCCCTAGTGCCCGGCGGCCCACCGGCCCTTGGCTACGGTAGCGGTCAAGGCCACGGTGAGGCAAGGGGTGCGAAGAATCCCCGGAAGAGATCCGGCTACCATAACCACCGGAAACTGGACCTGGCAACATACAACACGCGTACACTCCGGATCGACGAAAAGATCATCGAACTCGAGGAAGAATTGAGCAAGTTACGATGGGGTATAGTAGGGTTATCTGAAGTCCGAAGAGAGGGCGAGGACTCGATAATCCTCAAATCCGGGAACTTGCTCTATTTCCGGGAGGGCGACCAGCAGTCCCAAGGTGGTGTCGGGTTTATCGTCCATAAGTCCCTTGTGAGCAACGTGGTGAAGATCGAGAGTGTGTCGACCAGGGTGGCGTACCTTATACTCAGAATATCCGCAAGATATTCGCTGAAGGTCGTACAGGTTTACGCCCCGACCTCGTCACACCCCGACGATGAGGTGGAGACCATGTATGAGGATATTTCCAGAGCCATGCATGGCTCTAAAACTCACTTCACCGTTGTCATGGGGGACTTCAACGCGAAACTGGGCAAACGAAACGATGATGAGCTGCGGGTGGGGCAATTTGGAGTTGGACGTCGAAACCACAGGGGTCACCTACTGGCCAGTTTTATGGAGAAGGAAGGCCTCTTTATGATGAATTCCTTCTTCAGAAAACGTGAGCACAGAAAGTGGACCTGGCAGAGCCCTGATGGTGCAACAAAAAATGAGATTGACTTCATTATGTCGACGAAGAGGCAAGTATTCAATGATGTCTCTGTGATCAACGCGGTGAAAACCGGAAGTGATCACCGTATGGTAAGAGGCACATTGAACTTGAATATCAAGCTGGAAAGATCTCGACTGATGAAGTCTACGCTCCGCCCAGCACCGATCCAAGTCCAAAACCCCGAGAGCTTTCAGCTCGAACTTCAGAATCGTTTCGAGTGCCTAGGGAGCTCCGTGGACGATTATAACGATGGGTTCGTGGAAACTGTCCATACGGTCGGGTCCAAGTTTTTCAAGACCCGTCGTACAAATCGAAGCAAGAGGCTCTCTGATGCTACTTTACAGCTCATGGAGGAGAGGCGCGAGATGATTCTGCAGTCTTCAGACGATGCGCTTAAATACCGGCGGCTCAAAAGACAGATCTCTAAGTCCTTGAAAAGCGACCTTCGACTCTATAATACGAACCGTATTAAGGACGCAATAGAGCAGAATAAGGGCTCCAAGGTATTTGCTAGAGATCTGTCTATTGGACAGAGCCAGCTTGCGAAACTGAAGACCAATAATGGCAGAATCGTATCCGCCAAACCTGAGCTGTTGAGAGAGATCGAGAGTTTCTATGGACAGTTATACACGTCAACCAGTAACCCCGTTACGAATCTAGCAAACGACCCAAGAGCTAGATTGACCCGACACTATACCGAAGACATCCCGGACGTCAGCTTGTACGAGATTAGGATGGCTCTGAAGCAACTCAAAAACAACAAGGCGCCGGGTGATGACGGAATTACGGCTGAACTTCTGAAGGCCGGGGGAAAACCTGTTCTTAAGGCCCTCCAGAAGCTTTTCGATTCCGTCATACTCGAGGGTCAAACGCCACAGGCATGGAACAGAGGTGTGGTGGTACTCTTCTTTAAAAAGGGCGACAATGCCCTGCTTAAGAATTATAGGCCCATCACACTTCTGAGCCATGTCTACAAGCTGTTTTCAAGAGTTATCACGAACCGTCTCGCGCGCAGGTTTGACGACTTCCAGCCTCCCGAACAAGCCGGATTCCGTAAAGGCTTTAGCACCGTAGACCACATACATACGCTGCGGCAGGTTATACAGAAGACCGAAGAGTATAACCAGCCTCTCTGCTTAGCGTTTGTGGACTACGAGAAAGCCTTCGATTCGATCGAGACATGGGCTGTGCTGCAGTCTCTTCAACGGTGCCAGATCGACTATCGGTACATCGAGGTGCTAAAGTGTTTGTACAAAAACGCCACTATGTCAGTTCGACTCCAGGACCAGACCTCGAAACCTATCCTTCTGCAGCGAGGTGTGAGACAGGGAGACGTTATCTCTCCGAAACTGTTCACCGCTGCACTGGAGGATGTCTTCAAGGTTCTGGATTGGAAAGGGCTAGGCATCAACATCAATGGCGAGTATATCACTAACCTTCGGTTTGCCGACGACATAGTTATCATGGCTGAGACCATGGAGAAACTCAGTACAATGCTCGATGACCTCAGTAGAGCCTCCGAAAGAGTGGGTCTTAAAATGAACATGGACAAGACAAAAGTCATGTCAAATGCCCATGTGACACCCACTCCCATGAAGATCGGAGACGCTACGCTCGAAGTTGTGGACGAGTATGTTTACCTAGGACAAATTGTCCAGCTAGGTAGGTCCAACTTCGAGAAAGAGGTCAATCGTCGAATCCGACTCGGCTGGGCAGCGTTCGGGAAGCTACGCAATATCTTTTCGTCCCACATACCACAGTGTCTCAAGACGAAAGTCTTTGACCAGTGCGTATTGCCAGTGATGACCTATGGTACTGAAACGTGGTCGCTCACAATGGGCCTTATCAGAAGGCTAAAAGTCACCCAAAGGGCAATGGAGAGGGCTATGCTTGGAGTTTCCCTACGTGATCGAATCAGAAATGAAGAGATCCGCAGGAGAACCAAGGTAACCGACATAGCCCGAAGAATTGCCAAACTTAAGTGGCAATGGGCAGGGCACATTGCTCGCAGAACGGATGGCCGATGGGGTCGAAAGGTTCTGGAGTGGCGACCACGTACCGGAAGACGTAGCGTTGGAAGGCCTCCCACAAGATGGACCGATGACCTTGTGAAGGCCGCAGGAATCCGCTGGATGCGGAAAGCACAGAATCGGTCGAAGTGGCGGTGCTTGGGGGAGGCCTATGTCCAGCAGTGGACGTCTTTCGGCTGAAATGATGATGAATGATGATTCTGCCAAAGCGGCCGTTTTAGGCCCCCAGTGCTGTGCTGCGTCACCTGCGTTTCAGCAAACGCTTAGCTGTAGGGGCGCTGGTGCTGCTGCACACGTATTGGGTGCTGCATAACCGGGCGGCAAAATCCAATATAACAGGTTCGGCAAAAAGCCGCTTGGCTTTGCTTGAATTTTTCGCAAGTCCACCCAAATATTATTAAAGCGAGGGTTGATGCCGAACGATGTTTCCCGGTTGGCACGAGCCGAATATTTGTTGTAGTTGGTTCAGGTCGGCTTTGTGGTTCAACCGATGTAGCCGAAACAAATGTGTCACCCGAACATATGTGTCGTACGCTTTAGACTACCTTTCCACCAGAGATGTGGTAAGTGGCGTAGCGATGAGTGTATGCGATATCACCGAATAGGATCGTTTTTACAGAGCTTAACTCTGGTGGATAATAGTTCAACAAAGTTATGTTTTTTACATCCGCGCAAAGCGTTATGAAGATGCTCTTTACGCGTCTTATTCATTCCGCTATACCACTTAGCTCCGGTGGAAATAGACACATAAATTTTATTGGATTTCTCGCAAATCTCTGGTGAAAAAGCAGCCATTAACTCAAACTGAAACTCAAAGCATTTATTTCAATTAAACCAATTACCTACAGGCACTTTTGAACCGTTAAGGACCGTCGATTAGTCAGAAAGATGAAGTTAGTTGCCCATTCCAAAGCGTAGTTGGTTTCTATGAAGAAGAACGGGCAAGAAACTCCGTGGACACGCTTTTAAATCAAAATATTGGTTACACCATTCATGTTGAAATTATGGATGGTTACTTAGGTTGTGTGTCTTAATTATCTATCTGTCTTTAGCTAGACCATCGTTCTATGAATATAAAATTACGGTGCAAACACTGGCATCGTTAATAACAAAAACAAAATAATGATATTGTTTATTTTGTAATAAGGTCTTGTGAAACTCAGTTACGAGTACATATCACTTTATAAAAGTTGGAGCCGGCGTTTCTTACAAGTTGTTACCAACAAATTTCGGGGGTCAAGGTCGCTTCGGAAGTTCTGTACTTTATCGTATAAACAAAAAAAAAAAAAACGTGTGGCACTCGGTGTTATATCTTTGGGGATATAATGGTGCAAAAAAAAGGCCCAAGAATTGCAGTCTTTAAATATTTAATTTACGACAACCATATTACAAGACTTTCTCTTAAGGGTATTGGCGGCAAAAGTGTCCACAGATAAAATTAGAAAAAGTCACAATGTCACATTGAAGTTGACAGCGAAGGAGATGTTGTTATTGTAAAAACACTAAAATGTTGCCACTTTTGAAGGTCTTTTGTAAAGCCTGAACATATTCCGGGGCGTTGAAAGATCACTTTCAACAGCTATTGAGCTCGTCCGCCGTAGGTAGTTTGCAGAGCCGCACTAGAGAGCGTCGCACGCAGCCTTTGTTGGTGAGAATGTCGGCCACACGGGCTATCCCATCGGGTCCAGTTATGAGTTTTACAACACGGCCGAGCTTCCAAGCCAGAGGGGGGGCGCCATCATCTGCTAAGAGCTCCATGTCTCCAACTTCCAGCCTTGAAGTATTCGTTCGCCATTTGGTTCGATGCTGTAACTCGGCCAGATATTCCTTCTGCCACCGTTTCCAAAATTGTCTTCGGATTGCTTCTAGACGTTCATAACGCCGCAGCTGACTTTCCTTGATGTCCGTCAGATCTGGTGTCGGCAGAGCGGTCAACGGCCTCCCAATGATGAAATGCCCAGGGGAAAGGGAGAGGAGGTCGTCAGGACTGGAGGAAAGGGGGGATAAGGGACGACTATTGAGAATAGCTTCCACTTGCGCAAATAAAGTAGAAATTTCTTCAAAAGTTAAATGGCTGTCACCGATGACACGCCTTAAAAAATATTTTGCCGATTTAACCCCGGCTTCCCAAATGCCACCGAAATGAGGAGTGTAAACCGGAATGAACGTGAATTTAATTGATTGTTGACTTGCAAAATCAGACAAAGGCTCCTGATTATCCTTTAGGAAGGATCCAATATCCTTAGCGGCGGCAACAAAGTTGCTTCCATTGTCGCTAAATATTTCCGTCGGTTTGCCGCGACGAGCGATGAAACGCCTAAGTGTCAGTATAAATGCATCTTTCGATAAGTCACTGACTGCTTCGAGATGAATGCATTTATACCGCAAGCAGACGAAAAGGCATAAATAACATTTGACTACACGACTGCCACGACCTTTGCGATTCACAATATAAAATGGACCAGCAAAGTCCAAACCAACGGATATAAAAGGATAGTCGGGCGTTATACGTTGAGATGGCAAATTACCCATCTTGGGTTGCAGAGTCAAACCTCGTGTTCGCCTACATCGTACGCAATTATTGACTGTACGTCTTGCAAGATGCCTACCATTTATTGGCCACACTATTTCTCTTACAGTCGCTAACAACAGTTGTGGACCAGCATGCAAATGGTTTATGTGTTCCCTTTCAAAATATAATTTAGTTAGCCTATGTGAAGCATGAATTAGAATCGGATGTTTCTTTGAATAGGAATGTGCTGACGCATCAATTCGTCCACCGACACGAATAAGTTTGTTATCGTCTAGAAACGGTGACAACGATAATAATTTACTATTACTATTCAAAGATTTACCTTTCTTTAGAAGATCATACTCAACAGGGAACGCTTGACTCTGGGCAATAACACAAAGAGAATGGAGTGACTCTCGCAGTTCATTAACAGACAATATACCTACACGCTTACTATTTTTATTTTTAACATTATATATGAATCTGTGAACGTAAGCAAACGATCTTTGTAATTTAGTTAAAGATGAATATTTATCAAAGTCAATGATAGGTTCATTAACTATCGCCGAATGTACCTTTACTTCCGGTAACTCTTCGGAATCATTGACGCCTAACTTAGGCCATTCAGACTCATTTTTAAATAAATAACTAGGCCCTGTCCACCACAGCGCCATTGCTACTAAGCGTTTAGCATCTACTCCCCGTGATATTAAGTCAGCAGGGTTGGAATCCGTGGGAACATATCGCCACGCTGAACAAGAAGTTAATTCTTTAATTTCACTAATACGATTAGCTACAAATACTTTTAATTTACTGACGTCACTACGAATCCAACCTAATACTACTGTGGAGTCACACCAGTGAACTAGCTTATTAGGCTTGCAACGGAGCGAGTCTGTTACAGAATTGGTGAGTTTAGCTGCGAGCAAGGCCCCACAGAGTTCTAGGCGGGGAATGGTGGTAGGCTTCAAAGGCGCCACCTTAGATTTGGCACATAGCAGTCTGACCGTGACGTCCCCATTATGACTAATCGTTCTTATATAAACACACGCACCATATGCGTAATTCGAGGCATCGCTAAATGAATGTATTTCAATAAATTGAGGCGATAAACCTATAACTAATCTAGGTACTTTTAAATTAGATAAATACTTTACATTTTCAGAAAACTTAGTCCAATCATCTTTTATTTCCTGAGGGACTAGCTGATCCCAGTCCAACTTATGCTGCCAAAGTCTTTGTATCATTATTTTTGGTATCACTACGACTGGACTTAAGATACCCAATGGGTCAAATATTTTGAAAGCGTTTGACATAATAAATCGTTTTGTTATGGTCTGACTATTATCATGTGAGAATCCTTTTATAGGAAAATGCAATGTATCACTAGATGGAGTCCAGCCCAACCCTAGCGTACTAGACGACTCGCTAAATATTAAACTATCTTGTTCATTCATATCTACATTATCAAAAATAGAAGAATGATTTGTTTTAAATTTTCTTAAATTAAAACAACTTGCCCTTAACGCTTCAGATACAGCTTTATGTATATAAATTAATTGCTGTGAATCATTTGAACCCGTTATGAGATCGTCAACATAAAAGTCTTTCTGGATGATGCACTTTATGAGCTCATCATCCTGTTCCTGTCCTACCTGCCATAGACAGCGTGTACTCAGGTAACTCGCACATGCTGTTCCATAGGTCAAAGTATTGAGCATAAGTGTCTGAATGGGTTCAGATTCCTCTTTTCTCCACAAGATAAGTTGCAAGTACCTATCATCTTCATGTACTAAGACTTGACGATACATCTTTTCGATGTCTCCAGTAAGCAAATACTTGTATTGCCTAGAGCGTATCAAAATAGAAAAAAGAGTATCCTGTACGGTGGGACCTACCCTTAATATGTCATTCAAAGAACAACCGGAAGTGGAAGAAGCAGAACCATCAAATACTACACGAAGCTTGGTAGATTCACTTTCCTGTTTAAGAACTGCGTGATGACACAAGTAATAACTTGGACCTATACTATCTCTAAAATTATCATTTAACACAGATAGATGCCCTAGCTCTGCATACTCATTAATAAACTTAGTATACTCTAATTTTAACATAGGGTTTCGTTTTAACCGTTTTTCTATGTTAATAAAGCGTCTCTTAGCTAACTTGTAAGTATCGCCTAAACAATCAGCAGTATCCCTAAGTGGTAATTTTACACAAAATCTACCTATATTGGTTTTAGTTGTGTGAGTGAGAAAATGTTTTTCACATTCATTTTCGCTTGTAATTAATTTTCCAGGAATTTCTTCCAAATCCCAGAATTTACTCAGCATTTTATCAATGCTATCATCACTACTATCACATTTGGAAACTAAACTGTGATTACAGTGAACATTTTTATCTGGCTTCACAGATTCCATGGGACCAGACACAATCCAACCTAACTTTGAACTTCTTAACTTAGGATTTTTGACACCTAATGAGAATTGTTCGTTACCTAGAATGTCCCAGAATAAGTCTGCGCCTATCAAGACATCTATGTCGCCTGGTTTGTGAAACATGGGATCAGCCAGCTGAATATTTTCAGGTAACTTCAAAGAACCAATATAGATGGGGACCTTTGGCAGTCTACCTGTTAATTCCTTCAACACAAGACATGAGCAGCTTATGTTAAACTTACTATTTATTGATTGTAATTTAATATTACAACTTTCAATAACATTATTTGTTGATGTGTTTCCTATGCCAATGACCTTTAGAGTGTCAATGGGATGTGACATCAATGATAACCTGATCTTTAGGGATTCAGTTATAAAAGATGATTGGCTGCCACAGTCCAATAGTGCACGAACTTTGACCTTTTGCTGGCCAAATGGATTCGATACCTCCACCATGGCTGTTGACAATAAAATTTGACTTGTATTTTTATTAGAATAGTTTGCTACTATCTCACCTGGCTCTTCAACCGAAGCGAGACTTGCCGACGTTTGCGGACGGTGTAGCAAGCTATTATGCCTCTCAGTGCAGCCAGACTCTTGGCATGACCTGAATCGACAATCCTCAACGGAGTGACCCTGTCTCAAACAGTTAATGCAAAGTTTATACCTTGTCACATCCGTCATTCTATCATCAATACCCTTAGCCTTAAATGTTGGACAGTCATAAATTCTATGACGTTCGTCGCAAACAATACATGAAAAACCCTTTAGTCCTTTATTCTTATTATTATCACTAGTGCTTGCAAAAGATTTTATATTATTATTCTGACTCTTTCTTTGACTTTGTTTATTTGGAGTCAAACGATGAGGAGTTGTAGGTTTCTTTGAATCTATGTTGCTGGAATTATTATTACTGCGATTTGCAGATTCGAGCACACTAGCACGATCCATAATAAATTTAAAAAACTGCTCCAAATTTAGCTGACTTCCTAAACTACTGCGATATTCCTCCCATTTCAATAAGGTTTGACTATCGAACTTAGCTGAAAACATGAATATAATAATGACATCCTAATTATCCGTTGGCTGGCCCAAGCTGACCAAGGCACGTAAGTTTTTAGTAATATGGTCAACTAAATATCTTAAAGATTTTTCTGACTCACCTGGAAGCTGTTTCATATTCAGTAATGAATCAAGATGATGATCAATTAATATTCTGTTGTTATCATACCGTTGACAAAGCAGCTTCCAAGCTTCAGTATAATTTTTAGCAGAAACTTCAAGATTGGAAACAATTCTGGCTGCGTCACCTTGTAAATATGAATTTAAATAATAAAACTTATTAATTTCAGAAATACGGTCATTTTTATGTATTAAACTTTCAAAGGTATCTCTAAACTCTAACCAACGGAAATATTCACCATTAAATTTAGCTATTTGTATTTGTGGGAGCTTTAATCCTAAATTGTGATGATCTTCCGGACAACATGAAGCATAGTGATCAGAACCATGTCTCTGTTCGCATTCATTTTTCTGAGAAAACATGACTAATAAGTTTTTGGCAGTGGCTATGTTGATTATTATGTCTTGCTCAATGATGTCACGTTCATCAATTTCAGCATCAATGTTGTCAGAACTCAGAACCTCTATTTCACTTTGCAAGTCATCAACTTTTACGGATAATGCCTCAAACTTTGCAAGCTTTAAATTTAACTCTGTCAATTGAATATTATTCAATTCCTCTTGTTTAGAAATAATACATAAATAGTTTTTAAACTTAGTAATTTGCCCTTTAGCGGACGCTCTTTTTGTTAACAATTCTTTATAACGTTGCTTAGCTTCAGCCATTGTTTTTTTTATTTAATTTACGACAACCATATTACAAGACTTTCTCTTAAGGGTATTGGCGGCAAAAATGTCCACAGATAAAATTAGAAAAAGTCACAATGTCACATTGAAGTTGACAGCGATGGAGATGTTGTTATTGTAAAAACACTGAAATGTTGCCACTTTTGAAGGTCTTTTGTAAAGCCTGAACAATGTGTAGTACGCTTTAGACTACCTTTCCACCAGAGATGTGGTAAGTGGCGTAGCGATGAGTGTGTGCGATATCACCAAATAGGATCGTTTAATATACAGAGCGTAGCTTGACTTAGCTCTGGTGGATAGTAGTTCACAAAAGTTATGTTTTTTACATACGCGCAAAGTGCTATGAAGATGCTCTTTACGCGTCTTATTCGTTCCGCTATACCACTTAGCTCCGGTGGAAATAGACACATAAATTTTATTGGATTTCTCGCAAATCTCTGGTGAAAAAGCAGCCATTAACTCAAACTGAAACTCAAAGCATTTATTTCAATTAAACCAATTACCTACAGGCACTTTTGAACCGCTAAGGACCGTCGATCAGTCAGAAAGATGAAGTTAGTTGCCCACTCCAAAGCGTAGTTGGTTTCAATGAAGAAGAACGGGCAAGAAACTCCGTGGACACGCTTTTAAATCAAAATATTGATTACACCATTCATGTTGAAATTATGGATGGTTACTTAGGTTGTGTGTCTTAATTATCTATCTGTCTTTAGCTAGACCATCGTTCTATGAATTTAAAATTACGGTGCAAACACTGGCATCGTTAATAACAAAAACAAAATAATGATATTGTTTATTTTGTAATAACGTCTTGTGAAACTCAGTTACGAGTACATATCACTTTATAAAAGTTGGAGCCGGCGTTTCTTACAAGTTGTTACCAACAAATTCAGGGGTCAAGGTCGCTTCGGAAGTTCTGTACTGTATCGTATAAACAAAAAAAAAAAAAACCTGTGGCACTCAGGGACTGCCACGGTAAAGCTATTGCGTAGCATTTGTAACCTCCATACGTCCTATTTGTCAACGCTACACTTGGGATGATGACGTGATGACATAAAACAAAAATTACGTTCCCATGACATCATCACATTGTCATGGGAAACGTCATTACATGGTAGGCGGAGTAGGGGGTGTTTGGTTTTTTTCGTTACGGAATTTCTTGATTCGGTCGCCGCGCTCAAAGCCCGCGATAAAAGCTATACAATAGCTTAAAAATATGTAACGATAATAATGTAGACCAAAGTTCTGACGGTAGCAGAATAGTTTGTACCTATCTAGTTTTCATGACAGACGGCACAGTGTAAACCCATACCTTGGTGGCTCAACCCTTGGGGACTGAATGACCCGGTGCTCATCACTACCACAAGGTAGAAAAAAGCGTACATATAAATAAGATTTGAAACTAAGAGAGAGTTTAAGATTTCCAACGAAGAAGACCTGTTGCTAGTTCAGCAGGGTTTACCACACACCGCCAAAAATATATCTTTACTGTTCAGTACAAACTTTGGATGCCCTGCAGACTATACCCAAAACATAAAAAGTTATAATTTTTAATATTTCCACGTGGCAGCCCTCTTTTTATTTATCGTGGTAATCTTTAATCTAATCAAGTGCCAACTTACTCAATTTTGAGTCACGGAACTTGATATTTCAATATGTTTTCTTTGTGGGTACGGTGAAAAAATTATATCATCATCTGCCTAGCCTTTTCCCAACTATGTTGGGGTCGGCTTCCAGTCTAACCGGATGCAGCTGAATACCAGTATTTTACATGGAGCGACTGCCTATCTGACCTCCACAACCCAGTAACTGGGTAATACGATACCCCTTGGTAAGACTGGTTGTTTGTCAGACTTTCGGGTTTCTGACGACCCGGAACGACTGTCAAAGATCCACGAATGACAGCCGGGACCAACGGCTTAACGTGCTTTCCGAGACACGGAGGAGTCTCGGTCTGTAGAAATGGTCACCCATCCACGGACCAACCCCGGCAAGCGTAGCTTAACTTGAGAGATTGACCCAAGCGGCTGTTAGTACTTAGCCACGAGCTCCTCTACAAAAATTATATACGACAGTTAAATTTTAAGACAAGGCAAATTAAACTTTAAATTCGGGTTCCGTAACTCAAAAGGGAAAAACGGAACCCATTTAGGATCACTTCGTTGTCCGTTCGTCAGACTGTCAAGACCCTTTTTCTCAGGAACGCGTGGAGGTACCAAGTTAAAATTAATATCAAATACGTAGGTCTATGGTTTCTTAGAGTTAAAAAAAATAAAGCTTCTAAGTCAATGCAATAAAAAAATACAACCATTTATGTGACGTAATATTTTGATATTCGCAAATAAATCAAAATCTACAACTACTCTCTACTTCCCGTTGACCTAGAATTATGAAATTTGCCAAGAAGCAAGGTCTTACAGCACATGTTAAGGAAAAGTCCGAAAATAGTTAATTTGTAGTTTTATCACATAAAAAAAAATGTGATTACAAACTTACATTTGCAGTTGGAGAAATATCGATGTATGGTTTTCAACTACAAACTTAAGTTTGTTTTTAAGATAAATACGCAAAATACGCGCTTTGACGTGGAGTTGCAGATACCAGCTCGTATTACCTATTTTGGGATAAATTCATCCCAACTATGGAACCCTTCTTTGTGCGTGGCGCGACACGCACTTGGCTGGTGTTTTTATATGTGGACCACAATAATAAAACTTTGCAATATTTTACCAGCTTTTAATATAACATCACGCCTTGTTTCCTCGAAAGGTTCGGCAGAGGTGTATCTATACTATAGTACAGCCACATTTCGGCAGTTATGTTTAAGGTGGATGCGCAGTTGTAGCCCGCGAAATTCAAATTTTCTTACGTTTTTTGCAATTTGCAGGCCAGTGTTAGGTTGTATCTAGTTTTATTAATGATTCTTCTTCTGTAAATACATAAATCTGTTATAGTTGCGAATCATAATTCTCTCTAAGTTAAATTTGTTCCATATGAAAAATCTCATAAGGAAATTTCTTATGAAACAAATCTAACGTAGAGAGATGTGTTCATGATTCTCATGATTATAATTCTTAAAAACGTAAGAAAACTTGAATTTCGCGGGCTACAACTGCGGATCCACCTTAAGTCTTCGGTAATAGGGGTCTATTGTCATCATTCGTTTATTTTTTCAAAACAATTACCGCGGTCCTTACTGCACTATGCTTGCTCAAGGTTGGCACTAGCGAATTATTGACCGGCCGAGTCGCGTCGGCTGGCAGCAAGCCAAGCGCTTGACACGATGCGACCGACGCGTTCGACACGACAGCCTTCTTTGTAGCAGCCCTGGCGGCTAGGATGTCGTTTGTTTTTTAGGCTATTGAACGGCGGTGAAAAGTGGCGATGCATGATGTACCGGGCATCGGCACTTCTCGCTGCCGCATTGGCCATGTCAAGGGGTTCGGCTAACGATACAGTTTTGTAGGTGCTTTGGTAGATCGAAAGGTTTTTTGGGTTTGTGTGCATGTTTTGTACGATATCCGTGGCAGAAGAAACTTCTGTACCATGGTTACCCTTTTTCGGTAATTAATTGGAAGTGTTGTAAGTTCCGAATAGGTAACTGTTACCAAGAAACATATTTTTATTTTTGCAAAATTAAGATTTATACTTTCACATCACTGCACTTACATTATGCTATTTACGATTGTTCTCAATTTGTTAGTTATACTATTTAAAACTTTTTAAGTCACCTTTAAGTATTTACTCATAACAAAGTCAGTCTTCCAAGTCAAAATAAAGTAAACTAAACTTTTACACGTCTACAATGTTACCAAAATTTCTGTATTTTAAAATCATGGTCATCAGGGTTCATGTATGAACTTATAACAACTTTTAAACTACATTAATGCAATAAATGATGATTATGATTATAATCTAGAGAATAACCTTTTGAACACGTTAATTTACTATAAAACTATTAGTCTCATCAGCACGCTATCATAATATAAGTGTAGAACTAAATCTTTCAACCCCAAACTGCTGCAGCGGGTCGTGTCGACCGACCGATTAATCTGCCGCGTGTTCTACTTAACGTGAGCCCGAGCTAAGTAAATGAGATTGTTCCTAAATAAATGTACTCTTTACCGTAAATCGCTGGGCTTTTACGTGAAGAACTTTGGCTTTTATTCGCTGTTGGAGCGAATATTTGTTGCTACAAGATGTTGGTCGGATAAACTGAATGTTGAATTTAAATTTAAAACAGGAAAACATTTAACTGACCCTCTAAAAACGCATTAACCTTCTCATGATGGACATTTTTTTAAATTAAAGAACCTCTAAAATATTTTTGCTTTTGTAATGATGCAGACCTTTTTTTAATAATTGATCGTCTTTTTAACTTTCTGATCTTTTCTTACAGTTGGTTGCAGTAACTAAGCTAGGGTACCCTGAACATTTGGTTAGGTTAGGTTAGAACTGTGACCAACCGCGGTACATCCAAAATTACCTATTAGAGGTTCAATTAAATACATGTTTGCTATAAGATTTCTTCTCTCACACGCTAGGACAGGTGTCAATGACCTTTTCCTGGGCTATTAGGTATGCGATCATCGCTTCGCCTCCTTTCAATCCCGGCAGTACGTTCTCGTGTGATATTTTCCGACATCCACGCGGGTGAAGAAGACACTCAAGTCCTTAATTTTGTTCAATAGTGCGTAGGTAAACGTGTTCGTAATTCGATAACTAGATCAGATCCTATCATATTATACGAGCAATATTTGTACATATAAGCAATAAATATAATTATTTATATTTGTAATCACATCCACGAAAACGCCTTTAACGATTTCGATGAAAGTTGCAATATAGGGCGAAAAATCTATCTAGCTAGGTCTCTAATTTGGAAAAAATCGTTTTCTCCGTATTTTAATCCGAGCAGAGCTCGGTCACCCAAAGTTTAGAACAACATGGCTACCTTAGAATAATGACATGGCAGCATGGAATTAGTAAGTACCTAATAACATGGCATCATAGAATTAGTAAGTACCCATGGCATCATGGAATTAGTAAGTACCTACTGTCATGGCAGCATGGAATTAGTATGTACTATCAAGGCAGCATCGAATTTGTATGTTACATGGATTAGTATGAAATTTCATAAACTTTAAAAGAGCATTCACTATTTTCACCAGAGCAGAGCTCGGTCGCCCAGGTACTAATAAGACGAAATAACACACAATCAGGACAGACATAATTAGACTGACATATATGAAACACGCTCTACTTATAATAGCGAGAGATTTCAAGACGAGATAACGCGCAAAACATCGCTTAGACGTGTGACACGTCTCGCAGCGATTACAGACTATAAAATAGAGATTTTGGTTTTGGTAGCCTCTCTATTCAAAATTCAACTTTGTACCAACTTAGATAAGGTTTAATTTAGAAGTGACAAAGGTTTCTAAGCTAGATCGCCATTCTACGACGTTTAAATTTAGGCTAAGCTGTAGATAATAGATATACTGAGATGAGCTCGACTGGTATAATGAGGAAAGCAGTTAGTGTTCTGTGGTTATTAAATATGGAAATGTTGTCTTTGTACTTTTCGTGCCTGAAGTACAAAGCCCACTTGCTATGACTTAATTAAATTTTCTTGTTCAAGCCGGTTTACACTGAAAATGTTTTGCGAAGAGTCTTTACGTAAACCTAGAAGAACAGAGCTTTTGTCTAAATATTCAACTTTCATTGACAAATTAAACATTTTTTATTGAACTAGAACAAAGAGAACTTTCAATATATTTGCTTTTCCATTTAAGTGAAAAATGACGACATTATTGTTTCTCATATACATTTCCCATGAGTAAATATAACTAATCACTCGTAAAATTTAAGAAAATGAAGGTAAGTAATGATAATTTTCACGAGCTTCACGAAACACTGGCTCCCACATCAAATAAGGCGCCAACAAATCAATGCGACAGATTTAACTAACGAGATGTCGTTATTTCGTGCGGTGTAGGCATGCGTGCTGCATGTTGTTACTGTGTATGATTTGACGGATAGAACTGACGATCATATTTTATGAAAACTAGAGTTTATATTTATTTATTTTACTCAAAAATGCATGTAATGTGGTCATTATTTTGACAACCTTGTTTGAGCAAAGTCGACCTTGCCGTTCTGTTTCAAGGAGCGGCCGGCAAAGTTTTGCTGGTCGCTCTAACAGGCCGGCAAAACATTGCCGGCCACTATTTTGACGTTTCAACGTTTTAAAAAATCAAATGCAAAAAGATTTTATTTAAAACACAGCTGTTTGTATTTATAGAGATAGGTACAAAAAGATTTTATTCCATATTTGGCTGTATAGTTCCAACTACCATTGTTAAAAAAAAAAAACAAAGAAGTAACAAAAGCGCGGTTCAGCGAAAATTTTATTTTTATTTAGTGACTTTTTTGCTAAAAATGAGCTCTCAAAGCGAAAATTCTTCCGATTCAATGTGTTTAACACCGCCAGACATTAAAGATGAAGCTAAATTAGTGATTGAAAATTTAATACCGCGAAACTCAAAGGAAAAATATAAGCTTGCATATGAAAAATTTGTGCAGTGGAAAATCAGTAGGAAATCTAAATCTTTACTTGCTGGTTTTATTTAGATTAGGTACTTGCATTTTTGAGTAAAGCACTATACAAGCCTTGGCCCACTATGACTGCTTCGCTGGTCACGCTATGATTGCCTCGAGCTAGCCTAGCTACGCTCTAGGCCTTCCAGCTTGGCCATCATTGCAGCCCTTGCTGTCCTCGCTGTAAAGGCCTCGACCTACGGCCTCGGCCTTTATCTCAGCTCGTCCATCAAGTGCTGCACGCTGACCGCGCTGTGTCGGCCTGGAGCTGCGCTACGCTGCGCTGTCGGTCATCATCAGCGCGACCAGCAAAGTAGTCATTATAGACCGCGGCAGTAATGTACTATTACATAACATAACATCACGCCTGTGTACCTTAGTACACACATATTTCACCAGTTATGTTTAGGTCCCATGTAATAGGGGCGAACCTATTACCATCAACCGGGCTTTACTTTAAAGTTAAAATTAGACAAAAGTCGGTTTTGTGGGACACCTGGATGGAACCAGTTCTTTTCGCTGTATAATTATGTATTAATTAATTAATTTATTTATTTATTTATTTATAAAATATGGATGACTTACAGCTAAAACAAACAGAATAAAAAATTGTATGCGAGACTGACAGCCAATTAAAAGTCTTCACTTCTAAAAACAGATTGGAAAGAAAAAGTGTGAACAACACAACACAGCTACCAAAGAAAAAGAAGAGCGAAAAAAAAAAAAACAGTATCACATTCAATTTTAAACTAAATTCACATTACATATTCAAGTTGTACAACAAAACCTGAACATACAAAATCTTAATTAAAAAAGTCAAGGCTCAGGCACTTTCTGGCCGAGGACACACTTGTTATGAATGGATCAAAATCATGCCGTTTGCACATGCTGTTAAAGTTGCTACTTGCACGCACTATAAATGAATTTTGTCTGTAATTCGTAGAGGTAAATGGAACACGCAACGGTGCATTCCATCGCTTCGACCTTCCGGGAAGGCTAAAATAAAATTTGGATAGAATATCGGAGTTATTAATAGAATTATTGAAAATTTTAAATAGTGAAATACAGTCGGAGATTGCTCGCCGATTAATTAGGGGTAATATATTATGATACTTCTTACAGAGGTTGAGGTAATCTTCTGACCGGTAGTGCACTTTCTGATGATAACACAAATACTTGATGAACCTTTTCTGGATACTCTCTATACGATCAATGTACTTGTGATAACATGGATTCCAGATTTCAGACGCGTATTCCAAGTGGCTTCTAACAAATGTACAGTAAAGAATTTTTAAAGTTTTGGCTTGAGTGAAGCACCTGGATAGCCGCATTATGAAACCTAGTGCTTTAGATGCTTTAGCGACTATGGCATCTACATGAAATTCAAACGTAAGCTTAGAATCGTGATATACCCCCAGATCTCTGATGCAATTCGTTCTAGGTAGAACTTGATCACCTAAGATATACGATGAAGGTATAATTGCGCGCTTTCGAGAATATGTTAAAACCGAACATTTAGCAGGGTTGAGATCAAGCTTACTCCGACGACAATAAGCCTCCAGACGACGTAAATCATCCTGAAGTGCAATTACGTCCACATGTGATGATATTGTGGCGCAGATCTTCATATCGTCAGCAAAACACAACAGTTTGGATGAAATCAAGCAAGAGTTGATGTCGTTTATATAGATAATGAAAAGTAATGGGCCGAGCAATGAACCCTGGGGGACTCCACTGGGGACAGGCACCCAACTAGACATATAATTGCTTAATACTACTGTTTGGGACCTGTTTTCCAGATAAGAACTAAACCATCTAAGTAAATCACCTCGTATTCCCATACCGTATAATTTTGATAGTAAGATCTCATGGTCAATTCGATCAAAAGCTTTACTGTAATCAGTATAAACGACATCAACCTGCTTACTGTTATCCATGGCGTCAGTAATAAAATCATTGAGCAGAATTAAGTTGGTGACGGTAGACCTTCCTTTCAAAAAACCATGTTGAAAGGAACTAAACGAATTTTTAAGAGCGCTATACACCTGGTTATAGATAATCCTTTCGAAAATTTTTGCCACAATACAGAGCTTGGATATCGGCCTATAGTTAACAATTTCGGTTTTGACACCTTTTTTATGAATAGGCGTTATGAAAGCCGATTTCCAAAGTTCAGGTACAACACAAGTATCCAAGGATTTCCTGAAGAGAATCGAGACAGGTTGGGCAATCGCAGTCGAACATCGTACAAGAAATTTGGATGAAATATTATCTGGGCCAGCCGCTTTAGAAGTATCCAACTTGCGAAGCAAGTTAGAAACTTCCTCAACATTCACTACAATGCTACATATATCAGATAGGCTGGAAGATTCTGTAAAAAGTGGTGAAGAAATTCCATGACTAGGGCTAGTATCCAGAAATGTAGAGTGAAAGTACGTAGAAAACGCTTCGCATATTGATTCTCCGGTGTGCAATACTTCGCTCTTATAGTTTAAAGTGCTCGGAACTGCATTTGAGTTGTGTCTTTTTTTAACGAAGGTCCAAAAATTCTTAGGGTTTTCTTTAATAGATTTTTCGGTTAAATTCAAATAGTTTTCATAACATTGCGATTCTAATACCTTCACTCTTTCACGAAGAAGCTTAAATGTTGACTCATCCGCTATATTGCCGTACGCCCTAAATTTTTTAAAATATTTGTATTTTTCTTTAATTGTTTTAATTAATGCCGAATTGTACCAAGTTGGATATGTTTTGCTACGATGTAATTTTTGTGGAATGTATTTTGTGTGTAAATTGAGAATAACTCGATTGAAAAAGTCTAATGATTCATCAATTGTTCGTGGGTCAAATTCGGATTCCCAGTCAATCGTGGAAATATCTTTGTTGATAGATTCATAGTCACCTTTGTCGAACAGATATTGCGTCCGTGACGCGCACTCTAATAGCGGAGCTTCAACGAAATCCATGTTAATTAGCAGTGCTGGATGGTAGGCGTCAATGGGAACCAGCGGACTTGAACATTCAATCACAGTAACTAATTGGTTAGAAAGTACCAAATCTAAAATTTTACCGTACCTATTAAGAACACCATTGTATTGATCAAAATCTAGGGTACATAATTCATCACTAAGTAAAACTTCGTCAAAACTATTCTGGTTCATTGGGACGAGCGATAGATTGTCAGATAGGACCCAGTTAATACCGCTCATGTTAAAATCACCAATGATGAGAAAGTTATCAGAAGAGTTACTTATAACTATTTCGTTTAATTTTGTGAGGTAATTGCGAAGTTGTAAAGAAAAAGAAAGGCCTAAGTTTTGCTGACATAAATAAACAACACAAATATGTAAGGTAATATATTTACGTGTATTAGAATTTCTCAGTCGTATGCTGAGCCATAAATCCTCTGCTGTAGAATTGAAGGTAGGTTGGCATATAACTGAAAGTTCCCTACGTGTAGCAATAAGCACACCCCCACCACGCGACTGCCCGGTCAAAACATAATCCCGATCACGACGCCACACAATGTACCGTTCGTCAAAGAATTCGGAATTTAAAACTCCATCCAATAACCATGTCTCTGTAAGAACAATAATATCATACGAGTTAAGCAACATTTGACGATAGAAAGTATCACTTTTAGTTCTAAGCCCGCGAACGTTTTGATAAAATATATTTAACTTAGAAGCCATTAAAAGCCAAACCTAATAATTGTGTATAAATCTGTATAATCCATTAAAATGAAGCATTGAATTAAATAACATTGTAGATTAAGGTATAATATAATAAAATAAGTATAATGAAGGTAAAAGTCGATAAGATTAGCGCGAGCGCAAGAATCATACGATGTTACGTAGTAAACAGGCGTGCGAAAAAGCAAGCAATAGTGCGTGGTGCGTGCAAGTGCGAGAAAGTAAAACATATTATAGTGCGGTAAAGCTTTAAAGCAAACAGCGCAATAACGATCACAAAGCATACAATTATTAACTAAACAAAAGAGAGGTGGCGAACTCATTAGTACGGCAGAAGTGTTAAACATTTTGCAAAAAGTTATTGTGACCCAAATGGTATTAAGCATTTTGAGCCATTGAAGTAAAATATTATAGCAAAATAGGAAAGTGAGTGTAACAATTAAGAAGCAAATTAAACAATTTTGGTTAAATCTGATTCCTTCCTTATAATAAAAACCTTCGAATGAGTGTTTTTAAGTATATGAATTTTACCATGTTTAACCCATACGTACTCATAATGTTTATCCTTGGCAATGATTTTAACTTTGGATAAAAGCTTTTTATACTCCACGCTTAGATGATCGTTAACATATATACGCTGTGATGAACCTTGAAACCCGATGTCACAAGTGGATAGGTCCTTCCTGGCGCGTGCCGCCGCAATGAAATCTTCCTTTACATACCGGTTTAAAAAACTCACTATTATCAGCTTTTCATTGGAACCAAAAATAGGGACCCTTGAAATATAGTTTACCTGGGTTTTGGGACAGCTGTAGTTAACTTTACGGCCAATAGCATCGATAATTGAGTACAAATTCTCATCCTTCTTTGTAGGAACCCCCTTAATTTCAACGTTGTTTAGCCTGGATCTATGTTCATAAGTCGAGAGTAGATACTTCGTGCTCGCCAAGTCAGTCTGTAGACACTTCACTGAATCCTGAAGCTTTCCAAATTCAGATACTTTTGCTTCAACTTCCACGAGTCTTGTGTCAAAATCCTCGAGTCTCCCACTAGTGCCCTCACATGTCAACTTAAGCTCAGCTAACTCCCCCCTGATCACGCGAATATCATCTACCAAGGTCGGCAAGTTAAGTAGCTGCCGCTTCATGTCACGTATCTCGCTTAATATGGTATCCAGCGACGCAGGTTCAGGGGTAGGCACAACCGGTGATGAGGTTCTGCAAGTGGGGCATTTCCATTGTGCCATCCTATTGGCACCCAGCTTTCTCCATCCGGTCTCAGAGATGTTTGCACATCCAAAATCCAGATGTTTCTTGCAACTGCCACACTGGACGCCATCGTTAAACTGCACGTTACAAACTGCGCACGATTTCATTTTCAAAATTTTATAATTTGCATTAAACTAAGACGTAAAAAAGGTTGACAACCTATTTCTTTTGAGTGGCGCGTACTGTGCGTATGAGTGTCCACACACGAGTGAACAGAAAGAACCATCTAATATGGTCTCAAGTTTCAAGTGTCAAACGTTTTTGTTTATGTGCTAAAAACAAAAAACTTTTGACACTTGTAACTGACTTTTTCGGGCGTAACGCTTTTTCATAACGTGATGATTTCTGCCAATTTACTCCTACCGCAAGCCGCAAGCGCGCAAAGAACTTCGTTTCAACAATTTATATGGTCATCTCACAAAACTCCATACATACTAACATGATCGTCTTCCATTCGTTCGTGAAAACGTCGCTGTGAAGTTTAGCGTCCAAGAGAGCGTTGAGCGCAGAGAGAGTGCGAGAGAAGGATTTATTTTATAAAAGTCTTGATAGTCAAGGTGTACCCATCATAGTTTACCCAAATGCTAGTTTACAAAGTAGGCAGAGAAAGAAAATTGTCAGTTTAACATTAATTAAAAAGGTTTAAATTTTAATTCAAATTTTATTGATATTGATATATTTGCATGTTCAAAATATAAGTTTAAATCTAATATTATAACATTTTTATCATAATTGAATCTTATTATTATTATTTATTTATTGCTTAATTTAAGTAAATGAAATTGTTTCTCATATAATTTGATTTTGTAGCTATAGCTAGCTTTATGTAACTTATTTATTTAATAAAAAATATTTGTTGATTCTGGTAATGCTCGTCTAGTGGCAACCACTGATTTTAAATATGTTTTACCTGCGGATAATGCAGTGGACTGCAACATTGTCACCAAAAAGTTATGTTAACCCTAAGTATTATTATATGTTGTAGTTGTTTATTATCCCTTAATAAATAAAATAAAATAAAATCTTGATAGGGACGGTACGGTGAGGGAAAATTGACACTAGCCCGAGGCTGATTGTCACGCCATCTGACGGTAATTAGAGCTTGGTTTTGTATTGAGGTCAGCCTAGCAGGTGAAGTTGACGGTAGGAAGATGGATGTTCTTAAGAATGTACCGCTTTATTAATTAGTTAGAGCAAAAAAATGCTACAAGACCCAGGAATCCAGTATTGAAATACCAACCGTTCGCATTCCTCATAAGGCGTTTTTTTTTTTTGTCCAATCAATAATTATATTCCTCATCCATATTTTCAGCATTCCAAACACTCCTACGTCACCAAATCATACGTGACCTCTGACGTCATTCAAACAAAACATTTGTTTCGTGACGTTACGGTAACCGATACTTCGTCAAAAAAACTACTGTTTTCTAGAAGAGCGGTGGCCGCCACATAACGGCCGTTATGAAAATGTTGGCACCGAGGTTTGACTTAACGGTGTCAAAAAATACTCTTTAGGAAAACATACCAACTTATGTATATCACGACATTTGCCGCTATATTGCGGTCACCGCAGTCTTAGGAAACCCTAGCTTAAGCCTAAGAGTCAAAAAGGCCAAATACTAAACATAAAAATAGCTTCATCACCATTATCCTCATTTAAGACACTTATGTTCTTCGTTTAATCAATATTTTCCACATTCAAACTTGCATTGCAAACACTCCTATACGTTACCAATACTATACCTATTGGTTCAAATTACAATAAGTGGCACAGTGTCGTCATTAAAACATGATTAGTTTCATGAAGTCGCGGTAACCGTTTATTGGCTAAATCAAATGAAATTATTTTATTTCAAATAAACCTACATGGGCACTTATGAAACGTCAGAAGAATAAAACGCCAATAAGCGAATGAGTCAGCTGATCGCTGATGTTACTAGTTCCCATGTCCCAGTTCAGTTAAACTGGGAAGTAGAAACTGACTAATGCGAACTAGTGACGTGCCTCCAATCGCGCGACAGCGACTTCCAACTTATAATTAATAGTTCCAAACTAGAACCGAACTTGTTCCGACATAGTTCTGGAGTACGTTACTTAGAATTGGAATGACCGTCATGCAAGAGACTGAAGTTCTAGCACGTTTGTAAGGAAAATTGCAAGCGAGCGATATGAAGTTGACAGGAATTACAAAAGTTTTGTTTTTTTACAATTCCTAAGGAGATGTTTCATTTTCGGCCATAAAGTGTACGTTAATGAAAAAAAAGAAATAATTCCACGAATTGAGGAAAAATATTCTTTCCTGTTTATTCCCCTGATTACTTCGGAACAAAAAATAATAGTTTTCTAATAATAGAATATCACGTAGATGTTATTTAAATAAATATGAAAGGCATGTATTTCTGTACTATAATAAGATAGCTATCTTATCAAACTTTTTAGATTAATTAGAAAGTGTGATCCTTCATTTAAAAAAAAACTGCTTTTGTGGATTGTAGATTTGTAGGTACTTCTGGACGAAAATGGCTAGTTGTCGATGGTCGTACTTCTCTTGATAAACGTCAAACATTTTCGGTTTTTATTTTGTGCCCAAAAAATATTAGATAATAAGGAAAAAAAAGTCTTTACTGTATTTAGGGGTTCGTTTCCCAGGTTTTCTAAAGTGTACATGTTATGGCCGGAGTCCCACACAAAAATGAAACGTCTCTTTTGGTTATCTGTGTAGCTTGAATTCAGAGATTACAGGAAATTTTTCAGATACTGCAAATTATTTAAATCTTGAATTGGTACGGGAAATGCTCTGCGTTACGTTATACAGTAAATATAGGGACGCAAGAACCGGGGACTTGCAAGTGAGGGGTTTTAAGTTCGACCCGGCTCGTTGACGCAAAAGGATAGTTCATCAATTCCTTTTTGTTTTGGTAACCTAACCCTGTTGGAATATTTTTTGTAAATTTTGTAAAATACGTTGTATGTCTTTTAGTCTGTGCTAAATAAATATTTTTTCTTGTTTTAGATACATACCTATTTGAAGCAAAGTTGACTTACATGCTCGTTAGCGTCTGGTGTCTGTGATACAATGATTTTTTCACTCCTCTTGCTCAAAAAGTTCGTCATTGTAGCGTACCAGAGCGGGGAAAAAATCGCATTTCTTGCTCTAGGGGAAAAAGTAATTTTTGTCTGTAACCTGCCTGCCTGTCTGTACCTACAAAAACGAAAAAGTCTTTATTCTTATGTAAAGCATTTTTTTCTACCGCATACCAGGATAAAAAGTTTCCTTAAAATTCAGATTGAACAAATTGTATATAATTTTTAATAAAATAAACTAGTTAATATTGTATTGGATTATTTTATTTTCTCGCAATCGTAGTGAAAAGTAGAGTGTGACACACGGTGCCAAAACCCATTAAAACTCGGTTTCTATTTACTCCCTCGCTAAAGCTCGGGAGTAAAAAAACTACCTTGGTAGAATGGGATATTTTAGCCCCTCGTATAACAATCTACTATTTCATTTCATAACAAACGTTTGCTTTGTATAACAAACGTTATACAAAGCAAATTCGAAAAGTTATAAGTACAAATCAAAACGTTTCCTTACACAAAATTTCTCTTAATATATGTATGTACTCACAAATTATTATCATAATTTTAAAATTATTGTATCACTAGCTTCCGCCAGCGGCTTCGCCCGCGTGATATCTTTATAAATTATAGCCTATGTTACTCAGTGATAATGTAGCTTTCTAACAGAAAAATAATTTTTGAAATCGGTCCAGTAGTTTTTAAGTTTATTCGTTACATACAGGAATCCAAATCTTTCCTCTTTATAATATTGGTGTAAATGTAGATGTCATAGCATCATTGTAGTATGTAAGAAACATTTTTGTAAAAAAATATATTTTTTCTTGAACGGCTCGCCGCACACATATAAACCCTGAGAGGTTTTCGTTGTGAGGCTAAAACCAAAATGTAATAGGTTAAGTGTTTTAGAAATAAATAAATAAAAAAAAAAAAAAAATTGTGCAGACACCAACGATACAGTTTTTTTCTGTTATGTTAATTTTTTAATTGAAAAGTTTTTGTGACCTGTATGTGTTTTTTTCTAAAATAAAATGTATTCATAATTTATTTATTTATTATTCAAAATGCTTTTCTGTAGTTTATTTAACGTTAAGCCTACAGTAACAATTTTGATGCAATAGCCTACTGGCCCTTACTCTAACACAAGTAACTAAACCTTCCTACTGTTTAATCAATATCAGCCCTTCACAGTACCAGGAGAGTCATGGCACCGAATTAAAGGACTACAATCGATAGTTCTCAGTTGCTAAGGAATAAACCAAGCCAGAGGTTTGCACAGCGACTGGTTAATCTAGGCCAACCGGGTAATCTGCCTCCAGCGGTAAAGATGTTGACTATCGGCTCTAAATTTAGACAGGGTTCGTGAATTTTGATGAAAGTTTACCATGTTCAAACATCCTGGCAGAGTTCTTTAGTAATAGACAGAAATAGCTGTTGTACTTAACTACTTACGCATAACTGAAAACCGGTCAAGTGCATGTCAGACTACGCACAATGTAGGGTTCCGTAGTTGGGATGAATTTTTCCCAAGAACAAACTTAACTTTATAGTTGAAATAAAATTCTTTCACACGGAATGTATGGGAGAACATGTTTTTACAACCGCAAATCTAAGTTGGTCGATTATTACTCGTTAACTTGTAAAGCCTACTCAGCTGTGATAGTTTTCCTTTTAAATTCGTTACATAAGCTACTGCCGTGAATTTTTTTCACTTATCTAAACCCAACCATTTAGCTGACAGGGACACACACACTTGACTCTAACAAAAATTTGCACTTTAAAGCTTAATATTTCGCAAACGGATCTCTGAATTCAAAATAGTGTTAACATACTCACAATGTTTTTAAAAGACCTTTCCAACGATACCCCACACCAAGGGATAGAAAAAAAAAACATCTCCACTTTATGTGTAGGGGAGGTACCCTAAAAAAAATATTTTTCATAATTTTATTTTACCACTTTGTCGGCATAATTAATATGTATACCCATGCCAAATTGCAACTTTCTAGTACTAACGGTCTCGGAGTTAGACCGCGGACAGACAGACAGACAGACGGACATGACGAAACTATAAGGGTTCCTTGTTGACTACGGAACCCTAAAAAGGACTCAACCTTTTACCGTTATACCTATTATAACTTGACTAAAGATTTATTGATGGCCTTGTTTAGGCCGCAGGAATCCGCTGGCTGCGGGAACAACCGCTCGAACATAGAACCGGTCGAAGTGGCGATGCTTGAGGGAGGCCTATGTCCATTACTGAACGTCGTTCGGCTGATATGATGATGAAAGATATATTGACATCAAACAGCGTTTTCTGCAAGTTGTCGGTGAAGTATAAGTGTAGTTACAAAGCATTTCATTTAAAGATGAAAGATTATCATAGGCATGTGCTATTCGGACGGGTGCTCTAAGTGGACTACTTCATCTGCCAAAACCTTTGATGTTGCAGTTATTTTCAAGGGTCATTTTTAGCAAGGACATAGATGATGTATAAAATAAGAAGTCAGACACCTTATAATTGCGAATAACAGAACTGCGGTGAATGTAAAAACATCTTCAATAACCGGCTTTGTAAATAAGAAAAAAGCGGCCAAGAGCGAGTCTGACTCGCAGATGAAGGGTTCCGTACCACCGTACAATATTTAACACTACATATTTTATTATTTGTTGCTAGCGGCTATAGAATACACACTGAAAATTTCAAGTGTCTACCTATTACTGTTAAAAAAATACAGACCTGTGACAGGGACGGACGGACGGACGGACGTACAGCGGAGCCTTAGTAATAGGGTTCTGTTGGAACACTAAAAAGGAACGGAACCTTATTACTTTCCAAAAACAAAAACAATCAGTCTCTTTTTCACTTTCCGAGACATAATATCTTATTAATGGTCCATGACACGTAATATGCCTATGGAATTCAGAGAAACACATAAATGTAACAGATGATAAAACTTGGCATTTGTTATTTTATCTCGTAATAAAACATTGTGAAAGTACGGCGTCTGCTGTATAGGTGCCTACGCATAAATCTTAGGAAGAAAAACAATTTTATTACTTCACTCTCTCACTAAATGGATTTGGTAGATACTTATCCAAAAAATTCGTAAAATTAGTTTTTTTTTGGACCATTTAATCCCAGTAAAGCACTTCGCATTTTCATCGTTCCTTACGAGTGAGTCTCGATCCATCCGAGAAACTTATTTTCTTTATACTTATGTAACTATCCTATACGTCATACAAGCAGAAATCCATTAAAGAATCAAGAAACAAATCGACGATAGATTCAAAATTAATTAACACCACGACGCGACGATCGATCACCCGTCAAAGACGCTAATAACCAACGCTTCCAGCTTTAGCGCCGAGAGAAATGAAAAAAATTCTCGCCAAAAACACTCCAACGAAAATTCGATTAAAATTTTCAAAAGCCTATAGGTGCCTAGAGACGTTCGCAGCGACCAATCTTCAGCACTCAATAAAAACTTGCCCAACTTTAATTGAAGCACTAAATCATGCAGATTTTTTGCACTAAACGCTCTAATGCGACTTCTTTCTTTATTATTAGTAGAAGTAGTTAATATAACTGGGAGAACTTGTTTAAACTTCCTCCTTAGCTTCAGGGTTCAGGGAAAAAAACGGACAAAAACTAGGTACCTACTTGGGAAGTTTTTCTTCAAACAGTTGCAAGGCTGTTTACTGACGTTATTCGTTAGGTACGGCTGAAATGGAAATGAGTTATTGTTGAATAAAGAATGTCAAACAATGCCCTTTTTTATTAGTTTCTTTTTTACATGATACCTATTGTTTTTTAACCCGACTACGGCGAAGCAAAAAGGAGGGTTATGATTTTGACCGATATGTATGTTCATCTGTTACCTCATAACTTTTAAACTACAGATTATAATTTGACAAATGAGGCATCATTGGAAGCGTCTTGATTGTCCGCTGGTTATATGCTATGTGTCGTCATATTAAATGCAAAATATGGCGGCCTTTAGAGGACATAAAGTCATGAACTAAATTGTGCCATGTTAGCTATCAAATAAAAGTGACGAGCACATTAAAAATTTGTGTTAACAATTTAAACATATTTATTTACTTTGATACTTCAAAGTAAATAAATATATTTAAATGATTAAAAACAGCAAAAGTGAGACTGTGTTACGTACGGCGCGGCTGTAAAATTAATACTTATTATACAATAAAACCAATCAAACAAAATTTAAGCTGCTCTGCAAATACTTTATTACGAAATAAAAACCCCAAAATAATTTAAATTAAAAGTAAGTTCAAAAACTAAACTCGACTACTGAAAAATCACGCTCTAAAAAGTATGAAACAAGAAAATATTTCAGACAGAAATCAAGATATAGGTACAAAAATGGTCAAGGTAAAGCCGTGGTCGAATGCCATTATAATTTTGTGGGTGTACAGGCACCACCAAAAAAACCATTAACTTATTTTTAGAGAGACATCAACGCGTTGATTACTTACCGCGGTGCGTAGAGTAAAAGACATCGGTGCCGATTTTTTTTCAAGATTTCACTTCTGTCAGCAAAGGGCAACTGATAGAAATCCGACGACTGACGAAACCCGAAGTTTGCCGTGGGATATTAAGAAAATAGTTATACTGTATATTATTATACAAAGTGTAGAAATAGTCGTAAAAACCGTGCGAAACAGAATCAGGTATTTTATATAATACCGATATTCAATAACAGTAAAATTAAGCAACTTCCATGAAATAAATACACGAAAACTACTTTCGTGCAAGTCAATTTTGGACGTCAACTTGTGCAATCCAATGTGCAAGTAGACATCGTGTATTTAAAAAACCGAGTCGTGTGAGAAAGTGCGAAACGGACTCGCGCACGAAGGGTTCCGTACCATTGACTAGGTAAACAACTACCTGTTACCATTTATTGATATCGAGCAAAAATAGGCAAAAAATTGCGTTTTTAGTATGAGAGCCTCCCTTAAATATTTATTTTATTTTAATTTTATTATTTATTATTAAAGTAAAAATACAATTGAGTATTTTGTGAATATTTCAAGTGCCTATCTATTGCCATTATTGATATCGAGCAAAAAAGGGCAAAAAATCGCGTTTGTTGTATGGGAGCCCCCTTAAATATTTATTCTATTTTTAGTATTTGTTGTTATAGCGGCAACAGAAATACATAATTTGTGAAAATTTCAACTGTATAGCTATCGCGGTTCTTGAGATACAGCGTGGTGACAGACAGACGGACGGACAGACAGCGAAGTCTTAGTAATAGGGTCCCGTTTTTACTTTTTGGGTATGGAATTAGGGTTCTGTAAAGTACAGAATAATGAACTCAATGTTTCTTCAGTAATAAATATTTATTAGAAAATTAATGGTCGCAGATATTTTCTTGTAGCAAAGAAAACGGTTACATTGTTCGTTTTGTTATTTTTCTCTCATTCAGCGAACTGTGAATAAAATGCAACAACTCTTAAATCATTTTGTCCTGATTTTTATTTTATGTTGTTCATAATTTTTACAAAAGTCTGAATAAATAGATTATTTTGTTTTTATTTTCTCATTAGAAAGAGATTGCACTTAATCATTTCTAACTGGTGCCTTTTGTAGCGTCGTTTTTAACTTAGGAAATATTTCTCGACGGCATGTTAAGCCAAGCCAGAGGCCCATGGGCGGCTTTAAAACTCTGTCTCAGTAACCACATGAGAAGAAGAAGAATCATCATACGTCTTAAGTTTTAGTAAGATTGTTTTCATTTTAAATGCTAAGTATAAAAAACACCTAAATAAATCACATTGCCTTTCCAGAACTAATATAAATTAATTCCCTAGCGAAGTAAGTGCAACGGAAAACTATTCACTCCAAAATCGCAGAGTGAGGCATCGACGCAGCTGCAAAGAAGATGGAATCCGCATGCAAGCAGGAGTAAATAAAAGTTTTGTATTTTTTACTGATTGCTCAGACGTAATAACTCATACGAACTGGCTGAAAGCATAATACTAACGCTGATCAAATAATTTTGCACTATTTGTGAAAAAAGGTGTTTGTGAACAACGAAAACGTGATGCATTCATTTGTTTTTTGGCTCATACATTACAATAAAAACCAATAACTGTGTTTATAATCATAACTATGATATTTTTCACGGTTATTTCACGAGCTAGATAAGTTAGGAAAATTTAGTTAAGGGAAATTAATGGTTTATTAAGTTCATTATCAACTTTGATTGACCGTATATTCTAATCACAACTGTCATTCTTTGACAGTTTTATGAAGTGGCCACGTTAATTTCCTGTGATGCAATACAGCATATAACGTTATGTCATAATTTCCAAATGTTAATAAGATTTACTGATATGAAATACTAAATATAAAATTAAAAGTATGTGATTTGCCTCAAATAATTTTTGTATCAGTGTAATCATGAAGTTTAAAAGTATCTCATTTGACAGTTCCGTAAAAGTACTGGTTGGAAACATGATATTTGGAGCGTCGCTTAGCTTCTAAGTCAGTTCGATTTGAGCTTCGAAATCTAAAGGACGTCTTCAAGAAGTCTAAAGACTATAACGTTATTATATTAAGTACTTAATTAAATAGTTTGTTAAATATTGCTAAAAGTGTACCAAGTTGTATGTGTGCAAGATTATAAATACAGAAATATTAGTAATGAAATGGTGTATCATTACAGTAGTGTGTCAATTAGATAAACATTTAATATCCCTGATTGTATTTGGAAACAGCTCATGCAGTGGTGAAAAGATTTGCCAATCAGCAAGGTAGGTTGAGGAGTTGCTTGCTGAGCTGCACCAGAACCATAGTATCATCTTTCTTAGAGAAACGTAGATCTATTTATTTTTAAAATTAAGACAAATGTCTCCCACTCAAGTATGTTAAGAACTTCATCCAACTTTAATATGTGCATAGAAATTACCTAAGTATAATACCTTTCTAAGTATTCATCGCTTTGTCAAAAGTTATATTAAGTTCTCCAACACATTGTGAATTATGCATGTGATAAAGGGAGCTAATAGACGTTGGAGGCATCGACGACCTTTCTAGACAGGTCGAGAGATCGGGAGTCAGGGTTCACGTCCGACCCTTGATGTTATTATGGTGGGTAAGGACATCCACGACATTTCGAAAGGTTAATGTGAATAGAGAACTTGTGATCCCAAAAAGTGGTTTTAGATTTTTTCCTTTCACTGTCTTCAAACTATTAAAGTTAGTCCATCAAGACCTTGAAAGTCTTAAATAAATCATAAAAGTAATTTTGAAGGCATTTTTTGTGGCATCAATTCTGAGAATTTAATGAACTTGCTTAATGGTCAGCAAAGTAAAAAAAAAACCGACCAGTTCTAAAGCTTCGTTATCGAACGGATCGTGACCACTAAGCTACCATCTACCACAAAACAAACTGACTTGTCCATGTGAGTTTGGCCCGAAATCCACTCAGCTCCTCCTTTATAGCCCCATCTCTTTTCTTGCATATATGTTGGAAAGAGAAGCAGACACTCGTTTGGAAAACGCTACGTTATCCAAGTATATGGTACCGGTCGGGATTTAAAGGGTATGTTTACGATTTAGCGAAGTGTCCGGCAATTTTTCTTGTCCACATTTCCCTGTCCGAGATTTTAACTAGGTAGCCGTATGCATTGACATTTTCGTTAATTTATGGCGGAGGAAAGTTAACGCTGACGGTTTTAAAGTGGTGCGGTTTTTAATCGTGGTGGAAGGTTAGACTGGGGTTTTTTGGACATCTGTGAGTTGGATTAATGGGTGTATTTATTCGGGTTTAAAATTGAAAAGTAAACAATTGGGCTAATATGGGTTGAACATTGTTTGCAAATTAAAACACAAGGAGCTTTTTGGTACATTTAAGAAAAAAATCTTTAAACTGCTTCGTTGGTCTAGTGGCCGCAAGCTCAACTGGAGGTACAGGGTTTGATTCCCAGGTCGGGCAGTGTTGTTAGGTTTTTTCATCAGGAATTTCTCAGTAGCAGCTCGGAGTCTGGATTTGTGTCCGGTTGATGGCAATAGGCTCGCCCCCTATTACATGGGGACTTAAACAGAACTGGCGAAATGTGAGTGTAACTATTGGTACCCACGGTTACACATCAAGCTATACATTTCCAGTTTATGATGATCTCGCATTGTATAGGATCACACCTCTGCCTAACCCCTCGGGGAATTACAAGCGTGATGAAATTATGTTACAAAATCTTTCTCATTATTTTTTCCTGTTTATCTAATTATTAGGGACGGACTTCCTGTTACTACATAATTGAACCTATTTATGATTGATGAATGTGGTGGAGGCCCGTAATCTTTCTAATATTTATCTCTAGTTAATAATTCGCATGGGGATTTACTGTAGTAGCCAAAGGCAATAATATCTATACCAGTTTTGAAAAAGTAGGAACTCTGTCTCAACAAGCTACAAAGTGACAACAGCAAAGTTCTCTGTATCGTCTCAGTTTTTAACCTCCGACGCAAAAAGAGGGGTGTTATAAGTTTGACCGCTATGTGAGTGTGTCTGGCTGTGGCACCGTAGGTCTTAAACTGGTGAACCGATTAGAATGCGTTTTTTTTTAAAGCAGGTTTTCTAGCGATGGTTTTTAGACATGTTTTTATTAAAATCGGTTAGCCGTTTGAAGGTTATCAGCTCTTTTCTAGTTGGTAAATGAGTGTGAGTATCTTCTGCAGGTCTGATCGATTTGAAATTTGGTATTCTTAGAAGAACATAGTAGCCTTGAACTGATGCTGCATCATCACCTGGAATTTGCAGGATACCCAACTCACAGCACAGGTATTGTGTTTGGGCTCATTAGAATGGTCTCAATGAATAAGTTATAAATATATGGTAAACAGGGTCTGATGATGGAGTAGGCAAGAGAAATGAGGAAATGTTTGTGAATGTGTGCTTTTCAAATTTTACTTGTAAATAACACAAATGGACATTCCATATTGGCTCATAGATCACAGTGTCCGTACAAGCAGTGCTCTAATTAGTCAGTTAGTAATTAGCGGAGTGAGGGCCTAGTTAGCATTAGTTTAGAAGTGTACTAATCAATTTCCGAACAGCGCTCGTTTACTTTAGCACATCGATTAGTCTATTGATATGTTTATGATGTGGATAATATTAGCAGCTTGTTGAATTTTTTGACACTGTTTTATTGGCGACTATCTTTTGCCCTCGGCTTCCCCCGCGAGGAGGTCGGAAATCATTCCAGAAAAACGTACTTCCAGGGCCTCAAGTCTGCTATTACAATAGTGTCAGAATGGTCTATCATTGATTTCATAATTGTTGATTTTGACAAGTTTGGTAATCTACTAATATAATGGTGTCATTATGACTTTCCAATGGTCAGCCACTGACACTCCATTGAAAGAAATGGCACTTATTGGTAATCTCGTACATAATGACAATTGAGTGACTGACTTAGGCGGTATCATTGGTCATATTGTACGACAATGCCATTATAACACAATTCTATTACGAGACCATTGACCGACCAATGATCGACCATTATGAATTTAGCAGATTACGAACTTTTTGCAAAATGACAATGGGATCGTGTTGGAATGACGAATTTATAAAAATAGCAGACTTGGGCCCCAGGATTCAAAGCATTCTATGTCCTAACCCAGGTCATGGTCTATCTATTGCGTGCCCAAATTATATCAAAATCCGTTCAGCCTTGTAAGGACAGACAGACTTACGAAAACATGCCAGCATTTATAATTATTAGAATATGTAGTATGGAATGTGTTGAATTTAAAATAAAAATGACAAATATAAAATAAAAAGGACAAACACTGTAGTGTGAATTTAACAATTATTGAAAGCTTAATTTAACACTGATGAACATAGTTAAAACAAACACGCACTGTTAACGTGGCGATTTTATGGTTTACCGGATAATTTTGAATCGAAATATGTTCAGATATTATTTATTATTTCAGTCCGACCAATCGAATATCAGCGTAGCAAGCTACGAGCTGCGTAACAAACGCTACGGAATTCGTAGCAAATTCCGTAGCCCTTAACCGTAAACCTTATTTCAGTGCAAATGCAAATTCAAATTGCTTGTCGTCCAACTGGTTTGTGCTGAAAATGAGTTAGCAGACTATACATACATGTTATATTTATATATGAAAGAAAATACGTTTATTTGCAGTAAATATGACGCAAAGAAAGAAAAAAATACGAAAATAACAATTTGGAGGAAAATATGCGTCACATCCACGCAAAACGGCCATTGCTCAGCATAATGCTGTGACTCTATGCGAGACAGAGCCCCAGCGCTGCTTTTCGGTGACAGCCGGCGTTGACATGATGACGTCAACCGGTGCAAAATATTATAGTAAAATATCAAAAATAAAAGAAATAAATATAATAACAAAATAAATCAAAAATAAAATAAATACAAACACTTAGAAAAAAAAAAATATTAATATTAATATTTTATTTATAAATATAAATAAAATATTTAGAATGGCAACATTTCTTTCTGTCGGCGACTCACGCACCGCAGACTTTTATTAATGCAATCTGTGCGCGCAGCTGTCATAAAACTATTTGTTTGACGTTTTGAGATATTGGTTAGCAGGTAGTGGTTACGTAATAATTATAACATGGCGCATTATGTAACGAATGTTAAGATATGATGCAATGTATAATAACACAGGATGTATTGGATGAAATGTTTAGCTATGGTTTTTGTAAACAGTGTTTGGAAAAGTGTTAGAAGATGACAAACTCGGTGACAAAAAAGAGATCAATGGTGAGTGCAAAATTATTATATTTTATTAAAATACTAGCTTTTGCCCGCCGCTTCGCCCGCGTGGATGTCGAAAAATATCCCACGGGAACGTACTACCGGGATTACATACCTAATAGCCCAGGAAAGGTCATTGACTAATACCGCTGCGCCCGCGTAGCCGTCAACCATAATTATGTAGTTACGCGTAATTTTGAATCTGTGATATCTTTTAAACTATTTATTTAAAATATATATGTGATGGAATATTTTAATCTAAATTAAATGCCCAATTTAAATAACATATTTAATTGGGTCGAAATAGCTTCGGAAATAATAATGAAATTTTATCAAATTCTGAAAGATAATAATAGTTACTGTAGGTCATCCTTAGAAGATAGACATATGTCAGCACGGACTTTTTGTTGAACTTTTTAAGATGAACAATACTGTAAAACACAGATTTTATGTATCTTTTGCGGTTTACGCGGCGGATGCCAGTAAAGCTCCCAGTCGGCATGATTTTTTCCGACTTTTTCAACAATAACCGTCATATTTAAGCCAATTTACACAAAATCTTAATGAATTATACACCAAAACCTACCTCATGAATCAGTCCATCTATGAGTGAAAATCGTTTGAAAATCCGTTTAACAATTCTTGAGTTTATCGTGTTCAGACAGACAGACGCGGCGGGGGAGTTTGTTTTATACTATGTAAGGATAAGGAAATGAAATAAGATGAAGTTAGATTGTAGTTATATAAAAGGAACTATACCTCCTTGACAAGCCATAGTGTGCTGGTTGATGAATTAGATTTAACCGTAATTTACAGAAACACGGTGGGTATGTACATATATGTCCTATGTAAACAGCAATATTTAATTCAGTTGAGCGACACAACATGTATTCGTCAAAGCGACGAGGTATGCAGGCAGGTCCAACGTGTTGTTGCCACAAAGGGAAAGCCTCTCTGGTAACGGGTTAAAGTAATAGTTTACTTGTCACTCAAACGTTATTATAATATTCATTCATATTCGAATAAATAACCAGAACTGACCATTAATTTGTTTATTAGGAAACGTTGGAGGGAAGACAGTTATATTGTGAGTTGGCACTAATTATTTAATTATCTCTCTCTGTCTACTTCTATTACTCATAATAATGATAATTGTGGCCAGTTTTCCTTATCTCTACTAATAATAAAACAATTATTTAGAACAAATGTTTTCAGGGGTTCCGTTCCTAGTACGTTCTATAAACTGATTTTCATTAAACTTTAAAGGATTTGACAAAACTCCAATTTCAACATAGCATTTGGAACTTTTATATATGTTTACGGAACCCTAATAAATAAATCGTACCTTTGTTTGACTTGTAAAAGGCCCGAACAACCAATTAGAATCAAAACAAAGCTTCTGTTACAATCTCATTATAGAAAAAAAGTTGAGGAAAAAAAAAGTCTAATTTAGCATTGTGAAAATGCTTATTCTGAGTCTGATAATTATCTCAGGGTCAGTTGTGCGTGTTCGTTTAATTAATGGACAGTTCCGGGGATTTTAACGCTTTTGGTTGGTGAAATCATTTACTTTTTTTATTTCAAAAAGGAACATCCTAAGTTAAATTCGTGATTAAAATTTAAGGCTTTATGAACGGCCATTTTCCTTGTATTACCTGACTATTTTCTAGGATCTCACAAATAAAAGATAATGAGGTTTGGACCGGTCCATGAATATATGTATTAAGAGGATTTAAAAGAATTGATGATGAGGAAGAAAAAAACCTATATTTTACATGATTTTCATCTACTACCCACTGCAGGTCATGCAGGTGGCCAATAACATTAAGAGAAAATTTTACTGGCCAGGTTTCAACAAAGATGTAAAAGAATTTGTGAATAAATGTATAAAGTGTCAGAAAATGAAGCTTTGTAGATATTTCAGATATGCCCATAGAGACAACTACAACAGCTTCACATGCTTTTGAAAAGATCTTTCTCGACATTGGAAGCCCGTTAGGTAATTGTTACATTTTAAGTTTGTAGTGTGAACTTACAAAGTTTGTAGAGGCATATCCTATTAAAAACAAGGAAACGGTAAGTGTAGCGAAAACATTAGTTGATAATTTTATACTTAGATTTGGAGTACCAAATGCCATTGCAACTGATCGTGGAACAGAATTCGTGTCTTCAGTTATGGAACAGGTATGTAAACTCCTAGGAATAAACAAATTGACATCCACTGCTTATCACCATCAATCTATCGGTGTCCTTGAAAATTCACACAAAAATCTCGGTACTTTGTTGCGAATATAGTGTGATGGTAAAAAAGAAACATGGAGTCAATGGTAACCATTATGGTGTTACAGTTTCAATAATACTGTACATACGGAAACAAAATACACACCTTTTGAACTTGTATTTGGTAGAGCAAGTGTAATACCTTGTAGAGTAAGTCAGTACATGGAAACATTATACATATAACCCAGAAAGTTATCCTTTAGATCCTAAGTAGTACCTAGTAGTAGTCTAAGATGCTCGTAAAAATTTACTCATAAGTAAGCAAAATCGTAAGTGTTCGTACGATAAACAAGTGAATAATGTAACATATAATACTAGATAACTAATACTTGTAAAAAATAAAACAGCTACTAAATTAGATTCTCAGTGGGATGGACCATTTGTTATTTTAAAAGATTTAGGTGTTAGTGTTAATATTTTAAAGCCTTAACCTTATGCTATCCATAAAAATAGGACAAAACAATTTAGAACGTAACCATGTAATCATTTTAACTTAAATATAAAAAAAAACATTTTTCCTCTCGTCCCCGAGGTGAGGTGTAGTATGTATATACTTAGTATGTAAGATCTATGTTATAAAACATATTGCATTTGTATAAGTAAGATGAGTAGTAATAAATAGTAATCGATCGGGTACAGTTGTTTCAATAATACTAGTTTCCTACAATAGTGTAAAAATACTGTCAATATGAAAATTCTTTTAATATGGTCGATAAATAAAATAAAGAATTAAAGATGTCAGGATTAATTAATAAAGTTTTATCATTTAGAAATTCACAAATGGAGTAATAACATTTATCAATTAATAAGACTAACAGTTTTTTTTTAAACAGTGGAATGGTCTTGTTTTTTATTTCATCGCATATTTTGTTAAAGATAACCGGGTACATACATATAATACTTTTTCCTAATAATGTAGCATGTTTGTATACTGCTTTCTAACTGGTCGTGTTCCATATTCATATTCATTTATTTGCGTTCCACAAGGTAAAACAAGATGTTCTGTATGGCGCTAGTGCCACGATCAACATCGACTCCACGTAATTTTATTGTTTAAAAATAGTAAATACACAGTTTATCGCAAAATAAACTGTTTAACATCATCATAATAGTCCAAATACAAAGTGACAGTGTTATCTCTTTGAAACTCTTAAAGAAAGTGCATAAATTACTTTAAAACTATGGCCCGTGAAATCCAGTGAAGTTTGGTTTACTTAAAAACAATACGACAATAATAATAAACAAACAGTGCAGTGCGTAATACATTCCCATGTTAGATACTTAATACAATATTAAATATTAAAATTAAGTGATTTCTTTTGTGACTTCAAAAATATTGTTGGTGGTTACGTTTATTTAAAAAAATCCAACCTACCGCACTGTAACGTTCTAAAAAATTCACCGCGAGACCAGAACAATAATTTCAACAATTGATATAAGTATCAGTTGGCGTTGCGGTTAAGGGCGCAACATCGGTTCAGACGCCAAGTGTCCCGAGTTCAAATCTGGGTTTCGAGAAGTCTTTTTGTGAATGCTTCTGGCAGTTATATCACTCACAAGACATTAAACACCAGTGGGTATTTAATTAAACACATAAAAAGGGGATTTCGAATATCATCATGAACTTTCTGGAAAACATAACATTTCGAAAACGATCCGTAACAACTAACGATGACAGTGAGATTATGTCACAAACGTTGGAGAGTACGGCAAATAGTATGCCCGACTTGTCTAATGAGGAAGACGACGACCAAATAAAATGTTTAAATACGAAGTTATTAGACCTAGAGGCACAGTTACGAAGTGCTCACGGAGAAATTGAGTTGTTATCATCAGAAAATTGTAAACTTAGACAGACCAATGAAGAATTATTAAAGAACAGCTTATTTAAAAAGATAACGAGTAGTCCGGTCAAACATAAAATCACATCTCCAATGAAGACGTCAAGTAAAAATGTGAAAGTAAAACAAACACAAACTGAAACATTAGTGCAGGAATATAGCGAATCATCAAGAGCCATCCCTATAATCCAGTCTTTACAAAATGTCACAAACAATGCTGAGATTATAAAACATCAGTTTCAAAACGACAAGACGAAAACTCGCTCAGTGAAAACAGTCACACAAGAACCAGGACCCAGGCAGAATACTGCAAAAACCAATAAGATATGTATCCTCAGCAATAATAATGTAAATAAAATTATTTCGATCGCAAATACAACTCTGCAACCCAGGTCAGAGATATGTCACTACTTAATGTCACACCGTACGGTGGATCAAATGATGCACAACATAGAAACCAAAGTGCAATCATTTACACTGAACGATTTCTGTGTTATATTCATAGGTGAAGAAGACGTCAACTCAAATGACTATCCTGATTTCATATTGAGCATACGAGCATCTATAAATAAAATTAAACACACAAATATTATCATCTGCGCACCGGCTTTCAAATGCGGCAATTATTCGAATCTATTTAATGGGAGGGTAGAACATTTTAATAGTTTACTGTACCGTGACATATTGACTCACGAACACGCTTATTTTCTCGACTCGAACAAGAATCTTTCCTATGATCACACAATGTTCTATAGACGTAACGGAAAGCTCAATAACACTGGCATGCGAACTATTTTTCAAGATCTAAATGTTCTTTTACTTGACATCAATCGATCTAACGCAGACTTAATAGAAGCAAATATGATACCTTATACACAAGAGAATGAAGATAATCTGACTCGACAATTTATTGACCAAGATAAAGAAAACTTTTTTCAAAGTGAATCCTATGACGCGGTTAACAACACTATGGAAGCAAATAAAGAGAAAATAACAAAATTTTTTCGTCACTAATAATGTCTGTGTTATGCATCAGAATATTGCCGGTTTACTAAACAAATCTGACATGGTCACAGTATGTTTAGATGAGTTATCGCAAAATGGTTTGAATGTAGATATATTGTGCGTAACCGAACACTTCATTATGGCAGGATACGAATCTTATGTAACCATACCAAATTATCAACTAGCGGCGTCGTACTGCAGAAAAGAAAGCAAGAGAGGTGGAGCATGCATCTTGGTAAAGAATGGACATCACTTCATCGAATTAAAGAAGATAGCCAACATATCAGAACCTGGAGTATTTGAATGTTGCGCGATAGAGCTACCTAACTATAACACTGTCCTAGCTTGTGTGTATAGAGTTCCCAAGTTAACTAACCTGAATGTATGTATGGACAAATTACAAATTCTCCTAAAAGAGCTAACTAAGAAATGCTATCATAATATTGTCATTGCAGGGGATTTCAATATCGACATTCTAAAAAGGAACCTTCAAACTATTGAATTTGAGTGCATTTTACTCAACTATAATTTAAAACTAGCAGTGAATCAACCTACACGCCTAAAAAGTAATACTTGTATTGATAATATTGCTCATAATTTTCGCAAAGCATGTAAGGTTAAAGTTCTAGAACTTGCTCTATCGGACCACACAGCACAGTTAATGATGTTCCCTGTACAAAAAAAATGTAGCATTAATTACTGGCAGGTTACAAGACGTGACTACTGCAATGAAAACATGACAAAATTTAAAGATTGCATAAATAATTTATCATTTTCTGACATTTACAAAAGCAATGATCTTAATGTAGCGTATAAATCCTTTTTTGACATATTTTCATTATTTTATAATTTATGCTTTCCCAAAATGAATGTTAGAATTAATACTATTAGAAAACCGAAATGGGTGTCACGTGGTATTAAACTATGTAGCAAGAAGAAAAGACAACTTTTATGGCAATACAGACTTAAACCAAACCAAATTAATAAAAGAAAACTTACTCATTACTCTAAACTATTTAAAAGAATTGTAAAACTCACTCAAAAGGCACAAAATAACTACACTATAAATACTTCAGATAATAAATCAAAAGCTACTTGGAAAATAATAAATAACTCTAAATTCAACATTCCGAAATACTGTATTGACAAAATTCGTGTGAGTAATGACATTATCACTGACCCAAATGACATTGCAGATGCATTCAATAACTACTTCATTGACAAAATAAATCCTATAGCAGGATCTGGGAAAAAAACTACGTCAATGATACAAAAAAGAAAAGATTCTTTTTTTCTGGCCCCATGTCTGCCAATCGAGGTGTTTAAAATTCTAAAAACATTAAAAAATACGAACAGTATAGGATACGATGGTCTATCTACAAAAATTATAAAGTTAGTAGCGGGAGAAATATCAACGCATCTCAGCCATTTAATTAATCTTGCCATAGAGACTGGTGTTTTTCCTGATGCACTCAAAGTATCAACTGTTAAACCATTATTTAAAAAGGAAAATAAAGAGTTAATGCAATTCTATAGGCCCATCTCCCTTATAAGCATAATCTCAAAAATATTCGAAAAGTATTTATATAAACAGTTGTATACTTATTTCGAAAAGGAAAATATACTAGCTAATGAACAAAAAGGATTCAGAAATGGTAAAACGATCAATTTGGCAATATATGATTTTTTACATAATGTCATGCCAAAAGTAGACGTGAATATACCTGTATGTACCATCTTCTGTGACATGACACAAGCCTTCGACCACGTCTGTCACGACATACTGATTGACAAATTAGAAGCTTATGGCATTAGAGGTAATGTTTCTAGCCTTATCCAATCTTATTTAAGCAACAGAAGACAATTTACAGAAATTACGGCAGTAAATAAAATAAATAAACATGAAGTAATCTATAAATCAAAAGAGCGTGTAGTTAAATTTGGTGTACCGCAAGGTACTGTCGTAGGCCCACTGTTTTTTATACTGTACATTAATGACCTACCCAAAAGTATTGACCACCCAATGACACTTTTTGCCGACGATAGTACTATTACAATCGCTTGTAAAAATAGAGACACATACGAAGCTGACATCAACAATTCCATAGAATCCATGGTGAAATGGTTAGAAAACAACAATCTCAAGCTAAATTTTGAAAAAACTAATATTATGCATTTTGCCCAAAGATCAACCATTCCAAATATTAATGTGCACTATTGTGATCATAGAATAGATAAAGTTGACACAACCAAATTTCTTGGAGTTACTATAGACACAACATTAGATTGGAAAGCACATACGGAAGCCCTAAGCAAAAAAATTAGTAAATCCACGTATGCACTGTACAAATTAGCCCCAATGTTAAATGTTGATGCGCTGCTAACTGCCTATCACGGCTTAGTGTCCTCGAACTTAAGGTACGGAGTAATTTTTTGGGGTAATTCCACAAACAAGGATGTCATTTTTAAAATTCAAAAGAGGTGCCTCAGAACTATGTTTGGACTTCATGTTACTGAGAGCTGCAAACCTTTTTTCAAAAAATATAAAATTTTAACCCTTCCATCTATGTACATTTTAGAGACTATTATATTTGTCAAATCAAACCCACACCTATTCCCCCTATTATCAGATAAAGTAATTCGGAATAGACGCGACAATAGCAAACTTTGCATTCCTAGATCCAGGACAGCTCTATTGCGCAAAAGTATAATATGTATGGCACCAATCCTTTATAATACGTTGCCAAAATCTTGGAGGGAATATCCAACGGAAAAATTAAGAAGTAGGTTGAAAAGCCTTCTGTTAGAGAAAGCCTATTACAGCACTGACGAATTTCTGAAGGATAAATTAATCTAATTCTTATAATTATGTTATTTCTAATTACTTTGACATTAAATTGATTATTTTATTAAAATATAAGAGTTGTTGACATTATTCTGTAGTACATTTTAATTTTTAAATTCTAATTTGGATTGTTGATAATAATAAATAAGTTTATAATTAATTGATTAAATGTAATAACATACCTACTTATATTTGTACGCCGTTAAGGCAAAACATGACTGTGATATAATTTAATTGTAACATCTTGCATGCCATGTATGTGTATACTCATGTTTTGGACAAATAAATGATCTTTATCTTTATCTTTATCTTTAACAAAAGGCTTAAAGCTAAGAGCCGTAGTAGATCCTGTCAGGGCACAGTAAAAATTATTATTAGATACATAGTTATTACTTAAAGTTAAAAATCTAAGTCGCAGAAAACTAAAAATTAAAATAAAATTATTTAACCTTTCAACTGTCATTAACGAGACACAATAGAATTTTAATTGTTATCCACCTCAATGAGGTGTCGTAACAGATGATGAGATATGAAAACTGAATTATTACAATAACATAAATAATTCTATTATTGGTAAGTAGATAGCTATTTTCTTAAAATACTATTATTATTGCGTTTGGATAAAGTTATATTTACAGACAATTTATTAAAAAGATGCATATTTGATTTTACAGAAACAGCTATTTCGAAAATGTATAGTGATGGGAATGTTAGCAAATTTAGGGACTTGAATACAGGTACGCAACTATCTTTTACTTTAATGTTACACATTGCCTTTATGCATCGTTTTTGAGCCTTGAATAACTATTCTCTCAGACTACAATTTCCCCAGAATATTATGCCAAATCTCAGAATTGACGCCACTAAACCATGGTCATCATCATCAGCCTATAATGTTCCCACTGCTGGGACACAGGCCTCCTCTCTGTGAGAGGGAGTGGGCTGTAATCCACCACGCGGGCCCAGTGCGGGTTGGTAGATGTCACATGTCTTCGAATTTTCGGTTCTAGGACATGCCGGTTTCCTCACGATGTTTTCCTTCACCGTTTTGAGAGCAGTGATGATGAAATAATTTACACAAATTAAAGCACCTGTCTGGGTTCGAACCTACGACCTACAACTCGTAAGTCGCGACCGTTACCACTGGGCCACCACTGCTCAGTCGCAATCACTAAACCATGGTAAGCAACTGATCTGGTGGGAATATTCACTTTCCTGGATAGATTAAAAATCACATACGTTGCTTTACTTAATTTTTTGCATACTTCTTCTGCATGTGGCTTCCAGGTTAGTTGGCTATCTATCATTATACTAAAAAAATTTGCAACTTTTACTTGGTCTATTTTTATCCATTGTAATTTAAATTTAAAGTTTGCGGTGGGATCCGTTGATAAAAATGCATAATATTAGTCTTATGTATATTTATTGTTAAATTATTTTGATCAAGCCAGTGTATAATGTCCGTTAAAGTATGATTTATGTCATGTTCATACGTTTTTATGTCATACATTTAATCAAGGCAGTACTATCGTCAGCGAACAAGACCATGGGATGTTTTATGCGTCGTGGCAAATCGTTAATATAAATCAAAAATAATAAAGGGCTCAACACAGTGCCCTGTGGTACGCCGTATCTAATTAGACGACGCTCCGATAAGTATTTTTCCTCACGCTTAGTTTTTAAACATATTTTTGAAATTTCTGTGACCTGTTTTCGGCTGTTGAGATCTTAAGAGATTGTAGCGGTTACACCGCCACATACGAACTACGCATCAAAAACATGACGTCACACAAATTCTGCATCGCGTAGTTAGAGTTTACCGAGCGATCGACATAGATACAAGATTTCAACTTCAAACCGATGGGCAGTTGCCCGCCAGATACAACACCCGTCTGGTCGGAGGATCCTCCCTTTTCTATGGTGGATGAGTGAACTTTACATCCTGTTCCTCATACCACCAAAAGATTATATACGTACATATTTACTTTGATACCTATGATGTTTCGTTTGTATAACAGAGTTTCATGGTCAACACAGTCGAAGCTTTAATCAAATAATTGTCAGTTAAGGATTTGGAGTCTTAAATTCTGGCTGGTTAGTGGCAATAGGCACTCGGATTGGCGTCTATATTATCATTGAAGAATTGTAATTCCTATAACTTGATTTAAATTATTGTATGATTAATTTAAAAGAATCAATTTCCTAAAAATCAATGTAATTTGTTTTTGTTTTTCTGTGTTCTGTAATTTTAAATTTTATGAATAACTTTTTTGTGTCAGATAGATGCAAAATGTTGTTAATGAATAATGACTAAGACCAAGATATTTCGCCAGTTATGTTTTAAGATTTATGTCATAACACGAAAACCATAACTGGCAAAATTTGGGTAAAATGTGTGTAATGCACCGTTGTATATAGCCTTTGGAGAATACTTACAGGCGTGATATTATGTTATTTGGACATCTATTTACAAAAATCTCTAAAAGAAAAAACAAAAGTAGCCATTCATCTAAATTACGGCCATTGGAGCTTCCGAGAAAAAGTTGGAAAGTGCTCAATAAGTTTGAGTACAATAAGTAGTTAATGTCATCGAAGTGAGTGCGTCGGTCACAATTAGGAAGTTAGGTGGTGGGCCGACAATGCCCGACAAGGCCCGACACCCATCAATATTGGTTACCGTGGAAGAGGATACAAGGACTTTTGGAAGACTTAGGTAAGTTCAGGGTTTTTATTTATGTCTGGATTTTGGTGTTGATGCTTAGTATTTTATTATTGTTTATTTTATTTATGACGAGAATGCTGGTTCGAAGCTGTTTCCAGTTGTTTTTTTTGAGCAACAAATAAAACAGCTATCAAACTACCTAGCTAAAGTAATCAATCTACCAAAAATGCATGAAAAAAAATTGACTGATGAAAACTGTCCCTTCCTACATGAAATAAATAGACATACATATAACTAAGAATTACCGTAAAGTAAAAATAATGTCTCTAAAACATTGAGATCTAGAACCAACAAGGTACACGGGAATACGCTTTTCTTGTTTTCTTCGGTTAACAAACTCAACAATCTTACGTGGGTAATCTCAATGTTTTAGAGATATTATTTTTGCTTTACAGTATTCTTAGTTATAGGTATCTAATACCTTTAAACGAGCAATTCTTGCATATATATAATCTGAATCTCGGAAACGGCTCCAAGGATTTTCAAGAAATTTGGTATGCAGGGGGTTCAGGGGCGATAAATCGATCAAGCTAGGTTTAATTTTTAGAAAAAGTCGATAAAAAAAACAGGTCATCCAGATATTGTCTATTTATTTCATATGTATACAGGGTTACTGGTAACTCGACGTATTCCTTGCAGGACGTCAGAGTAGGGTTAAAATGCAACAAATTAAGCCACCAAATGTTCTACCGAAATTCAGTAGTTTTTGAATTAGTTAAGAGTTTTAGTTTTTTATGAAAAATCCCAGATTAAATCATTTGAACCCAATTTAAAAATGATTTACGGCGAAATTTAAGTTATTATCATAGTTGACGCCGTAGCAGACCTTTGTTAATAATTAAAAGTTCAATAATGCCTAAAACTTTGGCAAATATCACTAACCAAACATTTAATTTTTTGTAATTTTTGCTATTACTTCATAAAAATTTAGTCTAGTGCAAAAAAAAAAATGCTACACCTGGTGTACAAATTACTAAGAAAATATTCTTGTCTTATCAGCTATCCAAAAAGGTATGAAAGTTAATACAAAATCATGGACTACATTATGAAAATCGTTTTTGATTTAGTACAGGCGTGCGTTTCACAAAAAGGTGATTATTCGAAAAATCAAAAACAAAATCGTGAACATTATAATTCTTTTTAATCAATATTAAAAACTTTAATTACACACATTTCACACGTCTTGTTCGATGTGCTGCCCTCGGTTTCGAATACATGTTCTTATTCGCTTCCTTACTTCGGTTTTTGTTATTCTTGATGTGATTGTTGCCCTCATCTGGTCCGCTGCATTTGTAATTCTCTCCCTTAGTTCTTCAATTGAATTTACTGGGGTCACATAAACTAGATCTTTCATATGACCCCAGACGTAAAAGTCTAGCGGTGTCAGATCAGGGCTTCGTGCAGGCCACGGAATCGGCCCACCGCGCCCTATCCATCGGTTTGGATAGTTTTCATCCAGCAATTGTCGAATTGTGATTCGGAAGTGGGCTGGACATCCGTCATGTTGGTAAATCATGTTTGCTCTTCTTTCTTCCGGTACATCCGTGAGCAGTTCTGATAAATGATTTCTGAGGAAATCTTCATAAAGTTCCCCATTTAGTGTTTGGGGTAAAAAATGTGGGCCAATTAATTTGTCGTCAATAATACCCATCCAAACATTAAGCGAGAACCTTCGCTGGGATGCGGTTGGTTTCAGTTTTTTAGGGTTTGCTTCTGCTTTCGGTGCCCAGTAATGTAAGTTGTGGTAATTTGTGATACCATCACGATCAAAACATGACTCATCGGTCCACAGAATGTTTTTTAAAAAGTTTTCGCTGTCGGCGTCGGCACTTAGCATAAAACGACAAAATTCAAGCCGTCTCGGCGGATCTCCTTCTTCTAATGACTGGACTGGTTGGTAATGGTATGGATGTCGGCCTGACAAGTGAACTACAGACCAGACTTTCCACTGTGACATACCAAGCTTACGCGCTACGATGTTTGTCGATGTGTTAGGATCGTCAATAAAACGTTGAAGAATAAGCTCCTCGTCCTCAGCCGTGTATCTCCGGGAACAACCAGTGTCAACTTGCCTGCTTCTTTGGACGCTGCCAGTTTCAGATATTCGCCGATAAGTCGATCCGAAGACACTAACGTGGGGGAGTCGGCGGTTGGGAAAGCGAAGTTGATATTCTCGCCGCGCCTCAGAAGCGTTACCGTTACAAAGTCCGTAACAGTACATTATGTCAGCGTATTCAGGATTAGAATATGCAGCCATGATAATAACTTAAATTTCAGTACAGTCGCGCCGTAAATCATTTTTAAATTGGTGTCAAATGATTTAATCTGGGATTTTTCATAAAAAAACTAAAACTCTTAACTAATTCAAAAACTACTGAATTTCGGTAGAACATTTGGTGGCTTAATTTGTTGCATTTTAACCCTACTATGACGTCCTGCAAGGAATACGTCGAGTTACCAGTAACCCTGTATATTTATGTATTGGTAATTGGATATGAATTTTAATGAAGTAGATATTAATCTACTTCATTAAAATTCGTATACAATTAGCAAAATATTTACTTATGTAATCTTAATTAAAAGTCCTAAGTTACACAAGGTACTGTAGTACTTACCAAAAAATACAACCTTATAAGCAAGCGCTCTTTGAATAATAAGATACTCAAATATTCATAAGTATTTCAACAGTTTAAGCAGATTAAGTAATCATTGAATTATTAATTTAATAATTTAACCGTTGTGTAAGTATACATATAAATCTTTCGTGAAAACGGTCTCAACCTCTACTGAAAGTGTTTTCAATTTAATCTCATATTATTTCCCATGCTAGTTGATATTTAATCGGATGGTGTTTTGGTTAATTAAACACAGCAGATGATCATTTACTTGATCAGGCTTTTAGAAATCGAGGGACAGCTACAGTAGCATAATCAGCCTATAATGATTCCACTGCTGGACACAGGCCTCCTCTCGGTGAGAGGGAGTGGGCCGTAATCCACCACGCTGACCCAGAGTACGGGTTGGTAGATGTCACACAGCCACAATAACACATGTTTTGTAATTCCGCAACTATTTATTTTACTATGACATAAATGCCGTCGCAAAGTCTCAAGTAACAAAGTAATCAGTAAATGTGGTCGCGTGTGCACCGAGTTTATACAAAATGTTGCAAAGATTTTACTGCAGCTATGTAGTAGCCGAGCTGTGGCTAGCACTAAGTGGCGTAGATTTCGGTGGCACTTGTACATTTGATCCTTTTGTTACAGGCAATGCTATTTTGGGCAGAAATAGGTTAAAAATACTACTCTACCACTTCTCTGGACTCTCTTACTTAAATCTCGCTTAAAATACTTCAGATCCGTACGTGTTTTATTTTCTAAAAGCATTGCTGTCTAAATTCGTTAATCACGTATCAATATTAGCGCAATCAGTGCTTCAGATGGGGTGCCGTACCCCCGGGGATTGTTCTACCCTCCATTAGGTAATATAAACACCCTAATTACGGTATTTTTACTTACAAATCCTCTCTTGTTATTTATTTTAAGAGGTTTTTGTTAGCTAGTTAAATAGTAATTTACTCTAGGGATGATTCGAATCTTGGATCGATATAATTTGGAATTATGAAGGGATTGTATGAAAGATCAAGGCCAGAAGTTAGGTGTCAGCTAAGATGAGAGCTATATGCGTAGAAGCCGAACCTTATAAATAAATTGGGTTATGGGCAAGAAAATTATAATGATCCAATTATTTTTTTTGGCGTTAATTAATTCTAACTTACACGTATTTTACCTTCGGGGAAGGTGACTGTTCGGACCTTGTTGTGAAGTGTAAACTGCCCTTGGACAGAGACACTCTTGATGGAAATACGCAAGCCATCTCCATTAATTGAAAAGAGCGTTTGCATACAGTGAAAAATAATGCTCATGTATGTTGATAACACCTCGTTTATTTGCAAAAACAAAACTTCATAATACATACGTTTATTCTTGTAAAGCTTCGTCTGCACTATTCTACATATAAGTAACCAGAGTGTCCGAAACACATTTTCCACTATTTCTTATGAGCAGTTGTGCTCTAGAGCGGACATCGCAGTTTTATAATATCTTCAATATTAATATTCGATATTAGGTCAACAGTTTTATTGGTTTGACGACTCAAAGTTTTCGTTAGGTAATAAGCTGAAAGTGTAACGATAAAGTACTTTAGCAGTCTAAAATTACACAAAAACTCCACAGGTTCAATATTGTACGGCGTTTGTTTTAGAGGTGCCGAAGCGAGCCGAGTTTAGCCGAAGTTATATTCGATGAAATAATACAGGCAGTATAAAATGGAAATGGAAAATTCCAAATAATTAAGAGTTAATAATGATCAAGTTCCTTTACAAAAACTTCAGTTTGGCCAAACATGTTTTTTTTAAGCTATTGCATAGCTTTTATTTCGGGCTTTGAGCGCGGCGACCGAATCAAGAAATTCCGTAACGTAACGAAAATAAAACCGTAAGTAAAATAAAACCTAACACCCCCCACTCCGCCTACCATGTAATGACGGTTCCCATGACAACGTGATGTTGTCATGGGAAACGTGATGTTGTCATAGGAACGTAATTTTTGTTTTATGTCATCACGTCATCATCCCAAGTATAGCGTTGACAAATAGGAAGTATGGAGGTTACAAATGCTTTGCAATAGCTTTACCGCGGCAGTCCCCGAGTGCCACACGTTTTTAGGGTTTCGTAGTAAACAAGGAACCCTTATAGTTTCGTCATGTCCGTCTGTCTGTCTGTCTGTCTGTCCGCGGTCTAGCTCCGAGACCCTTAGTACTAGAAAGTTGTAATTTGGCATAGGTATACATATTAATTACGCCGACAAAGTGGTAAAACAAAATTATGAAAAACATATACACGTAAAGTGGTAATGTTTATTTTTTTACCCCATGGTGAGGGGTATCATTGGAAAGGTCCTTTAAAATATTGTGAGTTTGTTAAAATCATTTTTGGATTCAGGGATTCGTTTGCGAAATATTAAGCTTTAAAGTGATAATTTTTGTTAGAGTCAAGTGTTCCCCCCCCCTGCCGGCTAAATGGTTAGTTTTGGGTGTGTGAAAAAAATCACAGCAGTAGCTTATATAACGAAATTAAAAGGAAAACTATTACAGCTAAGTAGGCTCTACAGGGTAACGAGTAATAATTGACCAACTTAACTTTACAGTTGAAAAAACATGTTTTCCCATACATTCCGTATGGGAGAACATATTTTTCAACTACAAAGTTAAGTTTGTTTTTGGGATATATTCATCCCAACTACGGAACCCTTCATTGTGCGTGGTCCGACACGCACTTGGTCGATTTTTTTTATTTTTTTTGAACTTTTAGACTCTGGGAATGATAGTAAAAGATAACATCAAAACCATTGTTAATCAGAATATCCGAAACATCTTACTTAGGTTCTAAAGTTTCTTTACACAATTAGTTAAATAACAAATAAAATAGAGTGACTCAAATTAATAAAATAAAGCATTAAAAAACTTAGCATTAAAAAATAAAGCATTTATTTATAATTTAAATTAAATTACAGGCACTTTTGAATTGTCAAGACAGGTGACAACATCAGAAGCATCCATTATTCAATTAATACAGTATACATAGCCTATGTTTGTTTCGTGAGTATTTTACAAAACATGTCAATTTCACTAATTGATGGATGTGGATATTATGTCATTATTACTTTACGGATTGCCTGTAGGTCGTAGGTCGTAAGCCTTCAGTTTACCAGAATGTATTAGGACTCATGTTATGGTTGCAAGCTTGTTTTGACATTGTACATTATGCTCGGCATTAGCCCAACGGCTATCAATACTGACGAGCGCAAGGTGACTTTGAATCCTACTCGTTGCAATATTGAAGTAAACTACACTTAGGTACGTTTTTAGTACGATATTCGGTTAATTCAACACTAAAATCTGTATTTTAAGAGGTTTTGATAACTAGGTCTGATTTGAATGTAATATAATAAAACATAACATCACGCCTTGTTCCCCCGAAGGGTTGTGCAGAGGTGTACCTGTAGTAGGTACACCCACATTTCGCCAGTTATGTTTAAGTCCCATGTAATAGGGGGCGAGCCTATTGTCTTCAACCGGGCACAAATCTAGACTCCGGGCTGCTACTGAGAAATTACAGATAGAAAAACCCAATAACACTTTGTCCGACCCGGGAATCGAACCCAAGACCTTATGCTCAGCAGTAGCGCTTTGTTTCTAAAGTCAATCTCGGATAAAATAATAACCCATGAATAGAAAAAGTCGTGAAAAATTAAAAAGCTCTCTCCTTAAACATCGTCATTACATATAATTCCTTGCTCTTGTTTCATGTTTATAATTTTATGTATATCTGTCTAATATATATATATAGGTAATTATATGCTTTATGTATCTGTGTATTCTATTGTATATGTAAATGGTACACCACTGACTACCTGCAGTATTGTCTCTCCTTTTCCATTTAAATCCATCCAAAGGTTGTCTGTAAAAGATCGCTTTTAGCGATAAGACCGCCCATTGTGTCACCCAATGTAAAATTTCTATATTAATGTCTGTAATTTTTATGGTGTACATAATAAAGAATATTCTATCTATCTATCTATCTAATACCTAATATTATGCCAGCATTAAAACTTTCAACACATTATAACCACATACACTTTACCCATTACCTTCTCTCTTAGCCGCCCATGTGAGTGCTGGCAATACAATTAGCTACAGGCGGAATGATATCATAACAATATGAGGTTATGAGTGTTACGTCGCTGTTTGGCCGCAATTAGACTAAACAAGCCGTAATCGGACCATTTGTGAATGTGAGAGTTTTAGCTTAATTCAGCTAAGAGTATGTATCCTACAGAGATCGCATTTCATACGGTCTCGATATGTATAGGTAGGCTGTTTGCCTGGTGTTGGCGTGATGGTCAACTCGTAGCTCGTACAAACGACTACATGTCAGTGGTATGTAATTTAATGAGTTATTCTCTCAATCTATTGAAACTCCGTATTACGCTTAAACAGCTCAAGGTTAAAGTATTACTAATGACGTGCGGTAGACTGTACGTGGAGATGTCAGTATGTTATGATTATCATTCAGATTTACCTAACTCGTAAGGGTGGTAAATTGCTAATGTGAACAAGTAATATTTGAGCAGTGCACACATAGCTATGTTGGATATTTATCGAATCATGTGATAGTAGGTACTTATGATTTAACTTAGAACTAGAAATTAGTGTCTTAGGTCGATGTACAGGCAAGAGTAATAAGATACACACATAACATAACATCACGCCTTGTTTCCCCGAAGGGTTGGGCAGAGGTGTCCCTGTTGCAGGTACACCAACATTTCGCCAGTTATGTATAAGTCCCATATAATAGGGGGCGAGCCTATTGCCATCAACTGAACACAAATCCAGACTCCGGGCTGCTACTGAGAAATTTCAGATAGAAAAACCCAATAACACTTTGCCCGACCCGGGAATCGAACCCAGGACCTCATGCTCAGCAGTAGCGCTTGCGACCACTATGGACCAACGAGGCAGTAATAAGATACATACTACATAATGCAATAAGTTCATGATATTTTATTCTTTTTCTGGCTATTAGTATTGTTTTTGAGTTTCGATAATAGTTTTTATGTCAACCTTTACTACAGTTGATTAGATTCGAATGAATAAAAGTATTCTAGAACAATAAAACCACTAGTGTAAACTACCCAGCTTCACATACAAAGTACAAACTGTTTGTTGCTTGACACCAGCCGCGGCAACGGCGAGACATGTCGCAAAGTTGCAGCACAAACATCGCGGAGGTTGCAACAAGATTACTTGTTACTAATGTGTTCCATTTGTTACTGCAGTGTGCATCTATCAGCCTGGCAAATAGTTTAGACAGGACTGGTAATGTGGGAAGTAAAGCAGTAGAAGAGGTTTTGGTTTCATATAAGGTTTATATGGTAGCGGGAGAAACCGTGGGGTTTCAGTCAATGGGGCCCGACATAGGTAATCCTCCTTTCTCCTCAGACGAAAAATGTGTATGAGTGTTTCTCAAAAGAAAATAAAGTGTGTACCTTAAGGAGACGAAAGATTTGTCGGTTTAAACATTTTAGTCTTCCAAAAGAACTTTTATGTTCGCTACCAAGAGAAACAGAAATCTTAGTAATAAACAGGACGCAGTAGGTACGCGGTACCTAAAAATTTAAACATGTACTATCTTATAATTTAAAATTCTTCCATATTAAAAGTGGTGACGTCCGTATCGTTGCTATTACAAGATTACTTACGACTAATGAGCAATATTTCGAAATTTCAGCGTAGGTAGACATAATTTAGATTAACGCTCAATTTTGTTTTGATACGTTTTGGGAATTGACATTCGCAGAGCCGCTACCTAAGTCACGATATCATTTTGCTGAAGCTTTGTGTTTTGATGCAGTACTTTTCCCGACAAGTTTTTTTACAAGGACCTTAAATATTGCTCTATTCAAATCAATTTTACTACTGATCGCAAGTTCACGTATCTACCTAGCATACTCCTACGGCATTTGCTTTTCTTTCAGACGTTCAACACGCCCACATTCATTCTTAATCCATGCCATTTTGCCCACACTAAAGTCAGAAACACACATGCCAAGTAACTTGCATAAAAGTCCACCTTCCTTGCACCATTATGGTGCAATAATCATCATAATTATTATAATGTTTATACTACTGGGACACAGGCCTCCTCTCAGTGAGAGGGAGTGGGCCGTTATCCAGCACGCGGGCCTAGTGCGGGTTGGTAGATGTCTTAAAATTTTTGGTTCTGCGACATGTCGGTTTCCTCACGATGTGTGTCATTGCACTATACCAACTTCTGATTGGTAGGTAACTGTCACAATAGCAGAGTTACTTGAATATTTTTCTGCACTTGACTGCCTCGTTGGTCCAGTGGTCGCAAGCGCTATTGCTGAGCATGAGGTCTTGGGCTCGATTCTCGGGTCGCGCAAAGTGGTATTGCATCTTTCCATCTGGAATTTCTCAGTAGCAGCCTGGAGTCCGGATTTGTTTTCGTTGATGGCAATAGGCTCGTCCCTTATTACATCGCGGTCAAAACCACTTAAGACTACAAGAACAGAAGGTGTCAACTCATACATATGGCAAACAAACTACTTTGGCAGCATTAAAAAATGTTACGACGAAGGAATCAACTACCTTAAAAAGTGCGAAGAAAGGCTACAACATGTGCAAAGTGTTATTTATGATACCTACACGAAAAGATAAAAAAGTAAAAAAAGAAAGAAAGAGAGATAGTAGTGCTCGGCGCTATGGTGACCTAACACATCTTTCTTGTATTGATAACTGGTATTAAACTGGAGAACTGGTAGAAAATGGTAAACTATATAACTAACTTAATTATTGGTAAAATGTATGGTAAAATGATATGGTAATGGTTTCGAGTACGTGGTGTCTCTAATGAGATCTAAACGCGAACTGGCCCACATTTAGGTGAACGAATGAATGTGTATACTTGCGTTCGATGCAATTATGCATTTTCGCTGAGTGTTCGATTAACTCGAACAATTATGATATTACTACGGAGTTGTTAGAAGAAATAATCTTTCAGAACTCGAATGAAAAAGGCATTTCGTCAAAATCCGCAGAAAAACTTCCACGAATAAATATTCCCATATTCGCGGGGGTCTATGACTCTTGGAGCTAATTTCCAGATTTATTTAGAAAAATAATTCACGAAGATAAATCAATTTCTTCTGCAGAAAAAAATCAGTATCATAAAACATAAGTAAAAGGCGACGCAGCAAGATTAATACGTCACCTAACAATAAGCGAAATAAATAATGAAACAGCTTGGAAATTACTTACACAGAGATATGAAGACAAGCGCATGATTGCTACTAAGTTTATTGACAAGTTATTAGATTTACCTAAAATGCAACGAGCAAACGCGGCACTATTATGAGACATGCATGACACTATAAATGAATGTCTTGAGGTACTAAAAAATCAACCAATAAACACATTCCCTTGGGGCCCACTATTGATAATAATAATCAGTAGAAAATGGGACGAAGAAACAAATACGAAGTATGAAGATCAACTGCAAAACAGAAATAAATTACAATCATTTGACGAGATGATGAAATTAATAGAGAACCGTTTATTGCCTTAAGTCTTTTGACGGGTCTACACAATACACTAACAGTCAACTGTCACGTGATAAACAAACATCAGAAAAATATTCTGCTGGTGGTATTGTCAAAAGAATGATCATATTATTCATTATTGCCCTAGTTTCAAGGCATTCAAGCGTTAACGACCGATACAAGGCCGTCGCGCAAAAAAGAATGTGCAAACGTTTAAATCATGATGATCAGAGAAATTGTGTGAGTGCAGTTATAAACAATGTGAAATTTGTCAACATAAGAGACACAACGCATTATTACATCAATATAAATCGTTTCAAAATAGTAATAACGCTAAAACGTACATATCAAAAAAACAGGGACAGAGAGATCGCAAAATATAGCGACATCAAACTTAGCAGCAACTAACTCCGATGCTAAAAACACATTTTTACTAGCTACTACCATAGTAAGAACCACCTCGTATTATGGGATGCCGCTGTTGTTGAGAGTATTATGTGATCAAGGATCAGAAGCGTCATTTTGCACTGAAGAAGTAGCACTATTATTGTCTTACCCACGACAAAAAATCCAAGCCGAAATAAAAGGTATCGGAGACGAAAAACCAAAAACGTCAAATTATACAATCAACATTACTTTACAACCAAGACACTCTAGCGATTACAAACTGCCAGTAACGCTAATAGTACTACCGAAACTAACAAGTTCATTACCAAGGAATGAAATACAAAAATTACAAGAAAAAATCTTGGATAATGCAATTATAGCAAAATTATTATAAAAGGGACCAGTTGACATAATACTAGGTGCCCAAGAATATAGCAGAATATTACTACAAGGTTTCGAAAGACTACAGGATGGAATAATCGCTCAAAACAGAATTTGGGTAGATTTTATCCAGATTTTATCCCAATGATACAAATAATGGAGTTAAAATCCTGATTATGTTGGCTTGTACCGATGATGTACGACAGCTTACGAAATTTTGGGAATTAGAAGAAATTCCACAAAATTACAAACTTACATAATGATGATCAGACCTGTGAAAACAACTACAAAGAAACAACAATAACTCATTATCTGTCACAATGCCTCATTGAGGTGGATAACAATTAAAATTCTATTGTGTCTCGTTAATGACTGTTGAAAGGATAAGAAACCCAGACGAAACTTCACGCTGTTGATTCAACTTCAAGCCATCATTGCAGCAAAAAGAAACACTGTGCCAACTGTGCGGCAACCAACAATCACCAGCAGCACAACACACAGCAGCCGTACGGCATACCACGCAGCGTGACCACTCAGGCACAACAATCTGAACACGGCCAGGCCAGACCATACAAGACCATCGAGATGTACCAAATAGGGTCCTGTTCCTGAGATTCGCCAGGATGTTCAATGTTACCTTTGGGTATTTACTCTGCACTCGGCCCGGCTCACGTGCGGTCCAGTTAAAATATTGATTTGGTTGCATCTCACACGCATAGAACACAAAGAATTTGTATAATAGTGTGCGAAGAAGTAGTATATAAGCTGTAACATATTGTTGATAAATCAGATTTGAATTTTATATTCTTGTTTCATTACCCCTCACTGTGGCCAAGACACCTTTAGCCATCTCTGATCAGTTTCGTGAGTCTGCAGGATTGGCAGTGAGTGTACCCTTTCCGAACCTGGAAATCCTGTCTACTATCCGTCTGTAACCTTAGGTCGCATGGTACAGACATCCTGAACTTATTTATATATTTATCTATCACATTAGGTATATGATAGGTTAGGGCTGTAGGGCTTAGAGTCGTAGGGACTGTTAGGCTTGTAGGTCTTAGCAACTTCCTTTAACTTATATATACAAACATAACTAAATGTGGGTACGCTATAGGTACACCTCTGCAAACTTTTGTAAATGTTGACGTTCAAAAGTGCTTTTTATGTACCTAATTGAAATAAATGATTTGATTTTGACTGGAATTACAGTCGTGATTTTATGTTATGTTTTGTGCAAGTTACTGGCGGGTGTAGTGTATTCTTATATAGCTTATTCAACGCTTTCTTTTCGACGTTAATCTCGATTTCAGCGTAGTCTTCCAGTGATCTCACACACTTCACAACAGTGATTGATGATGAAGCTCAAGTTTCACAAACAACGCTAAATGGACTTCGCCATTTTGATAAAAAAATATGAAAAAATAACCACTAAAGATTTTCAGGCATCGTATCTCTGAGATGGTTTTTGTATTTACTTTGAGCAAAAAAGAAGCTACATTTTGTTTATACATATATCGCATTATGGAGATTAGACTTCGTAAATTGAGATATGATACTACACCTAGGTAGGTATAAGTACCTCTCTAAAGAAAATGGATTGTTTTTACATCAAATATTACGGATAGACTTTTTCAAGCTTCACTTTAAACATTATTACGAGTTATACTTGAAACCACTTAGCTTATAAATTGGAGAAAACTACTGATCCTTGAGATTTTATAGTGGTGAAAGTTACTGTGCGATATTTTCTGCTATCGACAGTGTTCTGATGAGAAAACATAGTTCAAGTAACCGTTCAATCGTACTTCACGATTTCCCATGACCATGTGAACCTAGCCTTATAATTGATTCTGACTATGAATAGATTATTCTGACCCGTTTTATTCCGAGTCAAAATTATTCAAGCTGTTATTTTTATGATTAATTCTAACCGACCCCAAGTTTTAACGATTTGTTTTATCAAGCAAATCGTTAAATCGTTAAAATTTTGCATTATCATGCAAAATAAAACATCATTTTTATCTGAATATTTACATTTTACATGCCATTGTTTTTGAATAATCATAAACCGTATTCATTTATTGAGAATTAAAAAAAAAAAAACATTTATGAAAACAAAAACCAATTTAATAAAAGGAGAGTGGGGGATCGATAATTTTTTGTTAACTATTTTTTATTGAAACTTTGTCAAGTTCGTTTGAAAGTAAAACATGTCTAATAGAGGAACAAATCGCTTCTAATATTTATACATTTGTGTAAAGTCAAGGGTTATTGCCATGATAGAAGTCTTAAGCGGTTTTGGCATGGTGTAACCATACTGTTATGTCCCTTTTACTACTAGGCTCAAAAGATCATCTCAGACACTAATCTACATGGTCCTCACATGGCCTGACCAAGATTATGTCTTTTTTTTTTTTTTTTTTTTTTGGGTGGGAAATTATCAAATAACTTCTCCCGCTCTGGGCGGAGCGGGAGGGCGTGTCAGACTCTTACTGACTAAAACCCACCCGTGTTCCTTCAGTTGCCGTGTTGCCAGGGGGCCACGATTTCCCTATCGGTTTTCTTCGAACCCCCGGCAGGCATTGGCCCTAGCGGACCCCGTCAATTCTGCTGACATCTCTTTGAGGCGCGCGTGGAACACAACGCGCCGTCGACCCGGGCTTGGTCCTTATCGGACGGCGAGCTACCCATTGCTCACCGTCCGCAAGCCCGCGCCTACGGTGGCCGGAAATCCTCTTGTGACTCCCGACGCCCAGGGCGTCTCCTGCTGCGGCGGTTAGGGGCGCGAGGGCGCGAAATTTGCCTTTCCCTCACGCGCTCCGCCTCCTTCGCGAGCATTACTGCTTCGCAGAACGAGGTGACGGCCTGCCATTTCCTCTCGCTCCGTAGCATGGCCCGAATCAGGGCCGGACGCGAGAGATCACCGCCGCCGATCGCTTCCACGAGGACACGGCGATGCTCTGCCCAAGCCGGGTAGACCTCCACCGTATGCTCCACCGTGTCCTCCGGGCGATCCACACAGTGATGACACCCGGGCGTTTCCTCCCGCTTTATCCTGAACAGGTACCTCCCGAAACAGCCATGTCCGGTGAGCACCTGTGTCAGGCGGAAGGTGAGGACGCCGTGGCGCCTCTCTAGCCACTCCTCAAAGAGGGGTCTTATCGCCGCAATTGCGGCGTGCCCAGCGCTGGGTTGCGACAATCGCACTCTCCATTCCGCCATGAGATCCCGCCGGAGCTCTGTCCGCTGTGCCGCAACTTCTTGCGGCATCGGAGTTAAGCCCCGGCGTTTCGCCTCCTCGCGCCACTCCCAAATGTGCGCGAGGAACCAAGATTATGTCTGGTCTTTAAAAGAGACTGCGACCTCTGAGTTTTTTTCAGTGTTAGTCTTCTTAGAGTAGCCGGAGAGGAAACACTTCTGACGGGTAAAAGTGTTTTTAGGGTTCCGTACCTCAAAAGGAAAATACGGAACCTTTATAGGATCACTTCGTTGTCCGGACGCGTGGAGGTATCAAGTTGAAATTAATATCTAATATGTAGGTCTGTAGTTTAGAGCTCTAAAGATATCAAGCTTCTAAGTTAACGCATTAAAAAAATACGGCTTTTTAAGCGACATATTTTGATACTCGTAAAAAAATCCAAAACCTACAGGGTACTTCCCGCTGACCTACAATCATGAAATTTGGCAAGAAAGAAGGTCTCACAGCACAAGTAAAGGAAAACGTCCCAAAATCATAAATATTTAGATTTATCATATACCTAATTATTATTTTTTGCGATTTACAAACTTACATTTGCAGTTGGAAAATTGACCGTGACTTAAGTCGATGTATGGGAGAACATGTTTTTCAACTACAAAGTTAAGTTTGCAGTTGCTTCACAAAAAAGATGTACAGTGTAACGACTAGGGCTGCTCAGGGTAGGCTGCGCAGGCCGTTAACGGTTTATTGTAATGGCTAGGGCTGCGCAGGGTAGGCTGCGCTGCTGCGCGGTTAGGTAGAAAGAGGTAGATAGTAAAACAGCTAGATAGGTTTATAGATATAATTTAGATACAGTAGTAGATAACACGGCTTCCGAGCACTCGCACGCTTAGGATAGAAAGGAAGGGTACCGTCCTTGGTAGCACATGGTAGGTATGTGGGTCTGCTTAGCACAGGCTCTGTAGTAGTCGGACGGCCCACGTAGGCTGCTGGTATTTATCGCCGCAGCACGTCCTCTCGGCGGTAGGCATTGGGAGCACGTGGTAGGTCGCCTGTCAGCACAGCGTCGTCAGCGTGCAGCCTGAGCCCGTATAGAGAGCCCTGAAAGGACCCTTGGTTGACTGGTAGAGAATGCCTAAGGCATTAAGTCCGCCTTTGTACCTTTTTGTGTGTGAAAAGTTTAAATAAATAAATAAAGGTGTGGTAGGAAGCGCATGTCAGGTGGGTGCGAGCAGTAGCAGGCCGCATGCGATGTGGCAGCTTCTTCCCCCTTTTAGTGACCAAGGTACGGTACGAGGAAAGCAGAATAGGTAGTAGCTAAAACATCGCAGCGGCTTACAGGCAGAGAAAGAGAGCAGAGCTGGCGTGGCACAATGACAGATGGAAAGTGAGGTTAAGTATGGTGAACACGCGAGCATAGAATACAAGATAAAGATTCATAGCTGATGGCTCATTAATAGCTTATTATTATAATACCACTAATGTGGAACTCACCCTAGGTCGGGGCACACAGTCCTGAGGGTCAGTCCCTTCAGGGAGGCAAGCGGCAGTTGAAGTAACAGAGTGTCCTTAGTCAATTAGTGTTGTGCCACGTTTGTAGTGATGTGGTTAGTTACTTACTAATTGATATCACTCGACTAATATAGTTGAGACCGCTCACAACGCTACAACAGTTCATTAAGAGTTCAGTACAATGATAAGCATCATTCTAGTGGACCTGTATGAAACTGCCAAGATACTTCAGTGCCTCGAGCATGTTTGCCGAAGTGAAGGGCTCGGACTTTTATGCCATCATGAGGTCGAGGGTCGCGTCTTTTTGGCGAAGTTTGAGACGCTCCAGTAACAGCATTTTGAGGGTTGTCTCGTGCAACCTGGCAAGTCCCATATTTGTGCACTGGATTTCTGTTCACCTAAACGAGAATAAAAAATCACGAAAGAATATGGTCCTTTCCCAGGGTTCAAAGTGTACCCATACGAAATTTTATCAAAATCGGTTAAGCCGTTTAGCTGTGAAAGCGTAACAAAGACGCAAACTCCCATCCGCATTTATAATATTACTAGCTGCGCCCCGCGGTTTCACCCGCATAAGTCTCGATCCTGTGAGAAAAAAAAAAGTATCCTATGTTCTTTTCCAGAGCATCATCTATATATGTGCCAAATTTCATCCAAATCCGTTCAGCCGTTTTAGCGTGAAGGCGTAACAAACAAACTTACTTTCGCATTTATAATATTAGATTAGTTAGGATTTTTAGAGCGTCGTCTCCACAGAACATAATCACTTGTCTCTATCACCTGTGAGGCATTCTCTTCTCAGTTCTATTTGTGAGATGGTATCAGCTTGCCTATAAATGAGTTTATCAATAGTTACTTCTTTGAGTTACGAACCAATTAGGTAAAACAGTATAGTCATGTTAACATCCAAATATGGATGGATATTTTTAATTTATTTTGTGCATTATATTCATCAGAAAGTCATTTCAATCCAGCAAACGAATTAAAAGTGTAAGCTTAAAATAATCACAAATATTGTTTATCAAAACACACTGACGATTGAAAGAGGCTTAACCTGTCCGCCACAAAAAATACTCAAAAATCCGTTTTCATCTTTCCACTATATCTTCAATCCCCTCTGCACGGAGCTGAATTACGGCTCAATCCTCGTCACGACATGTTTACTTGAACAACACAGTGCTATGTCACGCGCCTCGTAGACGCACGTAATACCTTCCTGATAGTTATGGTGGCCTGGTACAGGAATGCTGAAGGTTAAAATGTTTAGGCCAGTTGAAAAAGAAGACGGTCATGAAATCTTAGCGTAGTCCGCGAAAATAATAATTGCAGCACTAACTGCAAATATATTAATGAGTGATTATTATTTTTAAGAGAAAAATCTGACTGCACTCAGATTTTTCATTTAAAAATAACCAATTTAAGAAAATGTAAAGAAAATACTAATTTTAATAAACAATTTAAAATCAACAAAATTAAAATTCTTTTTTTCATTTACAATAAATATAGATTATATTTTTAAATATTTTCATACAAAACATAAAAAAATACAATAAGATATACATTTTTTTTGTGACCAAACAGACCTTTAATTACTTATTTTGTATACCCCCAATTTGTTGCCACGTGACATTGGTGTTTCACCCCTTACTAGTAAAATGTTGTTAGTATAAAAGGTCATGGAATATCTACCTATGCCCAATAGCCAAAATACTAATAATGAATTGCTTTCGTAGCTACATCCTCTATCCGGATAACAAAGAACCAATAACGAAATTAATATTTGATGTTTTGCATACAGTGTAGCAGCAATATTCCGCGATGTATCTCGTAGGTTTTATTTTAAAGCTAAAATCAATTTTATCTAAAACCTGCTCCACGATATTGAAGAATGTTGGGGCTGTTGTAAAGGGGTCAAGTTCCAGATTTATCAGATTTAAAGGGTCTGTATACTATTTTACTTTAAAAAGTGAAGTACACTTTGTTGCCCCGCTTTTCTGAAAGTATTTGCACCCTTACTTTCTTAATTTACAAACAAAGGTTAGTTTAGTTTATCTCCTACCTAATAAAAATCTTAATTTGATTAATTCATAATATTTCATTCAATAGTACATACCAATTTAAGAATGAGTAATTAGTCACATAGGTTCCGAACAATAGAAATAAATCACATCAAGTCTATTACTAATTAGGTTATCATTGTATAATAAGAACCATTCTGACTCTAGAATAACTAATTTAGTTCCGAATAAAATTATTTAACCTCAAAATGGATACTAATCCCCAAATGAATCTTAAAGTCGTTACCCCAATATCGTAATTTAAACTGTTTAATAAAACTATATATTTACAATATTTCAGGGATAAGGAAAATAATTATGAAACACCAATATATTTTGTCAGTCATTTATATTTCTTTGCTAACATCAAATTCAATATTCTACACCAAACCATCACATTTCCTATTCCCCACATAATATCACTATTTAATACCTAAGTATTCTAATATTTACCATAAAACTAATAGGTTACCTTAATTTACAGTAGATTTCCAACCAATATCATGCCAATCTTTACCGACACAGCCACTAAGCACATCTTACCGTCACGAGCGCCAGACCCAGAAGGCCGTTCCCGCGCTACGTTCTGACACATCGAATCTTTGGGTGTTGCCAGTACAATATCCAACAATTACGTATTTATAAATTGAAACATGACAATTGTTTTCTTGTAATATTTTGGTGTGAATTGAAGCATAATTATATAATTTTCAATAAAGTTTTACCAAGTTTGGATAGATGACTACATACATCATAACTTTAGCAAGCATTCCTTAATGATATAAAACGATTGTTAAAACTATAGTATTGACTTTGTGATGGCATCTACAACTGACGTCACGCAAAAACGTCTGCATCGTGCAAGCTTAGTTTTCCGTGTGACGAGTATACATATACTATAATACAACGTCCCGACCTCAATCGTCGGGCAGTTGCCCACCAAACACGACACCCGTCTGGTCGGAGGATCCTCCCTTTTCTAATAGAGGATGAGTGAAAACCTTGTTCCTCATACCTTTATAACTTCTCTGACAGTAAAAACTGGTTAAAAACAGAATTTGCAAAATCAAACGAAATAAATAGGAAATATTCTAGATTTTAATATATCTCCGATCAACCATTGGAACCCTAAATCTAGACTATAATAATGTTGATGGTAATAAAATATCATCTCGTCGCAGCCAACGACCGACCTTTTTGCATACTGACTGCTCACATTTTCATATTTCTCTGTTAGATTCTTGTGGACCTAATGCAATTTATATAATGGACGAATGGATAAGAAGTTATGTTGGCTGGGGCTAGTTGAAGCTACTACGGTTGTTCTATGTAGAAACTGGGTGTAGCAAGTACGAGTTTTCTATAAAGACTTTTCTTTACTAGAGCATACAAAAAAGGAAAAGTTTTGTCATCGGTAACACTGTGGTTGTTATGTTCATGTTTCTGTTTGTTTGAAATGTTTAACACTGATTATTATTGGTAGTGCCGATTCTATAATAATTAAAATCTAAAGAGAATAAAATTGTGACAAAAAACAAAAAACCCGACTGCAAAAACACATAACTGAAAAGAGAAAAACAAGCATTATAATCAATAAAATTTTGGTATTGCAGGCGGGACAAACCAATAACCTGAAATGATGGTGTAAATTTTGTTTGTCCCGCCTGCAATACCAAAATTTTATAGATTATAATGCTTGTTTTTCTCTTTTCAGTTATGTGTTTTTGCAGTCGGGTTTTTTGTTTTTTAAATAACTTTTTTTATTTCAAGCTTTTTAGTTTTATTAAAATAACTAGCTTTTGCCCGCGGCTTCGCCAGCGTGGATGTCAGAAAATATCCCACAGGAACGTGCTACCGGGATTCAGAGTATCCTATGTCCTAACCCAGGTCATGGCCTATCCGTATGCCTATCATCTAAATCCGTTTAGCCGTTACGACATGAAAAGGTAACAGGCTGATAATAAATCTGTTTTAGGGTTCCGTACCTCAAAATGAAACATTAAAGCCCTTAAAGGATGACTTCAGTGTCTGTCAAGACCCCTTTTTCTCAGGAACGCGTGGAGGCATCAAGTTGAAATAGATATTAAAAACTTAGATCTACGGTCTCTTGGAAGTGTACCTAACGAAAATCAAATTTCCAAGTCAACGCAATAATGGGCACGCCACAACTGTGGGAATAAGTTCCCTCATTGAAGAGTGGCTAGAGAGGCGCCACGGCGTCCATACCTTCCACCTGACGCAGGTTCTCACCGGACACGGTTGTTTCGGGAGATTTCTGTTTCGGATAAGGTGGGAGGAAACGCCCGGGTGAGACCATTGTTTGGATCGCCCGGAGGACACGGTGGAGCATACGGTGGAGGTCTGCCCGGCTTGGGCGGGGCACCGCCATGTCCTCGTGGAGACTATCGGCGGTGGTGATTTTTTGCATCCGGCCCTGGTCCAAGCCATGGTACGCTAGGGCCGATGCCTGCCAGGGTCGCGAAAAACTCCGAAAGAGTTACCGTGGCCCCTGGCAACACACAGGCAACTGAAGGAACACGGGTGGGTTTTTGTCAGTATAAGCCTAACACGCTCTCCCGCTCCGCCCAGAGCGAGAGAAGTTATTTGATAACTTCCCACCCAAAAAAAAAATTAACGATATAAAAAATATTGCCATTTATGCCGCATATTTTGACACTCGCAAATAAACCAGTCTATTTGGTACTTCCCGTTGGTCCAGCAGCATGAAGTTTGGCGAGAAGTAAGGTCAAGTAAAGAGGATAATCCGAAAATTGGTAATTTATAATTCTACATATAATGAACGGCAAAGTTAAGTTTTTTCTGCAATCTGAGATTAAAAATTCAAAGGCCGTGTCTTGAAGTAACATTTAGTCTGTATTTAATTACTCTAGTAAAAGTTCTTTTTCAATTGAAAAAGAACAACATTAACATTAATACATTACAACATAATATGTTGTTATTCATTTTAAGTTTGTCCTTCAATCTAGATTTGGAAATCAAAATCGAAATTTGGGCAGCCGAGCAGGCACAGTTTTGAAACGGGACCCTCAGGGCACAAGTCCTACTCACACTTGACCGGTTTTTTTAACAAATTTTATATGATTCTAATTAAGTTTATATGATTCTAAATGCCTTTCTTAAAATACAAATTGTTCGTTTTACTATTATTGTCACCATTGATTTGTAGTACCTACTCTTGCCGCCATTGAACATATTAATACAGAACCTGCGTGTTTGAAAAGTTAGTTTATGAATTTAAATTGTAATAACTTTTAAGAAAGACTAAATGTTAATCCAAGATACGGACTATGACTATATTTCCAATCCCAAAAATCTCTTGAAAAGAAAACAAAAAACAATATTACATGTGAATTTTAATATTATCCCCTATTTTACCCTCTTGAGGGATAATTTTTGAAAAACGCTGAAATACGTCATTCTTGATTTGTTACCAAAAGCACAAATTTAAATTTTCATAGCCCTAACTTAAGAAATGATAGGTTTCCCATACAAACTTCCATCCCCTTAGGTTTATTTTTGAGACAAAAAGTTGCTTATGTCCTTCTCCGGGATGACATCTATCTCCTTGCCAAATTTTATCGAAACCCGGGCAGTGGTTTAGGCGTGAAAAGGTAACATACAGACAGACAGACAGAGTTACATTCGAATTTATAATATCAGTATAGATGGATGAATTGATGATTGACTGCTTAGCTGCATAAAAGTATAGCGGATTGATAATCATTTAAAAGTTAAATCTGTAACTATCTGCTACATTCGGTCCTTATTCAGCCCAGTGAAGTATTGGAATAATTCAACTGTTGCATAGTATATTGTGTTCATTTGAATAATAGTAAGTACCTCATTTAAAATATTTTTCAACATACAAAGGTGTACTTGTATTGTGTTCTATCTCCTCTCATTTCCTACGAAATGTATTAGTGTTATTTTTCAATTTCTGACTTTTCTCGTACTCAAACCTCAGTTGGCCCAATATAGTTTTTTGATCCTAATAATAAAATAATAAGAAATAGGATCGACTGGCATCAAAAAAGTTTTTGTGAAAATTGGCCATTTTATTACTGACTGTAATTTTTTTTCAAAATCTGTGAATGCTGATCAAAATGTTTCAAAATGTTAAGGACAGTCTCCTAAGACCGTTTTCTTGTAGCGACAACGGTTAAGGTACCTGCCCTTATTGCTCCATCTCAAAATCCACCCTGTTTATGCTATGATTGACTGCTTAGCTCCATAAAGGTACAAAAAGTTAAATCCGTAACTATCTGCAATATTCTAACCTTTTGGCTAGTCTTTTTATAATTTGCGGTAAACTATATAAGAATACGAACAAAATGCTATATTGCTCATTCCCCATAGCAAATAGCGTGATAATAATTTTTGAAAAATCTATTGTGACGTTTCCATTATTTGACTATAAAGTTTATTTATACCAATTTTTAAGTTAATTAAGCTACACAGTAAAATCCTTAATTGTAAAAATTAATACCCCATTTCACCCCATTAGGGGTAGATTTTCAAAAAACCCTGATATACGTTTTTATTTATTTTCAGTTTTAATTATAAATACTGAGTTTCGAGTTAATTAGACCGCTCGTTAAAATTCTTCCATACAAACTTTGATACCCCCCAATCCTCCTTTAGGGGGTGCTTTAGAAAAACTAAAAGTGGCAAACTTTATAATTTACATAGATAAGTATTCGGCTAAGTTTCAAGTTTATTAACTCAAGGAATAAGATTTTTCATACAAACAAAATCCCCCCTTTTCACCCTCTTAAGGATCGAATTTCCAAAAATTCGTTCTTAGCGGACGTTTACTAACTATAAATAAACTACCTTCCTACCAAATTCATCTTCATACGTCAAGCGGTTTTCGATTTTTCTTGATGACTGAGTGAGTGAATGAGTGAGTGAGTGAGTGACCTTTCGTTTTTATATATTTAGATTAGATATAAGCTTTTATTTGATACCAATAATGTTTTTTTTTAAACCTACCGCTCCCTTTTTTCTATTTGCAGATGCAATATATAAATATTATATAGCCTATGACACTCCCACAATTAATACGAATCTAACGACACCTCACATGTTAAAATCCATCAAGCCGTTTAGGCTACAGAGCGTGCCAAAGAAATAGACATACATACATACAAACATACATACATACTCTCGAAAAACATTACCCTCCTTCTGGGGCAGTCGGGTAAATAGTAACATTACTTTTTAACATAGTATCTATCGTTCATAACTGAACATAATTTGATCGGTTTAGCGCAGATTGAAGGCAATGTGTGAAAAAGAAGCCAACATCGTGAAGTGAACAATACTGATGACACAAGAAGCCTTTGTCCTGCAGAAGTACAAAAATAAGACTAGACTTTTTAACTTTTAAAACAGGCCAATTGCGTGTCGGACCACGCACAATGAAGGGTTCCGTAGTTGGGATGAATTTATCCTAAGAATAAATTTAACATTGTAGTTGAAAAACATGTTCTCCCATTCGGAATTTATGGGAGAACATATTTTTGCAACTGCAAATTTAATGTTAACTTGTAAAGCCTACTTAGCTGTGATAGTTTTCCTTTTAATTTCGTTATATACCGGATTCAGGGGGGGGGACACTTGACTCTAACAAAAATTTGCACTTTAAAGCTTAATATTTCGCAAATAGAATCCTGAATCCAGAAATGATGTAACCAAACTCACAATATTTTTAAACGACCTTTTCAATGATACCCCACATTATGGGATAGAGGAGAAAAAAAGCACACCGACTTTACGTGTAGGGGAGGTACTTACCCTTAAAAAAATGTTTTCGTGATTTTATTTTACCACTTTATCGGCGTAATTAATATGTGTACTCATGCAAAATTACGGCTTTCTAGTACTAACAGTCTCTGAGCTAAGCCGCGGACAGACAGACAGGCGGACATGGCGAAACTATAAGGGTTCCTTGTTGACTACGGAACCCTAAAAAAGAGCACTCAATCCACACACACATCTATTCAATAACAATACAGTTGTCTTCTGACAGCTGTAATCGTACTGTCAGCACTGTAATTATTAGTTCGCGAACGATGCATCTTCCAAGCAATTACTGTCTCCTGTGTACTTTGAATGTCAGACAGACATGTACCTCATATTAACCCACAGGATAAGTTTTGTTAATCTGCTTGCACAAATTCTTTAATCGCCTTGTAATTATTTTATCGAGAATCAACGTGCAAAATAACTAACTAGATAAGATTATATGGAAAAATCAGGAATTAATTATTATTTCTTTTACCAGGTGTCTGCCGCAGAACTAAGAGTGAAACGTAATGTCTGTTCTTAAAGTATCTGATGAAGCTGTAAACAAAGTCTTAACTATCTAAAGAGAATTAGTAACACATTCAAGTGTATTTAGAAGATTGCAACGTTATATCTCACCACTATTTCCAACTATTATTGTTAGAATTAACATTATTAAATTGTAATCGAAAAATCATCGACGAAAATCTAGGTTATAAAATTAACCTTAATTTTCAAATGAAAAACATTCGGTGATTTAAAATTAGATTTTAAGTTTGTTTAAGTTTTCAAATAAACTGATTATTTGAAAACTTAATCATAAAATCTAATTTTTTACTAGACTTAAACATAAATCTAATGCTTTTATTAAAATCATGAGTGCTTTCTCAATTTGTAAGTGGCGCTACAAATTGGCATCCATAGACACGTTTTCTGATCCATTTGTTTACATTTTATTTGTTTACATTTCATTTGTTTACATTTCATTTGTTTACATTTCATTTGTTTACATTTCATGAGATACTTTTGGAACAGACCATAATGCAGAGTCCATTGAAAAGATTTCATATTTTTAATTAATTAATTTTTGCGCCTGTTCAGAACGTACCCTACAAATGCAGGACCACATTTTATTTATTTTATAATAGAATATTCTTTATCTCCTTTGTCTTTTTCCTTGCTTTGATGCAAAAGAATTTATATTTGTTATACTAGAAAATAAGCTTTAAGTATCTGCACAAAAGCGGACCCGTGACTTCGTTCAAGAATCTTTAACGGGTTTATGGTAGAGGTTTATGGAAACAAAGAACTGGGCAAAACACACCCAGCTCCGCCACAGTTAAGACCACTGTAGTTTTGAAGACATTACTTCTCCCTTTACTCAAGCCAAGGTGCATAAAAATCTGTCCCAGGGTTATTGTTTTAAAATGTTTATTTATTTATTATTAGGCTCTTCAACAATGAGTACACTATTACTTTACAATTTGTACATTGCAAACTTAAGTATAAGCGCCTCATTACTTAAAGAAAAGCACAGCATGCACTGCATTATGCGCAGATAAAACACAATTAATTAAAACAAGTAATACGTGTACTATAATACATTACACAATGTTATTCAATCAATAATGGTTTGAAAAAGTTGTGATTTATAAAACTTAACCTAACCTTACCTAACATAACATAACCTAACCTAAGATAGTCGGAACTGAATAACCCTGGGACAGATTTTGATGCGCTTTGGCCTGAGTAAAGGGAGAAGTAATATCTTCAAAACTACAGTGGTTTTAACTCAATTGGTGGAAATCAAGTCAGGTACAGCTACACGGGTCGGTTTGTAGATGGGTAACGACCCATTATATTTCGAGACCACTCCGTGCCCCGGAAAGCACGCTATATCGTTGGTACCGGCTGGCATTCTTAGATCTTTGACAACTGTCAAGTCTGATAACCATTCTAACCAGGGCCTATCGTGTTACCCGGTTACTGGGTTGTAGATGTCAGATGGGCAGCCGCTCTATGTGAAATACTGGTTTTCAGCTACATCTGGTTAGACTGGAAGCCGATCCCAACATAGTTGGGAAAAGGCTAGGCAGATTGATTGAATTTTATAAAGTATCTATTTGATTAATTAACCGTGTTTGAACAGCAAGCGGTTGTTATTAACGTTTATAAAACCATTCTTTATAAATAATAAAAAGACAGAGGATTGAGGTTCATCATCAGCCTATAATGTTCCCGTAATCCACCACGCGGGCCCAGTGCGGGTTGGTAGATGTCACATGTCTTCGAATTTTCGGTTCTAGGATATGCCGGTTTCCTCACGATGTTTTCCTTCACCGTTTTGAGAGCAGTGGTGATGAAATAATTTACACAAAGTAAAGCGTTCATGTTCATTACAAGGTACACAAGTAATTACTGGGAGTGATCGGCACCGCAAATGACATCATATCAGAAAAAACTATATCGTTTCGGCGCGTGAGTCACTTGGAAACTTGCATGCATTTGTTGTGACAACAAAAGCTGGTGACTGAACTTTTGTGTTTTATACTACCAAATGTTTATAGCTTGTCGAAATTACAATTGTATAACCTCCCATCACCCCTCCTCTCCTACTAATCGTGTTGGATTAATAATTGGGATTCTAGTTCGTTTCTCTAGGCAAGACAACTGTTGGGGTTTCTCAGTGACATACTTGAGTCTGGATCTGAATAAAATGTGCCCGTTTAAAGGCAGGCTTGCCCTCTATTATACGGAACTTAAATACATAACTGATGAAATAAGGGTTACCTTCCTAATATTAAAACATATAGCTGCCTATACCTTCCACAACTTTGGCGCGATAATAACTGCCTTAGAAGCTAATCTCATATCAACTTAGAAATTCTATCCATCGTCTAGTAAATCTACTTGGCTTAAATTATTAAGCCAAGGAAGCAGTATGTTAATACTGCTTGTGTAGGAACTTGTATAAGTAACTAGATTTTAGAGTTTATAAACCGCTACGTTTTTTAATACCTACATGTAATAATAGTTATATTCATACAAGTTTATGAGTGGGTATAATAAACCTTTTCCGGTTCTTTCACATAAATCCGGTTTTGCTCGTGTTTTGTTTCTTATGTCCAAAAACAAATCGTATTGTTAATTAACAATTTCAACGGTTAATGGATTCGACAGCTTATTTTGTATAGAAAAGCTCCTTAATATATTATAATGTTTCACAGGCTTGATTGATGTATTTGGTAGTCTTCATTTATAACAGAACTGTTAAATTCCTGTTCTTTATTATTATTAAGAACTAAAGAAAATTATATTTCTAAAACAGAGACGACTCGTGACGTGTCGATTTTAAATTGCGACTGTAAATATTAAATCTAGCTTTTTAGTCGCAAAAAACTGGCCAAGTGCGAGTCGTACTCGCACACGAAGGGTTCCGTACCACCGTACAATGTTTAACAAATGAATGAAAATACTAAACATTTATTGTATGGAGACCTCCCTTTAATTTTATTTTTATTATTTGTTGTTATAGTGGCAATAGAAATACATAATCGGTCAATACCTATTAACACTGTAATTTTAAAACATTGTAGAAACAATTTATTTTGAAAAGAGTAACCGTGGAGTTTCTTGCTGGCTCTTCTCCATAAGAAGCGACCAATTGGAACCGTGCACCTAGCTTCTGAAGTTTCATAAGTGCCCTTGTAGGTTTATATGAAATAAAATATTTAGATTTTTAGTTTTTTTTTGGTGAAATTTTCAACTGTCTACCTATTACAGTTGATGAGATACAGCTAGCTGACAGCCAGACAGACGGACAGCGGAGGCTTAGTAATAGTGTTTCGTATGGCACCCTTCGGGTACGGAACCCTAAAAACCGGCAAAAACCGAGTCGGACTCGCAATCGAAAGGTTCTGACGAAGGGGTAGCCACCGTATAATATTAAAACACTACATTTAAAAAAATACTTCATTAAAATAATACACGTTTCTTGTATAAAAATAATATAAAAAGAAAATATATATAATTTCTGCTGTCTTCCTATTACGGTTCACGAAATACAGCTCGCTGACAGACATACGGACAGCGGAGACTTGCTAATAGGGTTCCGTTTGGCACCATCCGGATACGGAACACTAAAAACGACAAACGGTTAATCGGTTGAAGGACACTGAACACTGAAGTTTTATTGTTACCAATGCGTTAAAAATAATCTAAATTATTTTATTTACATTTGCAATACGTGCCAAAATAAGGAAATACAATGCAAAAAAAATGTACCAGGCAATCATAGCTCCACAAACAAGTCTCCCAATCCCCAACTTTTTAAGACGCAGATATATGACAGTCACCTTGAATGGTTAACTTGCGTGTTCTGTTCTGAGCTCACGCAACGCGTCGTACGTCCAGCCAGTAATAGGACTCGCCCATCAAGGAGCGCTGTCCCAAATTAGACGCATTATTAATTTATTACACGTAAAACAAAGAGTATTTTAATAAAACACGTATACTAAAAGATCAGTAATTTAATTATCTTTAAAATGATGAAGTTTTCAGAAAAATATGCTTGATGGATTTTGCGTCATTCTCAGTTTTTTATCCGCGTTAGACATAACTTTACAAATAATTTCACTATGTAATATAAATATAATCAAAAATATACCTATTTTAAAATATTAAGAAAATGCTCTAATTTAACATATATTTTTTCCAAATCACTAATACTACTCATATAGACATCATCTTCAGTATAAAATCATTAAAAGTCAGTTATCGTCCCCTTAAGCGTCTTCATTATCTTGACCCGTTTCCTTCAAAATGACCTTAGATAGAGTCTGTCTAATGAAAGCTGAGAGTGATTTTTTAATCGACAACACTGCAGAAGTGTCACTTGTTGTCAGTTGTTGTTTTTATAACCTCTCACGAAAACAAAGGAGATCATTCAGGCTCCATACATTTTTGGGCCTTTTCTGAAAGCCAACGAAACAAAATGGTACGTGTGGTTAGTACTAGTCATTTGGAGTAATAGTTAATATGCGCAAAAGTTGTACGATTGCTCTCAGCCAAGTTATACAAGTTCGATGATTCGTCATTTTCATACATTTATTGATTTCTGAAAGTGCAGAGAAACATAAAATAATGATAAATATTGCTAGAACTAAAAGTTTTAAGCATTGTCATTATAAACATGTCCTTCGTGTTTCATTTTGAAGATAAACGAATACAACATTAATTTCTTCCCACGGGTGTCGTAAAAGGCGACTAAGGGACTTACTAGAGAATGGGCAGCAACGTTCTCTATGCATTTATAATATCATACTGGGATCGCCAACCCGCCTGCCAAGTGTGTCGATTATGGCATACCCCCAAAAATGACAAGCACCAAAAAGAAATGGCCCCAGTGCTCGGCGACCCACCTACCCTTTGTAGCGGTCAAGGTCACGATGAGGCAAGGGGTGCAAAGAATCTTCGGAAGAGATCCGGCCACCACAATCACCGGAAACTGGACCTGGCAACATACAACATACCTTATATTCACAATGTCCACAAGGTGGACCGATGACCTTGTGAAGGCCGCAGGAATCCGTTGTATGCGGGAAACACAGAACCGGTCGAAGTGGCGGTGCTTGGGGGAGGCCTATGTCCAGCAGTGGACGTCTTTCGGCTGAAATGATGATGATGATGTGATTTACAACCTTAATCTTAAAAGCTTATCTACACAATTGTTTGCTTTATGCTTTCCTAACAATCTGTAAAAACAAAAATAAATATTCTGCATAAAAATATTCAAGTATCAAATACGTTTTTCTATAGTTGATCCGGGGATACCCGACGTATTTTTTTAGAATTTGCCGCTCTTTTTTACTCTCAGCTTTCAATAGACAGACTCTTTCTTTTATTTGCCCAGATCACGGCCAGGCCTGTTCTGCAATATAACGAGCCTCATACACACATTCATTCCATTCACAAATGAAGTAATTTAAAAAAGCTTTTATTTCTTAAGTAGATCTTTAAATTCTTAAGAGGGACATTGGTATCACTGAGAAGCTGCTTTGAATGCAGCACGTTGTGAAAAATAATTGACATGTATTTTATTGTACAATTGTAGTTGTGCTGGATTTACGGTGTTAAGTAAACAGTACTTTTTCACCTGAGCAGAAAATAGAGAATGCTCTGCATTTGATAGTATACGAAAGTTCATACTAATCCATGTGTAGTACCTACTTATTCCACGCTGCCATGTCATTATCCTAATGTCATTATTCTCATGTCATTATTCCATATCTTGTTCTAAACTTTGGGCGAGTGAGCTTTGCTCGGGTGAAAATACGGAGAAAACGAATTTTCCCAGACATGAGACCTAGATATATATTTATATATATGTATACAAATATTGCTCGGTTAATAGTTTCAAGATAGTTGAAATTATTTGTATGTCAGAGCTTTAAAAAATTATCATCATTTGTCATACATACATAAACTCACGCCTTCTTCCCATGGGGGTAGGTAGAAACTACAGAACGCCACCTGCTACGTCATCATTTCTCATTATCCTAACTAAACGAGAATCGCTCAGACTTGCTGTGTTTATATATTGCCGCTGTTGTACTTTGACTTAAAGGTTACTTAACCGTCTTTGTAACAACTATCTTCACGAAGATTTCTTACTTCCACATCTAAACAAATTTAAATTAACTTGAACAAAAATTCTAAAAACACCATTCTGCAAGAATTAAAATAAATCCACGAGCAAAGCCGGGCGAAATCGATGTCTGTAAAGAAATAAATTGTAGAATGTCCCACCGGCTCTGGCGATAGTGTCTGCTCTAAAAGCGAAGGATTATTCCCCGACGACACATTTTGAATTTGATTTCAGTTTTATCCTTTTCCAAGTTTTAACCAGTTTATTTCATGATTGCCTCGTTGGTCTAGTGGCCGCAAGCGCTACTGCTGAGCATGAGGTCCTGGGTTCGATTCCCGGGTCGGGCAAAGTGTTATTGGGTTTTTCTATCTATAATTTCTCAGTAGCAGCTCGGAGTCTGGATTTGTGCCCGGTTGGTGGCAATAGGCTCACCCCCTATTACATGGGACTTAAATATAACTGGCGAATTGTGGGTTTACCTGCTATAGGGATACCTCTGCCCAACCCTTCGGGGAAACAAGGCGTGATGTTATGTTATGTGTGTATTTCATTCATGTTTATATTGTTAATCTAAATACCTAGACGGTATACTTGCCGTGGATTCAGCAGGTTGCGTAAGCACTGTATTTCTGGGAATATTCTGTCTACAATATTCGTAAGTGTTGCTAGCAGCATCGCCTTTAGATGAATTTGGTGCTGGTGCGTGCTGGATTACGTCAATGCATGAATGTATTCCAATTTATGTCTGGCAATCAATCAATGAGCCTAGCTTTTTTACCCGACTACGGCGGAACAAAAAGGAGGGTTATGATTTTGACCATATTATAAAATTAAAGACTATGTTGAAGATAAGGAAGTTTGGCAATAATTCCTTCTGCACATGTGGCTTCCCTGGTACCTCATTAATGGCATAAATAAGTAAGAGTCTATTAACTGCTCCCAAATTACCATGTTTATTTAAATCTTTATTTTTATTTTTTTGTTTTACATTCGTCCTTGACATATTTATTATTCTATTATTTGACATTATATACCTACGATTTAATTTGAACTTTTTTTTTTTTTTTTTGTGACTTGTGGACATGATAATTACTCAGATTGATTACAGTTGTAACAGCAATCAAATAATTGCGTTTTATTAAAATAGGTTTTTTACTTTTATTAATCTATTTATTTTTTGTATAGATTCTTTTCTACATATTTTGTGAATGTGAGAACGCTGTAGGCTTAGTGGATTGTAGACCTGTTGACTATTTTCTATTTTGTTAAGTACTTGGTACTTATTGAAAGACCTACACTGTCCTCCCATACCTAGAAACACTGTTATATGAAAGTATTGTAAAAGCCAATTATTTTTAAAAGAGTAACCGTGGAGTTTCTTGCCGGCTCTTCTCCATAGGAAACGACCAATTGGAACCGTGCACCTAGCTTCTGACGTTTCATAAGTGCCCATGTAGGTTTATGTGAAATAAAATATTTTGATTTTGATTTTGATTTTGACCGGTATGTATGTATTTTCATCTGTTACCTCATAACTTCTAAACTACTAATAATAATGTAACAAATGAGGTATCATTGGAAGCGTCTTGATTGTCAGCTAGTTATAGGCGCCCTCTAGAGGACATAAAACCATGAACTAAAAAAAAAATTAGTTGTCCGTGTACGAACACATTACAAATATGTATATGTATTATATTGCTTAAGTAAATAAATATGTTTAAATTGTTAAAAACAAGCAGAATTGAGACTGTGCTACGTACGGCGCGGCTGTAAAATTAGTAAGTATCTATTATACAATAAAACCCAAATAAAAAAAAATATGTTGCTCTGCAAATACTTTATCACGAAATTATAATACCAAATATGTTTGGGTCGGCTTCCAGTCTAACCGGATGCACTATTTTTACATGGAGCGACTTCCTATCTGACCTCCACAACCCAGTTACTGGGTAATACGATACCCCTTGGTAAGACTGGTTGACAGACTTTTGGGCTTCTGACGACCCGTAACGACTGATAATTTATGTCTGTCAATTTATGCACATCATAAAAGTCAAAGTAAATGTAAAATCATTTATTTCAAATAGGCCCTTTTATGGCACTTTTGAACGTCAAAATTTACAAAATAATAAAATTGATTCTAGTTGCCCCTTCCAAAGGGTAGTTTTTGTATGGAGAAGAATGGGCAAGAAACTCCACCGTTACTCTTTTAAAATGTTTTACAATAGTTTGTAGTCAAATAATTATATGTGAAGACGATGCACCTATAATAAAATTACTATACCACGATAGGTAAAAATAATTAAAATTGAATAACGTATTTCGTGGTCCTAATAACTTGTGTAGATCCCAAGGAATGTCTCTTAGAATCTTCTCAAGAGTGTAATCTACAACCACATTCACTCGTATTACATTCAACTGCAAAGCCGAGATCAGACTTTCAATTCGACCATTCGGCCTCAGGAGACATCTGTAAAACAACTACGCAAAAATATCGTGAGCTCAATAAAGTAAACCACTATTGAGACGTAGAATACAGCAAGTGTCCCTATTTTGTCTGATTTAAATATCAGAGGGAACGTCTGGCGTGTTTGTGCGGCGACCAACCCCGCGGGGCGCGCCGACTATTGCAATAAATTTACATAGGAAAGATTCTTACTGAGAGCTCCCAAATGTAGGGATGTGATGCGACATGTTTGGGTTAGAGTGTCGATAATTTATATTGGGAAGATTTAAATAACGAGTAAAAAATACAGATGAACTTAGTGGACCGTGTTGTGTGTGTTCTTAGTGAACTTCCAATTACAGCTTTAAATAGCTTTATGTAAGCGGGCACGCCCTTTATGCCTGGAGGCTTTTAGTTTTATTTTTTATTTTTGCTTGAGTACAATAGTTCTCGATGTTTTTGTTTGGTATATAGACGTGTGCTAGCTGACATATGGCTAATAATTGTATTTATGTTTTGTGTTGCGTATTGTTAATTATTTTGCATACTATTGAATAGTTTTTTTTTTGAACTACATAGACAGCTGTGCTGCTGGGGAGTTTGATGCGCTACTTCTTCTTCCCAGCTAAAGCTTTAGGAAGTGGTGAAGGGTGGGCGTTTTGGGGGACTGCATTAAGTAATTTTGACGTTCAAAACGTACTGATTCTCAGCCTAGTTTGAATAAATGACTTGAATACTTTTGTTTCGGTCAACATAAAACAATTCTCCCGCTTTTTAACTGCTTAATTATATGGGCTCTTTGTTGGTATTCAAATTTTCGTAGTAGAATTTTGAATACTGAGAGCCCTATTATAGCCCAAGTGCGACTAAAGTTCTTGGCATCGTTTAGGCTAAGTGGTTGGTGTTAGGCACTTAAGTAGGCAGTTTTCGTAAACGCTCAAGTTTTTATGGTTTTGAAAAAGGTTCTTTTCTTATGTGAAGATAAAAACTACACAAAACACAAACATGGTTGCTGTTTGTTTTTTAGTTTCTATAAATAAGTTGCCGTGTGTTTTTTGCATAAAAGCAGATACAAAATTCTACGTTTATAAATAAACCAATGTATTTATGTTTCTTGTAGTCACTGGATAATTTTAATAGGCAAACGATTTCGTGTACAAAACAACAATCTCTATTTTGAGAAAGTTTATCGATTATGAAAAATCATAATATTTTATCATTTTTATTGATACATCGACAACAGTTGCACATCACTACTCGTAACCGTCTTTTTGTTAATCCGCGGATGATCAAATGGTTAAGGTTAAGTTCAGTGAATTATGGCGGAATTAAAACGGTATTATAGCCGCGGAGACTGTTCGGCAGTGTTCCTTTACATAAATAATTAGTTCATGTAGCAAGTATTACGGTAATCTCTGTCTTGAAACTTAGTAGGTTTTGGAGTGAATTTCAGTGACGTTGAAACTATACATTGAAACGACGCTTTAAATTATTAGAAGATACAATAAAATGATAGTTAAATGTATAAAAAAACTAAAATATTAAGTAAAGTAAGTAATCATTTATTTACCAAAAACTTAGCCTAGGTAACATCAGTGTAGTTTAAACTATGAGATGGGTATGGCTATTACAATGAGTAAGACCCCTGCCCTTCAAACTAGGAAAATCCTGTATCTTGAAGGACAGTGTTCTTTAGTGGGATTGACACGTTTTACAAAATATTTATAATTGCACAATAATTCTGATGTTAACAAATTAATTGAATGGATTTACTGGTTAATTGTGTGTGAGTGTGTTGCTATGGGGTTAAACTGATTTTTTGGTGTGTGGTTGTGTATGTGTGTGTGGGTGGGGGTGTGTGTGTGTATGAGTGTGAGTGAGTTAGAGAAAGTGTGATATACTATGTAAAAAAATTGGTATTTTAGACGTTAATTCGTAGAATAAATGAGTTCCTCTGTATCGGAATAGCTTATATTTAATAGGAAATTTAACAATTTTCTTTTTAATTCAAAATGGTTAAGATTATTTATAATTAATTGTTTTTGAAGTTTATTGTATATTCTAGAACTTAGGATGAAATATTGGTGGGTAGCATTATAATGTAACATTTGAGATACACATTCTAATTAATATTCAAGGTACTCACGTAGGTATATATTTATAACGATGGTTGCAGTACCAGGTATGTAAATATTGTTTGTTTTGGGGTTTTGAGAAACCCGAAAACATACATTAGAAATAAATGTAATCATTAATAATTCAGCATGATCACGTTACTAAGATTAATTAAACCGGTCGATAAAAATTACTAAAGCATTTTTAAGACGAGTGCCTATTATTTCAATGGAATTAATTTCCTTTGACCAAAAATACGCGATTACGCAGAAACGGATCAAAAATACCCGTGTCGTGTTTTTCGGAGATAATCAGTTGTTCCACAAAGGGAACTTTATTTTATCCGAGAATTGAAGCTGCAAAAACATCGTACAGCTGAATAACTTATACCCCCACTTAAAATGAAAAAGGGAAATCTAAAAATTGGGTCCTTTTCGCATTAGAATGTTTTTCCCGAATATTGGATTACAAGACAAACGATATTTTAAGTCAAATAGGAAGTGGTTATGCCACGGCCCCGGTAGATAAGCCGACATTTTTTCCTGTAAGTGTCGAAAGAACCGAATAAGGGATTATATAAGGTGGGCACCCATTCTACCTGGTATTTGTAATTTATTGCGAAAAAAGTATTTCCTCTAAAGGTTACGTGAATGTTAAAGTTCAGGGAAGATTAGACCCAAATAGGTACAGATATTATTTTTAGAACCAGGAATTGATCAAACTTTACATTTTTCACATCAGCCTGTAAACATCTGAAGATGATCCTTCCAATGATCAGTCAGACAGAAAATTACCATAACCACTACACGCTTGGTAGAGTGTTTTAGATCAGTGTTTGTTATTAGCAGACCGGTCGACCGAACTTCCATTCTTTTGACATAACTATTTCGTCAAAAATAACGATAATACTTCTACAAATCGAGAAAGGTCGTGACAGCAGAAGCTTGTTATTGTAATTGATTAAATAGACGATTCTGTTGATATAAATTGTCGGCAAGGCTGGTAATAATGATCCAATCTTAACTTGGCTCTTAAGAGCGTTCATTCTAAAAGTTGGCAACGTCGCAAATAGCTGTCAAATATTTACCTGTTTTGATTAATTTGGCAATATTACTGTATGAAATATCGCTAACTAGTGAACTAGAATATTAATAATGAATTGCAATTATAACACTGAATTTGAAGTTGTAACCGTTTTAGGTATAAAAAAACCGGCCAAGTGCGTGTCGGACCAATGAAGGGTTCCGTAGCTGGGATGAATTTATCCCAAAAACAAACTTAACTTTGTAGTTGATAAACATGTTCTCCCATACGAAATGTATGGGAAAACATGTTTTTGCAAGTGCAAAGTTAAATTGGTCGATTATTACTCGTTAACTTGTAGAGCCTACTTAGATAGTTTTCCTTTACTGTGATAGTTTTCCTTTTAATTTCGTTATATAAACTACTACTGTGATTTTTTCACATATCCAAAACCAACCATTTAGCTGGCAGGGGGGAGAGACACTTGACTCTAACAAAAATTAGCAATTTAAAGCTTAATATTTCGCAAACGGATCCCTGAATCCAAAAATGGTTTTCCAAACTCACAATATTTTTGAAGGACCTTTCCAATGATACCCCACACCATGAGATAAAAAAATAAATAAAAAAACATCACCACTTTACGTGTATCTTTACGTGTACCATAAAAAAATGTTTTTCATAATTTTGTTTTACCACTTTGTCAGCGTAATTAACATGTATATCTATGCCAAATTACAGCTTTCTAGTACTGAGGGTCTCGGAGCTAGACCGCGGACAGACAGACAGACATGACGAAACTATAAGGGCTCCTTGTTTACTACGGAACCCTAAAAAGACATTTGGAAAGTTTACAAATACTTTTTTAAAATCTAAAACTAAATATTCGGTGTTACGATATTAGTTATTGCATTTCATAATCAATATTTGAGTTCGATAGTTAGCCATATTTCATATTCCCATACAGTAATATTGCCAAATTAATCAAAACAGCGAAATATTTGACATCTATTTGCGACGTTGCCCACTTTCAGAATGCACGTTCTTGAGAGCAGAATTACAAATAAAAAAGCGAACAAAATGTCGGACCGGACCTTATTAAAAATATTTATTTTATAACCGTTCTTTAAACAAATCAGGATTGCAGGAAACATCAATGACTTTATGATCAAATGATACTGGTTTAATAAAACGCGTCTTTGACATCTTACTATATGCCCATGGGAGGATCTAGTTATCTAACAAAGTGATACAGTGACAAAAAGTAAATCTAGTGTCCTAATTATAAATCATCGCTAGAAACAAAATTTAAACTAACAAGACAAATTGAAAAATAAATCATGCTGAATACTTTTTCAGAGTACAAGCGTTCCTTAAATTACGCTTTATAAAATAAAGCGCTGTTTTTTCAGCGAATGTATCTGTGTCCCCGCTCCGTCGTTTATCATTTTTATACAGTTTTGTACTCAGTAGCGTAAAATATCGCGAAATGGTTTTGAAACAATTACAGTTTGTAAAGGACTTAATAGTTTAAAGGATTTTTGGGGTAAAATAATTAGATTGGGGTGAAATCTGATCTTATTATTTGAGCTTTTATACGATTCATTTTATTTAGTTAAAGGTAAAACAGTCTATCATAACTTAATGCACTATATGTATATAGTGCATTAAGTTATGATAGACTGTTTTAGCAAACAAACCCTAAAAAACTGAAACCAACCGCATCCCAGCAAAGGTTCTCGCTTAATGTTTGGATGGGTATTATTGACGACAAATTAATTGGCCCACATTTTTTACCCCGAACACTAAATGGGGACTACGTGCTACGGCGTCAACTATGATAATAACTTAAATTTCAGTACAGTCGCGCCGTAAATCATTTTTAAATTGGTTTCAAATGATTTAATCTGGGATTTTTCATAAAAAAACTAAAACTCTTAACTAATTCAAAAACTACTGAATTTCGGTAGAACATTTGGTGGCTTAATTTGTTGTATTTTAACCCTACTATGACGTCCTGCAAGGAATACGTCGAGTTACCAGTAACCCTGTATACCAATTAACTGTTTCTCTGTCCCATGTACCACATATGGGACAGGTTGATTATTTTACTATTGTGTCTACTTTGTGGACAGTCAAAGTGTTACCTAATTTTAAGATAGGAAGTTGCACATTTGAATCACATATTTACCCTTATCTTTGAGACTGATGATTTTTCAGCTTTACATTATAGCTGTCTGAAAGTCAATAGCCAGTCAAGTGGAACGCACTTTATATTCCCACGTATTTATTTACACTTACCTTCTATGCAAAGTTGGTATCAAAATGATATCGACGTAATGAAATGAAATCGAAAATAGCGATACTTTCAACATATTTAAATCATCTTGCATTTATTATTTATCATCAATTTGTAGATTTTCATATTATCATTATGGATAATTTTAATAATTTCATACACAAACTCGGACATTTGATAAATTAAATTATCTATGGAGCAAAAAGCATCAATATTCTCCGTGGACACGTAATGGCTTTCCCCAACGTTCTTACTAAACAAATCCCATCATACCAAACAGAGCTCCAAGGCTGAAACCATTAAAATTTCACAGCTTATTTTTAATCCCGAAATTAGTATGGAAATGGGCTCAGCCGAGAACAGAGCAAAATTAAAACTGTACAAATGTATGTAAATTCCAAACAAAGGAACGCAATATTCCACAAACTTAGTTTTCCTGGGATTCGTATTTTCATTCTTAGTTTGGCATAAATATCAAATAACTGCAGTGCATGATTAGCTTGGGAAGATGTTGTTATAGTGAAACTTCATTTGAACTGTTCATTACAGAGTTGTTATCGTAGTAAATGAAGAGACATCAACAAGCTTGGTATTTGTGGATTCTAGAAACTTATTTCGTAGGTTTGTAAGAAAAAACATAATATTTATGATACAAAAATATCAAGAGATCAATTTCTGGGAACGCTGTATTTAAATATTCCATATAATTTTCTCCATCAAAAGGTTAGATTAATATTGCAAATAGAAACGAAAATTATACCTTTCGTTCCTAAGTTCTTGCATTGTATATTACAATCCTATATGAGATTTACTTTTGTCACATCTTAGAAGAATATAACAGTAGAAAATGGAAGTTGTGGGCGACGAGCATTGAAACTCACTTAAAGGATATTTTTGGCACATTGTGTTCCTATGAAATTGCTTGGCTGTTGTCACAATAAATATTAAAACATGGTTATTCATAAGTTTCTTGTTAACTTCCTAAACTAAACTTAGCCCAAGGGTTTTAGCGTAAGGCGGTAGAAGGAAAGCTCTTCCGTTTCATATAGGGTAAATTCGTTAGAGATAGAGAAATTTCACAACTACTAAATTCAATTAAGGCCAATTTACTTACTTTTTTACTTATTTTTGCGCAATGTTTTGTTTGGATATTGTTCGTGGTGGCGCACGAAGTGTATTAATTCAAATACAGCGCCACCTTGTAAATAAATGAGCAAAATATACTTATTGGCCAACTCTCCCGTACGGCCATCTCTAACGAATTTACCCTATCTTGCATTATTGGCGTGGTGAAAATATAAAAAGAATAGTTTAAGTATTTATTCTCTTATCGTTATAAGATAACATGGCAATATACATACTACTACTGGTGGTCGGTAGAACAGACGAGTCCTGGAGTGGAGACCACGTATCGGCAAGCATAGTGTGGGACACCCCACAGCTAGATCAATGGCGACCTTAAAAACTTTTTACAAAAAAGAACAACTGATTATTTATTTGATGTGCGATTAATAAAATCCCAATAAAAAATAACTATAATTTCGGAATGCAGTGTCCTCGGTTGTCAATATTCGTTTTTGGCCACCAACTTCCGAAATTAAATTTATTTTTCACTTTGTAGTGTTTTTTTTGGAAGTCGGTTGTTTTTTTTAAGAAAAAGTTTTTATTTTTCACTTTTTAGTTGTGGTACCTACCCCACACACATTCGAATACCACTACCTGCTACCAGTGACAGGAACTTATCATATCATCTACATACTAAGTGAGAAAAAAATACCTATTATTGTAGCTAACTCAAAAACCACCCAAGCAAAGTTAATAAAATTTATATGGGACCAATTTTAGAGCATACTCTTTTAAACAAAAAAAGAATTTTTAAAATCGGTCCACAAATGACGGAGAAATCGATGGACATACATAAAAAAAACAAACATACGCTACGAACATATAACCTCCTCCTTTTTGGAAATCGGTTAAAAAGGTGGCTGGGACAAACTGGGTCTGTAAGGCTGAGCAGGGTTTTGGTGGTGCAGTTTGGGAGAGGCCTATGTCCAGCTGTCGACTGCGACAGACTGATTGATACTTACTGCTAATAAGCGTGAATACCTTATTTATCTTTCTTCGCAGTCGTGAAAAAAAGAAAACCTTAAGCTAAATAAAAGCTTAAAGTGGAATGGGTGGTATTCGAACTTAAGTCCTCATGACCGAGTTGGGTTTTTGCCGTTTCTCAAAACAGTTCAAATTAAAAGGCTGAAGTTTAACAAAATATTACTTCAATAGAATAAATATGATTTTCTAATACATGATTAATATCACGAATAACTTACAATAATAGCTTCAAAAAGCAAAGGCTTCTAATGTTTTCTTATGACTTAGGCTCTTTCCTCACTGATCGGTACGTCAGCGGTGCGGGATGGCCGTGTCCTCGTGGAGGCGATCGGCGCCGGTGATCTCTCGCGTCCGGCCCTGGTTCAGGCCATGGTACGGAGCAAGAGGAAATTTTAGGCCGTCACCTCCATCTGCGAAGCGGTAATGCTCGCGATGGAGGAGGCGGAACGCGTGAGAGAGAGGCAAACTTCGCGCCCTCACGCCCCTAACCGCCGCAGGAGGAGACACCCTGGGCGTCGGGAATCGCGAGCCGATTTCCGGCTACCGTAGGCGCGGGCTTGCGGACGGTGAGCAATGGGTAGCTCGCCGTCCGATAAGGACCAGGCCTGAGTCGACGGCGCGTTATGTTCCACGCGCGCCTCAAAGAGATGTCAGCAGAATTGACGGGGTCCGCTAGAGCCGAAAACTTTTGTAGGCCGTTAAGTAACACAATTTATGATGATTCCATTACTAGAAAGCGTCTAATCCACACTTCTTCTTTAAGAGTTTCCGGACAAAAAGGATTCTTTAGGATAAACTGAAAAGAATATCAATTGATGTGTCCAACAATCATAGTTTTTAAGAAACAACGATTCCAGCGTTTTTTGTTTTTTGCCATTTTCTCGGAAATAACTTTTTGGGCTTAACGGTGTTCTAGTTAAAGGACGGCAGTATACCGTGTCTCGGTAGAAACAGCCCGTTTGCCCACTCGGTGTTTTGAGACATATCACGCGGTTTAATATATGTCGGAAATACGTTACTGAATTGACTTATCGGGATGCCAACGCCGCCAGGTGTTCGACAGTGTCTACAACATAACGCTGGGACCGGCCGGAGCCGGAGTTGAGCAGAGTTCAACGGTGGCGGTCAAGCACTGAACACGTTTAGAAACTCTCGCGCGTTCCGTATAGTCGTGTCGTGTACCTACAGTGTGTGAATTGCTAGTGTGATTAATTTGATAGTAAATTATAATTTGATCTCAACTGTAAACGGTTTTTTAAATTGTGAAATAACCAACAGTACGCCCACAGTAGATAAAATATGGCTGCTAATAACGAAGAGACACCAAAAATCAAAATCAAAATATTTTATTTCACATAAACCTACATGGGCACTTATGAAACGTCAGAAGCTAGGTGCACCTACCCTCTCCGTCATATATTATATTTTTTTCAATTTACGGATGTCGTAAACGGAGATAAATATAACACGCCACAACATCTTCATCACTTGAAGACGAAATTTTCTCGCGAGGAATTACTGCACAAATTATACCGACAATATAACGTCAGGTCTGTAAATGAAAGCAATGCGGTACCGTTTCGGTACACAGACCATACCTATCTATACCGAAACGATACCGCGCACCGACCAATGAGGAAACGGCCTTAGAAGAATGAGTTTACGTATTTTATCTTCTCTTAAAGCTATGTACTCTGAAAGTTGGCAACGTCGCAAGTTGCTGTCAAATGTTCTGCTGTTTTAAATGATTAATTGATATTTACTAATGTAAATTACGAAATATCGCTCTCTGTTACACTAAAATATTGATTAGTAGCATTTGCCCGCGGCTTCGCCCGCGTGGATGTCGGAAAATATCCCACGGGAACGTACTACCGAGATTAAAAGTACTCTATTTCTTAATGCAGTTTGTAAACTATTTGTGTGCCAAATAAATCTGTTCGGCCGTTTTTGCGCCAATCCGGAGCATACATCCGGACAAACAGACAAACTGATAAAAATTCTAAAAACTATAATTTCGGCATCAGACTTGTTCCAATTACCTCGTCACAATTATAATTTTTCAAAAATATTCAATGTACAGTATGAATGAAATTGATTACTGACTGGACAGATTCACTTAAATCTTTTCAGATACTAATCTACATGGTCCTCATATGGCCAGGCCAAGATTATATCTGAACTTTAAAAGAGACTGCGACCTCTGAGTTTGTTTCGGCCTTTCTTCTCAGAGTAGTCAGATAAGAAACGCCGAACTCATCTAGCTTATTTTTAACCGACTTCCAAAAAGGAGGAGGTTATATGTTCGTCGCGTATGTTTGTTTTTTTTATGTATGTCCACCGATTTCTCCGTCAATTGTGGACCGATTTTGAAAATTCTTTTTTTGTTTGAAAGGGAATTGGTCCCATATAAATTTTATTAACTTTGCTTGGATAGTTTTTGAGTTAGCTACAAAATACGTATTTTTTTCCCACTTAACATGTAGATGATATGATAAGTTTCTGTCACTGGCAGCAGGTAGTGGTATTTGAATGTGTGTGGGGTGGGTACCACAACTAAAAAGTGAAAAATAAAAACATTTTATAAAAAAAAAAAAAACAACCGACCTCCAAAAAAAACACTACAAAGTGAAAAATAACTTTAATTTCGGAAGTCGGTGGCAAAAAACGAAAATACAAAACCCAAGACACCGATTTCCGAAATTAAAGTTATTTTTCACTTTGTAGTGTTTTTTTAATAAAAAAAAATTATATGTCGTGTAAAAGTGATTGCGATATCCTATTTACAGAATAAACAATTTCATTTCATTTCACTCCCATCACTATTATAGGTAGGTAATTGTCAGCCTTATTCCACTTACTATTACCATCACTATCAATCACAGTCTGAATGATTTTGAAGGATATTGCTAATCCATTGCTTCCTAAGTTCGAAAAAATAGTCTGCTCAACAACGTAAATAACGCAATGAATGTTGTGGAACTGTCAAAATGAAAGCCATTCCTACTGTTAGTGTGTTACGCAATTACCCCGCTGGTTCGTACGAGTCTCTTCACGCCCATTATCTCAATCTGATTGCAGAATTTAAAAAAAAAGTGACTTAAGTTCACTTTAAATTCATCTTTGTGTAAAAATTAAGCTTATCATACACTGTGGTTAAATAATGATAAATTAAAATTTAATCAAAGCAGCAGATTTTAATAAATTGCCGCCGCGATATAGACGGGTCGAGTACGCCAATTCCCAGAAGGAACTGGTAATGAATACTTACATGATATAGTAATCAGGAATACTGATTACTCCACAGGGAAATTATACGCGTAAATATACCTACTTGTAAAGCCGCGTAATACTGACAGTGGATTGTCGTTCATAGTAAATAACTAGTAATAAATAATTAAAAAGCGTGCTTACTTGGAAGATTCCTTGTATCAGAGGGTCTGGGATTGAGCTTTTATTATTAAAGGATTTCCACTTCTTTGGTTTGACGGGATTGGGTTTTTTGAGCAGGATTCGAGCCTGCAAATTAGATAAAAGTGTAACATAATTTTTGACTGTATGGATCTACAGAATCATAGTTTAGGGTAAACGAAATTTTTATTTACATACACAAATATAAATTTTCCTTTCCTGTGACTTTTACAAAAATAAACATAACAACGTTAGACACATTATATACATACCTCTTTTAAACGTGACCCATCCTGATCTCATTGCAAGAAAATCTACCCTTGCAGTAATCCGTGCTAAAGTATTCCACACCTCTGACTGATTGACCCATTATTTTAAACGGGGTGAAGATAAGCGAAACTGGTCTCACATTTTTGCAAGTGAAATGAAAATTGTTTTACTTTCAAGTACATTTAGTGATAAAAAAATATTCCACATCAATACGAATCCATGGACATGCTATCGTAGACTAGCCGGTCAAAACGGACCTTGATAGCTCTGCAAAGAACAAACTCTCTTATAAAATGAAATCAAACTCGGTAAAAACTCTCACTTCTACAGTTTTAAAATATTAGTTTAATGAAAATTCAAGTTATCGGAATTGAATTCCTTGAACTTCACTGAGTGTGCCGATACAGACATTTAATAAAATTGAAAATCATTCGATAGTATTTCATTCGTTCATAGTATTTATTAAGAGAATTCATTGCGAGTAAAATAATAAGTCCGGAATTGTTTTTATGAAATATTTTTGAAATCACAGAGTATGTAAGAATGGAATAGTTGAATGTGTTGAGATAAGTAAATACTATACTATGAATGATAAATTGATATTTTTGAACATTACCAGTTCATCTAGATGTTTAATAATAGAATAAGGACCGATGTTTCGACCGCCTGATAACTTTTAACTGAGGAATAAAATTGACGGTTTGACAGGTTTTGTTTAAAAACGTCAAATTGCTATAATTTTATTCTTCAGATAAAAATTATTTGACGGTTAATAAAGCTCTAGAATTACCATAATAATCAGATTTTAACATTGGGATCGGAATAGAAGTCGTAGACTGATGTCTAAAACCCACCCTAAGCCTAAGACGGACCACCACAACTTGCTTACGTACAGAAAAAATACTTTTCCCACCCTTGAAAAGTCAATCTCCCGAGACACCATCACACCTACCTATCCCACCTAACTCCGCACCGTTTGATATCAATTCATCTGGATCTAGAGTCTCGCAGTACCCCAAATGAATGATTACAAGGTATTAGCGACTCACATAGATGAATGTGCCCAATCGAATCGGGTTCAACCGGCCCCCAGCCAATTGTTACCTTCAATCTTCGTACCCCAACGTCCCCAACTTTTGGGGGACTGAGTTTTATGGGCTTTCTTTTGTCTTTACGTTTAATGCCTTAAAGTCCCCCTTCGTTCTGAAGTTATGCGTCGTTTGTTATTGTTTCTACGTATTTACGGCGTTTAGCTTGCGTTATCGTAGTTTACAGTTTGGTACGATTTAGCTGTTTTGAAAGTTATGTTGCCTACTGAAGATGGCAGTAACAGAAAGACGTTACTTTTCTATAAAAAAATGACTAATACAAACTGCAGAAAATAAGTGTTTTTTTACGAAAGACGTTAAGTATTTTTTTTAAAAATAGCCTCTCAAATTTCATATACTTAGTCACCTCGTGATATTTCAATCCCATTTTTAAACTCTCTGCGCAAAATAAAAATCTTTTTTAGATCGTCAAACATTAACATTTCAAATCTTATAAAAATTGTCTTTGTCCCAAAATTATCAACCGATACAATTTTTCGTGAAAAAGAAATGGTGATCGACTTTTAACAAGTTTGGTCGCAAAAAATACTAATTTCTGTATTTCTTGGAACAATGAAGTAAGAGGGATGAAAGGATTATGTGAGACAGAGCAGTTTCTCTCGAGTAATTCCACTGAAACTGAAAACCGTAGAGGCCCTCTTTTATTTTTGGTCAATTGGTTGGAAATCGATTTATTGGAAATATTAAGACCTTTGTGTCACTTTCAGAGATAGTTGTCGACCGTTTCTTTTCTTTTTGGAAAAGATTGGAGTTTACAATAATTACATTTGCTTACAATATTCGGTACAATTCTATTGTTTTGTTTAAGTCTCGTGTAAGCACATAAAAACATGTTGGTGATAGACAACTAATAATAAATAATTTATTTCCAAAAGTAAATTACGTTACTAAGTATTTGTATCCTTAATATTTCACTTTCTTTTATTTTTAACATGTTGGAAACAGTCCCGTTAAGCCGTTGGTCTCGGCTGTCATTTGTAGATCTTTGACAGTCGTTACGGGTAGTTAGAAGCCCAAAAAAAGTCTGACAACCAGTCTTACCAAGGGGTATCGTGTTACCTAGTAACCAGGTTGTGGAGGTCAGATAGGCAGTCGCTCCATGTTAAATACTGGTTATTCAGCTGCATCCGTTTAGACTGGAAGCCGACCCCAACATAGTTGGGAAAAGGCTAGGTAGATGATGATGATGTTGGAAACAGTCAAATATTCGTAACCTGGTGGTTAATGGCAATCACCACGTACAGTTACGAGTAGAAATGTAACGGGTATAAAAATACCCTTAACGAAGCCAAGAGTCACTTGTTTTTCCCGTTATTACCTGCTGGACCATACCCCTTCTGATTATGGAGATATCAGGTCAAAGTTCCAACTTTTCTTGATGTTATTACGAAAACAAAGTTTAAATGTTATAACTTTAAATACTCCTTGATCCTTGTACCATTGCACCCATAAGTACAATGTTTTGTGTGCCGACAATATTGTACCTACAAGATAGGTACCGATATTCAGCCTATCTAAGAGACCAGGCTAAAAAGTTTCTCCTTCCTACGAGTCCCACTTTCACAAATCCGTTTTCACCATCCACATTCCATCTCGCACCAGCTATACAACAGCCACTAAAGCTCACAAATTGGCTAATAAATCTCGCAATTAATATTGTGCATAAATCATATTTATTACAACCGATTCAAATTGGGTGAGAGCTCTAAAAAGCACAGGCTGGGCAATAATCGATACGAAAGCACTTAAATATCGAGTCGGAGTTAGTAACTGTTCGTATTAGTGAAACGGTTTAACTTGCAAAAGTCGTTAAGCTGGGCTGATTTTATGAAAGTGTACTTAGACCGTTTTGTTTTGGTACGTAGGTCTGACTTTCAGTGTTTTTTTTTTTGGAGGCCTGGATCGAATCTGGTTAGTGTTTGCAGTCGTGAAAATATTATGTCAGCTTTTTTATTAAGTAAATTTTTATTACAATTAACTATTTAGAATTAAAAGCAATATTGTTTATTTTCAATCTTTGCTACCAGCTTTTATATTAATGATTATTTCGTAATTAAATTATAGGTGTATTAAGCATAAATGGTTTTTGTAGCCATCCTTTTCACCACACCAGACAGAATAGTTTATCCTGGGATATCAAACGGTACCTATATTCCACATGTTCTTCAAGTGTGAGGACTGAGTATGTTAGGTCGTCTGTCCCTGCTATTTTTGTTGGATTTGGTTATTAGGACATTTTTTAACGACTTCGAAAGGTTAATTAAATATAAGTAGGTATATGTGAAGGCCGTAGGGATCCGCTGGATGCGGGAAGCACAGAATTGGTTGAAGTGGCGGTAGGTATTTGGGGGAGGCCTATGTCCGGCAGTGGACGTCTTTCGGCTGAAATGATGATGATGATGATGATGGAGTATGTATATCAACTTTTTTTTTTTAAATCTTTTTATTTATTTTTGTATATTTTCGTATTTATTGTCTATTGAACAAAATTAAAATTTCGTCAGTATTAATGATTATTATTTGTGAAGATTCAATATTGACGAAATAAATTACAAAGTTATTTTGACTGAAACACGTGACCCTTGATTTAAGAAGATAGTTTATAGTTCTTCCAACCGTGGGATCCTTGAATAGCCTTTACTTGCTGCTTCAATTACTTATACCTAAGTCTTACTGTAGGTTTAGCTCCTTTCCAGGGACAAGACTATCAAAATAATAATTAATGTTTACTACCATCTGCCAACAAGGTTTGATGGCTTTTATAAAAGGGCCGGCCTGCAACAATAATGCTATAATTTATAGTACCAAACAACACACGTGTGTGAACATAGCACAATCAATACCCTCAATTCTTAAAATATACTCTGAGCACATCCTACAGCAGGATAGCTAGCATGTTTAATATCAATGCAGGTGCCAAGAACACTTACCACTTACTGGTACCGATGATAACTTAAAATACCCTCTTAAAAATTGTCCTAACAGAATTAAACCACGTTAAGCGGCCCCATTACACAAACGTAAAACACCTCAAACCACAGTTAGACTCGAACATCTTGCACTGTGACACCACCATTAACTTTAACGGCAGTTCTAAGTAGCCGAAATCGCGGCCTCAGCGTAATACCGCGGTCGTAACATTAGCAATGTTCCTGCTACATTGCGCGCCACACGCAATGAATCACTGTCTTTATTGCCGTCACAACCGGCAATGGTTCACGTAATTTATGTTTGATTAATTAAATGTACTCGCTTTATGACTTGTTTGCCAGATTAGATGATGTTTCATTAAGTTGATTTCTTGGTGTTTTGGCTCGGGGGGTGAAAACAGATGTGTTTTGAGGTGGTTTCATTAATTTTGTTTTGCTTATCTGTATCATGTGTGGTGGATTAGTGAGTTCATCATTTTGGCCCCTTGGCGTTGAAAACTCTTAAGTGAATATACATTATTTATGATTAATTAAAAATAGGGTTGGCATGAATATTATTGTATGTATTAATACTTCTTTTAGACGGATTTCTAGTCAACTTTTAGTATTTACTTAATAAGGTTTTAACGAACTTCATTATCATCATCATCATCAGCTTATAAATGTTCCCACTGCTGGGACACAGGCTTCCTCTCTGTGAGAGGGAGTGGGCCGTAATCCACCACGCGGGCCCAGTACGGGTTGGTAGATGTCACACGTCTTCGAATTTTCGGTTCTAGGACATGCCGGTTTCCCCACGATGTTTTCCTTCACCGTTTTGAAAGCAGTGGTGATGAAATAATTTACACAAAGTAAAGCGCCTGTCTGGGTTCAAACCTACTACCTACAACTCGTAAGTCGCAGCCGTTACCACTGGGCCACCACTGCTCACCAATATGCACACTGAAAGATTATTAAAACAAGTATTAGGATTGATAGTTTTTTTATATAAAGCTACGTTTTTTATAAAATAGGTAGGTAATAATAAACTTGGATCCAAAACGTTATAAAATATTTAAAAATTTAATACAGAAAACAAACCACAAATATGCTTGCAATAATCAATTAATATCTTAAGCAGTAAATCATAAAATGATTCCGAGACAACTAGAAAAATAACATAGTAGCTACTATGTATCCCGGATAAACACGGAAAGCTATTCTGTAATTGCCCATTAAAATATTACACCACTTTGCCTCGCCTGGAATTAATATAAAGTTACACGTTGATCGGAAGCCATGCACGATTAAAAGACTGAGTATGTAGTTAATGGAGTTCTTATAGTAATCTTACCTGGTATGTGACTTATGTAGTTGTATAACGAGTTTCAGGTTGTAGCTTTAGTTGTAGCCTAAAACCAAACTGCTACATGCTTTTTACTAACACGTAATTATTTAATTGTTCACATTATAAACTCACAATTACAATCACTTAATGTGGTAAGCCATTATCTACTTACACCCAAAAACACTTTCATAAACGAATAAAAAACGTGTCTTTAGACTACCTAGTTGTACTTATAACACTACAATATCACATTGCATTTAAGTTACGCTTGCCGCGGTTGGTCTGTGGATGGGTGATCATCTTTACATACCAAGACCCCTCCGTGCCTCGGAAAGCACGTTAAGCCGTTGGTCCCGGCTGTCATTTGTAGATCTTTGACAGTCTTTACGGGTAGTTAGAAGCCCAAAAAGTCTGACAATCAGTCTTACCAAGGGGTATCGTGTTACCTAGTAACTAGGTTGTAGAGGTCAGATAGGCAGTCGCTCCATGTAAAATACTGGTATTTAGCTGCATCCGGTTAGACTGGAAGCTGACCCCAACATAGTTGGGGAAAGGCTAGGTAGATGATGAATATCACATTGCATGATCTGTTTTTGCATCGGGCATACACCTACATTCATGTCATAACCTATAACGTAAGCACAGACAATGTCTTTTCGGCACTGTTTAATTTACCATTAAGTCTCCATGTCCTACCTCCTCCATGTTTTAAAAGGTAAATATGTTCTAACGCCTCGCCAACCATGTTTTATAGCTGCGATATATCTCCGTCGCGTGGACGAACTTATAGGGATGCCATTAAAATACAACATTACGTTTTAAGGTGTTGACCCCACTACAATATGGAGTGATGTAAAGGGTGCCAGAATTTTACCATAAGAACAGTAATTAAAAGTGTGATAATGTTTAAAGTTATAAACGTTACGCCAGAAGTGCATCGATGGGGCTTCTACGCATACCTGTTACTCGACAGTATAACGTCTTAGCTGACTTTTGCCACATAAATTATGAAGATTTTTGAAATGCTATTTGATTTAAAACAAGCTTTCCCCTGAGTTTGCTTCGTCAAGTCAGATGGAAATGTCAACTCCACCTTGCTTATTTTTTTTTAAACATGTCGTTTATAATGATCTCGAGATCTTATTTCCAGAATAAAAAAAATCATTTAATTTCTTTACTTAAAAATTATCAGATATAGTTCATCATTTTCAGCCGAAAGACGTACACTGTTGGACATAGGCCTCCCCCAAGCACTACCACTTCAACCGATTCTGTACTTTCCGCATCCAGCGGATTCCTGCGGCCTTCACAAGGTCATCGGTCCATCTTGTGGGAGGCCTTCCAACGCTACGTCTTCCGGTATTTATTTAATTTAAATTGTTTGATTGCTGGACCTTATTCAATCGAAACAGTCCGACATTGGAACTAAGATGATAACGTTGTTGTACTAACAAGTATCTGCAGGGTAACCCTAGTGATGGGTTTGTTCCGTGAGAATAATTCCTTAGTTGCCTCTTATGACCCCCGTGAGAATCAGCTGTATGTCGCCTTAATTGAAACTAACAAGAACTGTTTGAAACTGTGTTAGACATACAACTTAGTAAGTTCTTGATGTACTTTGGTTTTGTCATACAAGATTAATTATTTGTGGATACATGAGTATATCGATGTCCTCACCGAATAAAATGATAATTACTGTAGTGTTTTTCAATGCATAATTATTCTCAATTCCGACTTGGTTACGTCTGGTAAATTTTAAGGGTTCCGTTCCGTACTCGAAAGGTGCCAAACGGAACCCTATTACTGTTCATCCAGTATAATGTGAATCATAGTAGTGCTTGGAATTATGAAGTGTTTTATACTGATTAATACGTAATACTATTATTAGTTGTTAAAGAAGAAGAGGGCTGTCCTACCGTGATAATTACTAGCGAGGACAGAGTGATTTAATCCCAGACAACCGGTACCTGTCGTGAAATTTTAACAATTGTTGCATCACCGCGTATAGCATCAAAATTAATCTGCCTAGTCAAAAAATTCAAAAGTCATTTATTCAAATTAGGCTGAGAATCAGCACTTTTCGAACGTCAAAATTACATAAGACAGTCCCCCAAAAACGCCCACCCTTCACCACTTCCTAGTGCCTTTAGCTGGGAAGAAGAAGTGGCGCCACAAACTCCCCAGCAGCATAGCTGTCTGTTCAAGTTAGAAAAAAAATAAAAATGACTCTATACAATAGTATGCAAAATTATTATAAAAAAAAATAAAAAATAAATAAATGGTGTTTTAATTCAGGCAAAATACCCATATACAAAAAAGAATAAATAAGAAGTAAAACAGTAAAAACATTAAAAATATTCAAGAATTATTATGCAACACAAAACATTATTTTAATTAAGTATAAATTATTGGCCATATGTCAGCTAGCACACGCCAATATACCAACCAAAAACATCGAGAACTATACTCAAGCAGAATTAAAAAAATAAAAATTAAACGTAAAAAGAACTAAATATCTAAATAAAAGCCTCCAGGCATAAAGGGCGTGCCCGCTTACATAAAGCTGTAAATTGGAAGTTATAAATGATAAACTAGGACCATCGAGGTAAAATAAATGTACAGTTAATTACTAGTAACAATAACAAAACCATGATCAGCAAGACGACCAGTCACCACAAGCAGCACCCGTTCACGAACATAACGCAAAGATCAGCCATTACCCCCCTCGCCATATTTGAGGGAAGGAGGCAACCCGACTCTCGACGCTACCGCAAGCATTGACATCTAAGGGAGCATGACGAACTTGCTGCCGGTTGCTCAGGTAAAAAATAATATGATCAATTGTCGAGGTCACTAGCCAACCACAAATTGCAATACAAACTCATAACAAAAACATTGTAATGAGTAGATTATGTCAACAATAAAATTAAAATAAATAAATTGACTCATAAAGTCAAATAAAATAAAAAAATTATATAAACTGTCAGTAGGTAAGTTAAATCTGGAGAAAGAACATAAACATTGTCTTGAGTTAATCACAGCGACCAACTATTCTTATCATTTAAGTAGTCGTTGATACAATAGTATGCCTTTGAATAAAGGTTGGATTTTACTTTATTTTTAAACGCATTAAAAGGCAAATCTAGCATAGAAGAGGGTAACTTGTTATAAAAGGTTAAACCAAGCCCAACAAATGAGTTATGAATCTTATGAAGCCGGTGAAAGGGAGCTCGTAGTTTGTCCTTATTTCTAGTGTTAACATTGTGAATATCACTGTTTTTCACTACATAGTATAAAACAAAGCCGCTTTCTCTGTCCCTATATCCCTATGTATGCTTAAATCTTTAAAACTACGCAACGGATTTTGATGCGGTTTTTTTAATAGATAGAGTGATTGAAGAGGAAGGTTTATATGTATAATAACCCGGTTTATACCCGTGCGAAGCCGGGGCGGGTCGCTAGTAGTGTATAAGTGTATATTTTGCCTAATATATAAGATGTTGACGAAAATGAATTGTGATGCCACCGTGAGAATACCAAAATCTTTAAAAAAATCTCTTAGAGAAACTCTGGCACGTAGCTGGTAAATTGCTCGAACAGCTCGTTTTTGAAGAACAAATATATTTTGAATGTCAGCGGCTTTGCCCCACAGCAGAATACCATAGGGCATAACGCTATGGAAATAACTAAAATAGACTAACCGAGCTGTATCAATGTCAGTGTATTGTCTTACTTTCCTGACAGCGTAGGCAGCCGAACTGAGCCTTCCCGCTAGGCTTGATATATGTGGGCCCCACTGAAGTTTGGCATCTACTGTTATGCCCAGAAAAACTGGCGAGTTCACAGTTTCAAGCACCTCTTTATCTAAGACGATGTTGGGTCCTAGATTTCTAACATTTGGTAGAGCGAACTTTACACATTTCGTTTTCTTGGCATTGAGAACTAGGTTATTTGTCGTAAACCAATCCGTAACCATTGAGAGTGCACTGTTTACGTCGTCAAAATCTTGTCTATTCCTGTCTACTTTAAAAATAAGAGAGGTATCATCTGCAAACAGTACAACGTTACAGATATCCTTTAAATAAAAAGGTAAGTCATTTATATACACTAAGAATAAGAATGGACCCAGTATTGAGCCTTGAGGTACACCTAACTGAACTGGTAGCTCGGAAGATTTCACACCATTAACATCTACACATTGGACCCTATTATGCAAATAAGAATTTATTACTTTAAGAGCTTCGTTTTGGACACCGTAATGATGTAGTTTACGCAAAAGTGTGTCATGGTGCACGCAATCAAAGGCTTTGGAGAGATCTCAGAAAACTCCAATAGCATTTTGCGAGTTCTCCCATGCGTTAAATATGTGTTTCATCAGAGCAACACCTACATCTGTAGTCGAACGACCTTTTGTGAAACCATATTGTTCATCATGAAGAAGTCTGTTTAAATTAAAATGTCTTAGCAACTGCTTGAGTATTAACTTTTCAAATATTTTACTGAATTCAGGTAAGATGGAAATAGGCCTGAAATTGCCAACGTCATTTTTGTTACCTGATTTAAATAATGGTATGACTTTACTACTCTTCATGAGGTCAGGAAAAGTTCCTAAATCAACACATTTATTAAAAGTAACAGCTAAATATGGAGCTACTATGTCTATTATGTTACTTAATAGTTTAATAGAGATGCCCCAGTAAACACCAGTATTTTTAGACTTAAGTGTGTTAAAAACATTAACTACATCACGAGGTGTTACATGCTCGAAGCTAAATAAGCTACTACATTTAGGCACACTACTATGCAAAAGGATTTCAGCTTTAGACGGGGACGAATTTAAGGAGCGAGTCGTAGTTATAGGTATGTTGGCAAAAAACTCATTAAATGCCTCAGCTACGTCGGCTGCTATATTAACTAATTTACTGTCGACCATAATCTCGAGTTGTTTTTCTTGTTTAACCGACTTACCCGTTTCATTGTTAATAATTTTCCAAGTGGTTTTTACTTTATTATTTGAATTTTTAATTGTATAGCCTAAAAATTTTGATTTTGCAAAAACACAAATATTTTTAAATAATTTTGAATAATTTTTGACATACTCTAAGAAAGGAGTATCAAACCTGTATTTTTTCAAATCATATAATTCGTATAGTGTCGCTCTACTTTTATAAATACCTGGAGTAGCCCATTGGTTAAAGCCAACGGAGGTGCCATTAATGTTAATGGTTTTGGTCTTGAAAGTAGATTGGTACTCTTTTTGCACAACATCAAAAAGGGCTCCATATATTTCATTAGGATTCTCGTGTTCTACTATAGATGGTGTAATTCTATGAGCTATATTATTTTTAAACTTGTTGCAACGACTAGCTGTATAAGGCCTGCATTCTATTTTATGTGGTTTTTTTTGTAATGGCATAGAGAAGCTAGCTAGTAAACCACAGTGGTCAGACGTTAAGTCACTTAAAACTAATTTATTTTTGGCATCACAATCACTAAATATATTATCGAGACATGATGAACTCCTTCTTTAAGAAACAGCTCCAAAGGAAGTGGACGTGGCGAAGCCCCGATACTATGACGAAAAATGAGATAGACTTCATCATAGCGGACAAGAAGCATATATTCAGGGACGTCTCGGTGATCAACAGGTTCAACACCGGCAGTGATCACAGACTTGTCCGAGGCTCTCTGAATATCAACTTTAAGCTCGAGCGAACTCGTTTGATGAGGTCTAGGCTCCGTCCAAACATGCTCCAAACCATGTTGGGATCTGAAGCGTTCCAATCAAACCTGGAGAACCGATTTGCTGCCGTGGAAACCACAAATGACGTTGACCAGGCACTCGACCAAGTGGCGGATATCCTCAGGGAGGAAGGCACGCGTTTTTGTAAAATGCGGCGTAAGGGCAAGAAGTCCAAACTTTCGAAAGAGACTCTGGAGCTCATGACGGAACGACGTGAAAACCCACCTATCACTTCGTCAGAACAACGGGCACTCAATAAAAATATAAGAACACTGGTACGACGCGACCTCCGACGCTCCAATACGCGCTCTATAGAGAAAGCGATTGAGCAAAATCGGGGGTCGAAGGTGTTCGTCCAGTCACTCGGGAGGAGCCACCTGACGAAGTTGACCAAACCCAGTGGGGATATCGTCGTTTCGAAGCCGGAGATCCTTTTGGAAGTAGAAAACTTCTACGGCCAGTTGTACGCATCGCACGCATCTCGACCTGATCCCGAAAATGAGGATTCCAGAGCCACCTTAACACGCCATTACACGGAAGACCTGCCAGAAGTCAGCCAAGATGAAATCGAGGCGGCTCTTAAACAACTTAAAAATGGAAAAGCCCCTGGTGAGGACGGGATAACGACCGAGCTCCTGAAAGCTGGAGGAAGACCTGTACTGAAAGAGCTTCGGGAGCTCTTCAACTCTGTCCTGTTCTCTGGGAGAACTCCAGAAGCGTGGCGAGAGAGTGTGGTCGTTCTCTTCTTTAAGAAGGGTGATAAGACTCTTTTAAAGAATTACAGACCCATTTCGCTCCTTAGCCACGTATATAAGTTGTTTTCAAGAGTCGTTACGAATCGTCTAGCGAGAAGACTCGACGAGTTTCAGCCACCGGAGCAGGCTGGGTTTCGAGGAGGATACAGCACCATAGACCACATTCACACAGTGCGGCAAATTATACAGAAGTCCGATGAGTATAATCGGCCACTGTGTCTTGCGTTTGTGGACTATGAGAAGGCTTTTGACTCTGTCGAGACCTGGTCTGTTTTGGAGTCTCTGCAGCGATGCCAAGTCGACTGGCGATACATCCAAGTGCTGAGATGTCTTTATGAAAACGCGACAATGACCGTCCAAATTCAGGATCAGCGTACTGAACATATCCCCTTGCGTCGAGGGGTGAGACAAGGGGATGTCATTTCCCCGAAATTGTTCTCTAACGCATTGGAGGATGTGTTTAAGACGCTGAACTGGGAAGGGCGTGGCATTAACATCAACGGCGAATACATCTCCCACTTGAGATTTGCAGATGACATCGTCATATTGGCCGAATCGCTGCATGACTTGCAGCAGATGCTGGACGGCCTAGTTAATTCTTCTGTACGCATTGGTCTCCGGATGAACTTGGACAAAACCCAGGTTATGTTCAACGAACACGTCACTCCGGGGCCGATTGCTGTCAATGGCGGTACTCTCGAGGTTGTTCGAGAATACGTTTACCTCGGGCAAACTCTGCAGTTTGGTAAGAACAACTTTGAGAGGGAGGCTAACAGAAGAATTCAGCTGGGCTGGGCAGCATTTGGAAAACTTCGTCGAGTCTTCTCGTCGCGTATTCCACAGAGCCTAAAGACGAAGGTCTTCAATCAGTGCGTCCTGCCTGTTATGACCTACGGAGCCGAAACGTGGACACTCACTGTACGGCTGGTTCATAAATTTAAGGTTGCTCAGCGAGCCATGGAGCGGGCTATGCTTGGAGTCTCTCTGAGGGATCGAATCCGGAACGAAGTGATCCGGCAGAGAACCAAAGTTATCGACATAGCTCACAGAATTAGCAAGCTGAAGTGGCAGTGGGCCGGCCATATCAGCCGTAGAACCGATGATCGTTGGGGTACACGTGTTCTTGAGTGGAGACCGCGAATTGGCAAACGTAAGGTAGGACGCCCTCAGGCTAGGTGGAGTGACGATCTTCGAAGGGTGGCTGGTAGCAGCTGGATGAGAGTTGCCGAGAATCGAGCTGAATGGCGTGCAATTGGAGAGGCCTATGTCCAGCAGTGGACTGCTATAGGCTGATGATGATGATGATGATTATCGAGACAAGTCGACGAAGATGCCGTGATCCAAGCAGGTTCAAAAAACAAGTTAATTAAATTATAAGATTTGAACAAATTGAGAAGTCTAATACTCAGTGGAGTATCATCTAAGATATTAATATTGAAATCTCCACATAAAATTATACAAAGTCTTTTCTCAACTATGTTAGGGTCGGCTTCCAGTCTAACCGGATGCAGCTGAATACCAATATTTTACATAGAGCGACTGCCTATCTGACCTCCACAACCCAGTAACTAGGTAATACGATACCCCTTGGTAAGACTGGTTGTCAGACTTTTGGGCTTCTGACGACCCATAACGACTGTCAGAGATTCACGAATGACAGCCAGGACCAATGGCATAACGTGCTTTCCGAGGCACGGAGGAGTCTTGGTATGTAGAAATGGTCACCCATCCACGGACCAACCCCGGTAAGCGTAGCTTAACCTGATGGATCGACCCGTGTGGCTGTTATTACTTAGCCACGAGCTTCTCACCATCGCGTATAGCATGGTATATTTATATCTTACTAGTTTTTGCTCGCGCTTTCGTCTGTGGTTACGGGATAAAAATCCTCTATCTCTATCACATCCTATGTTCTAACCCAGGTCATGGTCTACCCATGTGCCAAATTTCATCCAAATCCGCTCAGCCGTTTTATCGTGAAAGCGTATCTAACAAACAAACTCACTCATTTTGCAATGTAACGGGACGTATAATTATCATGTAATAGATAGGTTTTTCTAATGAACGTACAAAGGAAAATTGTGTTTATAAGCACTCAACACGCTTAGCAGGTTAGTAGCAGCAGTATGTTGTTACAATAGGCTGGAAGGAGATAGGTCTGAGTCTGGGTCTGGGTCTGGGTCTGGTCTGGTGGATAGGACTGTTGTTACTGTCCTAAGTGCTTTTACAAGAATCACCCACTGCTTAGATAAATCAAAGTTATTAAAACAAAACTTTCTTTTTCTTATCTAAAATAATGAATCTAAGTTTAATTCCAACATTAAGCTCCAACAGAAAAAATAATCAACAAATCTAGATTAAGACCGCTGATAAGAAGTTAAATGAACATTTTTTCCGTCAAAACGATATTAAAAAACTTTTTGTTACCAAGATGGTTTGGATTCCAAAGACTGAGGGGCTATTATGGAAAGTCTTCGGATCTGTCAAAATAACGAACGAGAATCAAATAAAAGAGGGGGTTAATGGGCAAAATTAAAAGTTATTAAAGTAAGTGTACTTGAGGTGAATTTGAGACTAGAATTATTGCCCTCTTGGCTAAGGGAATTTAAGTAAAAGGGTAGTGAATTGGCTTTTCGAGGATTTCAAGTATCTTAAGATTTATGAATATTATCGGTTTTGAGAAAAGTAGTCTGAAAGCTTGATTATAGCTCCGCTTAAAGAAATGGAAAGTGAACAATCCTTTTGATTTGAACAACGACATCAATATTTGCACAGGAACTATACAATCTGAAAAATAAAAACTGAGTAAAATGTCTGACTTTATTAGATTTTAATCCAACATCATATTTATTTCCACAAACATGAAAATGTTGGATAAAAATCTAAAATTGCTAAGAGCCACCAAAAAATATCGCTCCAACAGTTTTCTCGGTATTTCAAACATTACAATTTCAAGGAATACAAAATTCAATATGCCAGTTTTATGTTCATGTGCTACCATTAATATAAACCACAGACCAAATAATTCCCGCAAACTTATTTTGTTCAAAAATAACTCCGAACATTTACTGAAAATGGAAAAAAAAACATAATAAATATGGTAGGTATATAATCGTATATACAAATACTATGAAGGCTCGTACATAATTGTGTTGCCTCATATTTGGTTCCCGACAACCCTCGGAATAATTACTTGTGGCTTTTGCATAATATCTGCGTGAGTCCCACTTTGTAAGGGCAATGCCATAAAGGACTTTGCGTTGGTGTGTTTCGTGTGTGTGTTTATAGTTTTAATATGTATGTGTTTTCACTTAACAAAGTTTGTGGGAGTGACGTGCAGTACGTCGGTGTAATTTGGAGTGAAATATAGTGACAATGGGTAAGGCAGCTGCACTGTTGTATCGTAAATGCGTGACATATTACTGTAAATTAAAATACTTCAAGTTTCAGCAACATTCTGCTTTGGCAAGAGCTTTATGTAAACTGTAATCTTCAATAACTAAGCTATAGCTAGGTACTTATAGCTTAATTATTGACATGTTGGTTTAGAACCTAAACTGCGCGACATTGATTTGGAACACCAAGTCTAAGTTAAATTAATTACCTATAGATTGACCAGAATATATTATGAGATTCAGATTAGTTTTTTGGGACTCTTCACCATCTATGTCTGTCCTTAAAATAGACAAATAATTTTCGTTGTTTCCATAACCTGCCTTGTAAAAAAATAACTGACCAATATTATATAGCTCACCCCTTTTAATCAGCATCCCACCAACACCAGTCTATTTTCACAAACAACACCACATCATACATTTCTACCATACATTGTATGTGTCCTATTCCCCAATGACCACCATAACAAAATAACATGGCCGGCGTTATGAACGCGGCCTTATGGTGGCGATGCCAAATTGAATATTATTTTTGTCCCCGTTTATACTTTTATTTGCAGCTTTATTTTTTTATTCCACGAATTCTAATATGGTTATACTTTTATTATGTTTTTATCCGGCCGGGTGTTTTGGTCAAGCGGTGGTGTGTATTGTTTGAGGGTAGTATAGAATTTTGTGTGATATGTAAATGGATTTTTTATTAACCAATTAAAATTGTATTCATAAGGTTCAAAGGAAATTCATGCTAAATCGAAATTAATGTTGATATAATTTTCGATTTGGAATCGACTCATAACAGTTGATTTTACTGTTTACAAAACATTCCACGCATACAACCACATTGCTTTCTGAATGTGCAGGTGGCGCAGTAGGTTCAAGTTCAATGTACCGAAGCAGTTTATTACGACGGCTACATTTTGGGAAGGATTCGTATTTGTGAATAAGCTGAGAGAATCGTGAGTTTAATCTAAAACTTACAACAAAGTCAAAGTCAAATAATTTATCTGAAAGAAAGAAAAAGTATTTATTGAGACTCGCACAAGAAATCACAAATTAAACTAAAACACACTCATTAAAACATTAATAAAAAATTTAAAAAAACAAATTAAAATAAAAGCAGAAAGTCCTGTACGAGATCAAATGCAAAAGGCTCCTATCTCAGCATATGCTGCGACATTTAAGAAAAAAAAAATGACGCAGCGCTGGTATTCTGATAGGGCCCGCAGTGATGTCACGGATAGATATAATACAGAAATAAATATTAAATGAAATAAAAATAGATGTTAAAAAATAAACTTTATGTAGTCCGCGTGTCTGCACCCGACGTAACATCAGTTACTTGTCTTTGCCTTTAGTATCTGTGATACTCTAGGCATCGTTGAGACAAGTAAAGAGACGCAGACGCTGACACCGGCAAAAATTGTTATAAAACATTACGGCTGTATATTATGCTACGTACTCTGTGAATTGTGTGAATGCTACAATAGTACAGTGTTTATTATAATGAAAAGTGTTTTGTGGTATTTCAATTAGGCACATAAAAGGCACCTTTGAATGTCAAAATTTACAAAAAATAGAATTGATTCTAGTCGCCCCTTCCAAAAAGTAGTTTTTAACGATCATTAATATTAATCTAAAAGTATGTATTATCCAAATGAAGATAAAGTTCTATTCAGATGTAACCGATATCGCTGTCGCGTTTAGTTGGTTCGGTAGGCTCGGTAGTAACCAGAAGGCGAACCAGTATCGATATAAGCGTGACAGCGATATCCCTTATATCCGAATAGGCCTTAAAAATTGAGTCGCAGGAACCTCTAAAAACAAATAGCCCATAAACCATCCACAATAACATCATAATTTCCAAAATTTTCGCATCATTATTAGCACGCAACATTAGAAGCCATTCGGCAAAACAATCATTTCATGTACACAATAAAAATAAATTTGAATTAAGCCGGAGTGCCCGCTGGAGTTTTGACTAAAAGTAATAACGGTTCGTTCCAATTTATGGCCTTTTATAATGTTTAAAGCTAGACGGTTGTTGTGCGTAATGTCTGCTTAACCGGCATTACTTGGGTTTTAATAACTTGGAACAGGCTACTCTACGAAACCTTATTAAGTCTCTCAAAGTATCAGAAAGTGTGAGGCTAAAATTATGCTAATAAATTTTATTTGCTCTTTTGTGTTCGCTGAAAGTGGCTAAAAGAAACTGTAATGGAAAAGTTAGTACGTAACGTTGCATTCAAGAATTTAATGGGTTCGGCAGAGTTCGTAGTTTACCTACAACTTGGAATTAACTTTGGTGAAAATGCGGTAGGTTAGCAGCAGCTGGCCACAGCCTAATAACTAGCAGTTAGCTCATTGCCAATAGTTCTCTCTCTCGCTCCCTGCCTGTTATTAGCTTTAATCACAAATCGTACTGAGGTCAACTATTGCAAATACAATAACAAAGTTCCACGTTAATAGTGGTGCCAGGAAATATTTGATAATCTATATATATAAAAATCAATTGCTGTTCGTTAGTCTCTTTGTGTGGATCGGCTTTTTTTATATCTCGGTAGGGTAGGTAGGGTGAGTAGGTAGGGTAGGTAGGGTTATGCACATTCATTAACTGTTAGGCGGAACGAAGTTTGCTGGGTCAGCTAGTCTATAATAAAAGACGGATCACAAAATATGTGCAGCTGCAACTTTTGAAAATGATTCGGGTAGTAAAATGTTTTATAAATGCCAACTGTAAAAGTTTACTTGTATTTCAACCTGCAATATGCACGTGGGTATATTCGAATATCAATCGACAATCAGACAATAGAATACGATACCTAACCTATACACCGTTCAGTTGCAAAAGTATATTTTTGAATTCATATTTCATGGATTCGAGCATGCTTGAAAACAAAATCCTTTTTCGCTTTAGTCGTCATATGGACAGGTCAGAGACTACCGACCGAATTGATAAATAAAGCTTGGTCTTGGATATGTGGTTAAACGCTGAAAAACTAAAACTGAGACTTAAAAATAACGTTGCGTTCGTTTAAGTTACAGACTTATTAACAAAAGGACAGATATGCACAGATATTATGCTGTTCCACATGAACATTCCTGGTACATAAAAGGAATTTCATCATGTTTCCCATGCCAAAAATAATGAACATAAATTGGTTTCCTCTTCGCGGCACAAAAACTAAGACAACATTGCGTCGTACCAACATAAGCCACAAACAAGAAACTTCAGAATACTATTTCACATTCTCATACCGCGTTGACTCGCGGTCTGCAATAGCTATAATGAACAGCGGGTCGGCACACTGTCGCGTTTGATGTTCACTTTTTTCAATGTCTGAGTACCTTTAAAAGCCCCTGTTAAATTATCTATGGTTATAATAACTTTCCGACGACGTCGTCTTTGCACCAATTTCACTAGCCTTTGCTATTAATAGTTGTCTGTGTATAAACATCATAGATTTCCACCAGGTTTAAACAAAATCTCATCTTTTATTCGAGGTAGTTTTTAATACAAAAGTATCTTATTACAGTTATTACACGGCAGTCGTGGCCCAGTAGAGCAGTGGTGGCCCAGTGGTAACGGCAATGACTTAAGAGTTGTAGGTCGTGGGTTCAAACCCACTATGAAATAATTTAATCACCACTGCTCTCAAAACATCGTGAGCCATGTTCTAAAACGAAAAATTTGAAGACATGTGACATCTACCAACCCGCACTGGGCCCGCATGGTAGATTACAGCCCTTGAAGAGAGGAGGCCTGTGTCCCATCAGTGGGAACATTATAGGCTGATTATTCCCATTAATCAGCTATTACAATGCTTGGAGTTTATATAATTGATCGAATCAGAAATGAAGAGATTCGTAGGAGAATCAAGAAAACCGAAATAGCCCGAAGAATTGCTAAACTTAAGTGGCTGTGGCAGGGCAGCAGATGGTCGATGGGGCCGTAAGTTTTTGGAGTGGCAACCGCGTATCGGAAGCCGTAGCGTTGGAAGGCCGCCCACAAGGTGGACGGATGACCTTTTGAAGGCCGCAGGAATCCGCTGGGTGCGGGAAGTACAGATCTGGTCGAAGTGGTGGTGCTTTGGGTAGGCATATATCCAGCTGTGGAAGTCTCTCGGTTGAAATGATGATGATGAGTTATTACACCCTCTATGAAATAAACTGTTACTTTTCTGCAGTGGTTTAAGTTATGATTAGGTATATATGTCTGTCGTAGGTATTTGTGGGTTAAAAAATCAGTATAAATGTGAATTGGTACCTTTTTTACACGTGCGCACGTTTTGGAGGCTGTTGGTCTTCCTTCACGGATTGTATGGGGACAATTGTATGCCAAACGGTGGCGATGACCCTTCGATTTTAAGAATTGTTTGAATTATTTTTGATCCACGTTTATTTAAAAAAAGTGTTTTATGTATTTCATGTTGTTGTTTAGCAAAAAAATATCACATCTTATCCAAAGTAAGCTACGCTGGGATGGGGTAAGCTTCTTCTGGGTGACAATGAAAAATAAGAAAATTGTATAAGTCGTGGAAATAACACGACTTATACAATTTTCTTCCTATTTTCGGTACAATAGAAAAAATAAATCTATCAGAAACTTATTTTTTACTAAGAATAGCTAAACTTTACAAACTGAATCTTATCCAACTCAATCTTAGCCAACTCGTATTTGCTTAGCCAAGTACTGTTACAATCTAACCCTAACAATGCCGGCCGCGTCCGTCCCAAATCTTAACCCGTGTAACTCCCGCTTCCCCTATCGTATCCGCGCGTGAAAAACGCAGCGTGATTTATGTACCCAGCCGCGGCCATCTCGAGATAAATTACAGTAGGACGCAGATGCATAGGTACACGTGAAAAAGTGAGTAATGTGGGGAAATTTCGGGTAGACTCTTTACTAATAAATGGTCGATGAAGTGTGAGTGGACCTTGTCTATTCAAGGTTGTTTAAGGGGCAAACAAGGGGAAAAATCTGCCACGAGGAGGGAAAGTACCTTCTCCAAAGTATTCATTTAGTTTTAAAAGTAAATAAACGACGCTTGACTAAGTATATCTTCGATACTAAAACGCTATCTTTTGAATAAAATTAGCTGTCATCAATATTGTTATTTTTAATCTTATATTTTGAATTGTTTCTTTATATTTTTACATTGTTCTCACAACATGAAGCAACAAGAATAAAGTATCGAGAATTTTGTTATATCTTAATTTGAAAGAGTGTCCTTGGAGTTTCTTGCCTGTTCTCCTCCATAGAGATCTACGTTTTGGAATGGGCAACTAGCTTCAACTTCCTGACTAACTGACCGACTCTTTAACAATTCAAAAGTGGCTGTAAATGATTTAATTGAAATAAATGCTTTGAGTTTGAGTAAGATAGTTTACCTTTAAGTGCTGTTCGTTTTTTCCACCCTATAACCACTATAGGAGGAAACGCATGTAATATAACATTTCAGATTCAATATTATTACAGACATTGGGCACTGTAATGCTCGGTTCTCCTCCCTCACTGGTGTAATGCTCGACTCTGAACGTTACATTACAGGCGAATGCTCCCGGTGAGCACTTTTATGTGTGGAGCAATCTGTGAATTTAAGTTTATTATTTACAAATATACTATAGAAAAGACTTAATTAAGCATATTAAATGATATTTTCTATTCCACTGATAGGCTAGTTAATAAAAGCCCATCGTTTCTTAATGTGCACTCTAACTGACATTTTGAAAGAATGGATTGAACATTATCTAAAGCTTTCAAGAATTTTACGAACAATACCTAAACGTACAGATGTCGAAAAGTATGTCCATATAAAACATTTGTAGAGTTTTAAATCAGGAGAAGAATAGCGAATGAGGCTGCATGAATTTTCTTAAAAACTTTTAGCGGCATCTGCATTTTATTACTCCAGAATGATATGAAAGAATGTGAGATGCCATTTAAAAATATAGAGAGAAATATATATAATTTTTGAGTCACCGAGTTGAGTTCAAAGGATATATTATTATGCGTATAATTATATTTGTATACAGACAAAGACAGACAGACACAGAGCAGTGGTGTGATAAAATAAAGTAACTTTTCGTATCTGTCTATGTGACCGCTTATTTCTTCTAAACTACTCAATGGACGATGCGGTTTTTACCATCATTTAGAGGATTTATCTACTACATTATATTTAACTTAGATATAGCACAGAAATTTAGATATTCTGATAGTTGCCATTGCACCCGTGCATCCGTAAGTCGAGTACGAGTTGTAGGTCATGGGGACAAACCAACGATTAAATTTTTCTCTTTCAAGATTCGCCTCCATGTGGCCAGAGCTAACAAATAAAAAAATAAAATAATATAATTTAAATTACTATCATACATAAAATACGTTGGTACAGGATATTATTAGTATAGTGTGTAGAATTTAAATATTAATTCAGACTTCAGACTAGCTTTTATAGACGACTTGTTTGATATACATAGAGGTCAGAATCTAAAACTATTTACTAGAAACTAATAATTGGGTGTTTGTAGAGTGGGGTAATAGCTAACCTTTGTAATAACCTCGCCTATTCGCTATTCCAAGATGCCAATAATTGCTGATAATTATCATCTTTAGCTTGCCATTAAATGGTTTTAATGTAGAACTTTATTGATTATTAAAATTACATTATAATGACCTAATTTTAACAATATTTAACACAACCAACTATCGAGCTCATCTCACCGTTGGTACGACGGCGGTGATAAGAGCTCGACGAATAATAGTGTTGATGTTGGCTTGCCATGCTATGCAACCTGCGCTCTTGCAGCAGGACAAGCCACGGTGCCCGAGACTGTCGACAGCTTCACCGCAGTGACACCGATATGGAGCAACACAAGGTGTACTCAAGTGGAGACACGTAGCGAGCCGAAACAATGAGTCATCCATCATAGTGCCTATAATATGGTGGATGACGGGAGCGCCTGAAGCCATAAGCCTGACTCCCACTCTCCCACAGCCAGCAGATGGACGCGCTCAACAATATTATGTGAGGTGTTTACTTAGGATATTCTGTATAAAGCTGCAAAGCGGCACGTCCCACCGTTTCTGGGAGAACGGGTTGTCGGGCAAATCCGTATTGGGACAAGTCATTTTCCAAGCGTTCAACGCATCGGTCAAACACGGTATCTCAAAATTGACGAGTGAGGTAGATAAAATATTCCTGGTTAATTTATCGGTACTGTGGACTGAGGAGAGGAAGACCGGTAAACTTATATTTGAAATTTTGCCGACGCCGAGACCACTCAGGCGAATGGGAAGTGTGGCTTGCTGCCACGTTCGGTCGTATATGTAGAATATCATGTTTTCTCCGTAGGTACTAAAATCTACTGAATTTGTGCCGCAAAAGGCAATTAATTGGCTGTAGGTGACCACAATGCTAATTTATAACAACATACTGCGATCAATGAGTCAGCCTAGATTGGTGATTTTGGGAATAACTTACGCCTTGTAGGATGGAGTAAAGATTACTTTAAAGAAAAGTTCTTTGAAGTTTCTCCATCAACTATGTACTTGTTTTAGATACAAATAATCAATCGATAAATCGAAGACGAAGTACTCAGTACTGTATACCATTCATATTACGACAGCAAACTATGACAATTCAATAGCGAATCAATTTAATATTCCAAAATGTTAGCTAACTTTTATGCTGACTGTACTTATAAATCCGTATACGAAATATTGTCAGCTTACGAAGCATTTTGTGTAACAATACAATATGACAAACTAATAGTAAGCTCGCTTGTCATCGACGGGGCGTCCCATAAATTACCCACGGATTTATTTATTGCAGCCCATGGGCAGAATTAATACTAGTCCTTAGCCTGTGGAGACATTGTTTATGTACCATGTTTGTACATGGTTTATTTGTTGTATTAAGTATTTAGTTTCGAATTAGTTACGTTCGTTTTTAATCGATAAAAATTTCTTGTTTTTGTTATTCATAAAATTCGCCTTGAGACTTCTGCGATTATTCTGTAACTGTGAAGAAATAAGTAAGTACATAATTTTATTTAGCAGACTAATAATACTGAAATCTATCGAGTTGGATTGTAACTGTAGCAACAGATACTGTTCTCATCATTCATCATTCTCTTGCTCTTATTCCAATTTATTTGGGGTCGCCGCAACATGCCTTTTTCTTTCAACAACCAACAACAGACTGTTCTCTTTAATAATATTAACGGTTTACTATTAATAATGCATGTTTCATATACCTACAAATATTATATCCTATCTATCGTGATCATCTAAAAGTGACCACTGTCTTACGTTAAGGAGATTGTTACGTAGTAACGTTCCATTTTTTAAAATAAATATAATAAATAGGTAGTAAATTTTTGAAACTAGGCTTCTTGTAAGCATTAATTGCCAAGTTCTATCATACTCAACGCGATGCGCGTGACCTTGAGTCATCACATAGTCCGTTGGCAAGCTCGTCTTCCCTCTCCCCTGTGACCTCCCAGGTTGACCTGCCAGGCTGGAATCCTGCTGAGCGTCGTCGCACACGGCCGGTGGCAAGACACACCGTTATAAGTATGCTGACATGACGGGCACACGTATTCGTGTCGCTCCCTCTCACCGGCACGACTCTCGTATACGTGTCCCGTCCCTCAGCCACGGTTGTCACCGTTTGTAACGGGTTTTTATTTTTCTAATCAAATTCAAATTATTTTATTTCACATTAACCTACAAGGGCACTTATGAAACGTCAGAAGCTAGGTGCACGGTTCCAATTGGTCGTTTCCTATGGAGAAGAGCCGGCAAGAAACTCCACGGTTACTCTTTTTAAAATAAATGGTTTCTACAATGTTTTCAAATTACAGCGTTAATAGGTATGAGAGGACAGTGTAGGCCTATCAACAAGTACCAGGTACTTAGTAAAATAGAAAATGGTCCACAAGTCCACATGGCCTACAACGTTCACACATTCACAAAATCTAAAAGAAAATAATCTATATAAAAGATAAACAAAATAATAAAAAATAAGGACCTATTTAATTAAACCAAATGATATGATTACCATCGATTCGAGTCATATAACTAGTAAACTCAGTGTTATCCCCATATTTAGTTAGTGTTGGACAATGTCGCATTTTGTATTGTGTGTACTCCATTTGAAATAAGAGAACATTTAACTAAATCTTTTTTACAGTCCGTTCAACCGATTTTGACTTCTATTGCGTTGGTGGCATGACAAATGGCAGCTGCAGTAAACAGTTGGTTTTGTAACCACTTTTTTGCTTTTAATGCCATCCTTATGCCGACGGTATAGAAATCAAAATCGGTCGTACGGCCTGTAAAAAAGGTTTGTTTAAATGTCTAATCTTATTTCAAATGGAGTATACATATTATCTAGGTCAACTTAAGGCCTGTGCCTATTTGCTCATAATATTAAATTAGTATGCCTTCTGCATATTCTACATGCAGCCTAATTGCCATTAGCTCTGAGCATTTTTTATGTACTTGTCATTGACTCAAAATGTGCAAGTCATTCCGTGCTTCTTTCTCACTTCATGTAAACTCCGTACTGATTGTGACATCCATACACCACCTTCATTAGCGCACTAGTACATCTCGCTTTGTTTATGTTTTGGTGTCACAATCAGCGGAGATGACTACTGGTTATCTTGTGACACGCTGGACGTTATGTTCCCAGGATCCAAAGTTCCGGCTAACATCTCCAAAGATCCGGCTAAATATAGAGTTCCGGCTACCATCCACAGTTCCGGTTTACTTACTGGTTTACCTCTATATACGATTGCCGTCGTGCTCCATGCAGGGTACATATTTACCCGCGGGAGCACGTCGAGCCAACTACGGGTCAGGCGCGACCAACCGCCGACCGTCACCATTCCTGGCGTTTGCAGCGTAGCACCCCCGCTGGGGTCATCGTCGCATCAGGTCGAGCCAGGAGAGTACTGCGCTACTTCCAAGGAAATTAAGGGAATCTTGTGACCATAGACCTTCCTACCCCCTTTTTTTATTTTATAAAAATATACATTTTTAAGTTGACAAGGTTACGTGGTTTTTATTCAAGTATTCCACGTAAACCCTTTTCGTCACAAGATAATTGTGAGAGACCTTTGACTGCAAGGGTTAAAAATAGCCATCACATAGTTAGCATGCATGGTTAAAACTTCTCATTTCTTGTATGAGAAGAAGGTTTGGCCTTGCATCTTCCTTCACAAATATGACAGCCACTTTCATACTGTCATAATAACACTTACAAGTTTGTTACTATGCCATACTAACACAAGTGCGAAGTCATTTTTATGAGAAAACTATGAAGTGGGGAAGTTTCGCGGCTCAGCAGTCGATGTGAGAAGTTTGCCCTGTTATGTTTAGTGGTGTTTGTAACAGCTGATGTTGCGAGGCTTATCACGTAACTATGTGTACGAGACTTGATAAATTTGTCAAAAAAGCTTTTAAATCTGATGTACATTCTGCTTCTTTTTTTTGTAAATTATATATAGGTGGGCGCTGAGTTTAAAAATTGGTATTATATTTATTTTTCTTCAGAGTTAACAAGTAAACGCAATTACTTTCTAAATTCTTATTAATTTTTTTCTTTTGATAAAAAACAACATTGACAATGAAGCAAAACCGGCCAAGTACGAGGTGGACTCGCACACGAAGGGTTCCGTACCACCGTACAATATTTAGAAAAAAACCGCCCAAAAAACACGTTTCTTGTATTAAGAACCCCTTTAATTTTTTTTACTTTATTTTATTCCGACTTCAAACAAAGGAAGTTTCTCAATTCGACCGTATATTTTTTTTTTTATGTATGTTCGCGGATAACGTTGCTTATGAACAGATTATGATGATTCTTTTTTTGCTGGAATGCAGATATCCCAAGGGTAGTACCATGATAAGGAAACCAAGATCTGATGGTGGCATCCTAGAGAAATCGAGGAGAACCTTCGAAAATCGTATTGGCGACTAGTGCATTTGTTAATTTTTTCATTAAGTATTTTAAAGCACTACTATTTAATGAAGGTCTGGAGTCGATCTGATGATGGAGCCGAAAGACAGTCGAGGGAACTCCTCAACGATTTACAGTAATTACCTGGTGTTTGGGTTTGATTAATTTATGTTTATAATCCTTTTCTTTCGGGTCATCATCTGCCTAGCCTTTTCCCAACTATGTTGGGGTCGGCTTCCAGTCTAACCGGATGCAGCTGAATACCAGTATTTTACATGTAGCGACTGCCTATCTGACCTCCACAATCTAGTGACTAGGTAACACGATACCCCTTGGTAAGACTGGTTGTCAGACTTTTGGGCTTCTAACTACCCGTAACGACTGTCAAAGATCTACAAATGACAGCCGAGACCAACGGCTTAACGTGCTTTCCGAGGCACGGAGGAGTCTCGATATGTAAAGATGGTCACCCATCCACGGACCAACCCCGGCAAGCGTAGCTTAACCTTGTGGATCATCCCGTGCGGCTGTTATTACTTAGTCACGAGCTCCTCCTATCGCTCCTCCTATAATCCTTTTCTTTCGGGCACGGAACCCTAAATACATTAGCACAGAACCAAGCCGTACAAAACCTTACTTAAATACTCGAATAATAAAAACGTCAAGATCCAAATTATCTCAAGATTGAAAACTCCCAGTATCTATCTTATAACAAGGTCTTAAGTTCACTTTCATAAATTGAACCCGCCGGCTGCGAATATGATCACAGACTTTAATTAAAGAACAATTTGTTTCAGTTCTTTTGATAAACTTCTGACTTTAAAACCTTCAGCACAGAATAGATAGAGGTACAGTAGGCCGTCTCCATAAATATACAATGAGCAAAAGAACAGGCGCTCGCACAGATAGACATGAATGTAAGGCGATCGCAAACAAAATAAACAAATGCCAGTCGCGAGTGCGATGGCACTCGCTGTACGTGCATGTCTATGCGTGTGTGCGTTTTTATTGTAATGACCCGATCTTCTGTAGCTATCTATTCTGTGTCCCCATTCTTCTTTAAGAAATCTGGTCAGAAGCAAAACAATCCATATCTCAATATTAATTAGAGTCGAATGGACTTTGGCAACTTAAATCTATTTCAAAATGATTAAGAATAGTCTACAAAACTTTATCAATAAAATAATAATCAATGGTTACATTTGATAAATGGATGTTAGTCGCACATTGCTCGGTTAATATTAATCGCCACGGGATTTGGTGATACCCGGGGTTATTAGCTGTTGATTAGCCCATGATTGAATACGTAATTGTTGTGTGTTTAAGCTTACTAATTGATAAGAATACCGTATTGGTTTACTAATTGATGTAATATTACCAAACAAAGCTGTTTACTATCATAACAGTGCTATTATCCCAGGATTAAGCAGAGCAAATTTGATATTCTAATTATAGCTTGTGTTACTGTTAAATCCTATGTTAACTAAGTGTAAAATTTACAGAGAATAGCGTAGCAGGTCGCGTGGCAATGTTCGTTGCATACCACGTCAATAAAAAAATCTGTCCGCTATGTTACGACCTATCATGGGAAAGCATTTCACTTGACCTAATCATGTGTGAAGCTCCAAAAATCCTTTCTTAGTGATCTAGAACTTCTTAAGATTATATTTATATCCTGTCCATGAGACTGTGTGTTGTTTGTCACTTAGTCTGTTAATAATTCATTCACAAACGGTTGTACATTTCATATAGTTTGAAAACACAACCAACTTACAATCCCCAAACATGATCATCACAAAGCGAACCATAAAACCCTGTACCATCACTATTCATAGTCGTCACTGCGATGCAAATCTCGCACGCGAAGCATGCGTGTCGGCATAATTACGTCATTTGACGTCCTGACGTAATGCATAGTGATGTGCCAACGATTGGACGTCACAAGTGCAGTGCATGTACGACGAGAGCCGACTGCAAACGAGGTAGAACGATTTGGAGGTAGCTTTACAATGGAGTATAGTTTATGCTATGTCGAGAATAGGTTAAAAGTATTTATTGATGTATAGATAATCAATATAAACCTCTTTAGCTTTTGTGTAGAAATCTTCATGGACGTCTTCCACCCTGGCGCAGCATGACTCTTACTGACTTAACTCACTCGTTGTTCCTCCAAATACCTAATACTCAAGTGGCTCCCTATTCGACTTCGCAGGAACTCTCGGATATTGTGTCTGCTATTTAACCTCCTTCACAATCCTAAAACTCCTTCCTATCTGCGGGAGCGCTTTTCCTACGCCCGTCCTTCTGATGTGCCTTGCAGGTCGCATCTTAGAAACCTCCTTAAGTCACCTCCCCACTCCACTGATTTCTACTCCTACTCCTTCACTGTGCACGCGGTGCGGTTGTGGAATTCACTTCCGCCAGACATTAGGGACTGCCAAACTGTTGCAGTATTTAAAAGAAGAGTGAAAGAACACTACCTTTCCACTTCGTCATAGTTGCGTAGGTATTTATTTTGTATTTTATTTATATATTTTTGTTACATTATATTAGTGTTATTTATTTTAGAAGTATGTATGTTTGTATGTATGTAAGTAAGTATATTATCATATTATTAGTTTTATTTAATTAAGTGAATTGTTTTGATTTTATGTATTTTACTTTCTCTTTACTCTTACACACGGTGTCTACATCTCTTTTTATCCTCTGTCCTATCGCAAGTGTGCTGGAAGAGATTTCATTAGAAATAAGCATCACCTTAGTACGTATTTTTCTGTTCCTTTTGTCTTGTCTGTGTATTATTTGTGTGTACATAAATGGTTAAATAAATAAATAAATACCTTTAAATTGTAAACATTGTCCCTTCGATGGTAACGCACTCTTACGGTACTTTTGGCGTCGCAGATCTTCATAGGATTCAGTGACCACTCACCTTATGGTGAGGCGTTAACTTGCTTGTTACTCATTGAATAACAAAACACTCGTATTATTACACTTTTCTTACAGCTTGAAAGTGGACAAAAATCCAGTTGTAAATAAATTCAGTGTTTTTCCCAGAATCACGTGTGCACTGTTTCACAGTTTTCAAGTTGGCATACCTTAGTGACTGGACTTTTGGCTCACGTGTGAATCATGCCCGCAGTCTACTCAAAGCGGAATACTAATCGCTTCACACCTCTAACGATTTCTCTCCAGAATTCTCACATGTACACTGCATTTTGTGGAACGGTTTTTGAGCAATTTAGGAGGGAAATAGTTTATATAAGCGAACTTACATATCGACGGTTGAAAGGCTGATTGATCTAAGTGACATTTTGTAAAACTTGCAGGAGGACGGATAATTGTTATTTTTTTTTTTAATTCATAAAAAACAACTATTTGATACACTTTTATTTATTTAAATCAATCAATCATAATAAGATCTTATTATGATTCAAAAATAAAAAAACTAATCCATCTTCCTGCAAGTTTTACAAAATATCGTTTAGATCAATTAGCCTTTCAACCGTCGATATTAACTTTTAAAGGTAAATAGTTTTTGTCCAAAAAAAAAACCCACGGCATTCAAATAAAATCATCAAACAATCTACGTAAGTAAAAAAGTACGTTAGTTTAAATCTTAAATTTATTCATTCACTACTACTTCGGTCAACACACAACCTAAACCGCTGGGTCTAGAAGCATGAAAGCACAAGAGTTCCTTTTATGTATAACAAAGGTGAACACTAAGGAAGGAAGGAAAAAAAAGAATATTTGAGAGGATGCAGTTTGCAAAACAAGCCAGTTGTGCCCAAACTTCTATCAGGCACTATTGGCTTGTTTTGCTACAAAAGATAAATGATTGAACTGTCACAGCATAATATAATAATATCATGTTCGTTGTAAGTACTTAAGGGTCATGGAAACTCTTGGAAAGTTTTAATATCACTAGTTATACTTAGAATAACCTTCTAGTACCTACTTATATGAGTGGAAACTTCTAATTGGCCTTCTTTTATATATTACTTCCGAATGTATTAGCTATAAGTTTTCTTAAAATTAATTAAATGAAAAATAAAATAAAATAAACTGAGCATTTTAACAAAGATGTATCTATAAAACATTTTTAACCAAATTAAAAAAAAAAAAAATTCGTCGGGATATTTTTTTTCATGTATTTTCCCCGATTACTCGAAGACGGCTGGACCGATTTGAAAAATTCTTTTTTTGTTTGAAATGAAAATTAGACCAACTTGAAAGTATACCCTATACTTTCAAGTTGGTCTAATTTTCATTTGGTTACGATCTGATAATGGGATCTTGGAGAAATCGAGGGAACTCTTCAAATATTATAGTCACATCTATAGCGATTTGGGTATTTTTGATGAGCAGTTGACATAAGGTTATTGTAACCCAGATAAATTAATTATAAACCAACCCACAAAAAAGTGAAAAAAAACTTTTTTACGAAAAATACAACCGACTTCCAAACTACAAAGTGAAAAATAACTTTAATTTCAGAAGTCGGTGTCAAAAAACTAAAATACTGATCCAAAGACACCGAATTCCGAAATTAAAGTTATTTTTCACTTTGTAGTTTGGAAGTCAATTGTATTTTTTGTAAAAAAAGTGTTTTTAATGAGACTGATATCAGAATAAACTCAATAGATGGTACTGTAGGAAACAGGTAACTCTGTTTTATAATTCCAAACATGAAAATTGCCAATTGGTCCAATCCTTTTTAATCAGTGTATAACAAAGGCATTGTATTCAACCAATTTACACTCACCTACTTATATCGATCCCCAAATCGTGCTTGCGTGACAATATCTAGCTTATATACCCCCGAGAATAAATTACGCTTGTGACATCACGATAAGAGCATTTCTATTTGGTCGCATTATAGATTGCTTCGGTACAATCACGTACAGCGAATTTATTATGCGTATGTGAGCTCCCCAAGCCCTTATATATCAGCCAAATTAAGAGGTCCTGCAAAGGGTTTGTGTTTGACCGTCCATTTTGGGGACGGAGCGGATGTGATATCGCTGATATTGTGAAGTAGGTTTGTATGTAGTTACGTATTTTTATGACGCGACGTTTTTTGAAGGTTTATTTTTGTTGCGTAGTCAGATTTTATTTGTTACTGGTAATCTATTTGTAGTACAATAGGTAAAGTATCTATAGTTACGTAAACAACTTTCAGATGTCTATAGAATGTAAAGTCTCTCTAATGTTTGTGAACCGTGTTAGCGACCAATTTAGTCAATAGTGTGGATATGTGACAATACAGGTCAACAATTCGATTACAGAGTAGTTGCAAATTAGAATAATGACTACCTAATGCAATCATTATAAACTTGGTACAAAATTGTAATGGCTGCATTAGGTTAACGCTACGCGTCTACGGATGGCGCTACGAGAGTCTACGAAAACGCTACGAGCCTACGATGAATGCTACGGCTGCACCTTACTTTTTTGCTTATATGAAAAGACAGTAACCCTCTTAATTTTTTTATCAAAGAAATATAATATATTACATCGATTTTCTCTACACAATATACTACGTGCCTGATTATAATGGGGTGCGGGCAATAAAACGAATCCTTTTGCCATTCCTTTAATAGTCTGAAAGTCTGGACCGTATATTACGACCAATAAAGACATTAACAAGAGTTACGAGTGGGCACATTAGACGGTTTTCTGATAACCTAGCTAATTTGACCCGACGGGACTTGTAATGACCTGCAGTCGTTAAATAGAAGCCTATGCTAAGCTGTTTTGTTTTTATGTGTCAATTCATTGGTCTGAAGTAGGTTTATTGAGAATAGCTTTAAGTATATTGTGTTGGTTGGTAAGATTTTTAGAGTTCCGTTCCGAAGAGTGCTGAACAGAACTCAATCAGAGGAAAAAAACGGTACTTAGCTCCGGTGTCCGTCTGTCTGTCAGCGGGCTGTAAATCATGAACCATAATAGTGATACAGTTGCGATTTTCACAGATTGTTTATTTCTACTACTTTTATAACAACAAATAATAAAAAAAACGTGTGGCACTCGGGGGCTGCCGCGGTAAAGCTATTGCATAGCATTTGTAACCTCCATACTTCCTATTTGTCAACGCTACACTTGGGATGATGACGTGATGACATAAAACAAAAATTACGTTAACGAACCGTAATTACATGGTAGGCGGAGTGGGGGGTGTTAGATTTTTTTCGTTACGGAATTTCTTGATTCGGTCGCCGCGCTCAAAGCCCGCGATAAAAGCTATGCAATAGCTTAAAAGTTAAAAATTAAAGGGGTTCCCATACAAGAAACATTGTACGGCGTTACGGAAGCCTTCATGTGCGAGTCCGACTCGAACTTGGTTGGTTTTTTATATTTGAATGTTGACTTAGAGTTTAAGTACCGTTATTAAATAAAATAAGGATAACTTTCTAAAGAAAATAATGATTAGAAACGAAATCTATCAAATTGTATAAACCTCACCACTGCATACAGAAATAATAATCTTTGTAATTGTAATCTCGAGTACTAGATTATTATTATTTTTGAAATTGTTACAGCAAATAAATGGATCTAAATCTTTATCATTCGGTTATTTTGTTTTTGATTTAAAAGCGCAGTCATTGCCGAGGTCAGTCTGTGGATGGGTGACCATCCATTACAAATATTGCTCTTCCATCTCTCAGAAAGCATGTTAAGACCATGGTTCTGGCTGTCATTGATAAGCATCTTAGACAATCGTTACATCATCAGCCTATAAATGTTCCCACTGCTGGGACACAGGCCTCCTCTCTGTGAGAGAGAGTGGGCCGTAATCCACCACGCGGGCCCAGTGCGGGTTGGTAGATGTCACATGTCTTCGAATTTTCGGTTCTAGGACATGCCGGTTTCCTCACGATGTTTTCCTTCACCGTTTTGAGAGCAGTGGTGATGAAATAATTTACACAAAGTAAAGCGCCTGTCTGGGTTCGAACCTACGACCTACAACTCGTCAGTCGCGGCCGTTACCACTGGGCCACCACTGCTCTCTACAATCTCGACAATCGTTACGGGTAGTCAAAAACCCGAAACTCTGACAACCAGTCTTACCAAGGGGTATCGTGTTACCCAGTAACTGGGTTCTGGAGGTCAGATAGGCAGTCGCTCCATATAAAATACTGATTCTTAACTGCATCCGGTTAGATTGGAAACCGACGCCAACATAATTATGTAGTTTATCTAATATATATATGTATATATTTAAATAGGTAACTATATGCTTTATGTATCTGTGTATCTGTTGTATATGTAAATGGTACACCACTGACTACCTGCAGTATTGTCTCTCCTTTTTCATTTAAATCCATCCAAAAGTTGTCTTTAAAAGATCGCTTTTAGCGATAAGACCGCCCATCGTGTCACCCAATGTAAAATATCTAAATTAATGTCTGTTATTTTTATGGTGTACATGATAAAGAATATTCTATCTATCTATCTTAGGGAGATGATCCCATTGTTACAAAACAATGACCAACTTACCTATTTATTCAACTATAACTCTGTCATTGTCAACTAGCACTACAAATCATATTGTGAAGTTCTATCTCGATTCCCGGTTCATAAACTACATAAACTCAGATGAGACTGAAACTTGTAATGCATGTGTTGTGTTTGTTTCAAACGTTTTCAAGTTATCAAACTTGTTCAAACAATTCTAGGAATAATAGAACGTATTTTGTAGCAGGATGTGCAGGCTAACTTTTAGTGAAGTGTTTCTGCAATTGAATGGACAAGGCTTTAGAAAGCAAATACTTTTTTGCGTTCTTTTGACAACCTTCTTTGAGATAAATCGAAAATGCTGTACTGGTCAAAACTATGTGAGTAGCGGCCGGAAAAGTTAGTATGAAAATCAATATCTCTCATGTTAAGGTATAATTCCATAGCCAAGCGCAGGCAGTAGCCAGCAGCAGCCAATGACGTTAGCCGTGACACGACTGGTTTCAATGTATTTCTATGAAACCAACGTGTTGCTATCTACGGAAGTTATTTCATAGAAATTCATAGAATAGCCTTGGCTTCGCTTCGACCCACATTTTCTAGTTCGTCCATAAATGCATCTTTTACCAGCCACTGCAGTAATGTTTATTAGAAAGTGCAGAAAACATGGCTGACTTATGAGTTTAAAATGGCCTTTTAAGGAAAGAGCGAAACCAGTTTTATCTTGACCGGACCCAACAGCAAGTATTAACAAAGAATTTCTCAAAATGCGCTGGAATACGTATGTAGATACAAGGACTGGTCTTAAACGATTATGTAAAATCATGACGCTCGAGAACAAAGACCGCAGTGCGATGTTAGCAACCCAAAATCAGATATTATCTCTGACATGCGTTACGTCACTAAACGTCACAGACGCGGTCCTAAATAAGCAAACGACCAACATTAACAATGCACACCACATTTCCCTCCACTCAGCCGAATTTTCGGAAGTTATTGAGCTCTCTCAACTTTGGTACAAATGTACGGGTCGTACTCTATAAATCGTTCAAGTCCGATGCTTTCTGTCGAATCGGAGCACGTCCAACGGAACTTCTGCTTCTAAACTTTTTATCTCGAAGCAAAACGTATTTTCCATTAGCCCCAAACTCGCTACCCACTTCTTTCTTAATTTGTCACAAAGTTTTTCTCCGAGATAAAACTCGTCCGTTAATGACACTTGTTTTTCTGATATTTTCATTACCCAGCGTCCTTTTAGCTTGTTACCCCTTGTTATTCTCATTTACTTTCATAAAGTACTCAAAACAAAGTTTTTGAAGAGAAATATAGGGCTTGTTGAAGGAAAAAATTCTAATAAGTATTATTATTTTTGTGCTGGACTCATAACAGATACTAAGGGCGCCTATTCCGGTAAGTTATGATCGTTTGGTATACGAACCGGAGTTGCTCTTATTATTCTAGAACAACGACATGAAGAGTCTTTTTTTCTTTATTGTATTATTTAGATTTGTCCACGATAAAGGCACGTTACGCCTATCTGTCCGAATACGTAAGATAGATTTATTCTTCGTTTTAGTTTTTCGTATTACAAGGATTTCTTAAGAGATAAATCAAGTTTTATTAGAGGTTTTTCATCTTTTGTTAAAGAAAAGCAAACGCAAGAACTTTTTGCTACAGTTTTGTAACGTCGAGTCATATGTTTTTGTCTGTCACGCATGATTAGCATTTTCATTTTTACCTTTTGTATGCTTTTCATCTTATTTCCAGTCGTTAATTTATTAATATTCCAACATAGGACTAAAATTATAGTTGCAAGACGACCCTAATATCTCACCAAAATACCTACTAACACAAGTTTATGGTAAGGTAGTTACGCCCACCTTCTCCACGAAACCGTTATCAATCACGCACTACAGCCTGCAATAGCTACAAAATACTTGAAACCCTCAATCCAGTAACCAATCAATTCTAAATACCTCGCAAATCTGGCCCAAAGCACGCCGCAAGTCTGTTCCAGTCGTCGGCTTACCGAATAAAGCCGAAATAAGCCGAATGCGCGTGCGAAGCTTCATTCGACTCGACTTTGATCGTAAATTCGACATTGACATTTATCAGAATAGCACCCAAGGCCACCTGCGACCGTAGTTCACATTACTACGCTCCGCGCTATCGGGAAATCGATTTGATATTTTTTCTGGTTCTCGTAAAAAAGATATAGCATTGTAATCCTTAAACCTTTGCGTTATTGGTCGCGGTTCACGCACTTATTTTTTTGTAATATTTGAAAGAATATTCTTTTATTTTGTAGTAGATGTATAATGAAAGTGTTTTAGATGTAAAAAAAGAGCAATAGATTAAGATAGCGAGAGTCTCTGCTTTATGTATTATATACTCGTAAATAGGTTATAGAGTTCATTTTCATCGGAGGAACTTCACACCTCATCCTTGCACCTCCAAGCAAACACTATTTTTATGACAGTCTTTATAAATAAACTTTTACAGTCACGTTGACAGCACATTTAAGTAGATTATCTCGTACAAAATCATCATAAATATCAACCTTATCTTTTAAACACATACATCACGCCTGTATTCCCCGAAGGGTTGGACAGGGGTGTACCTATAGTTCACCCACATTTCGCTAGTAATGTTTCAGTCCTATGTAACAGGAGCGAGCCTATTGCCATCAACCGGGACCTTCTCTGGACTATTAACAACAAAAAAAACAAGAAATCCATAAACATTGCTAATACAGACATCTTTTCTTCTAAATAATATGAAATATGTAACACAACTTCGTTTTGCGCAGTCGGATTCCGGGTCTATCGATTTCATATCCGCGGGTGCCGTAAAAAGATAGAAGGCTCATAGCTCTGTTATGTTTTATCAGTTTTCAATTTAGGACAAGCACTTTTAGATTGCGAGATGGTTTACTGATGGCATTGTTGTGTGTGGTCACGTTCAATTAAATTGTAGAAAATGTTTTGTTTCCTTTTTATTGCATTATTTCGGTGCAATGGTTTTCCATTGGCATTAACATCACTTCGGATTTTAAATCTAGGAACTCCAAACTTTCTTTTTACATTTAGGTACAATCTTTTAACAGAATTAGGTCAATATTAAATTATTGAAAATGTTTCACAAAAGTCTTTAACAGATCTTAATTTTTCTTAAGAATATTTGAATATAATATTGAGTCATTATTATATAATTTGCTAATTTTAGTTACGAGGAAAATTTCATTAGGCTTTTAGAACCCTCAAAGGAATTCTTGGAAAACGCTCATTGGTTCTTAATAATTTTTAAGTAAAAGATCTTCATTATTCTTAATTACTTGAATATTTAAAGAAGTACTTAATGGTTGAACTAAATGGTAATCCGAAATGTTTTAACAACTTTTTTGTAAAAGAGACAGCCGTTAACAAATTATCAAGAATTTATATATTTTTTGCTTTATAGCATGGCATAATCAGCCTATAATGTTCCCACTGCTGGGACATAGGCCTCCTCTCTGTGAGAAGGAGTGGGCCGAATTCTAACATCAGGCCCAGTGTGGGTTGATAGTCACATGTTTTGTTTCTAGGACATGTTTTCTTCACCGTTTTGAGAGCAGTCTGTGATGAAATAATTTACACAAACTAAAGTGTCTATCCGGGTTTGAATTTAACAGATTGATGTCTTATTATTAGCAATTTCCGATAGCCAAGTTTTTTTTACTTTGACGCATATAAACCACAAAACGTAGGCACATCCAATAACAAATAAGAAAACGTTTCGACTGATTCTCGGTAAAATGAATTGTCAAACGGTACGTACATATATTTGTTAGAGAAACCTGACTTGGTTACAGATATACCATTGGAATTCTATAAGAAATAACTTTCCGGAATATATTTCTTAGAATCGTATCCTCCTTAATAATAGGTAATAGGTAATACGAGCTGGTATCCGCAACTCCACGTCAAAGCGCGTATTTTGCGTACGGGTGGGAAAATCGATTATTCGATCCACCCCAGCTCCTCAAAGAAGGCCAGCAACGCCTTGGTGTCACTGACAATCTCACGTAGGGTACCTGGGTTACCGAAGTACTTGGCCCTGTATGTGGCGACCACCGGGCAGTTTAACAGCACATGAGCTGCTGTCTCGTCGTCCTCCATGCAGGCTCTGCACAGCGGACTGTCTGTGACTCCTATCACAAAGAGGTGTTTATTAAATGACCTCGTATCCTCCTTAAAACCAAAGCTTCTACTGTAAGCTTCTAGTAGAGGAATAAATAAACAAGCTTTTTGATCTTTTTTGGTTTGATGCGATTACAAAGGTACATAATATATCTTTGTACTCTAAATTATAATTATGTAGTGTCTCTATGTATTTTACTGTGTACATAAATAATAAAATATATAATAATATATGTTCAGCTAATAGTACAAACAAAACCATATACAAATATACCTGCATCTTAATTGCGTAAAACACTTTCAATCTCAAGACAAACGATTTTGAAGAAAATCGCTAACACATCGCTTCAATATTTGAAAAATTCGTCTGATCAACAACAAAAATAACGCAATGGATATTTATTGAACTGTCGAAATGAAAGTCATTGTAAGTGCGTAACGCAATTGCCCCACTGTTCTTTGGTCAAATCATGCACAGACATACTTTTAGACATGCAAAGGTATATTCTCGAAAGGCCTACCTTAATTGCACCACTGATGAGTCGAGACATCTCTTCCTTATTATTAACATATAGGCACAATATCGCAAAATTTCGCGAGCCCGCCGACACCCGGTAAGGCACACTAATGGCCTCATACATACTTAATCCAGTTTTACCTTTTTACGGTCTCGAGAATTCCCGTCTATTCGATTCCCCTAAATATAATCTTGAGCTTATATAAAATTTCTGCTTGCTAACATTTTTAGAATATATCCCGCTTCCATGGTCACGGGGATAAAATTGGCGTGTTCATATCGGGAATAGAATTCCTTTGATAAGAGGAATGGAAGTCCTTCCACCTACATTTGGTTATTATATTAATGTTACGTAGAAGATGATGTAGCTGGTTTATATCCTGATTGATGGCTATTAATATTTATGATTCATATAATTATAATCGGTAATGCTAAATATTATATGAGAAGCCAAGAACGATGAAAAGGCGAATTGCTTCTAATCTTTTAGCCTTTGGAACCCGTCTGGTGCACAATTTTGACGTCAACACCTAACCTCTTGCATTTTTCATGACAAATTTTCAGTTTGTGCTCACTGAAAATATGTTAACTGTCCAGAAATTTTATAGGAGGTAAGTCTGAACTCAGATCCTGTTGTTTTCTATCCGCAACATAAACAGTTTGGCGAAGTAAAAATGACATTATTTTTATCATTGAATATAGTATTTTGAAACATTATACATTGCTCTCTATGTTGACAGTACCACGCGCTTCAAACTTCAGTGAGCATTACCCAGTCATGCGGAGCGGCCGTGTGGGCGGGCGCGCCGCCACAAATATTGGTATTTACACCTTCGAGGACAGAGGTTCAACTCAAATTGTAACTTTGTAGGCTTACTTTTATCTCCTTTTTGTCGGTGACAAATGATTCGTTCATGAGACGTTTTTGGGTCGACGAAATGTGAAAGTACTGAGATAAATCGTTTGACCTACATGATGTTAGGGATATATGTAACTAAAATGCATTGGCGGTATCTCCAGTAGTGTTTGTGTGGCAATCCGGATTATTTTAATTTTCGCGAGGTCTTCCTGCACTCCTCTTGCCCAATCACATCAATAATCTGTTGTCAATTAGCTACTATTTTGAAAGCAAAGGGTCAAGATGGGAACATATATTAGTGATGATGCAGATGTGACATTCGGCGTACCGCAGGGAAGCGTGTTAGGCCCTACATTATTTCTAACGTATATTAACGATCTTTGCAGCTTAAAGGTCGATAACGCAAAAATCTTCTCTTACGCAGATGATACAGCTGTGGTCTTTTCCGGGAATAACTGGTCCGATGTTAGGCGTTTTGCGGAGATTGGCATGGTTCAAATAACAAACTGGCTCAACAACAACCTACTCACACTAAATACAGTAAAAACGAACTACATCTGTTTTGCCATCTCAAATCGCTCACAACCAAATGAATCTTTTAACATCAAAGTACACTCATGTGATAAAGTTTCAAATAATAACTGTAGTTGTCCTGCAATTAATAAAGTCTCACAAACTAAATATTTGGGCGTCATAATTGACCAAAAATTATCATGGTATGCTCATATTGAGCATGTTACGGGAAGAGTTAGGAAACTGGGATGGATATTTAAAACATTACGACATGTCATCCCCACAAATATAAATAAAAAAGTAAGCCCTCTTAGAAATCTCCTTAATGAAGTTTATGTGGCGCTTGTGCAATCTGTCATAGTTTATTGTATCCCCATATGGGGCGGTGCGGCGAAAACAAGATTTATAGATGTAGAACGAGCACAACGTGCATTAATAAAAATAATGTACTTTAAAAAGATAAGATACCCCACTCACAGTCTTTACCAGATTAGTGGTCTGCTTTCTGTTAGAAAACTGTACATAACATATACAGTCCTAAATAAACATAAGACACTTCCTTATAATGCAAACACATTATTAAAGAGACGGAAAGATATGATTGCTCAAATTCCTCACACTAAAACAAAATTCGCTGCTATGCAATACAAAACACGTTCTGCCCAGCTTTATAATAGGGTAAACAAGGAGATATACATATACACAAAAATACCACATGATTGTAAAAAAATGCTAACAAATTGGATAAAACCTTTTACTTATGAAGACACTGAGGCGCTCTTGCAACACATAGTTTAACCTCAGATAATATTATAATACGTAGGTTAAACTAACCCATTTCTCTCTACACACACACTCACCTACACACTCACCTACACACGCACACTCACGCACAAAATACACACAAACCCTCCCCATCCCCATCCCCATACACATATTTACTATCACGTGAATAATCCTATTTCTGTTCTTTTATGTTAAAATTATTTTGCTGTGGAAGAGCGGAGTCTCCTAATACAGGCATTTTTTGCTTAAAAGGTGGCTCCAATCACCTACCTGTTGTCATGTTTTTTGGTTCAGAAATAAACAATTTTTATTTATTTTATTTATTTATTTATTTAATTAGCTACTGTTTTGCCTCTCTTATATTGCTGCTCATACACAGCTCTGTAGGGTAAAATACGCGACCTGATGATTTTATCCAAGTAAGACACGATGCCACTTAAGTTCTGGAGTGGCGACCACGTACCGGAAGACGTAGTGTTGGAAGGCCTCCCTCAAGATGGACCGATGACCTTGTGAAGGCCGCAAGAATCCGCTGGATGCGGAAAGCACAGAATCGGTCGAAGTGGTGGTGCTTGGGGGAGGCCTATGTCCAGCAGTGGACGTCTTTCGGCTGAAATGATGATGATGAAGACACAATGTCAATTGGCAAGTTTTATACCGACAATAGTTTTGATAGTATTGCACCGACTTGCACAGTACAAAAATAGAGTTTTACCCATTCAATATTCAAAAAGACAACTTACAGTACTTATAGTCAATTTATTTTATAATTATGTATTTTCCCAAAAACTATACTATTAAATATGTGGCGTAACATCAAAAATAAGGGTTTTCAAAGAAAAGAAACAAGCTAAAAATACACTTTTATTCCAATGTCATGCACATCTACAGTTTGTTTCCACTAAAGAGTAACATTGTGATATCATGTGCTAGTCAACTCGTGAGCTATCCAGTATCCAGTCTGTCGGGTCCAACCTGGTTTATACATAACGTGGAATTTTCTACAACTTGTGAGATGTGGTGTAAAGTTGTTTATAATTTTGGAAATTTGCTATTGACATTACTGAATAAATTAACTATCTAAAACTTAACATATGGTTACAGTCACATTAGGTTTAGCTTTAGAGAAATTATTCTTAAAAAAGACACAAAGTCACTTACATGAAATGCTTAAAATAAATCCTATACTAAACGAGCAATATTGTTTGTATATAGATTTTTACTCACGTTCTCGAAATCGGCTCTAACGATTTCGATGAAAGTTGCAATTTAGGGGCGAAAAATCGATCTAGCTAGGTCTCATTCCTGGGAAAATTCGTTTTCTCTATTTTCACAGCCTCGGGAATGAGATACAACGTTGTTATACCTGGACGATATGTTTATCTATTTTCACCCGAGCAGAGCTCGGTCGACCAGGTACTTAAATACTGGTGACTTTTTTTTAAAGTCTCCAAATTTTTACAGGGTGTTCTATTTATGAATATAAACAACTTTCACTATGGGACCAAATCTGAAATCACGAAAAAAAATCTGCTGTTTATACAAAAGTTCAATACCTACTTGACCAAAATGTATGAAACAGCTGATCTCAGAGTTGCTCCCATAGTAAAAGTTGTTTATATTCATGGGTAGAACAGCCTGTAAAAATTTGGAGACTAAAAAAAAAACATTCAGCATAAAGTTCGTCACAGACGTCACGGATTATGATTCCTACTGTGATACACCCATCCAATGCATTCAGCTTGAAGGGCTAAACATTCAGCTAATTGAGTTTTGAATGCATTGAATGAGTGTAATATTTTTATACATGAGAATATTTTGCAGAATTGTGATCCTTCATTAAAAAATTGCCATATTTAGTTCTCGTCTTCAGTAAAATCAGAAAACTAGCTTGGCGAGTGCTACGTTCGGTTATTTGTTTTACTTTAGTAAACGTATTGCAATTTTGACAATATAAATGTATTTTCAACATAAAACGCGTACAGTAAACATTTGTGTTGAAGCTAAATAAACGAATAGTACATTGTAAATCTATAGTATGAAACTAACAATAGGTATTATTCGCATTCCGCATTCTCTATTTCGTCAATTATTTCAATTAAATAAAAGTGAACAACATTATAACATAAAATAACCGATTTCAATTGTTAAATAATTCCGTAACTGTACCCATGGTTTATGAACCACAAAAACAAACATTTTATTATTGCAACCCACTTTTTTGCAGGCACTAATTCTATTGAAAATAATAAAAAAAAAAAAAAAAATAATATAAATAAATAAAAAAAATAAAATAATAATATAAATATATAAATTGATATTATTCAAATATAAAAACAAATTACCACAATTCGTTTAAAAATTTATAGTGAGTGTACATTTCGCTAAGCATTAATTATAGCTAAATTAAAATACAGATTACAATTCGCAATAACATATCACGTGACGAAAAATACAGAAGGCTCACACTGATTTGTTTAGAAAAAAAAAACAGTTTTCTAACTACAAAGTATTCGATGTTTACGTTTGTTTGTTAGTATGCAGCATCTCCTTCACAAACTTAAAAGTAATAAATGATCATATAACTTACACACAGTTGCATTTTACGGTCGTTAGAGTACATTTTTGACTTCTGGGAATCATAAAAGTACAGATTGTGCAACACTAAGGCACAATGCGAAAAATATAGACATAAATAAATTAGATGTGATAGAAAATGTCAGATATTAGATATAAAGCAGAAAGATAATAAACGAATATCAAAAGGCCAATTCTTGTATCAAAATCTGGTCTCAGTCTCATCGCAGTGCAAAAAATATCAAAAACTTGTCATTAATTTAGCTAATCTTCTAGAGATATTTTTGACAGTTTGAGACTAAGATTAGGATGCAACTCTTCAAAATACGAGAATTGGCCCTCTAGTACCCATGTGTTCGATATTTATGCACGTTTTCGTGCATTATTGAAGTGGACCTTCTGTCATTTTCTATCTATATATACATACAAATAAATACAATCGAAGTGTCTGTTTGTAAAAAATAACAGCTTTTTACTAAATTCATATGAAAGTTAGGGTACTTATATATTACAATAAAACAATTTTTTATTTATTTTTCTGTCTGTTTGTTCCGTCTAATCTCCTAAACGGCTGGACTGATTTTGTTGGAACTTTCACTGGCAGATAGGGCTACCTTTATTTTCGAAAAAAGAATTAGGGTCCACGGCCAACAGCTAGTTCAATTATGACACTTTTCACCACAACTCACAATAGTTTTCATTGTTTAAATCCAACTTATTAGTTAATTGTATGTATTACACAAAGATAGACTGCATAGATTTATTTATAGCTATGTCTTACCTCAATTAAAAAAAGAAGTTATAACTAATCGTCTTACAAAAGATAGTGTTACATTTACAATAATATTATGTCCCTATCTTGGTGTTTCTTTGACTGTGTTTCGTAGTTCACAAATAAAACTAAACAAAATTTACACAAACATAACTTTTAACTCACTAAAACTTTAACATTTCTAACACATATGTAAACAAAATGTATAACATTACATAACAACAAGCCTTTTCCTTAATCAGGATATGGAAATATTGTCCCATAGTGTACAAAAATTAGTCTAGAACCAACAATCTTTTTTGATAGAGACTATGTATACATACATACATAATGATGTGTCCAAAGAGCAAGTAATCATAAAAGAAAAATACAATTATTTTCCTACACTTAGAATTATTTAAGTCTCACGACATTTTCATGTGAAATATAAGCATAATCAGCCTACAATGTTCCCACTGCTGGGACTCTGGCCTCCTCTCTTCGAGAGGGAATACCACGATGTCACATGTCTTCGAATTTTTGGTTCTAGGACATGCCGGTTTCCTGACGATGTTTTTCTTTACCATTTTAAGAGCAGAAATGTTAACTACTAAAGAATGTGTGAGTTACAGTCAGAGAAAACTTTAGAAAAGTGTGTGAATAAAACATTATTATTAATCATAAAAAATATTGTAGCAACGTTTACTGCTAGATAATAAAGGGTTCAGAGTCAATTCATACGATGTTTTTAAAACGAGTACATGAAAACAACTCATTCACAGCTTGTTCTTTACACGCATTTAGCTCACATTTGTATCATGCAATTGCAAACGTGCAGAAATTTCGATTCAAACGCAATGTCGTTTAGTACAAAAACCGCTGTCTGAATACACTTGGAACCATTAATTATTAACCGAGTGCAACGGTACAATGATAAATTTGGCGCGCGGCCAAAATCGGAACGACGCCATCTTATATTTCCAATATAATTTCTGTGACAATTTCACAAATGTTTACCAACAACGCCCCCCTGTCAATGTCATTCAGACGCCAAAAAATAATGTTGCACTATCTATTAGAAAATTCTACATTTTGTGACATTATTAATAATGTGTACAAAGTTATTCATTACATGCTTTATTCATATCTTTTTCTCGCAGTTATTTTCAGATCAAAATTTTTCATCTTTTTCATTTTCGTCTCAAGTCTTGGTAGATCTCGGCGTAATTTAATGAGTCTAAAACTTCCGGCTTCAGTCTAGACTAAAGCCTTATAGCCTATCCTATCTTCGTGATTATTTTCCTTTGTGACAAGCAGACAAAATGTTTTCAACGTTTTAATTTTTTTAACGAAAAATACAGGTAAACAAAGGTCCACAAAAGAAAATGCAAAATTTAAAAGCCCCATAATCTTCTTTAAACGAATAAAAAATATATCCCCGAAACGTTGAAAGTTGAATCAATGTTAATCACCTCCTCAGACCACCATCAAAAGAAGCAATTACGTTCATAAAAGTCTTTAGCATCACATAACGAGATCCGACGTTGAGTAATAGAGTCACAGTTATCTCCGAAACTTCGGACCCGTGGCCCAAAGTTACAATAATCATTTGCCATTACACAGAGCCGGTCCTCATTTATGCTGATGTAACTTTTCTAACTTAATTTTTCATTCACCTGTCAGTTTATCCTGCAAAATTTTCTGTTATGCTACGTTATTTTTGGTACTTCTAGAGAAAAGCTGAAACACCTAAAACTTTTAGTCAAGAGAGTCCTTGTTGAAAAGAGAATATTTAACCAGTTATTCGTTAGTAGTTCTTGTTAAAAACTGTACTGATTTTTGTATCGATAATTTAATTATTATAATTATAATCTTTAGCTCTGGATTTCCACTTTGGCGCTCTAGGGGCGCTGGACTTTATTTCAGAATTCTTAATTTGTGACGATTGCTATCAATCAAAAACAACATAGATATTTGCATACCTATTAATATGGTTTAAAGATCTTCCGTTGTATGTATCACCTCACTTAAATTGAAATTAAATTTAGTTTAGTTTGTGAACAAGGGAATCGGCACCATTAAGGAAAAAACTTTTGTGTCAGACGGTCAAAAAGTAATCTTACAAAGATTCCGGTTTTCTTTTTAATTTGAGGTTGGAACCCTCTGGACAATAAATAAGCACTGTAGTGGTAGGCCCGGACTCCACCAGAGGAGATGTGTTTTAAACCAATAGAATATCGTTGTTCACACATCTCGTTACCATTGAGCGGAGATGTATCATATTTGTATGGCGTGATCGAAGTGGAGATGTGAGCTGTGCCTCGCCTGGATTGAGCTGAGCGGCTCTACAAAGCGGAGATGTGGGCTGTGCCTCGCAAGCTGGCAACAACGTGCAGTGGAGACGAAAAGAGATGTGAGCGGCGAGCAGTGAGCTAGTTCCCCCCGCGTCACATCACACACATCTACGCTCAGGGACTGTGGAAGTACTCCACGAGGGGGGGGGGGGGGGGCAAACTTCTTTGGTCACCCCTTCAAAAACGAAGTACTCCATGACAGGGGGCAACCATCTTTGGTCACTCTCTTCCCAAAAACGAAGTATCTAGTCCATGACGGGGGGCAAACTTCTTTGGACACCCCCTTTCAAAAACGATTTAATGTACATAATATACTTTAAATCCCGTCAAAACAAAAAGCAAATCACGGCCCAAAATAGTAGGTACCGCCCCGTGGCGCTATTCTACGAGTAACCTACGTAAGTACACAAACAATGGAACATATTTCTACACGCAACGCACTGAATCGTCGTCGCTGAGAGAAACCTTCTTTACCAAGTAGTAAAATTGGAGGGGGCGCGGCCCCCCTGTTTGATTTTAGGGGGGCATTTGGCCCCCACTGCCCCCACTTCTGCAGTCTTTGTCTCCGCTCCAGTCTAGCCAGTACGAATCTCCGCACAGTTTCGGTGGATACACCCTAGCTGAAAAAACTCTTGACTCGCTTTCGCTTCGGACATCTCCGCACTTCTCCGCTTCGGACATCTCCGTACATCTTCGCTTTGGAGTCGGGGCCTAAGACGGTAAAACACAAGCACGAATAAACCACACAACATTCTCGTCCATCATCATGATAACACAGTCCCTTTGTCCCAGTAGCTCACTCAAACTCTTCAGATTACATGCCAAATAAATATCAAACTTATGACTCAGTAATTAAGGTTGTTACTCTATTAATTTATGAATAAATTAAGTTGAAGTGTCTCTTTAATAGTTGGCAGTATTATTAATGAGTTTGGCTAACATCCAAACCCCGTATTACTCAAGGTTATGGGAATAAGTTTGTGTCGTAATAAATATCGTTAATTTCTGAGTGGGTTGGGTTGTGTGCGGTTCCGGTTTTCGGTATCGATTTGAGTCCGGTTTTGAGTGTTGCAGAGTTATTTTTCAGCATGACTGTGTAAAAACGGTACCGTTTTAATATATACCTGTCACAATTATAATGTACCTAAGCTTTTATTTGTTTGAAGCCTGTGTGTTTTTAGGGTTCCGTTCCAAAATGATAAAAGGGAACCTATAAGGTGCGACTCAGTCTGTCCATCTGTCTGTCACAGCTGGATATCTCAAGAACTACTAATGCTATCAACTTGAAATTTAGAATAGTTTTCGATGACGTTTGCCCAACTATTTTGCAATTAAGAAAGATTTTTTTTTTCAACTTGGTCTGACCGGTATTCTTAAAAATTCGAACTGGGGCTACTAGGGCATGTGGGGTATCATATGAAAGAACGGTATTTGCACATTCTCAAACATTTTTCTTTTTTTTTAGGCCGCATATTTTTCGACTTTTGACGAAAAATGTAAAAAATACCGTTCCCCCCTTATCTCCGAAGTTTGCATAGAGAAAAATCTGAAATTATTATAGGTATGTGATAGAAGTTTATGTAAAGATTACAGGAAAAATAAAACGATGTCTCTAAATTGCACACTTTTAAAGAAAACATCAAAAAAAATACATTAGTTCCACTATCAGTTAAGAGATGGCGCTGACCTAAAACTGCAATATTCTACACCGCAGTGTGCAGTGTTAAAATTGTCTGACGAATAAAGGCCTCGCCGATGAAAATTTCAAATGGTATGGAACCTTTGGTGCGCGGTTTTTTTTAACATACGATATCTGCTAATTTTATTGGTTATTATATCTGCTAATTATATATAATATAAAGTATGTCAGCGTGTCAGGTGTGGTAAAGAGTATCAAATTGAACAACTTTCTCTATGGGACTAACATTGTGAATTATCAACCGTCCCATACAATATGTCTATGTTTACACCACACATTTCTGATACACGCTGTAATAATAATTTATCGTGGTTCCATCAATTTTCCAATGTGTTTATTACATGCTTACCGTTAAGTAATTTCAAAATACACCATCATTAATTATTACATTTTAATTAGTCATTAGGCGAGTTCAAACCTCCGTTATTAATGTTACTATGTGCTTATTGAAATTGATTCATTTCGTGTTACACGCATAGGTGTGCGCAAACAAATTAAATCATTTAAGCCGCTCAAACATTACCGGGAATGTTGCCACACTTGATGACTTCCTATCAACTGTATTTAGTGCCATAATTTATTATAATATGATAAATTTTATATTTATGTTTAAATAATGATGTAGAGTCAGATAAATTATTTTTTAAGAAAATTAATACCTACCTCACGTCCATTTGCCATGTTATTTAACCATATCTTACAACCGTCAAAGAATGACAGACAGTTGTAATTTAAATAAACGGTCAAATAAAGTTGGTTAGTCAATTGGTTCAACAATAAATTTCCCTGATTTTAAATCAGCAGGCCAAGCCTCATCAGTAGGTCAGATGTGGAAGGCGAAGGACAGAGTGTTGTGTCGTAGCCTGGGAGAGGCCTATGTCCAGCAGTGGACCTGCGAAAGCCTGAGTTGATTGAGACCAACCTACCGATACTGGTACTTTAAAAACACTTAGTGAACTTTACAGTATAGCACTGTGCTGTCCTATTTACTTCCACGTTAAGGCGCCACTCCACAGCGGTCAAAAGCTAGGCTACGCCCGTGTACTTAGCTTCGCTCAATATAAAAACTTTTTACAAAAAAAAAGTGTCTGGTGTCTTTGGTTTAGAATTTTCGTTTTTTTCCACCGACTTCCGAAATTAAAGTTATTTTTCACTTTGTAGTGTTTTTTGGAATTCGGTTGTTTTTTTTTGTAAAAAAGTTTTTATTTTTCACTTTTAGTTGTGGTACCCTACCCCACACAAATTTTAAAACCACTACCTGCTATGTAAATAACAGCTGTGACAGAAACTTATCATATCATCCACATACTAAGTGGGAAAAGTACGTATTATTGAAGCTAACTCAAAAACTATCGAAGCAAAGTTAATAAAATTTATATGGGACCACCTCGAAAGAATGCCCACACGGGAATTTTCAAAATCGGTCCACAATGGAGCAATCGGTGGACATACATAAAAAAAAAAAAACATACGCGACGAACATATACTTAACCTCCTCCTTTTTGGAAGTCGGTTAAAAATGGAGGCGGGATCGACTACGGCGCTCCACGGCCATGCTACGTATAAATGCGTGGCTGACAACCAAATGAATCGCGCTAATAACTTGACAAACCTCTGCGTGCGCATCCTACGTAGTGGACGGTCGACTTAATTTATATAATATTACTGTAGGCCTTTTATTTTACGTAAACATACCTAGCTTACAAGTTTTACGTTCCTACACAATTCATCATCATCATCAGTCTATAAATATGTTCCCACTGCAGGGACACAGGCCTCCTCTCTGTGAGAGGAAGTGGGCCGTAATCCACCACGCGGGCCCAGTGCGGGTTGGTAGATGTCACATGTCCTACACTGAAACGTTTTTTTTTCATGCAATAAAGGGAATCCCTTTTTAACTGACAAAGCTTTGTAGGCTTAATATGTATCACACATGTTTTTAATTTCGCGGTCAGAGGAGGAAAACAAAATGCTGAACCATAGTTTTCGATTGGTTTGTTCTTGTCAGTACCTTCAGGAAATTGAAATGGTTTTGTTTACTGGCCATAGATAATGAAATTGACACTCAGAATTTTACTGCTGGTTGTTTATTGGTGATTCACAATTTTTATTGTTTTTGCTTTTATTGCTACCTTCAGATATTCCGTAGTAGCTAGCACAACTTTGATATTAAAATAAGTTTAAAAGAAGGGTTTCTTTTCATTTAAAAATAAAAAATGTTTGACCTAAATGTTAAGTAGCACATTATTTGCTATATTCATGAATACAACGCAACGGTACGTTTTTGCTCAGCCGGTTTAGAAATGTTCATGGTTACAGAGCGTTGGTTCAGATTAAAATAAAATGGCCAAATATATGTGAATCCTTCTCTTATTCATAATCATATCAATCTAAAGAAAGGTTGGTAACATTTTGATCACACAAAATCATCATCATCATCATCATCAGCCTATAAATGTTCCCACTGCTGGGACACAGGCCTCCTCTCTGTGAGAGGGGGCCTATATCACACAAAATACTTAAAAATAAAAATAAACTTTGTCTATGAAACGTTAGTCATCGAAACACCACCTCTATTCTTAGGGGATACCCTGATATCAATTTAATACTTAACATCAGCTACTTAGATTACAGAAAGTAAGTAATGTCTAATATTTACATTTATTTACATTATTATTTATCCTCTCAACTGGTATATTAAAAATACTACTCGTATTTATCTATGTCAGATCAGGGAGCCTACTACCAGCCCATAAAGCAGTATTATTTTAATATTACTTCAGTGGGAGAAAGAGATGGCTAGCTATACGTCCTGTAGAGCTTCATCTCTTTCCCACACTGAAGTAATATTAAAATAATACTACTTTATGAGCTGGTGGTAGGGCCCCAGATCATTTAACAGGTTCACTGTCCCATATGCAGACACAATAGTTAAAACAATTGAACAGACCACATATGGTTGGTGGTACATTATTAACTTAAAATATCACAAAATAACATATGATTTCCCCTGTCAAATAAAATCGATTCAATACATTGTTTGAGTTATTCAGTTACAGTGTTACAAGGAGCTTTTGGCACTTGAATGACATTGCCAGAGGGCACTGTTGGTCATCATTTGTGAAATTGTTTTGTTAAATTGTTTTAAAAAAAATTGGATGGCGGTTTTAGTTTCAATTATAGCCACGCACCAAAAAGTCCTTGTTCGGCTATATTTCAACATTACCTTTTTTCGTGCAAGTTTAAAAGCTGGTTTTATTTTGCCTATAATTTAAAGCAAAAATCAAAACTTTCTGACACAAAAAAAAAATATAAATAAGGAAGTGCTCACATGAAATTTTTGCTTGAATCCAATAATAAAATGTACCATCAATTTCCTTTACTCGAAGTAAAAGTTTACTTCGAGTAAAGGAAAATTATCGAAGAGAAAACAAGAATACTTGACCTCATATTTGCTTTATTAGTTTTGACCACACATACATAAACTCAAGCCTTCTTCCCATGGGGGTAGTCAGAAACTACAGAACGCCTCCTCCTACGATCTTTACTTACTCCTTTTGTTTCGTTTACGTTCATACATCTGGTCCTACACGCCGGTTGCGCGTACTACGCACCTGACGTTTCTGAAGAACATCACAAATAAGGTCAGTATATGTCCTCCTAGGTCCCCTACCGGCTTCCACTCACATCTGCCTTGTAAATACCTTTTGTTAGTCGCCTTTCATTCATTCTCTCAACATGACCAAATCATCTAAGCATACTCTTTTGAATTTTTAGGGTTCCGTAGTAAACAAAGAACCCTTATAGTTTCGTCATGTCCGTCTGTCTGTCTGTCTGTCTGTCCGCGGATTAGCTCAGAGACGCTTAGTACTAGAAAGCTGTAATTTGGCATGAGTATACATATTAATCACACCAACAAAATTGTAAAATAAAATTATGAAAAAGGTACTCCCCTAGACTTTTTTTTTCAGGCAACTCCCCTAGACGTAAAGTGAGGATGTTTTTTTTCTCATCAATCCCATAGTGTGGGGTATTTTTGGAAAGGTCGTTTAAAAATATTGTGAGTTTGTGAAGACTATTTTTGGATTAAGAGATCCGTTTTCGAAATATTAAGCTTTAAAGTGCCAATTTTTGTTAGAGACAAGTGCGGACAACTTTTTTGTGTTATTCACTTGCCTCTAACAAAAATTGGCACTTCAAGCAAGCTAAATAGTTGGTTTTGGGTATGTGAAAAAATTCACGACTGTAGTATATATAACGAAATTAAAAGGAAAACTATCACAGCTAATTAGGCTTTACAAGTTAATTGTAATAATCGACCAACTTACATTTGCGGTTGCAAAAACATGTTCTCCCATACATTCCGTATGGGAGGCATGTTTTTCAACTACAAAGTTAAGTTTCTTTTTGGGATAAATTCATCCCAACTACGGAACCCTTCATTGTGCGTGGTGCGACACGCACTTGGTCGGTTTTTTATCACTACATCTTCTTTTAAATCGCACCGTTGCCTTTTCACATCATTTTTCAGCCTATCATTCATAATCACGTATAATTCCCATTATATAGATTCAAACTTCAGTAAGGTTGAAATTATCTAACTGTCACATAGACGTTGTCGTTGTATGACATGGAAGTGACATCAAATCTTAGGATGACAAAGCATTTCCGAAGTCATCCTATTAAATAAAAAATGTATCAATTTTTTCATAAATTCACTGTACAAGATAGTAGTATTATATAAAGTCTGACTTTGCACATCTGCGCAATCTGAAATTCGGAATTTTTGGCGTCAGACAGAATTTAAAACTACGTTTATGCATATTAACATCGATCCAGAGAGGTTGCTTAATTATTTAGCGCATAAAACATCTTACGTGTTGGAAACATTCTGAAGACAGTTTGCTAGGATTTAGGAAATTGAGACAGTTTTTGAGTAACATTTTGTAACAGCAGATTGAATTGCAGATTCTGATAACTTTTTTGTGTTATTCAGATGTTTTGCTAACAATAACATCGAAAGTTATTCAATAAAAAATAAAATTTGAAAATGTTGAATCGACATTTTGTTAGAAATAATAATAATTGAAATTGTATTTGTCATAATTCCTGTTTAATTTTATATGAATAAAATTTGTCTGCAATGTTTTGTTACAAAATGCTATTCGACAAAATAACTGAGATGTTTTCAACGTATATTGAAATAAAACAATATTGACAGCTGTGTATAAATACAATGAAGTATCAGTAAATACAAAACATATGCTAATCGACGATACAATAGAATTTTATGTAGAAAAATTAACTTACTTTGAACAGTGGTTTTAATTACTTGCAAAACACCGTCGCCTTTAAAAAGAACTTAATTGAAATTGGTAATGATATCTGGTTAACCATTATCGACGACTGCCGAACAAAGGCGGTATCAAACGGACTTACACTATAAAATATACAAAATTGCAAAACAGGGATCAAACAGGATCGTTCGCTAAGTAATGGAATTCCGCCTCCATTCGCCGTCGCCGCGAGCTCATATATTTACAAAACTACTTTATACTCAGTCGCTTTATCACTTTGTTAGCGTCTAAATTGCCCTGTTTAAGCGTTATCGGTCTGGCGTCGTCGTCAGATATCGTTAGCGTCACCGACGTAACCCTCATCGGGGCTTTCCGAACATATGTCAGCAGCACACTTCGCGTTAGACACTTGCGGTAAAGGTTTGAGCACACTCTCGGTGCCCTCGCCGGGCATCCGAGCGTCCGTGGTCTGAGTGTCCACGCACCGGGTCTCCACCTGGTAGCACCGACCCGGCCCCTCCGCCACATTCATCGGCACCATCACTGCACACGTCCCCTTCGGGTTCACCCACGAACTGCACGCCTCCGTTGGCGCGCAACACTGGATCGGCTCCGTCTTGTAGCCTTCCGGCGGAGATGGCACGAACTCCTCATTATAATACACCGTCCCGTTACCAACAAACGCGATCTGCCTATTCCGCGGCACTGGGTACCCTTCCAACGTACGCCGCACGTTTCCTGGGCCAAACGGCATTTCAAAATTAGGACAAGCGGGAGGCGTGGACGCGTTAAACTCCGTGTCTTTCGCGAATTTACAAACAAGCTTCTGACCCTTCGGCCGATTGTGCGGTAACGTCTGATAAAACGGACCGACTACCGAATAGTTGGACATTATCGGCGGCCGGCAGGGATGTTTCGGTAGGCCGTAGTCGTACGGGTAGCCTTCGTTATCTAGGAAGCATCCCGGATTCAGGTGGACATCCGCCGAGTGCTGGTACATGTTGTTAATAGTGTTCTGCGGCATGTTGATGGTTTGTTGGTCCTGCCATGTGACCTGTCTGGGTATTGCCGGCGCGTTGAATGCGGTTTCCTCTTGAAAACCGTCGCCGCTTGCGGTTTGAGCTTTGTATACTGATAACACTGTGTTCTCGTTTTGCGCATTGTTGGCTACAGTTTCCGCGTCGCTAATTAGGTCGGGGTTCCTGTCGACAAAGCCTTTCAGGTTATTGCTTTGATACACATCGCTCGACTCGTAATCACGGTTTGTTTGTACAGTGTAGTGCAGTGCGTGATGAGAGTGCGCGTTCACAATGACACTGCCGTTATTTTTAGGCATCCCGTTCCCCCGGTTCGAAGGCAGAATTTGATTACATAACGCCACGTCCTTGCCGCTCTCCTTTTTCTTTCGGCTCCGCGTGTCAGTTTTAAATTTTAATAATACTACGGCTATTATTGCTATAAGCAAGACGATAATAAGAAAGACTACTGTGACTATGACTACTAAGTGTCTCTGCGGGAACGTGACCACTATAACGACGGGATCCTCTTTCACTAGTATTCGTATTGTGTAGTTGGCGCGAGACCTGCCTGCGGGGTTCTCGGCGATGCATGAGTACGTGCCATTGCCGTCGTTCCCGATATTGAATATATACAATTCGCTCTTTTTATCCGTTACGCCGTTCTCCACATAATACAGGTCGCGAACGTCCGGTAACATGCTCGAATAATTATGAATGATCTGTCCCTGATAAAACCACGTTATTTTCGCTTCGGGTATCGCTTTCACTAAACACTCGAGGGTCACATTGTTACCCGTGTTCGTCTCTAAAAACACGGACGTAGGGCTCATTTTCGGTAAGCATGCCAACTCGTTTTCCGCGACTTTCGTGATCGTCTCTTTCCTCAAACGTTCAGGGAGGGAGCAAATTGGTTCGACGGCGTGCGGCATATTGAAATTCAACAACCAACTATGTAAATCCCTGAGATGGCAATCGCAATTCCAATTATTATTTTGCAAGTTGATCCCTCGCAGCGTATCGGGGAATAAATTTTCACCTTGAATATTTGATAGTCTGTTGCCGTTCAGTCTCAGCCACTCCAGGTGGTTGAGACCGGAAAAAGCCTCTCTCTCTATTGTTTCTATTTTGCAATCGCTCAGTTCCAAAGTATTCAAATACGATAAATGTTGAAAGCAGTGAGTTTTTATGCTCGTTATTGGGTTGTTGTTGAGCGAGAGCCTCATTAGCGACGGGAAGAAAACAAAGTTGGTAGATGGTATGACTGTCAAGTAATTGTTAGAGAGATCCAACTCGACAAGGTTCGCGAGACCTTTGAACGCGTGGTTATCAATTTTCTGCAGTCTACATTTCTGTAGGTAGATTTTCTGAAGATTGAGCAAGTTAAATTTGTGGAATGTTTCTTTTTGTAGAACTTGTAGGTCGTTGCCTGTGAAGTCTAGTACTTGTGTTTCTGGGTCGAGAGAGTTTGGGATAGCTTTGAGGTCTTTTTCTGAGCACTCGACATATCGTTTCCCATTCTTCCACTTGCAAATACATTGCGAGGGGCAGGCGATGGCGGGCAGCAGCAGGCACGTTGTGCACAGGGCGATCAGCCTCACGTCCAAACTCTTTCTGACATTCATATTGCCTTAAGGCATCCGAGTGTGGACCGCGAACATTATCTGAAACAAAAAAAAAATAGTTATTTTAATTTCAACTGTATTATTATATAATTAAGAAACACAATTAATGGAGCAAAACCGATAATTAATTTGCAATACGTTATTCCATCGGCTCGCTTGTGTCATTAATTTCTCAGTAATATTTCGTTTCGCATTGTTTGTTCATGAATATTTAATTCAAAGAATGTAAGATAAAATTTTTACCATTTCGCAATATAAATGGTAGTACAGGCTCGGCTCTCATTACAGCCTCTTGTTGTGTAATATATTTTGTCAAGCTATCCGCCTGTTTGTCGGCCGTGATTCATAACGACGGGGATTCTTCATGGCAAATGAATGGAAATGTTTTCATTTAATCCGTAAATTCGTTTGAATGGGAAAAACTTTGAGTGTGACTTTCGTGAGTTGTTTGTTTGTTTTTCGAGTGGAATTTGGCTTAATGTCATGTCCATGACAATTCGTTTATGTTCGTTTTTGGAATTTTTACCTTTGGCTTACAGCAATTTCCAATAAATAAATAAATTACGAATTGCCATAGTAAAATTATTTTTCCAAGTAGGTATAGTCGCCATCATTAAAGGAGGTACCTACTTTAAAGTATGGGTGTTTTTTTGAGGCAGAAAGCTTTAAATTGAAATTTAACACAGATGTATGTTTTTAAAATCAATAAAATTGACTTTATTTGACAGATAATTTTATGGCATTCATGTTTGAATATGATTTTGGGAATGTGGCCGCCGCGGCTGGCTCTAAAAAAACACTCGATTTATGCACTTAGCTATGATGTTAATAAAATACATAGATAACTTCATTCAAAGTCAAAGTCAAATCATTTATTTCAAATAGGCCCATGTATGGCACTTTTGAACGTCAAAAATTACAAAATAATAAAATTGATTCTAGTCGCCCCTTCCAAAAGGTAGTTTTCGTATGGAGAAGAATGGGCAAGAAACTCCACCGTTACTCTTTTAAAATGTTTTACAATATTGTTTGTATATGTACGTACATTTGTTAAATAATTATTATATGTGAAGACGATGCACCTAGAATAAAATTACTATACCACCATAGGTAAACACAATTAAAAATGAAGCAACGATAGATAATTTAATTTGTGATAGATACATGGTTCTCACATATTTACAAACATTGTAAAAGTAGACGATTTTCCTAAAATTGTACAATTAATAAGTCAGTGTGTAAGGAAGTAATCACAGAATGTAAAATCAATGTCATAAAACACAAAGTAATAAATTTTACAATTACATTAGCAACCAGTTTGATTTTGTCTTGATTCTAAATTGTCCTACGGAGCAGGACCAGCATGTTTCCAAGCACTCTTATCTTGGATATAATCCTTTAATTTGTAGTATGCTTGTTTACAAAGTGTACTTTTTATATGAGTTTTAAATTTTCTTTCATTTAATTGCAATATGTCACAAGGTATTTTGTTGTAACATTTAACACAGTACCCCATAAAAGATGTATGTACTTGAGATAACCTGAAAAATGGTTGATCTAGTTTATCTTTATTCATTCTACAGTGTATCCAGTAAAATGAACAACCAATTCCATTAAATTTACGTAATTATTTATGCACGACTAAATCATTAACTTAATTTCGTTGAATAGCAAAAAAAGACGACATTTCCTGAACTAAATGAAAGTCAAGTATTTTATACCCTTCGTCTGTTTCATGAGAACAGAAACAAATTCTTCCCACGTCAAGCAGGTGACAGGACGACTGACATTGAAATGACTCCAAAAATACTTTTGAGGCCTTAGCACAACCGCGCGCCGTAAACGTAATGTAAATTCAAATGATTTTTTAATCGAAAATACAACTTTCCTTTGGCATCTGCCCCCACCACTTACGAGAAAGCGACTAAGTATCAATGATTTTCTAGCTCTAGAAACGTACAAGAGATTGTAGGTCCCGTGAAAGTAGAAGAGATACATATATTAATAGTTGATCGCTGACTGTTCACGCTGCCGGCGAGAACTCTCTTGTCACTAGTTTGTCGTAGTCACAAGAGCTATCAAAGAAAGTACTTGCACAGACTCACGTTTGGTACATATGCATACCAGCGAGTAATCAGGCTAAATGTATGCTGAGACGCAGGTGACGCAGCACAGCACAGTACAGATTTTGCAGGGTAGGGCAGGCGAGGCAGACATAGGCCGCGAGCGTATGCTGCGACGCAGCTACACAGACACATTCGTATCCTAGCTATAAACAATCTGACATTGAAACAAAATTATGAATCCGTGGTAAAAAACAAATGATGACCTGCACGCGACGCGCAGAAATCTGTGCCGGCACTACAACGAGACGCAGGGCAGGACCGACAAATGTCTGCGTCGCACGTGCCTGCGCCGCAGCGTATGCAGCACTCAGTACGTTCATGCATTGCAAAATTTGCTCTGCCCTGCGCTGCGTGGACCTACGTCACCTGCGTCTCAGCATACGCTTAGCCTTGCTCGTCGCCGTCGCACACTCGCTGATTGATGCTCGCATTTTGTTTTTAGTTGCTAGCTCTACTCGCTTCTCGTTAATCGCCAGCGTTGGGACAGCTGGTGCCTTAAGCATTTTGGTTTAAATTTTTGCGACAGTACAATTAATAAGTATCACCCATAGATATAAACAAAGTCTCAAAACTAAGTAAATTAATTGTAAATTGTATCATTTATATCTTTTTTTATGGTGTACATAATAAAGAGTACTATTATCTATCTATCCATCTAAATGTCATGTGAGAAACGAATATTTTCAATTTAAAAATCATTCGAATTTACTTTACGTTTACTCCGCGTGTTTGTGCTAGGCCCACACCAATCTTTGGGTCGAAAAAAAAAGGAAATTCTAACTTTTCCTTCTTTTTGCCCCTGTCAGGATGAGAAACGAAACAATAGATTAAAATTCTTATCTTAATTATGCTTAATGAATTTGGCAAAGGGTGCATTGGTACGGTATCTTGCAAACGAAGTAATGTTGGAAATGTTTCTCGGTGAAATATTCTGCGCTAAATTTTGAGAGAAGCTTTTGTAAATGAACGAAATGTGTGTTTTGTTTGTTCGTTGTGCTGTTGAAAATAATTTAAAAACAAGTCGCAGCAATAAGAGTTCATGTTTTTGCTTTATAATGTTAATGTTGAGTTTATGTTTTTACCCATATTTTAATGAATATCATGTTTTCTAAACGGCTAAGTTTAACATTCTGAAGTTTCAGCTCAAAGCTCAAAGCAGTCTTCAGTTTCATTGCTATCCGCACTATTAAGTTCACAGTTCCTATAAATTGAGCTAAGTTAAGATATCAAAATACTGTCTGTCAGCAAAATATGTGTTATTATATCATTCAACTGACAGCCGCCGTACTACGGCAGCTGTCAAATCATAGACAACTGACACTTGCCGTGTCATGGCAGGTCGATTATGGTTCAATTTTATTACGATTATCTATGAAACTAAGTGCCCTATCTCTATCGTTCTTGTGGTATTGTGAGCTCGAAAGACAGAGTTAACAATAAAATACGCCATGCTATCAACGTTTTAAGCATCAAAAAGAATGTATGGCAATCGGGAGTTACATCCGGATGTTGCAAAGAAAATGGCGGAAATTTCAATTCGTTATTTGGACATATTTTTAAATGGTTTTAGGTTATAATATTGTTGTTTCTTATTAGTAAGTTAATAAACTTCGTAGAAAAATGATTTTCTAATGTAAATATATGCAGAATTTTGATATTTATGTTCTTGAATGAAAAAAATGGGTGAATAACAAAACTTGTTTTTAGTGTAAACATGCTCGTTTTATTAGAAACCAAATTCTTTAAGTCTTATAAGAACCAATAGGAAATATTGTACAGATTACGAAACAGTTATAGTTTTAAATGGGTTTCATAGTAAAATAGCGAGAAATCGGGGTTTAAACGCAAGCAGTTCCAAAAGAGGCGGGGCTACGCCAAGGTCACGAGCAGACATTTATTTCTTTGCGTTTGACAGCTGTCAGTTGAAGGGATAATAAATGCTCGCTTTCATGTCGAGTCACTAACGCATTACATAATGAAACGTTTCTATTGTGCGGATTTCAATCATCAATTTTATTTTTAAGTATCTATACCTTCTTAATAATATTGAACCTCCACAACCTTCGTCTTTTATACAGTTCTCCATCCTGTGTCCCTCGCATCCGGTGAATGACACGATACGACAGTCATACCTTGATGATCAAATAACAAAACAGCCGAATGCTTTCCATTAAATATTCACTTTTTCAGGAGTCACAAATTGGGATTGAACACCAGCCCCGCCCCTCCCCCACCCTCCCCCTTGCACAGTTCTAGTGATATCGCGAATTTAACGGACTGGCAAATTAAAAGTAGGTATCATTCGGACATTGACGAGGGTACCAATGTTTGTTTTTTCGTTGTTTCCATTGATAGAATCAATTATTGGTTCGGGTAACGAAATTTTACGTTCTGAAATTAAAATGTTGCTTTAGCGTTTTCTGGTTACATTTTATTTGAGGAGTGTAATAATTTATACACTGGTGTAGCATCTCTCGCTTTTGCACTTACCTGTAAAGGAATTAATTGTTTCTTTTTGTTTTTATTGCGTACTAATAAAAACATGTTTAGTTATTCATTTGCATTTGTATTGCATTGAGTAAGGATGTTTCTTTTTTCTCCATCGTAGCGTAAGATTATTATTATTATTTTCTACGTCTCTTGACATTTCTCGGGACCCTGGAGTTCTGAACCTTTGGAAGGCGTACGAGGGGCCGAAGCCAACTCGCAGAGGCCCGTTAGACGTTTTTAATGAAATGAGGCACTAACCGACGATTATCCCTGTGCGCACTACATAAGTGCATCCAAGGACAACCCCCGGTTGGTGTAAGACTATTGCAGGATATGGAAACAAAGATATTGGGTTATGGGTTTGGATGGCTAAAGTGAACTGGTTATCTAGGACTATAGAAAGACTATGGCCCCTGCCTAATCAATGTTTTATGTAAAATACACAGATAAATTGGCAGGGGGTGACTTGCACACTCAATAATGGGCCCCCGAAAACGGTCGCTAGCACATAGTGTCGTAGCGGCAAGGGGGCAACACGTCCTGAGGTGCTTATGAGGAGTGGAGAGGTATTCCACGGCTATCAGGACAATCCCGGAAGTACGGTCAAGATCCCTACCAGCTTCTTACTGGAATACTTCCTTCCTCCGAGCACGTTTGCTCTTGCGAATCTCCACTCAAGCCGGCCAATAAAGACAAGAATGAGGTGGGAGCTCTGTTCTTCGTCAGTGTTCACTCCAGCCGGTCAATAAAGGCAAGCCAGAAGTGAGGAACAAGACTTCTCCCGGGAGATAGGGTCCTTGGAGTCGCTACTACTCAACAGCTCGCCACATGCTGCCCTGCGGGTTTTTGTATCTCTCTTGGTCTGGCTCCTTATCCCAGACCCGTTCCGGAAAGTAAACTCTGCCGGCACAGACCTAGAGTTCGGAGCGCGCAAGCCTCACCACGACGTCATCGTAGAGATACGGCGGTGGGGTTATTATTATTAATTATTTGCTCAAACAAGACAAGTGTACGCATACAAGAATCAAAACGTGCATGCAGGTTAATATAAAAAAACCGGTTCAGGCATGTTTGTTCATTTGTTTGTTTGTTTGCCATCAGTTTTGGATGTCGACCTAATTTGGTCATTAAAATAGAGTTGAGATTGAATGTCAATTTATTAAAGCATCGCACCAAAAAAACATCGCACTCTGCATTCATCAAAAAACCGTCAAAATACATTTCACGAATCAAATCCCGTGTCCACTTTTCTAAATAAAACTGGTAAATCTAACTGTAAATCGAAATCAAATAAAATCCATTTTCGAAATAAAAAACCTTTTGAAACGCAATAGAGAATCGTAGTTAATCGAATAGACGGTGTTGGTATTAATAGAGTTTTGACTACAGTGGCGGTAATAGACTTTCAAAGGCAGTAAAAGTTCAATAAGTGCTGTAATATACAATGAAGTCAACGTCAGCGAAATACACTTTGCGAAATCAGAATGTGGATTTCAAATGTAGCGAATGAGGTCTTTCTGTTTTTCAAAAATTATTAACCTTGTTATGGACTTTTTAATGAAATGGTGAGAGGACATAATATTATCACGTCTGTTTTTCCCGAAGAGTAAGCCAGAAGTATAGCTCGTGGCTAAATAATAGATAACAGGTAATACGGGCTGGTATCCGCAACTCCACGTCAAAGCGCGTATTTTGCGTACGGGTGGGAAAATCGGTTATTCGATCCGGTATTTCGAATCGGTTTCGATCCTCAAAGAAGGCCAGCAACGCCTTGGTGTCACTGACAATCTTACATAGAGTACCTGGGTTACCGAAGGGCTAAACAATAACAGGCGCACGGGTCGTTCTCAAAGGCTACGCTTGCCTCGGTCTGTTCGTGGATGGGTAATCATCTATTACAATATCGAAACCCCTCCGCGCCTCAGACAGCACGATAAACCGTAAATCTTGTATGATCAAAAAATTGTGTATAATGAGGTTATAAGTTTTGATAGTTAACATTTTAAAAGAAAATTTTATTTTCTTCTTTTTAGAGCATTTAAATAAAAGCTTTTTATAAAAGGTTTTTTTCTTTTAATTTTTTAATCTGTATTTAAGGAGCTTGGTCAACAAGGCTAAGTCGTTCCGTAAAGCTTTCTTATAATATTGTAGGTACATCATTTTATAAACATAATACAGCTCTTATTATGAGATCTATCTTCTACGAATACCAATCCGCACAAGTTTATACAATAGCCTCGCTATTTCTGGCAAGGAGTATGATAGAATATTATTGCATCTTCCCACTTCTTTACCATCAAGTACTAATAACTCAACTGTGAGTTCTTCATTCCGGGTACACTGCACCATCATGTGAAGAACGTCTTCTACTTTCTCACATTCTGCGCAGTTGGGGGAAGAAACTTTTTGCATGACATATGCGGACATATTAAGGGGATATGTCCATTAAAATATTTAAACAAAGAGTGAACTTAGTCTAGTTAGAAATAAAGGCAGGTCGTTATTTCCATCGCACTGGTTATATCGCTCACAATCGCACGACTGGCAAGTTTCTACTACAGTTCTCAAACAAACCACTTTATTCTACTTACCTTTTTGCTCAGAATATTGTTGGTTCATTTAGTTTCACTGTTAGTGAAGTGCACAAACAACCTCTGTCCTGCCACTATTTGTTCGTTGATTCAATTTCAAAATTATGAAAAGAGGTGACCTTGTTTGTGCACGTTAGGGAGAATTAGGACACCTTTGACATTGCAAGTTGTCGTAAAACCTTTTAATTAGGACTTTATCTTGGAATTTTGTCTGTCAAATGCGGTGTTTTTGTAGGGAATTGGATCGATAGCCGCCTGTGCCAAAAGTTACAGACCTTGATACAAGAAAATGGAGAGTGGCCGATTCAGGTGTCCGGAAGGCGGTGTTATAATTTAGGTTTTACCAGCATCACCGAGGAGTATTCAAATGCGCTGCCGAGCTTAATATGTAGAATTGTAGATACATAAAATATGTCACCCAATGTGTCAGTCATGTCACCTTCAAGTCAGAACACAGCCATGCTGCTTTCCGCTAGGGCCAATGCCTGCCGGGGGTTCGAAGAGAACCGATAGGGACATCGTGGCCCCCTGGCAACACGGCAACTGAAGGAACACGGGTGGGTTTTAGTCAGTAAGAGTCTGACACGCCCTCCCGCTCCGCCCAGAGCGGAAGAAGTTATTTGATGATTTCCCACCCAAAAAAAAAAAGAAAAAAAAAAGCCATGCTGCTTGGCGTTATTCTTTGAAAGTAGTAGGTACATACCGAGGTGAGTACAACAAACAGTCATGCAGTCATGACACGCCCTTAAATGCCATATTATGCTTATAATGGTTTCCTCTAATTGCTGTATTTGGTCCCAATTTCCAGTAGCAGAATTATGGGCATTATTATAATCTACTTACGATCTTATATATAATAATTTATTTCTCGTTATTAATCGTTGAGCTCCTTAAATTCTGAGTTGAGCTACACGATAACTGACAAATGCGTGCACTGACTAGACAGGCCCTCTCAATCTGTGTGGTGCTTTCCTCTAAAGACCAAGATTATGTCTGGACTTTAAAAGAGACTGTGACCTCTGAGTTTGTTTCGGCCTTTCTTCTCAGAGTAGTCAGATAGGAAACGCCGACCTCATCTAGTTTTTAAAATGTTATTGACGTGTAAAAGTGTTTGTACAAACCTACTTACAGAAATAAAATCATTTATCATTTATCTCAGTGTGCCCGGTTGATGGCAATATGCTCGCCCTCTATTACATGGGACTTAAACATAACTGACGAAATGTGGGTGTACCTGCTACAGGGACACCTCTGCCCAACCCTTCGGGGAAACAAGGCGTGATGTTATGTTATGTGTTATGTATAACTTATTTCCCGAAAAGTGTTTTTCTGGTTCTTTTTAGATGAAAATGGGTACAGTTATTCGCCCAATCTGTTCATAGGTATTATCAATTTTCTCGGTGTTCATAAATTGAAAAAGGTCTTTCAATAATTCCGTAACGAAATATTGTCAGAGCAAAGGAAATATAGAAATCGAGATCGCAGGATGACCTAAATAATATGAATTTCTCCGAAATGTTGTTTCTTGATCGACCCCAGTCCTCTGTCTGGTGTTTTTGTAAGTCCTACAAAAAACATAACACAGAGGTTATATACCTAAATACCTATGTATACAGGGTGTAACGGAAATCGACGCGCAAACTGTTACCATTCAGTGCATGATGACACCTCAGCATTTAAATTTATCGTCGGTTAGTTAAAAAAAATCCGCTGTTCCATGCATTTTGACTTTGTAGATATTACATGTGATAACAGTTTGCGCGTCGATGTTTCTTACACCGTGTATAATAAATTAGTATTTCAAATATTAATCAAGACAATCTATTTTAAACCGACTTCCAAAAAGGAGGAGGTTATATGTTCGTCGCGTATGTTTGTTTTTTTTTTTATGTATGTCCACCGATTTCTCCGTCAATTGTGGACCAATTTTGAAAATTCTTTTTTTTTGAAAGGGTGTGCTCTCGAATTGGTCCCACATAAATTTTATTAACTTTGCTTGGATAGTTTTTGAGTTAGCTACGAAATACGTATTTTTTTCCCACTTAGTATGTAGATGATCTGATAAGTTTCTGTCACTGGTAGCAGGTAGTTGTATTCGAATGTGTGTGGGGTAGGTACCACAACTAAAAAGTGAAAAATAAAAACTTTTTACAAAAAAAACAACCGACCTCCAAAAAAAATCATTAAAAAGTGAAAAATAACTTTAATTTCGGAAGTCGGTGGCAAAAAACGAAAATACAAAACCCAAGACACCGACTTCCGAAATTAAAGTTATTTTTCACTTTTTAATGTTTTTTTTAGAGGTCGGTTGTTTTTTTTTGTAAAAAGTTTTTATTGATGTGTTTGGATGTGTTTTATTCTAACCTAACGAGGTTACCATGTACGTCGTTAGGTTACAGCACCGAACTTAATAACGAAATACCTACTCGTATATACTTCGTTATTGAGTTCGGTACTGGTATTGCGGTTGACCGAGTATTAGTAATTAATACCTAAAATGTGATTACATTTTTACTGCCTATAATTGTAGTGCGTAAACCTTGATAAGTAACTATACCAACCCAAAAACAGTTTATGTTTGTAATGTTTTGGAATTTGTCCAAATGAACGGCTTTTTTCATACTTTATACGAAAAAGGTATATTTATAAAGAATAATATTATTTTCGACATCACGTAATCACATAACCTAGCCACGGCTCAGATTCTCAAAAGGTATGTAAAATTAAACGTGGGTTTTTAATTTTTACTTTAGAGATAGTTAGTTCTCTGTCTGGAAGAAATAAAACTCAAAGATAATTCAAAAAACTAAAAACCTGACTGTTTTTCAGTTGTGCTTTTGCAGTCGAGTTTTTAGTTTTTAAGGTTCCGTACCTCAAAAAGAAAAAACCGGCCAAGTGCGAGTCGTACTCGCCCATGAAGGGTTCCGTAGCAGCAAGTAACATTGAATGAAAGGTAAATTGCGGTTTACGATTTATGACGTATTAAAAAAAAACTACTTGTTAGATCTCGTTCAAACCAATTTTTGGTGGAAGTTTACATGGTAATGTACATCATATATTTTTTTTAGTTTTATCATTCTCTTATTTTAGAAGTTACAGGGGGGGGGACACACATTTTACCACTTTGGAAGTGTCTCTCGCGCAAACTATTCAGTTTAGAAAAAAATGATATTAGAAACCTCAATATTATTTTTGAAGACCTATCCATAGATACGTATGGGATTGATGAAAAAATTTTTTTGAGTTTCAGTTCTAAGTATGGGGAACTCCAAAATTATTTGTTTTTTTTCTATTTTTATGTAAAAATCTTAATGCGGTTCACAGAATACATCTACTTACCAAGTTTCAACAGCGTAACTCTTATAGTTTCGGAAAAAAGTGGCTGTGACATACGGACGGACAAACAGACAGACAGACAGACAGACAGACATGACGAATCTATAAGGGTTCCGTTTTTTGCCATTTGGCAACGGAACCCTAAAAACGGACCCCTTATAGGATCTCTCGTGTGTCTGTCTGTCAGAGCCAATTTGCTCTGAATATTAGATTCAGAGCAAATTGAAATATTCAATTTTCAAGTACCGATTAAGTTGAAATTTGGTACACATATGTATTTTTGTGACCCAAACACGGACGTGTAACGTAAATAAATGAATTTTGAATATGGGGGTCACATTTTGTAGAATATGTATTTCAACTGCAATGTTAAGTATTTTGGATAAATTCATCCCAACTACGGAACCCTTCATTGTGCGTAGTCCGACACGCACTTGACCGGTTTTTTTTAAACATTCATTTTGGCTCCAAAAATCCGCAATTTAGATTTTTTTATAATTTTAATATACCCAATGACACTTGCGCAATAAAGACGAATCTAACGACATATCATTCATCAAAATCGGTTCAACTGTTTAGTAGTTACGAGGGAACATAGAGACGGACACACATACAAAAGTACATACAGGTCAAACACATAACTCTCCTATTTTGGCTTCACCACAGTCGGGTAAAAAAAACGAAAAACGCCACCATGACCCATGCACCATATCCAACAGCAGATAACCATAAACATCGTATATAACCTCAAATATCCTCCACTAATGTGCCATGTCAATGTATTTGTTGATCCCAGCGTCCATAATGCATGCTGCTCCATTATGTACGGGCATCGACCGCCCGCTCCGTCCGCGGCTATTTGTACGGACTGCGGAGATCTGATCTCGCATTGTGTTCAAGAATTGTAATGGAAGCTTTGATGGCTGTTATTGGTTTTCGCTTTTATTTGGTATCACGTTCCGTGTTTGAATGTTTTTGAATCGGATTTATTGGTTTTAGCTACTTCGTTTCGATTTTGTAATCTTGGTGTAAGTTTTGTCGATACTACGTGTTAGGTTTCAATTTATTAATACATTATTGTTGGATATTGTACTGGCAACACCCAAAGATTCGATATGTCAAAATGGGAAAATAACGGCTTTCTGGGTCAGGCGCTCGTGACGGTAAGACGTGTTTAGTGGCTGAGTCGGTAAAAAGATAGATTGGCATAGTATTGGTTGGAGATCTACTGTAAATTAAGGTAACCTACTAGTTTTATGGTAAATATTAGAATACTGATTAAATAGTGATATTATGTGGGGACTAGGAGATGTGATGGTATGGTGTAGAATATTGAATTTGATGTTAGCAAAGAAATATAAATGACTGACAAAATATCTTGGTGTTTCATATTATTTTCCTTATCCCTGAAATATTGTAAGTAAATATGTGGTTTTATTAAACAGTTTTAGATTATGATATCGGGGTAGCGACTTTAAGATTCATTTGGGGATTAGTATTTATTTTGAGGTTAAATAATTATATTCGGAATTAAATTAGTTAGTTTAGAGTAAGGATGATTCTTATTATATACGGGACGTAATATCGGATGAGGTATGAGACTGTTTTCCAAACAATGCAATGATTTAAAAATATATTGTCTTCTTTTACGAAGTCATTGAAATTTTTAGGATACAAACTACATTTAGAAATGCTAGACCTTAGGTACACAGTACGCGATACTATTTAAAAACCGGCCAAGTGCGTGTCGGACCACGCACAATGAAGGGTTCCGTAGTTGGGATAAATTTATCCCAAAAACAAACTTAACTTTGTAGTTGAAAAATATGTCCTCCCATACGGAATGTATGGGAAAACATGTTTTTGCAACTGCAAAGTTAAGTTGGTCAATTATTAACCGTTAACTTGTAGAGCCTACTTAGCTGTGATAGTTTTCCTTTTAATTTCGTTATATCAGCTACTGTTGTGATTTTTTTCACATACCCAAAACTAACCATTTAGCCGGCAGGGGGGGGGGATACTTGACTCTAACAAAAATTAGCACTTTATAGCTTAATATTTCGCAAACGAATCCCTGAATCCAAAAATGGTTTTCACAAACTCACAATATTTTTGAAGGACCTTTCCAATGATACCCCTCACCATGGGGTAAAAAAATAAAAAAAATAACATTACCTTTACGTGTATGAGAGGTACCCTAAAAAAAAATGTTTTTCATAATTTTGTTTTACCACTTTGTCGGCGTAATTAATATGTATATTTACGCCAAATTACAACTTTCAAGTACTAAGGGTCTCGGAGCTAGACCGCGGACAGACAGACAGACAGACAGACAGACGGACATGACGAAACTATAAGGGTTCCTTGCTTACTACGGAACCCTAAAAATGTCATAACAAGCTACGTATTTTACCTCAAGAACGATATTATGCCTTTCGAAAACCTGATTGTAATGAAATAATCCTCTTTTTAATAAGTAGATTAAGACAGACCATGCTGAATTCAAACAATTCCTTTCCTTCTTATTACTTCAATATCATTTCGAAAATCCCTTTAAATATCCGGAGAACATTGAAATAAAAGCGTACTAAATTCTCTAAAACATGTAGCGCGCTCCAAAAAGGAACTAAATGTCGGGTAGTCGTACATTTCTCTTCATGCACGGTTTCAAGACTCGCGCCTGTCTCTAAAAGATTCCGTTGGAAAAATGAATAGCTCCACACTAGGAACATTGCAGAGAAACGGGGTGAAGTAGGTATCGTGATACTCTTAAAAAGTAATGTATTATGTTGAAATAAAACCAGTAGAAGGACTCATAGCCTTGAGGAAGATGGCGGACTGACTGGCCACTCAGCAGTAAGTGGCACAAGGCTGTTGGAGAAGAATATTGTTATAAAATGTGTCATCTATCAGTGTGGCTTCATGTACCTAGTACCTAACGACTACTTAGACAAATTATGAAAGCAAATCATCGTGAATTGGTGACGAGGCACCGCATCGCGACTCGTATTTATATTAAAAAAATATTATATACTTTACTTTACTTTTTTTTTTTATACTTTCTGCTGTGCCCTACAGGGTCCGTGGTATCTTAGTTTTAACCCATTGTAAGATCTTTAAACGTTATGGAATGAAAATAAAGATAATTATGAATATGAATAATGACAAAAATTGGCAGTAAGTACACAGCAGCACAACATTGAGCCATTTCTTATGCCAATCCCCACACTCCTATGCTAGCGTCATTCAGGTTCAACCCGCAATGGTAACAATGTCGCCCGCTAACTAACTACGTTATTTACTTTTGTAAAAAAATTGCATTAAAATTCTAAGACGCTTCAAAACATTTTTGAAGCTTCAAATAAGACGTTAAGTATTTTCTTTTCAATTCGTAAGGGATTCTGTTAAATTGATCTGTCGTGTTTAAATTGAGTTTAGTTTGCAGTACCAGTCTTCGATTTGTAGAAGATTGTCTTCTTATTCGTTTTTGAGACGGACTTGTTTATTGAAATTATAATATAGTTCATTTTATACGTCTTTATTATTTTGTAAGGTTATTAGCCTTTTGATATAAGTAAATAGTCTTTAATATACTAAAACGTCGTGATGATTATCTGTATATTTGAGGATAGTTTACCTCTGCAAATGTTTTGAAACTTTTGTTGTTATTCTGTTAATGTTTTGTTCTAATGGCACTACTATTGTCACTAAAACCAACCAAGCATCGATAAAAATTCCAAATGTCTATTTCAAATTCAAACAAACTCCATTTTAAATCAAAATTAGACTGACTGCTCCCTAACCAAATAGAAGCATGAAAATAACAGACAGATAATGTAATTGATATCTCAAAGGAACGGTCTGTGAGAACACTAAGAACAGCCGAATTTTGAAATTGAACCTGTTTCAGATCTGGGATTATGAATAAAAGTAGCAAGTAAAATTCGTCTGCTTTTAGCCAAATGAAAGCCACTAATTGAATTTGCTTGGAAGATGCTTAGATGGGTATTGGAATATGAGAAAACATGCCTACATCAAAAATCTGGAAAATTTATGGGAGTAGGTATCTAAGCCTACTGAAAATAGCATGTCCTCAGTCCTACTGTATAAAAATCTCGTTATTTAGGTACGGTCAGCAACGAAAGAAGATTAACACTTCAACTTTTTTTAAACTTAATTATAAAGCAAAAGTTTCAGTTTAAAAATCTGTAGGTAAGTACTGATAAATTTTTTTTAGAGTTAAGTCTCGTAGCCATTATTAAACGAAATGCAGAAAAGCAATATATTGAAAAAAATTGTATTAATTTAGCATAGATTATTATTTTATGACTGTATCAGAAATAGAAAGCATTTCATTATAATTCTTATAAAACACCTTGCATGCATTGTATTGTATGTACACACGGCTACACATCAAGCTATGCAAAACCAGTTTATGTTGATCTCGCATTGCATAGGATTTCCGTACAGTGCGAGGTTAGTTTATACTGGAAATATATAGCTTGATGTGTAGCCGTGTGTACACATATGTTTGAGTAAATAAAGTTATCTGAATCTGAGTATTACTTTTATTTAATTTATCTACACCCATGCTATAAAACCTCTATAAAAGTTTCAGAAACAGTTAGCTTATTGCCAACATTAAAACAGCCAGTGTCATAGTAACCATTACCTCATCCCAATGAGTGTTACAATGTTGTACTAAATTTCATTACGCAACTCGTTTCAACGTTCAAGCGGGGGACAGCAGCACCCGCTGCACGCATGTGTGTGTGATGTGCTGCTGCAGGCGACGTACATTCGTGCAGTTGTACTGAATTTCGTGGGAATTTATTTATTCTTGATCTTGAATTACAAACACCCAATGGTTTCAGAAACTTTTATAGAGGATTCATATCATGGGTGTGGATAAAGTATTGTATGCAACTATTATAATTAGGTATTATACAACAGTTGCATAAATAACCATTATGTATTTATTACAAATTGAAATAGCACTAGTCTCCTCACTAGGATTCCCTGTATCGTGCGCCTAGCGATTCGAGATCCTGTAAAACTGTTTGTAACCCATTGTATTTCACCTAGCGCGATAATTAAATATTCACGCAGAAAGAGGTTCCGTCTATTTATAGAAGCGTTCCATTTATTTTAAGCGGCTCGTTTAGTCTCAGTACGCGGCGTGGTAAGGAGGCGTGGTCGAACATAATGTGAGGGGAAAACGTGCTGTTTGGTGAGCTTGTGATTTTGTTCGTTTTAATAACTTTGTAACTATTTATTTATGTTGGTACAAGTAAAGATAAACATACGTAAAGATAAAAGAGCACAAATATCCTGTTTATTTCATTTAAAAAATTCCAGCAGATCTGCGACGGGAGAGTTGAGTGAGAAACTCCTGTTTATTTCATTTAAAAAATTCCAGCAGATCTGCGACGGGAGAGTTGAGTGAGAAACGTAGACACAGTGTGTAAAAAGACGAGAAACTTAAGTACTTAGAAGAGGGAAACTTAAATTAGACCGTGGTAAACATGTACCTATGTATTCCTTGGCGTAGATTTTCATATTTCGCGGAATAGTTTTCTTCGTAGCGGATTTCTTTTTAGATATCGCCCTGCACAGAGGCTATTTTTAGTACCCATTTTAACAGTGACATTGGCATTGCTGTACGTATTTGTGGGAAAATTACATTAGGGTTATGGACTTACCTAACAAACTCCTTAAACAAATATATTATAATGTATATGCCATACATATATAATATGTCACGTCACTCCAGACTCTATGGCGACGTGATAACTTTTACTTTCGCTGATTTTTTTTCTAGATCAACAATGATAACAACTTTAACATAGATTTTATTTCCAATTAAATCTACCAACAACCTATTTGAGCTGCTCTAATTAGTCATATTATTTTAAAACATGAAAGAGATCTGATGATACGTATTTACCATCATAATAATTAGAATAACCTACAAACATTTATCTAATATGATTTGGCTCAGTAAACTGTGGGCCACCGTCCTCGGGGATGTAGAACAAACATAATCCGGGCTTGTGGCAGCATGCCAATTGGGCTGCTGGCACTATCAATAAGTAATACTGTTAGGCTGTGGTAATGAGTTATGTGGGCCTATGCTGTAATGATGGGAGGAGGTAATGGTGAGAGAAAAACCATTTTTAATGGGATTATTAGAAATGGTGATTAGATAGTGTTTAGGTGTATAAAATTTCTATGTATAATATAATTCTTTAAGTTCTTACTAGCTTACGATAGTTGAATAGGTACTGCAGACAGTTTAAGTCTCTTAAAATACATTTTTTCATTACGAACCTGTGTTATGTCATCTCTGTCCACGTTTTAAACGATGAAAACAAGCTTTTCATTAAAATATCGGCAAAAATTCAAAATAAACGCAGAAAAAAGGCTACATCATTCATAAAATTGGTTTCGTTTCAATGAAATTAATTCAGGCACGAATTAAAAAGAAAAAAATAAAAACTGTGGGTTCAAACATTTAAAACGAATTTAATCATTTTCATTTGTTATTTTCTTCAATATTTCTCTATGTGACATCTCAGTGCTTTTCCATTTTTGCTTCATCACCTTTCACATAATCAATTAATCTTTTCATATATCATTCCTATTTTTATCTATAACATAAATATCTTTTGAATAATCCACTGAAACGTTTATTCTTAGCCGTGTATTATTACTACTCAATCTAAAAATAATATCTTCGAAGAAACGTAATTATGATAATATTAGATTTTTACCTTTTAGACACATTTGCAAAGGCATCCTCTAACATGCTAATACAAATGGAAAAACCACCACAAAATATCGCAGACTGTGCCGAGCCTAGAGGAATCGTACAAAAAGCTCTGAAAGAACATGGCTTTGAAAAGCAGCTGAAATATTAAATCGGTACCGGTACTACTACTAATTCGTGTTGAGAGGTTTGCGGTCTAGTTAACCTTATGATAGTGTTAGTAAACGAGTGAGAGCAGTTGTGGCCCAGTGGTAATGGCCCCGACTTACAAGTTGTAGGTCGTGGGTTCGAATCCAGGCAGGCGCTATACTTTGTGTATTTAATTTCATCACCACTGCTCTCAAAACGGTGAAGGAAAACATCGTGAGAAAATTGGCATGTCCTAGAACCAAAAAATTCGAAGACATGTGACATCTACCAACCCGCACTGGGCCCGCGTGGTTGATTACGGCCCCCTCTCACAGAGAGTATCCCAGCAGTGGGAATATTATAAGATGATTATGAGACGAGTGATAGGTATTTGGGTAGTTGACAGTCACTATTTTGAATGGTAAACAAATTAAAAAAAACACCAGTATGAAAGTGAACACTAAGCTGAAAGTCATCATTTCCATTTGTGAATAACCAGGAAAAAAAAATGCTGTCTTAGGTTCTTCCTCATTTAGAAATTTCACTTGTCATGGCATTAACTGTTGCTGATTTCCTAAAGTGGACTTGACATACTGCAAATCTCTTACATAAGACTTGAACTGTTTATCTTATGTCCATAACTGGACTTATCATAGTGAAAATCTGTTACATAGGAAATTATAAAGGTAGCCTACTTACGGTTCAATAGTGCAAATGGGGACAATTATTTATTACCTACTACCTGCGCCCCGCGGTTTCACTCGCATAAGCCTTGATCCCATAGAAATATCGGGATAAAAAGCACAGGTTGTTATTTTTTCGGATTTTTGCCGGTTCGATACTCGAGTGTGGCAAGCGAATTTTAGAAAATATTTGAATGCAGTTTTTTTTTTTTTTTGAAAATAAAATAATGTTTCCTTTCTCTTCAGGTGAGGTTAAAAAATTCCACCTTGTATATAAGTTAGGATGACACCGTCAACAATTTGTCGCAACAGAGTGGCGAACAAGTTGCCCATCTACTCAGACCAACTTCATCTCTATTGAAGAACCTATTTAATAAAAAAAGCTAACGGCTCGATTGTCGTCCTCACCCACTTCGCCAGTCGTTCGTAACGAGACTTTATATTGTTTTTTAGCTTTTATAGACAACTATCGCTCTGTATACTGTTATTTTATATGTTTATCGTCTGTAAACTTGAATATGGGTAAGTAAAAAAACTTGGTATATGATTTCATGTGACTTTGAGAGAAATGGAAAAGGGTTATAATGTAATAAAGTACATATAACTTGTCTTGTTTGGGTTAGTTTCCACACTGATATGGATATTTTTCAAAGCATTCAGTTTAAGGCACATACAGAAATGAAAATTGGATAACCCTCTCCCTCACAGTTTGGAATAACTTGAATTGGTTACAAATTATTACACTTGTCTTAACATGCGTATTTCTATACTTATATATACCTACACAATCCACAATCTATTCAAAACTACCCGCAGAAATTCTCAACAGCACGTCAAAAATTCAAAACACTTTCAAAGAATATTTAAAACAGAGCAGAATAAGACTACCGAATAATGTTCTCAGAAGTACATACATACCTCAGGAGTTCCAGCAGAATATTGAGACAGTGGTCGGTGCAAGCTCCTGCAATTTATGTGAATTTAAATGGAATTGCGACAGACGGAAGGAATACCTTTTAATATTACCGACAGTAGCGGGCATATTAACATGCAAATTTGACTTGGAAATTGTGGTGGAATCCTTTGATTGAGTTAGAATGTTTTTTTTTTTTTTGTATTATTTGCAAGGCTGTTTAATGGATTATTGGTAACTGTGGGTAACAGTGTCAGCAATTACAGGCCTGTACTTATCAATGCATGAATAAAAGTTGGAATAAGAAGGGCGTAGTGCGGTCGATTTTGGTTTGGATCGGATTCCACTTTGACCATTTGGACTGGGAGTTAGGCTTCTTAAATTATAGGTAATTCATTATTATGATAGGGCCATAATTAGACCCAAATCTGATTCTTTATTTTTGCTCGTTATACGGTGTGTAAAAAGAACCATCACATAGCCGTTATCCACGCATTCCGTACATAAAACTAAGTCACATTGACATAAAATTATTGCTGGGAAACGAATTTTATTCTTGGTGTGAAACATCGCTGTTTACGGACACTGCACAATGTAACGCACGGAAAACATCGTGCTTAAATGGGTGGATGCAACGGTAAAAGAGTTGTGGAGGTATTTAAAGTTAAGTAAAAACATGTTACCGATGACCTTGTGAAGGCCACAGGAATCCGCTGGATGCGGAAAGCACAGAATCGGTCGAAGTGGAGGTGCTTAGGGGAGGCTTTTGTCTAGCAGTGGACGTCTTTCGGCTGAAATGATGATGATGGTGATGAAAATATGTTTTCATGAAAAAAGGTTGTAACTATGACCTTCAATATCTCCTTATTTAACCAGAAGAGGTTCATATGTTCGAAAAATCAAATGCTCGATGGGTTCTCGGTCCGAAAAAGGACATTTCAATTTTCAATATTACTTCAAATAAACTGCTAAAATTAGAATTCTGATTCAGTTAGTATAATATTCAGTTACGCATATAAATTCAAAATCTATAAGCAACGTTTAATGTAATTCAAAAATGTCCACTTTGTTATTCATATTTGTGTTTTAAATTTTTAGTTTGTTTTCCTCTTCTCCTTATACATATACCTACATCGAGGACCATCAACTGTTATTGAATCGTTTGGGTTAGGTTAGATTAGAACAGTGGCCATTAACGCTAGATCCCCTCTATTGTTGGTGAATCACTTGGGTTACGTTAGGTTAGATCTATGACCATTAAAGCGCGAAGGCGAGCGAGCGAAGCGAGCGTGCCGTTGCAGCGGCCGCCGATCGCCAGATCCCTTCCATCGTTGGTGAATAATTTGGGTTAGGTTATATGTTAGAACTTACTAAAAATATATTTATACTTTTCCCTGAAGAAAAAATATGTGTTTATTTGTCTTGCTATTCAGTTTTAAAAGGTGTTTTTATTTCGGAATTCTAATTAGTCGGTACTTTAAATAATCGGAATTCGTATTTTTGATGTTTCGTTTTATCATTAAGTTAGACTTGTTATTCGATCTATTAAAACTCGGTATTTTGAGAATAGCAATTATAAACGTTAGGAATATTGAAATTTTGGAATTATAAAAATAGGATGAATGATAAATCGGAGTTGTTAATATTAACCGAAAATCAATGCTACGTGGAGGTTCACTAATCTTAATTAAAAATTGTATAAAATCTAAGACTCGTAATGACATAGTTGAACTATCGGTGTAACATAGCATTGAACTGTCCTGTGTTGAGCTAGATAAGCATTTTATAGTGTGTGTATACAGACCTCCAAATTATCAAAACTACTCTATATTTGAATCAGTAATGGAAGATGTTTTGGCAAAACTTACAACTGGTAATAAATCAGTAATTATTTGCGGTGATTTTAATATTAATATTTTGGAAAATAATTCAAATAGCAGTAGATTATTAAGTCTCTTCAAATCATTTAATCTGTCAAATGTATTTTTAGAACCAACGCGAATAACTTCGACTACTGCTACATGTATTGATAATGTCTTTTGTTGCTGCGACTATTTAGATAAAGCTATTGTAAATTATCTCCCTTCTGATCACATCGGTCAAACCGTTATTTTTGAGTCCAACACACCAATACTAAAAGTGCAGATACAAACTAGACCAATAACATCGGGTAATTTAACTAAGTTTAATAGCACTTTAATTAGCAAGTTAAGTGCTCAGGGTCTAAATATGTCCAATGGCAATATTTTGTATGAACAATTCTTTTCATTAGTCCAAACAGAGTTCAATAAGTCTTTTAAGAAAAAAACTAAAACTATTTGCCCTAAGTTTTTATTCAGTGACTGGGCAACTAAAGGCATCAGGAAAAGTAGGGAAACATTATTTGAACTGCTATACGGCTGATATACGGCTTAAGGCCATAGGCCTTAAGCCGTATATTAACACAGAAACTTTTAATAAGTATGTTGCTACTTACTCTAAAACTTTTAAAAATATCTGCAAAGCAGCTAAAGCTTCTTTCATTAGCAACAAGGTTAAATCGGCAGATAATAAAATAAAGACAGTTTGGAAAATTATTAACAATGAAACAAACAAGAACAAAAGACATAATACAGATTACACACTAGACACTTCCGGCGGTCTTATTAGCGATAACATCGATGTTGCTCAAGAATTTGCAACTTTCTTTACCAATATTCCAATTAAAACTACAGAAACTTTAAATTCCTCCCCCTCACTTGCGATTGATTTCTTAAAAGCGAATGTTTCAGCCTGCCCTGTGGAATTTAAATTTAAACATATAAACCCTGTGGTCGTTATAAAGGCTTTTAAGCAACTTAAGATCAAAATTACCGAAGATCTGTGGGGCATGTCTACTAAAGTTTGTCAATCAATTATTAAGACAATTGCACCCTATTTAGCTTTAATATTTAATTTGTGTGTAGATCAAGGGATATTCCCGGATTTAATGAAATACAGTAAAGTTATTCCACTTTTCAAATCCGGGGACAGCAAAGACACTAATAATTATAGGCCCGTATCAGTTTTGCCGGTTTTCAGCAAGGTGTTTGAAAAAGTAATGTTAAATCAAATGCTCAATCATTTTAATCGTAATAACATCCTACACGATCAACAGTATGGTTTCACCAAAGGACGTTGCACAACCGACGCCGGTGTCACCTTATTGAAACACATCTTTAATGCATGGGAAGAGGCACGAGATGCAATAGGCATCTTTTGCGACCTATCCAAGGCATTTGATTGCGTGGATCACGAAACACTGCTCTTGAAACTTGAGCATTACGGTCTGGATAAACTTGCGCTGAGCTTAGTAAAATCATATTTGAATGATAGACTGCAGCAAGTTCAAATAAACGGTGTAAATTCATTGGGTTTAAAAGTCAAAATGGGTGTACCACAGGGCTCGATATTGGGTCCATTCCTCTTTTTAGTATATATAAATGATTTACCAAATTTACTGAAAAATCGACAACAAATGGTGTTATTTGCTGATGACACATCACTGATTTTTAAAGTAGACAGACGTGCACAGGAGCTTGACGACGTAAATAACGCTATGCTTACGGTCCATAATTGGTTTACTGTAAATAATTTGGTATTAAATGAGAAGAAAACTAAATGCATAAGATTCGCGTTACCGAATGTTAGAAGTAGTGAATGTCACGTTGTATTGAATAAGGAGACACTAGAATTCGTCGAAAAGACAGTTTTCCTGGGGATAACGCTTGACTCCAAACTACAGTGGGGTCCTCACTTAACATCACTTGCAGGGCGGCTAAGTTCAGCCGCTTACGCTGTTTGGAAAATCCGCCAACTAACAGACGTGGATACCGCGAGACTGGTCTATTTTAGTTATTTTCATAGCATCATGTCTTACGGTATTTTGCTGTGGGGACGGGCTGCAGATATTGATTCTATCTTTATTCTGCAAAAGAGGGCCGTCAGAGCCATCTACAACCTCCGCAGACGCGAATCTCTAAAGGAATTGTTCAAGAAAATTAACATCATGACGGTACCTTGTCAGTATATATATGAAAACATTATGTATGTTCGAAAAAATCTACACCTTTTTAGTAAGATAAGTGACTGGCATAATTTTAACACTAGAAATAGGAATAAATTAGATCAACCACGTTTTAGATTGTCTAAAGTTCATACTTCTTTTATGGGGTACTGTGTAAAATGTTATAATAAAATACCACTCGATATTCTTCAACTAAATGAGAAGAAATTTAAAACATGCATTAAACGCACACTATGTAGACAAGCATATTATAAGTTGGATGATTATATCGTAGATAAAAATGCTTGGCATAATGCTGGTCCTGCTCCACAGCCACTTGGGCTCACTAGTTAAAATTTTAATATTTGGAAGAGTTGCTTTCCCTTTTTTTTTTTTTAATTTTGTTTTTGACATTACGAACTTAAATGTTTATTTTTTTTATCTTACCAAGTAAATTGTTTAATGCTCCAATTAGATAATAATGATTTTCTTACTTTTTGGTAGTAAAATTCTATTAATTTCTTAAATACATTGCAAACTATAGTTTTGTATAAATTAGAAGCATTTTTTGATTTTTTGTAAATGTGATTACCATGGAGCCGTTTATTATGTTATTAAGACGTATGTTGACTTGAAAGAGCATGGCAGTTGAGAGATTGTCAAGCTCACTAAAATGTCTCGCTGATGGTGGCGAGTGTGTTGGATCATTCGGTTCCCTACAAAATGGTTGAGCTGGATGGTGCTGATCCACGCGTCATGTTCGTGAACGGGCGCCGTCAGTTGAAACTGGTCATCTCTTATCTGCCAGGGCTTATTTTTAATCTTATATTTTTCAATTGTTTTAATTATTTTTGTACATTGTTCTCACATATAGAAGCAACCAGAATAATGTACCCAGAATTTTGTAATATCTATATTTAAAAGAGTGGCCTTGGAGTTTCTTGCCCGTTCTTCTCCATAGAGATCTACGTTTTGGAATGGGCAACTAGCTTCAACTTTCTGACTAACTGACCGATTCTTTGACAGTTCAAAAGTGCCTATAAATGGTTTAATTGAAATAAATGCTTTGAGTTTGAGTTTTTAGCAATTTTGAACAATTTGGAGTTATGAAATACGGTATTTTGAAATTTGTATTTGTGACTGACAGAATAAAGTTTTTCGTATTTATGTAGTGTACCTGTTTCAGATAACGATATAATGCATCTATAAAAATAGCGGGATATTTTATAAATTGTTTTCTTCTTCTGAGCTAGCTACAAAGTTCGATACACGTTGGTTATTATAAAAATAAAAGAAATATGAGTCCGGTGACGAAGTCTGCTATTTAACACCGGAAGAATTAAAGCAGCATGAAAAAAATGCAGAACTAAGATTCCTGCCTGAAAAGTCTCGCGTAAAATATCTAAAATCTTATGTTATTTTTAAGCAATAGAAACATACAATATAAAGGGTGCAAATACTGTTTTGGAGACTGTACTGTTATCGTATTTCATAGAATTATCCAAACGAGGCAACTATTTACAATGTGGAGTATTTACTCAATGTTAAAAGCCACAATAAAAACAAAAGATGACGTGTATATTGAAACCTATCCCAAACTTATTGCATTTTTTTAAAGAATGTCAGTGCTTTAATTTTACTTTTGACTTTAAATTTTTTGACATACTTTGTTTTACAAATCGCACCTTTAAAGTAAAACCGTTACTAAACGAAAATTTTCATGAATTGAGTTATCGTGCCATCTATCTAAAATACGTATTTTAGATAGATGGCATTGATAACTCAATTCATGAAAATTTTTCGTTTAGTAACGGTTTTTCTTTAAAGGTGCGAAATATTCATGTGGTTAAATGTTTACCATGTTGTATCTGGTGTCTTTAAATTCTCGTTGCGCTCAGGATTCTAACTTAGAATCCTTCGCTTACTCGGGATTCAAAACCAACACTCGCAGCAAAAACCAACTTTGCTCTCTTACAAATAACTATTTCCTTTTTCACAAACAATGTACCAAATTGTACAAAATCTGTCGATTTCGTGCACGGCGCCTTCGATTTATTAGAGACATAACGATTTTTTTTTTGTTGTATTCTAAGTATATATGATCACGCCTGCATTCCCCGAAGGGTTAGGCAGAGGTGTACCTATAGTACCTATTTTTCTGAAATAACGACTGCCTTATTGGTCTAATGGTAGCAAGCGCTATTGCTGAGCATGAGATCCTGGGTTCGATTCCCGGGTCGGGCAAAGTGTTATTGGGTTTTTCTATCAGAAATTTCTCAGTAGCAGCTCGGAGTCTGGATTTGTGCCCGGTTGATGGCAATAGGCTCGCCTCCACATGGGAATTAAACATAACTGGTGAAATGTGGGTGTAGGTACCTGCTACAGGTACACCTCTGCCCAACCCTTCGGGGAAAACAAGGCGTGATGTTATGTGGTTTATACAACAAAAAAAATCGACATTTCTTAATTTTTCTATTATGGTAAAATATTATAAATCAAGTAGGTGCCTACCTAAGTTCTTTTGATCAGAAAATTCAATTTTAAAGAGCTTATTCATTAGTTTTAACATGGTATCTTTAATTGTTCAAAGCCTGTTTTTAAAACACGACCGTCCAATTTGTTTGGTCCTTTTTGAGAAAAGCCATGAAAAATCACCAAGACTACCGCAGCTGATTCGTCTGATTGTGATTAATCGAGGATCAGCGCTGGCTCCGGATAATCCTTTCATCTCGTTCCACTTACAGCTTTAGCAGCTGATAGGCTTTAGTACTACGGCCCGAGTGGGAGCGGGCGGCGAGTTCATAGCCTGTTACCGCAATTACAGTTACGAGTGGTGTGGTGGATGAAGCATTTTATTTTTTGCTGTTTTCCCAATGACAGAATTGTAGGCTTTAAGTATCGTGAGTGTTTCAGTTAGCAGAAATCAAAAACAACTCTCAATAGTACAAATAATACGTAAATATTTTATGCGTGCGTGATTCGAATGACAGTCAACTTCTGATCCAACCACGGTTTTAGAGTATTTTTATTATTATTTAAATAGATTAAAACATCCAATGCAGCGAATTCGTTCATTGCAATGCAACATACCTATAACATGTTACCATCATACCCTACTCGTATATAAAACATCGACAATCAACCCCACGACTTACAACACTATTCATATTCAACGTCACGCCCAACACTGGTGAGTAATGGAAGGTTATCAACTGAAGTACTCTCACCGTTTAACTGCGCTCCCATAAATCACTATCCGTTTAGTAACTACAACACTATGACCTCGATTCGAAGTGATGTCCGCTGCCAGTTCATAAATTGTACTAAACAACTGAAAACCCGCCCAAATTGCTATCAAGACGTGATTGGCATGAATGTTTCAGTAAATCGTTCAAATCAGATTACCAAATCCCACTGCCGGACATAGGAAACTCCCATGTTCGTACTCGATTCTAAGCCTTTTGTTCGAAAGGAACATTTGTATCAAAGGAATAATAGAATCTCAATTATTTGCTCTTTAGTTACGATACTCACTCGAATCGTATCGGTTGAGAGATTTATTGAGCAGGCAGACTGTGAAGAAATTGAACTTAGACGGATAGAAGTAATCTGAAACCGACTTAGCGCTGGATTAATATAATGTTGTATAAAAAACGTCTTCAGTTTTTTGTTCGATATTTTTTAGATTAAAGGCAAGGTAGGTTACTTAAGAGTCAGTAGGGACAGTATGCTCCCATACTGTCTATTTTATAGTATGTCTTAGTGGAGGAAACTTGAATTTCTTTTCTAAACCGCTTATCATTCATACTCTAAGTATGACCAAACCAACTGAAATGTTATCACCAAAGATAACTTCTTTTAACTTAGTCTCGAAAATTCTACCAATTACATTAAGTTGATTGGTTACAGATACTTGTACAATGTTTGAAACAAATACATATTCAATCTACCTACGAGTATATTAGCCAACCTTGTTACGTCTTGTAGCCGGCCATCGCCAGGAGAGTAACGGCCATCAATTCGCCGGCAAATATTTAGTTTGTCAATGTTAGTGATGGTGCAATGAACTTAATTCATTGCCTTTGACTGACCGTCGAGTGAAATCGGAGTTTGCGTAGTTGTAGCGGAAGCTGGGCCTGATGAATGTTGGTATTCTAAAGGGGTTCTCTTTGGTTAAATATAGAATTGGAGCTCTGGCCTAACTGAAGCGAAACACGCGCGGGATGTGAGACAAAATTCGATTGTGTCAAGCAACTTGTATGGAAGTGTTCAAATTGGCGCGAATAGTCGCGTGACTTCATAATTATTAAAACAATAAACGCGCGTAGTCGCCCCGCGTCGAACGATGAATACGTCTCAGTATCATCATCAGCCTATAGATGTTCCCACTGCTGAGACACAGGCCTCCTCTCTGTGAGAGGGAGCGGGCCGTAATCCACCACGCGGGCCCAGTGCGGGTTGGTAGATGTCACATGTCTTCGAATTTTACGGTTCTAGGACATGTCGGTTTCCTCACGATGTTTTCCTTCACCGTTTTGAGAGCAGTGGCGATGAAATAATTTACACAAAGTAAAGCGCCTGTCTGGGTTCGAACCTACGACCGTAAGTCGCAGCCGTTACCACCGGGCCACCACTACTCTGGTCTCAGTATGGCTAGAGCTTAAATAGGTATTCCATGTGGCAGATTTCACGAGACTATTTCAGCACATGTAGCAACCATAGAAACGGGTTTTCTACTGGGATTATCGACAGAAGAATAGATGACAGATTGTGATTACATCTGTGATTTTGTCTATTCTTCCATCGATAAAACCCGTTTATATTGTGGTCATGCTAAGCGTGCAGGCAGGTACGGGAAAAATTTGGGCCCGATCACACGTACCAGAACCACACCACAACTTGTGGACGAGTGTTATTTTGCGACTAGATTTGACCATCAAAAGCAACCATTTAGGCGATATCGACCATGTCATGGTCATGTCACAGCTACAACGCAACCACTGGCGAGACCGCGTATTAGTGGGGTGCGTACAGAAAACCTCCTCGTGTGCCTGATACCTGCTGGTCCCTTATGGATACGTTCGAGGGAAAGAGCAGTTATCGGGCCGGTGCACCCTGGGCGTGGGCATGAAAGAAAGAAAGAAAGATAAAAAATAGAAAGAAGAAAAATAGGTTTATTTGTTACAGAAACACGTGCATACATAAAAGACATGCACAACAATAAACTCTTCGGAAAAGGTGTTGGAGTTTTTCGGAGAGAGTATTGTTTGTGGCGAATTTCTGCGGGCGGGGGAGCAGCATGCTGGCCACATCGCAAACACAACGTTGCGTCGATGCGACTACACTGTCACAGCCGGAGTCGTTTCTGTCTGCAGATACTATCCACGACGTAAATACTAGCGGCAAAGCAACCATTTCGAAATATTGTACTTACCACAAGGTAACTGTAACTAGGTAACTGTAAAATTCGAAGACATGTGATATCTACCAACCCGCACTGGGCCCGCGTGGTGGATTACGGCCCACTCCCTCTCACAGAGAGGAGGCCTGTGTCCCAGCAGTGGGAACATTTATAGGCTGATGATGATGAACTGTAAGAAGCCGACAGCGACACTATTCTCAAAAAACCACCGCTTGCCCACGTTTAGTCATGGCAGGTACACTCACCTGCAAAATTGCATGGATACCTTAGTGTCTATTTTCCAGTGAACGTTTGAGTTCAAGTTTTCGAAAATCTAACTAGATGGCGTTGGTTTCTTCACAACTATTACTAATTTACGATACGTATTACAAAGCTAATACATTTTTCTAAATTATCTATGTAAGTTTTAATGCAGTATTACATTTACTAGCATACGTAGCTTAAATGATAAACATAACAAAAGAAACCGATAGGAATATACCTATGTGGGTATTATATAATATTCGAGTCGTCAATATGTGCTAACCCCTCAAGTTTTAAAATGTTACACTGCTACAACATTGAGTTCGTTACGAATAATCTAAAGAATACTTCAACAAAAAGAGTTTATTTGTTCGACTTGTATTCGAACCATGGCATCACCGAACGTCACCATACTCACACCGGCAGTTTGATGAACTAGCCAACGAGGCTATTTGAATTGCGATGAAATTGTTATCTACTATCGTCCGAGTCACTTTATCTTTAGGTCTCTGTCTAATCGATAGATGTTATAATTTGAGGGTATCCATTAACGTTTTCTTTATAAAATTAATCCATACCCTCAAGTTATAACTACAGCGTTTGTATATTATGATAACTGTAAATTAAAACAAAAAGGCACTATTAAAAAATTATAGAAGTTTATTTCTTACAGTTTATTATTCTTTAAAATAACAGTTTAATTATCGTATAACATTATAGTATTATGTATAACTTCTTATTGAGGCCATAGCTTAAGTATTCGTTTCCAAAACCGGAAAGAGGATTGAAGCTTATGTAACCTCAATAAAAACAAATAGGAGACCTGATTATTTTATCACAAAGGTCAAATTGATTAAATTGGTAGGATAAAACTACAAAATTGCACAAAAACATTTCAAATGGTTAGTAGGTAACATAAAAAACTAAAAATTATGTTGTGTTGTGTTCATAACTTTTAAGTTATTAAAAATATGTAAGTAATAGGTTATACACAATAACCAGGTCTCCAGTTAATATAAACAATAAGTAGTAAGTAAAATAACATAATAGATCTTTTGTTGTCTGAATAAAGAAAAATAACAATAATTATTTATTAATAGCTCGTGTAACCACCATTCTGGCTGATAACAGCTTGCATGCGGGAACGCATTGAATTAATTAAAGTTTTGCATAAATCTGAACCACGAATACTCTCCCATATTTGTAAACAATGAGCCTCTAACGTATCTGGAGTACGCTCATTTTGATTATTCCACCGTTGAACGATAACACCCCATAAATTTTCAATGGGATTTAAATCCGGTGACCTAGCAGGCCAAGGAATAACGCAAACGTCATTATGCTGACGAAACCACGCTTGCACACTGTGCGAACGGTGTATTGGACAATTATCCTGCACAAATTTGATCTGTGGTAATTCTTCTCTTGGATACACATTTCGAACGGTAGGCAACATAGCCTCCTCCAGCACTTCTATATAATTTGCACTATTTGCTCGACTTGGTAGTCTGACCAGTTCTCCCGGATCGGCTGCACTCATCCATCCCCACATGTTCACTGTTATATGACCAGATTGCATATTGGGCACTACGTGACCACTTGTGTATCGCGTATTATTTCGACGCCACAAACATAAGCGTCCATGTTCACTGGACTCGTTCATCTGTAAAGATGACATTACTCCAATCGAAGTTTATGTGATCCAAAGCGAACTGTAATCTTGCCCTTTTATGGTTTTCCGTGAGCAAGGCTTTCACAGCATGTCTCCGATAATGCAGCCCTTCACTATGAAGAGCACGACGGACAGTGTCAACACTTGTATCAAATAAACCAGCATAGTGGTTCGTCGGCAGAAATCCATTTTCTTCATTGTTTGACGCTGCATTGTATTTATGAGTCGTGGTCTACCAGTTCTTTGATGGTGTTGTAAAGAACCCTCCTCTTCAAATCGTCGTATCCATAGAACAACTGTTTTTCTCTGCAACAATAAAACAGAAATATATAATACCCAATAATGATTATTATGTAGTATAGCAACTAAAAAATAATGCAGTCTGTACGAAAGTGTAAAAATAAAACTACTTACGTTTACACCGGTCTCTCTGGCTATTTCTGACAAGTTTTGCCTTGGCTATGCATAGCAATTATTTTAGCTCTTGTAACGAAATCAATATTACAACGCGTACTCATTTTGGTAAAATAACTAATTTATCTGATTAAAAATAAAAACTGAACAAAAGGCACTCGAACGAGGTAATCGAAATGAACTTAGCGAACGATCAATTGAGCTTAGTCATAACTCTTCGATCTAAGTATTATTTATACTACCTACCAATTATTTATAAATCCATATTGAACCTACCCTCTCAAAGAAACCTACAATTTCAGATACCTACTTATAAATTGATATTCAATTTTAACATAGTTAATAGTTAGGAACAATATTCTTTAAAATAAATTATAAATTATTTGAATGTTTGAAGAGACAAAAAACAACTATAAAAATGTTTTATAATTTAAAGCAAAGCAACCCCATCTAGTAACAGCATGATTAAATTTTGTTTTGTTGTTTACGCTAGATGGCGTCATTTTTCGCTTCACACGATTTTATTTCTGTACTGTCCATGGATTTTTGCATCCGACTGTACATGTGATCGTGCCCTTGCTCATTTTAGGCATGAGTCGTCAAAATGGAGCCTATTCTCCAAATTACGACATCGAAACATCGAAACAAACTCAGTAGTCTCTTTTAAAGTACATACTGTAACATTGTAGGTAATGGTCAGATCATCATTGAACCTTTTTATTTGGTTGGGAAATTATCAAATAACTTCTCCCGCTCTAGGCGAAGCGGGAGGGCGTGTCAGGTGTTAGACTCTTACTGACTAAAACCCACCCGTGTGCCTTCAGTTGCCTATATGTTGCTAGGGGCCACGGTATCCCTTTCGGACTTTCCAGCGCCGGCAGGCATCGGTCCTAGCGGACCCCGTCAATTGTGCTGACATCTCTTTGAGGCGTGTGTGAAACACAACGCGCCGTCGATCCGGTTCTGGTCCTTTTCGGACGGCCAGCTACCCATTGCTCATCGTCTGCAAGCCCGCGCCTACGGTGGCCGAGAATTGGCCTGGGATTCGACGCCCAGGGTGTCTCCTACGGCGGCTAGGGGCGTGAGGGCGCGCCGCTCAAGCCGGGCAGACCTCCACCGTATGCTCCACCATGTCCTTCGGGCGATCTACACAATGGTGACACCCGGGAGTTTACTCCCGCCTTACCTGGAACAGAAACCTCCCGAAACGACCGTGTCCGGTGAGAACCTGCGTCAGGCGGAAGGTGAGGACGCCGTGGCGCCTCTCTAGCTACTCCTCAAAGAGGGGAGTTATCGCCGCAATTGTGGCGTGCCCAGCACTGGGTTGCGACAATCGCACTCTCCATGACGCCATGAGATCCCGCCTGAGCTCTGTTCGCTGTGTCGTGATTTCTCGCGGCAGCGGAGTTACGCCCCGGCGTTTCGCCTCCTCGCACCACTCACAAATGGAGGACATCATTTTAGCCTAACATATTTGTATTTTTTTATGAAACTACATACATACATAAACTCACGCCCTCTTCCCATGGGGGTAGGCAGAAACTACAGAACGCCACCTGCTACGATTATTTACTCTTTTTGCTTCGTTTACGTTCATAAACCTACCACGCGCTGCCCCCGCACCGGTTGCGAGGACTACACACCTCTGAAAAACGATGCGATGTTTTTGGCGTAAACTAAATATCTTGTATATTAAGTTATCTTGTAGGGTGACTTTCTGTAGTTTCTTGTAATCCAAAGGTTCATGCATGCACATACCTATGTTAGCTAGTATTTGCAGACTATTGTCAAAATCTTGACAATTTTAACACATATCTAGTACAACCTACAGTAGTGTAAGCGCACCCAAATAAAAAAAGGATTGTGTGGTTTTATGAAACCACGGTAAAAGTGAAACTTCTATAGGCGCCACCATATTGGCCTTGGCTGCTCTGACGAGCGCCTTTCACTTTATCCCTACTCCGCGGCCGACCGTCACGCGACATGCAACACACAGACGAAAAAGTTTGAGACAATGTAATAAAAGTTTCACTTTAAAAGTTGGCTTCCAGATATGAAACATCTAAATTTCGAAATTGATCGTTATTGAAAGAATTTAACCCAAAAAATAAATATGGAGAAAAAATAAATAATTATATTATTCTGGCTGACATTTCTGGCGAGTCGGTTTTACTCCCAAAGCGCGCCTATAGATGTTTGACATCAAAACTGTGATACAAAATACAACAGAATCAACATGATACCCGGATATCCAAGCGGAGGGCCTGTGAAGCTAACCAAATTATTTTGCAACGTGCGATGATTTACGAAACTGTGCGGGAACTAAGTTTGCATCGTAAACAAGTCGTATGGCACATGTGTGGGGACATGTGTAACGAACTACTACTCCCTCATAATTAACTACGATTTACATTTTGTTTACATTAGGAACTGGAAGAGGTAACATGGTGTATCTAAACTAAATTAATTAATTAAAAATAGTGTAAAACATCCTGCGTCGTCCACCACTCTGATTTTTCTGTGACGTATCTGGCCATCCTAAGATATTTCAGATTAAAATGAAACCGAGACCTCGTTTTATTGAAATCGGGTCAGTAGTTTGGGAGCTGTAGGTGAAGGTACATACGAGAGAGAGAAGCTTTACAAGTTTTTATTGTATCTGAGAAAAGTAAAATGGAATTGAAAAAGACACGTTTGCAGCCATAAAAATAATTCGGTTGGGTTCAATACCAAGCACGGTACGCTAGGCTTTTAAGACAAAAAAAAAACATTTATCAATCTTTAAATTAGCATCTTCAAAACCGGGTGTTATTGAAATGGGTTGAAAACATTCAGACCACCATAACGAATAAAACAATAGTAAGAAGAAATAATTTGAAGTGTCTAGACATAAAAACTTTTTGATACAAAATAAAAATTATATTTCAGAATCTGCCCCTTTATGTTTCAATTCTGTTCGCACTATTTACTTTACTAAAGACTATTATTTCAACAGAAATTCACTCTTAATTAAACTTCAATACCTAGACTACAAAATAAATTATGTTGGAGTAATATGAGAGAAGTTAACGACATTATTATTTGATGTTTAGTGCCTTTGATGTTAAATTAATGGAGCAGAAAATATATATAAATCAGAACTTCAAAGCTGCGTTTGGGCGCTTATGCGATTTTTTTTTGTATTATCTTTACGGCTTTGCACTCAAACCATTCGCGGTTAACGATTGTTTGATTTGAACTAAGTATTTTACTGAAAGTAACAATGTGCACGATAAGTAAACTGACCATCAAAATGGAAGAGTCTTCTGCATAGGATCCATCGTATAAAATATGCGTAACACATTACTTGAACCTATGGGTATTGGTGGCGAGGTGTGAGGGTGACACTATAGAGCGCTTGGTCGTGCAAGGTATAGAGCAGGGGTGCAGAGTAGAGGGCACTAGACCACGGGGATGCTCATCCATGAGATGGATTGTTTAAATTAAATCCGCGGTAGGCGATCCCCAGTATGAGTGTACAAAAAATACGAAAAATCGGAATATATGGCGAAGACCACGACCGTTCTGACAAGAGTGTTAAATAGGTATTGCTTACCCTTTCAAACCTTACATTCTAGAGAAAAAGCTGATGCGACTGTAATTAGGTACACCTGCACCTTTCAAACAACAGCAGAGCGACGCTGCTTGGTTTTTGAAATCGATATTCTGGTGGAAGTCTACCCGTACGAGCTCCTTCATAAACAGTCAAAAATTGCCAAATCTGTCCAGCCGTTCTCAAGTGATGCGCTTACATACGAACAGCATTTCATTTTTATTTATATAAGTTCAAATAAAATAATAATAGCACGATCTTAACGATAACATTAGTGTAGAATTAGGTAAACGTTCTACATCAAAAGTCTTTTCCCAACTATGTTGTGGTCGGCTTCCAGTCTAACCGGATGCAGCTGAATACCAGTATTTTATATGGAGCGACTGCCTATCTGACCTCCACAACCCAATTACTGCGTAATACAATATCCTTTGGTAAGAGTGGTTGTCATACTTTCGGGCTTCTGACGACCCGTATCGACCGTCAAAGATCCGCGAATGACAGCCGGGACCAACGGTTTAACGTGTTTTCCGAGGCACGAAGGGGTTTTGGTATGTAAAAATGGTCACCCATTCACGGACCAACTGCGGCAAGCGTAGCTTAACCTGATCGATCGACCCGTGCAACTGTTATTACTTAGCCACAAGCCCCTTGAACGTGAGTTTAAGTATGTATGTATGTAAGATCACAATGCAGTGGTACAAATACTGTGATATTACATACCCACATACATAGTTAAACCATCAAAGGTTACTTTATCACCGGGTCGACGGCGCGTTGTGTTCCACGCGCGCCTCAAAGAGATGTCAGCAGAATTGACGGGGTCCGCTAGGGCCAATGCCTGCCGGGGTTGCGAATAAGGCTGAAAGGGAAATCGGTGGTCCCCCGGCAATATGGTAACTGCAGGAACACGGGTGGGTTTTAGTCAGTAAGAGTCTGACACGCCCTCCTGCTCCACCCAGAGCGGGAGAAGTTATTTGATAATTTCCCACCCAAAAAAAAGGTTACTTTATCAACTATGTCTAGAAGTTCAATAAAGATTTAATAAGAATATCATATTGTGTTAGCCAAAAACCCCTCAAAAGTTCGACTATATTGTTGTACAATAATGACAATGTCAACAGGATTAATGACAGGCATTTGTCATATATCAACATTTTAATAAATAGATACATTATTATGTGTCAGAATTCTCGGTTTTGATTAATTAAGTATAAGTATTTTCAATGTGTAGGTATAAGGTTTAAAAATAATTAGCTTTTATCATGATAAACACGAATTTTGTGATACCCTTCAAATTAATTACGAAAATGAAAACTTTCAGTGAAGATTCATGTAATCCAATATTTCTACAGTACAGCCAGACAGATTTAAATAATTTACCAGTAAAAATAAATGTTTAAGTTTAAGCACGGCATTTATTAACAAGTAACAATAATTTATTATTTTTTTATATACACAGGGATCAATTTTCACATCTGAAATCACCTTTTAACAAGATATCGAATAGATTGTGTACACTACATGAATTATAATAGGATAATGATCATATGAAGGTGACCTTTAGATCAAAATATTATTTAATAATTTTATGTTATTATAATTGATTACAGTGCACTGTAAGATTTAATATTAACAAAAGCGTAGATTTTAATGTTTTTATAAAATACGAATGTAGACTGCTTTTTGACAATTTTATTATTTGATTCATACGATCATTTGATATGAATGAATCCACTTTGAGAAGATAAATAACTGAATTTTCACCAGAGGTGTTGATGTTCTTCTTAAATTTATTATTTGAGTATCTTTACCTTTTAATATTTATTCAAAAACCTTCACATATTCCAAAAACATAGATCTACTTAACTACAAGAAGACTAAAGAAAAAGCTTTCAACTAAAGAGGTTCGATGTAAACAGAAATGAATAATGAAACTCAGACCGCGATACATTACAGCAGAAATATAATCATATTATTTATTTCAACTGATTAAGATGCAGACACCACCTCGACACGTAGAAGAACCCCGATAGCATCAATTTTAGAGAAAGAATAAGTATTGTGGTAAGCTTCGCACAATATCAGTCGAGACTCAGACGTCCTGCTCTAATCCACCATTCTGGATCCAACTGGGAGCAGACGTGACTGAGATTCTGATGAAATAGTTATCTGTACACTTTGGAATCGGCTGTGTTTGTTTTTTTAATTTCATTGTCTATACTCTATTGTAAGTGATGAAGGAGTCAAAAATATATCACCTGTTTGAAAATGAAATCATAATTAATTACATTTGCAGTATCACCCATTAAACTGAACGTATTCACATCTCAATTGAAACAAATTAACTTGATAATTTATTGGTCTATATTTTTGACATTTATGAGAAATATTATGTGTAAATCTGGATTTAATAGTATGTAATCGCCAACACCTAGAGCCGGTGATTAATGCTCCATCTATCGTGGTATTTTAAGACGAGTTTGCCCAGCGTTAAGACAAAGGCGAACCAAGCCAAGGTTCATTACTAAACAATAATTTGTATTGTCCTCTTGGAGACAAACAAGCTGTTTTCGTCCAAGATACTGTCACAACAATTCCGGGCACTCAAAAACTTTAGGCCGTAAACAAATGAGTTCTGGAGATTTATTACGTTATCTACCAGAGTGGAATCGTAAAAATTGCCTTTCTCAACGTATTGGGAAAATAGGAACATAAGATTTTTTATTGGATATAAACTAAAGCCGTTTTTGGAAGTTTGAAAGATCTTAACTAACACTGAAGAGTATCCCAAATAAAATTGACCTTAAAATTAAATAGAAAGAAAAATATTCATGTTTTTATTATTTACATCACTTTTGGGCGTAAGCCTTTAAATGGCTTACGTAATTTCACGCGTAAAACAACTAGCCAATCGGATATAAAAAAAAACTATTATGAAAAATTAGGTACCTCGGTTAAAATTTGCTGTAGCGTTGTCGACGAATGGTTATGAAAAGCTCTTTTTATATGAGCTGAAACATCATTTTGCAGCTTTATAAAAGATAAGGTTTTCATTCTGCCTGAAGGCAATATTGCAAAAAGCTTGATTAAACTTTCATTTCCAATTTCCCATTTAACTTTAAAACAAATTGGTGAAAATCACCTTGTATTGACGTTGAGGTTTTATTTATTTTGGCAATTAATCCAGTGAAAGGTATTTTGTAAACTGCTAGATAAGTTATTGAAATTTAATTAATAAATTGTATGCCCAAAATGTATCTGACGTGATCGTGTGTATCTGTTGTGTGTGACGGCATGGTTGGCGCAGTGGTTAATCAATTGACTGCTGCGCTGCGTATCATGGGTTCGATTCCGGTACGGAACAAATATTTGTTTGACCTACAAGTAGTTGTTCCGGGTCTGGCTGTTTGTGTATGTGAGTTTTAAATGTTTGTATACGCACCCACAACACAGGAGAAATTCCTAGTATGGGGCAACGTTTTTTTAAAAAAATAAAAAAATCTATAGTTTTCGTTTACCTTCATTAACATTTTTAACTGCCTAAATGAATAACATTTCTTTTAGCGATAATGATACGAAATAAATAATAAGGCTCTCAAAACGGAATACCTGTATATAACTGAAGTTGTTCGTAAAAGCCCCTTTCCAGCCACTTAATAATCACTCCGGGGACAAGATCATTCAAGTTCTGCCAGGCCAAAGTATCATGAACTTGGTGAATCCCCGGTGGAAAAATCGAGCTTCCGTTTCGGAAGTTGTGGACTTCAAAGACCCTGAAGACTCAAAAGTAAGCCAACTAAGAAGGCAAAAGGTCGTGAGGCTTTCATGAAGATTAATTTATGACGATCACTTTGATATTGTAATTAAAAGATTTTTTTCTGGAATTTTTAACAAGTTTTATAATGAAGTCTTTGGGGAAACGAGTTTTGAAGAAAAAACGTAAATTAGTCTTTAGTTGTTTGCTGTCTGGTCGCTTACTTTATTGAGGCTTCTGCTCCCTGAAGGCGAATAATAAAGTTCACAGTTTTTATACTGAAAGCGAACGTAGTTGTTAGTTAAATGAGGGGTTTACTTATCGGAAAGTCTTGTCGGTTCAGCTGCTGATAAAAAACTAACTTTCGTTTGAAAATTGTCTGGAAAATTTTAAAGCTTATAAGTTCCTTGTTTTTTATATAAAAACAAACTGTATAGTATTCCAAAATTTTTTGTTTTTAAATATTTGTAGTAGATTTTGATCCAGGATGAACTGGACTCCTTTAAGAAAGATTGGTCCTTGGAAGCTCTAGACAGAGAGAGGTGGAAAGAGGGTAGCGAGGCCTTTGCCCAGCAGTGGGACAATAACGGCTAAGAAAAATAAAAAAGTAGATTTTAATTCCACTATATGGAACTGCTGAAAATGTTTATTTATTTATGTAACTTAAAAAAGATCAAGAAATGGTATAAACAATCAAACAGACTGTTTGATATTGTCGAATCCTAAATTAGTACTTTCAACGAGAACTTTGTTCCGCTAATTGTGCATACAAAGCTATGTTTTTTAGTATAAAAAGGGAGATTTTTTATTATTTATACACACGTATTTACATTATTTAAAAACTATCATACTTAAAATAATAATATGTACAAGTATATAAAAAGGGGGGGGGGAATAATCATAGTGCAACAAAAAATTTGTCCGCATCTCTGTCAGTAGGAAAAGTGCCCAAAAGGCTGGCAGCATTGCCACGTTGTATGGCAATGCTGATTCTTTGACCAAAGAATAAGCCAGCCCTCTGGTCACGTGAAGAATCGATTATTGGGACTTATATGTTTGATCCGTTTGGGGTTAAAACACTAGGGCCATGGGGTCCGAGTGCCCACCTTGTTTTTCAAGACATCGCCAAGCGGCTGGTCAAAGCTATGTTGAGTTACATGCTGTAAAGATATTAAAAAACAACAATATTATTCAATTCACATACCATTGGCGCGCTTGCCAAAACCCGTATGTGGATTTTATCAACTTTTCAGGAGGCGGAAAAAACTGTTTTATGTGATAACTAATAAGTTTAAGAAAAACCTAAAATCGCAATATGCTGGCAAAATATCTTATTTTTATACTGTGATAAAAATTATTTCTCAGTTTTACTCCATTTAAGCCCAAAATATATTTTTTGTATTTTTCATGCACATGTCTGGTTTTGTTTGGTCGTGCAAAATACCGATATCCTTTAAAATGCACATAAAGGTTTATATTTTGAAAGTTTTCTGAAACATCTCAAAATTCAAAAGTCATTTATTCAAATTAGGCTGAAAATCAGCACTTTTCGAACATCAAAATTACATAAGACAGTCTCCCAAAAACGCCCACCCTTCACCACTTCTTAGTGCCTTTCGTTGGGAAGAAGATGTGGCGCAACAAACTCCCCAGCAGCACAGCTGTCTGTTCAAGTTAGAAAAAGAATAAAAATGACTGTATACAATAGTATGCAAAATTATTATGCAACACAAAACATTATTTTAATTAAGTATAAATTATTGGCCATATGTCAGCTAGCACACGCCAATATACCAACCAAAAACATCGAGAACTATACTCAAACAGAATTAAAAAAATAAAAACTAAACATAAAAAGAACTAAATATCTAAATAAAAGCCTCCAGGCATAAAGGACGTGCCCGCTTACATAAAGCTGTAAATTGGAAGTTATAAATGATAAACTAGGACCATCGAGGTAAAATAAATGTACAGTTAATTACTAGTAACAACAACAAAACCATGATCAGCAAGACGACCAGTCACCACAAGCAGCACCCGTTCACGAGCATAACGCAAAGATCAGCCATTACCCCCCTCGCCATATTTGAGGGAAGGAGGTAACCCGACTCCGGACGCTACCGCAAGCATTGACATCTAAGGGAGCATGACGAACTTGCTGCCGGTTGCTCAGGTAAAAAATAATATGATCATTTGTCGAGGTCACTAGCCAACCACAAATTGCACTACAAACTCATAACAAAAACATTGTAATGAGTAGATTATGTCAATAATAAAATTAAAATAAATAAATTGACTCGTAAAATAAGTAATTATAAAAAATTGACTCATTAAGTCAAATAAAATAAAAAAATATATAAACTTATATAAACTGTCAGTAGGTAAGTTAAATCTGGAGAAAGAACATAAACATTATCTTGAGTTAATCACAGCGACCAACTATTCTTATCATTTAAGTAGTCGTTGATACAATAGTATGCCTTTGAACAAAGGTTGGATTTTACTTTATTTTTAAACGCATTAAAAGGCAAATCTAGCATAGAAGAGCTATCTTTATTTTCAGCAAAAGTAGGAAGGTATACTTACATACCTACTCAGAAAAACAATACAGCTATAAACAATTTAAGCCTACTGGAATATTGTAACAGGGATCAATAATGTTTTATTGAATTTTGCACTATAAAACTCTTCCTCTCGCCTTACGTCAAAACAGATCATAGCGTGGACAAGTTCAGACATGTGCACGCAAAATCTGTCATATGTATTTTGTTGCATGAAAATCTTTTTATGTGTTCGGATTTGAATATTAAGTTCACATGATTTTCATTGAACATGAGGTCCCGATAACTGTTTTTTCATTGAATATTAGGTTCACATAACTGTTTTTTCACACTTGAAAGTTTTGGTAAATCGAGATTCAGTGGCAATTTTTACATAAGGGTTTTGGCAATAGATGTGGCGTTCAAAATTTATGAAGAATATCGATAGTTAATTGATTCAGGCGTGATCTTGCGGAAATCCATTATAAAACACACAACAGACGTGGATATATTTAGTAACCTGTTCCGCTTAGCTATTTCTAAAAAGCCATAAATAACTCCTGAAATAAATCGACACGTGTTTCACCTCTCAACGAGGCATCCTCAGGATGACGATGGACTTGTTGCGAACTCGAACACGGCGTATTGCCACACTGAGCGATGAGTACAGACTCACTGCTGGTCTGTACTCAGCGCTCGGTGTGGTAACACGCCGTGTTACCACATCCACATACGGGTTTTGGCAAACGCATCAACGATACGATGAATCAATTACAAAATATTGAAATATTCTTAGACACGCTCCTTACTAACACCGCATTTGTAACAACTTACTACCAGTTTGAAAATTGAAGCCCATTTTTCCACGGCGCCCATAGTACCGGCCCCAAAGTATCGGGCCCCTATGGCCCCTCCCTCACAAAGCATACCTTGTGTGGGGGCCTACGTGCACGTAGTTGCGGGTGCGTGATGGATTGCGACCCAACGTGACCTGCACCTGCACTGAGGTAGTGCAGAATATTGCCGGTTTTATGTACGTACGTTTGTATTTAGTTTATTATGGTGGGAAAGAGGGAATTTAAAACTTGGATGTGAGGTATTTTTTGGAATATTGGGGTTGTTTTGAAAAAGACTGGGTATTTAATTCTAAAATATAGTGCACTGAAATTTACAGTCTTACATACGAATTATGTTAATATTCCAACTGAAATTTACAGTCTTACATACGAATTATGTTAATATTAGTAGCGGAATGTGGTAGTACTGAATACTTTTGCATACTCCATTGAAGAATACAGGTAGGTACAGCTATTGTTGACTTCGACCTATCATGGATCTAATGGGAAGTAGTTATTTACTCTTAATACATAATAAAAGGGGTAATAGCATAAGGCATTATTTAAATTATAACGATGTTGGGGGCTGGCAATTTTTTTAAATTATATGAATAGGGTACAAACTTCAAAGCAACTGCATTTCCATCTGGAGGCCTCAACATTTACGTGCCATTGCTTTAACTATAAGGAAAAACGAACAGTGTTTGGAAGGCTCCTGCTCGATTCGAACGCAAACTGAAACTGAAAAAGCAATATTAACGCCAAAATTGCATGTGAAGTTTCATGTTAAAATTGCTTAAGAATTTGTATTATGGCACCGATCCACATTGCTGTGTAAGATACATAATATTTCAGTATCTGCAAATGAAGCCATTGTTTGTAAATTGCACCAAACATTGGATTCATCTGTAATATAAACCAACATTTTAATTAGGAGTCACCTTAACTGTAGTCCAAAGAACCATAACTTATTCCTAAGTTCCGAAGTCTTTCCAAACTTATCTCCCTCTTCAAAATATATCAACAAGTGATCTCATATCTTCTAATACCCAGTGAGTCCTTCCCCCTACCAATGAGATTCGTGTCGGATCGCACAGCCCTACGTGACCAGGCTACCTGTCGTCTTGAGGAAATTATGGATATTCCGGAGAAGACTGATGGAAAGTTATTGGGGGCGAACAGAAAAGAATTATGGGGCTTAAGGTGTTGGGGGGCTCAGCGGTAATGAAATTGGGGGTTTGGGGGATAGGTAAAAACCTAATGTAATGTATGATTCATTATCATTTCATTTTTGCTTAATTTGAAAGAGTTATACTGTTAAAGTTTCTTATACTTTAAGAATTCAGAAAATTGGTTGACTGGTAGAAAATTTATTTATTTCCTCTTAACAAGAACTTTGCAGGTCAAAATCGAATGAGATAGTGTGACTAAAGCATTAAGCCCACCTTTTTGCCTTTTAAAATACAAAAACTTTATTAAATAATAGTACATTATTGCAAAGGCCGGGAAATAGGCAATTGCAGGTCGAGTATGAGTTTGAAGGCCGAGCCGTAGGCGAGGACTTCACTAATACGAGGCAGGCAATTGCCATTTCCGCCGAGGAATATAAAGCGCTTTTCTCAAAAGAATGCAGGGAAATAAAAGTAGTTAAATTCCCATAATTTTTCAAGTTAATGCCGTTTTTAACATGAACTGTACATTTCAGCATGGAATAAATTGCCCATAATGTACCTAGATGGCTTTTTAGTTTTAGTAATCTCATTAAAATACGCCAAAAATACACAGTTTGTAGAAAATGTTCATTTTATTCTCGTTTTTCCAAATCATAAAATGTTCATATACTTTCATGTATTTTTCTTTCGACTTCGCTGGAAGCAGGTTTTCCATTGCTAATTTGGGTCGTGATCTTAAATCTGGCGGAGTACAATCAATCTCATCTCCATTTCACTCTCTGAACCGTTGGAACTCATTTTAATTATCTATCATATAAGTAAATAACAAATCAAGACGAATTTTCAGCTTTGCCGCCAATTTTCTATTTATCATCTGTGCCAAAAGGCAAACGCATCTAAGGCTATACAGCCACGTGAACGCAATTTGTACTAAACAAAGAGAACTTTGGTATGCCAAGAATGATAAAGGAGATCCAATCAAAGAGTATTTAATAACCCCAAACTTGTTCTTGCTCGGTCATTCAACGGTGCGCTCCGATCTAGTACAATTTGTGAAATGTACTAGTTCGGTCTGCTAGTACTATAGTACACTGACTGAATGATGAGTTTTACTACGAGTGCGTGAACTCGCCGCCTCCGCTCCGCTCCCTGGCGACCGATCTGTTAATGTTTCCCGCTCGATCCAAGAATCGCGAATATCCGTGACCGACATCGTAGTGTATTTAGTCTGTGGATCCAAGTCTGAGCAGGTCGGACCGAACGTGATCGAAATGAAGTACTAAATGACCGAAGTACTATTGAGCTTAGGGAATAGTTCGTTCTAGTACAGTGTCATGAATGAATTCTTAGTAGTACATAGTACATGTACTACACAAGCCGCCCCAGCACGCCATTTCATACAACATTGCTGGAGCGTTGTAATGTTCCAAATTCAAAAAACGCTCCTGCAATGGATTTGATTTTCTTTGACCGTAAATTCGATACTTCGCGTGTTCTTTGTTCGAAAATAATGACAATATTTCCATGCATGTTTGAGAAAATAATATTCCCTGCTGTTTTCAATAGAAGATGGACCCGCATATTAGTTACATTTTATGAGGGAAAGGGGGGAAAAGAGACCTTTGCCTTGCAGTGGGACAACACTGGCTTAAAATAAAATAATAATAATATAAGAATAGTGAACAATGATCTGTCTACCTACTATTATCCCATTTTTCCTCATCGTAATTATGTAGATATTATCGTCGATACTCAGAATCCTAATGATGCCCTTGGGATACAAGTCCTCTATTTATATCAATAGGTTGTTTGTTTTTAGGCTTCCATATCTCAAAGGGAAAAAAACCCTTATAGGATCACTTCGATGTCCGCCTATCTGTCAGTCTGTTAAGACCATTTTTCTCAGGACCGCGTGGAGGTATTAAGTTGAAATTAATATAAAATACGAAGGTCTATGGTCCGATATATTTTGATACTCGCTTATAAATCAAAACTTACAGGGTACTTCCCGTTGACCTACAATCATGCAATTTGGCAAGAATCAAGGTCTCCCAGTACAGTACGTGTAAAGGAAAAAGTCAGAAAATCGTTAATTTGTAGTTTTATAACACATTTTTTTTTGCCGTTACCAGCTTACGTTTGCAGTTGGAGAATTGACCGTGACGTATATCGATGTATGGGAAAACACGTTTTTCAATTACAATGTTAAGTTCGGTTTTGGGTTAAATTTATCCCAACTACGCAACCCTTCATTTTGCGTGATCCGACACGCACTTTTTTTTATTTACACATAGAAATCCCTGCATATATATCTGACGCCCTAGGAGGACATAATAGTGACCTTATTGGTGATATTCTTCAGAAAGGCCAGGTGCGCAGTACTCGCAACCGGCGTGCGTGTATGACCAGATGTATGAACGTAAACGAGGCAAAATGAGTATGTAAGGATCGTAATAGTTGGCGTTCTGTAGTTTCTGCTTACCCTTATGGGAAGTAGGCGTGAGTTTATGTAGTGTATGTATATATCTGTCACTAGCTTTCTTATAATAGTCGGTTGCTGATGTCATTATCTCTCTGAAATAGTTTGAATGTTCTTGGTTTATTCTACGAGTAGGTGTTGGGTTTGAATATAACAAACGATATCAATAAAAATCTAGGCAATCACAATCTCCTGTTATCTAAATTTAGAGAGAGTTCTCTTTACCTAGGACCATGAAATGATATGTGACATTCACACAGAAGCATTATAAGTAAAAGCCATTAAAAATATGTTTTGCCTTTTATGCCACAGAATTGCAGCATCGTTTAGATACTTAAGTTATCAACATCTGCTTTTTCCCTTTTCATTTACTTTAGTTACTTCTGTCTCCTAGAAATAACAGCTGAGCCATTAAAATAATTATGCTTAACCATAAGTTACTCGCAACTAAAGCACGTTCACGATTGATTTAAAACTAAAAAATAACCACAATCGTATCGAAACAGCAAAACGTTTTAATATTTAAACAGCATCTAAAACGACTTTACGTACAGGTCATTGAACTGCCTCAGAAGGTTGTCAAAATAATGAAGTTATCTTGGCAATGAAAAGTGTCAACTCACTCACCCTCCAAAAATATATTAAAATGAGATAAGTGACAAATAAACGATGGTTTTTTTTATTATACTTTGAGGGAAACAGCATACTCATGATGGAAATATCTTTCATTTGAAATGATGACGTCATGCTGTATCTTTTGATTATGTTATGTCACTAATTTATTATGCAGGATTTTACTCACTCTTCTTGTTCGCGACAATGCGTCACCAAACAATGTAAATTGTATGATGTATGAAGGGTGGGCGTTTTTGGGGGACTGTTTTATGTAATTTTGACGTTCGAAAAGTGCTGATTCTCAGCCTAGTTTGAATAAATGATTTTTGAATTTTGTATAGAATCTTTATATTAATTTAGCTTCATAGAAAGAATAGATAGATATTTGTTCGCGATGATGCGTAACTAAACAATAAAAATTGTTTAAAATCGTTATATTAACTTAACTTCATAGATAGATATTACTAGTACAAGTTAGCGTACAAATTGTAAACAAAATGATAATTTTGTATGAAAGTCGTAAATACGACCATTAATCAAATCAATTAGGGAGGTTACATAGCCAAAACTTTTGATATTTTTTATGCGTCCGGGTCACTTAGACTGAGACCTAGCCCTTTTTTTTTTTTGATTGGGAAATTATCAAATAACTTCTCCCGCTCTAGGTGGAGGGCGTGTCAGACTCTTACTGACTAAAACCCACCCGTGTTCCTTCAGTTGCCCTGTTGCCGGGGGCCACGATTTCCCTATCGGTTTTCTTCGAACCCCCGGCAGGGAGACCTAGCCCTGGATTTAACTACTAGAGATCTAGTCTTTCAGGAATACTTACTTAATTCAGTTTATGTGTTATAAAATATTAGTCCATCATATTGGTACATAAAGGCTAAAAAACCTGTATTCAGAGGCTCGTCACGGACTGAAAACTCTAGATGAAACAAGTAAATTAAGATACGAGATTTCTCTAGGGTTTCTATGTGTAACTTGGGAATCGCTTCAGTACTTTTTCAGTAAAATAACTTGCAAATAGTAAAATATAGTAAGTAGTTAATTTTATCCCAGTTATACTGAATAGTAGATTGTTATACAAAGGTCGAAAGGAATCAATTCTTACTCGGACTGTAGCCGCCCTCGCTGCGCTCGGGCGTCTAAATACCTCGTATGGGAATTGATTCCTTTCGACCCTTGTATAACAATCTACTTTTCATTTCGAATTTAAGGAAAGTAAAAAGTTGTAGTTTTTCTAAAATATTAATTGATAATATTAACATGAGTATTCTAGTACCTATTAGTCTTTTTTTAAATTTTAAATATGAATACACCGCGTCACCGCCGCGGGTCGTCCCGCTTAGGGTCAGTCCACACCAAGACGCGACGCGACGCGACGCTGCGCGCACTTTTAAACAAGTATCGAACTTATTTTCCTCACAAAAAGGTATATTTCAGTGCGAGCGTGAACGCGTGTCAAAGTACACTGAGATGCGCGGTGCTGTGCAGCGCTCGTACCTTATTGCGTAGTAAATAAATTCGATATTATATCGGATCTTAAAAAAGTGCGCGTCGCGTCGCGTCTCGGTGTGAGCTGACCGTTAAGTATTTTTTTAATTCACACTGGCTGTTTATACAATGACAAGACTGCAGCATTTTTTTTAATCAGTATTTTTCTATAAGGTCGGTATTAGGTACACCATCATATTTACGATCACAGATCCATGATCAAAGACATAACTAAATTGTAAAATAGACATAACATGGGTAATTTGTGAGCTTCGTAGATAGGTATATGACATAATATGATAGTGTAATATCCCTCAAGGGAGATATACCCATTACAAATGTCTATTTTACAATTCCATTATATCTTCGATCACAGATCCATGACCACAGACTCGACAGTGTAATACCCCCTTAGTAAAATTTTTCGTAGCCGACTACCTAACCAAATATAGTTATATTTTTAACATTCATTCCCGCCCTAGAGAGGGAAGTAATTAATATGAGTCTTTTCCACCCAAGGGTGGGGATCAGCGTCTTCCACCCGCTACTTGGATCAAACGAACATTACTTTCCGAGTATGAGAAATGAAAATATCTTTTCAGCGGGAAAAGATACGATTGGTATAGAAACCTCAATTTAAAGGTTTTCGAATTGATTTGTGATAAGTAACATACCATGTATAGCTAGCTACATATTTATGGGTCTGTAGTCATAGTAAAAATGTAAACATAGCGTATTTAGAAATTAATAAAACTTTGGAACAGGACGCGATTCACGGCTCTCTGTAAGCTAAAGGTTCGCTGTAAATAATCTCTCGCACCAGTTTAAGAAATTATAGTCAAAAAATAATTGTCAGCGACATGGAACTTTCAATCATCTGATACGCCAAATAGTAGACCTGAAGATTTATCAGTGCAATGGTGTTGTAATTCCCACGTTAAAAACCCGTTTTCCTTCAAGAGCCTAGAACATAGCCACTGAGTGAGTATTGAAGATATCTGGAACGTATAGGTGCAGGAAGTTAGCGCCGCCTGGATCATTAGAGACCTATCCTCAAAATAGGTAAACAACCTCCTCGACCTTCGCATTCAGCGATCACGCCCGTCCGGCACATTTCTCTTGCTTTATGTTTTGGTTAAAACAAAATAATGTCGCTGTCAACGACGGATTTATATACAACAAGCAATACTAAGCTTTTCTGTTAGTTATTTTGGCCATAAAATTAAAATAAATGTAGATACGAGTAACAAAACCAAGCAAACTACCTCTAACATTGTCGTCGATATCGTATCGCCATCTAGTAGGTATCTACAAACTAAGTAAATAAATCATAACAGCGCCATGTCTTGACACGAGATACACAGTTCTCAGGTTGACCTTGACCTTGTGTACTACAATAACCTTGAAATTGATAGTCTCTTAAAGTGAAGATGTGCTCTTAAAGTGGAAAACCATCATATTATTGGAAATTGGAAATATTCCCAACAATTACTTAAAAGTTAGTTGAAATAAACTAATATTTCTGTATCCAAAGTTTTTGTTCCGGCAGGTAGATTAATAAAATTATTGGACACGTATTTTTTTCTTTTTTGACGTAATCAAAAGATTACGGCGATACATTGAGTTAAAATGTGGCCTGACGTCCACGCCTTGCTATATTTTATACTGAATTATGACGTAGCGAGCCCCCCCTCCCCAACTTTAATTTTAATTTAATTTTTGATTAATATGATAATTTGATAAAGCAAAAAATACGTGTCTAATATTTAAAGACGAACTAAATAGAATTTCTTTTTTTATACCTAGGCATCATCCCTATTGTCCTTAATTATGTTCGGCGGGGAGAATCTAATCGAATTAGCAAGTAATTCAGAATCTAACTTTAGAAAAAAAATTGAGATGACAGTATTGTTGAGTATTAGCATAATCAAAAGTTATTAGGTAGGACAAAAACTTCAAATCTTAATTTTTATTTCATTAGTCACCTTTGTGCTATTCTAAATTATTATTATTTGTAATAAAAGCATTTGAGCCGAAAATAACCATGTCTTAAAGAAAAAAAAAAAAAAACGCTGATATCAATCGCTATCAAAAAAACAAACAGCGGTTTTCTTCAAAATATTGGGTCACCTTAAATTATTCTACCGAACTTTATAAGTTCAGCTTAATTAAATGCGCATTGAATATCCGGTTGAGGCAAAAATACCTTTTTAATTATAAATAAAATTAAACCCGGCTTGGCTTGAAAAATTACTCAGTTGTGAAAACGGAGCGGTTAATTTAAAGCAATGTCCAGGGATCCGTTTTATCCGGCAGACTGATTGGCTGGACACAAATTAACAGAAAATGTGTGTTGTATGTGTTATGAAAACCTTCTTTTATTTTTAAGAATTCAGTGTGTTTTTAAGCGAGTTTTTTGTAATAATGTTCAGAATAAATTACCTAGTCAATGCATCAATTTGTTTTTCAAAAGCATAATATGACTTCTGAGTTTATTTCGCCTTTTCTTCTCAGGGGTAGTCAGGTAGTAGGAAATGTCGACTAGGTTATTTTTGTTTTTTTTTTTAATTTATCGTCGAAAAGTGATTCCGATGTCCTATTTACAGAATAAGCAATATCATTTTAAAAGTCAATAGATTTGAATACCTAACTGATCGGATTGAATCTGTAGGTGCTGTTATGGATATATAATTACGGAGAATCTACAATTTTTTATTTTAAATAAACAAAGTAACTTTAGCGGCATGAGGAACAGGGTGTAAAGTTCACTCATCCACCATAGAAAAGGCAGGATCCTCCGATCAGACGGGTGTTGTGTCTGGCGGGCAACTGCCCATCGGTTTGAAGTTGAAATCTTGTATGTATGTCGATCGCTCGGTAAACTCTAACTACGCGATGCAGGATTTGTGTGACGTCATGTCTTTGATGCGTAGTTTGTATGTGGCGGTGTAACCGCTACTTGACAAAAAAGTCAAAGTAAAAAAAAACACCCTTTATTACTGTACCATTATCTTTGTAAAATATCAGCGCGTGCTTTTTTATTACACTGTAATTTGAAACCCACAAAGGTAGGCCTCCATTTAATACGACCACAAATATATTTCCCATTTTTATTTATTCCATCCAGCCCTCATTCGGATTCCGTGGATAATCCTCATCTTTAAAATAAGGCTGTGTGAACATCAGCGACAAAATGCAAATACATTACAACTGTCTTCAGCGCATGATTGATCGTTCTCTTTGACGATAAAAAGGAGATTTGACGCAGCGCAATTCCTTCCAATCCTCCAGCTTTACGACGGTCACCTTATAAAATAGGTATTTGTAAGGTTTTAGTATGTCTTTCAGTTGAATTACGGACGACTGTCGACTGTTGATAAACTTGCAGGAATATTTTTATGGTATGTGTACTTCATTGCACGTATTTCAATATCTAATTTTGTTCTGAAGTTTGTATTGGAACGACATCGTTGTCGACAAAAGGCCACATTCTTTAATATTTTGGACTGTGATGTCATGGAATGCCTAATTTAGAAAACTTTGACTCAGGCTAAGAAAATGATCATTTGTAGTATGGCGATACAATTATTGTTGCTGTAGGTTACTATTTAATTTATGCAATAAAGTTAACGAATTAAGTAAATAGATAAAATACTTAATTTGTTGACTTTATATAATATAAAACCGGCCAAGTGCGTGTCGGACCACGCACAACAAGTTGATAAACATGTTCTCCCATACGAAATGTATGGGAAAACATGTTTTTGCAACTGCAAAGTTAAGTTGGTCGATTATTACATTTGAATGTAATAATGTGGAAAATGTGTTTGTGTTGGGAGATTTCAACGCGCACCCGGGTGAGTTATTCTGTAATGAATTATTAAAGTTTTGTTGTGATTGTCATTTAACCTGTGCTGATATTGACATGCTTGGTAGAAGTTCAGGCACCTATACGTACATGAGTGACTCACACGGGTGCGTTAGGTGGTTGGATCATTGTTTGGTAACAAGTGTTACTAAGTGTTCTATTTTGAAAGTTAATGTTATTAATGATGTTTCGTGGTCTGACCATTTTCCCCTGGAAATTACGTGTAATTTTAATGTGTTAGTGCCGAAATATACTAATAAAAGAGCAATGCCAAATAAAGTAATTTGGGGAACTAGAAATTCTGAACAAATACGTCACTACTCTGATCTTTGTCACGAGGCCCTCCGTGATATTGATTTTCCTAGTCAGTTTATGAAATATAGTGATAAGTTATGTAATAATCAACAACACAAAATACTAATTAACGGTATGTACAAGCAAATTATATCTATCTTACAGACGGCTGCTAGTTCGATTCATAATAGTTTTGTTAAGAATAAGAATAGATTTGTAGCAGGGTGGAATAAACATGTGAAAGAGGTTCATGCGCGGGCGCGGCTTGGGTTTCAACGGTGGATCTTGCATGGAAAACCTGCGTCGGGGGATGTATACCTGGAAATGAAAATGTCGAGACATAGATTTAAAACTAAGTTGAAGTGGTGTCAGAACAATGAAAACCAGATAAAAATGGATATCATTGCAACCCTTCACGAAGAAAAGAAATTTAGTTCTTTTTGGAAGCAAACCAACTCTTTGAATCCTCAGCCGAGCCTGCCATCGAATGTTGATGGCTTATCACATAACAGTGATATAGCCAACATGTTCATGAACCACTTTAAAGTCGCACCGCATGTAACAAATGCATCTAGGCGAGGCATTCGGACCCCGTGTGAGGGTGATCCTCATGTAAGATTCATCGTGAAAGATGTAAAAGATGCGTTAAAAAGTATGAAACGAGGCAGGTCACCAGGGCACGATGGTTTGAGTGTTGAGCATCTAAGGTCCGCTGGTGTACATTTACCTAGGTTACTCGCTATGTTATTTAATTTCTGTGTGAGTCACTCTTACCTGCCTGACGATCTCGTAAAAACTGTCGTAGTTCCCATAGTTAAAAATAAGACAGGTGATTCATCCGACAAAAACAATTATAGGCCCATTTCACTGGGTACAGTCATTGGCAAAGTGCTGGACAGCCTGCTTGAGAGACAGTTGAATATGCATATCAAACTCAACGACGCGCAGTTTGGTTTTAGAACCGGTTTGTCGACGGAAAGTGCAATCCTGTGTCTCAAGCAGACTGTGCAGTACTACACAGACAGGAAGACACCTGTATATGGTTGTTTTCTGGACCTGTCGAAGGCTTTTGACCTGGTGAATTATGACATTCTATGGCAAAAAATGTCGGATGATACAAACCTTCCACCTGAGGTTATAAATATATTTAAATTTTGGTATAAAAGTCAGATAAACTGTGTTAGATGGTCAGATGCTCAATCAGAACAGTATGGGCTAGATTGTGGAGTGAAGCAGGGGGGGTTGACTTCACCCACTCTGTTTAACCTGTACATAGACCGGCTGGTTGGTGAGCTGAGTAGCACTATGATTGGTTGTTCTGTGGATGGAAGAATGATCAACAACATTAGTTATGCTGATGACATGGTGCTGCTCAGCCCATCAATCTGTGGATTAAGGAAGTTGTTGGCCATGTGTGAGAGGTATGCGGAGGCTCATGGCTTGAGGTATAATGCTACTAAAAGTGAGGTGGTGGTTTTTAAAGTACACAATAATACACCAACGAATATACCACCGGTGACGATACAAGGAACACCATTAAAAGTCGTCACTCAATTTAAATACCTCGGTCATGTGGTCACGGGTTCTCTCACGGATGACCAGGATATAGACAGGGAGCGCAGGGCGTTGGCAGCCCGATGCAATATGCTTGCCCGCAGGTTTGCGCGGTGCACTGACGAGGTAAAACTGACGCTCTTCAGAGCCTTTTGCCAGTCGTTTTACTCTTGTAGCTTGTGGGTTAGGTATACGCAGAAGGCTTACAACGCTCTGCGCGTGCAATATAATAATGCGCTGAGGATATTGTTGGGGCTGCCTCGGTTTTGCAGTGCATCGGGCATGTTTGCGGAAGCGCGAATAGATGACTTTCATGCCATCATGCGCAAGCGGTGTGCATCGATGTTGCGGCGATTCAGGGGTAGCCCAAACAGTATTTTAGCTACACTGGCGGACAAGGTTGATGGACCATTTATCAGGCTTTGGGCTAGCAGACATGTGCGTGCACATGTCCATGTAGCCAATTAATGATTATTGTTTTTTAAATTATTGTGTTTACTAACATAGGCTAAGTTTTTACTAACACTATATGGATCCTTTAGTCCGAAATAAAACGATTGAATTTGAATTACTCATTAACTTGTAAAGCCTACTTAGCTGTGATAGTTTTCCTTTTAATTTCGTTATCTAAACTACTACTGTGATTTTTTTCACACATCCAAAACCAACCATTTAGCTAGCAGGGGGGGACACACTTGACTCTAACAATACATACCACTTTAAAGCTTAATATTTCGCAAACGGATTCCTGAATCCAAAAATGGTTTTCCCAAACTCACAATGTTTTTGAAGGACCTTTCCAATGATACCCCACATCAAGGGGTCAAAAAAAAAAAAACATCACCACTTTACGTGTATGGGAGTTTGTGTGGCACTTTACCCTAAAAAAAAATTGTTTTACCACTTTGTCGGCGTAATTAATATGTATACCTATGCCAAATTACAGCTTCCTAGTACTAAGGGTCTCGGAGCTAGACCGCGGACAGATAGACAGACAGACAGACAGACGGACATGACGAAACTGTAAGGGTTCCTTGTTTACTACGGAACCATAAAAACCCATTGAAGTAGGGGGATTATTTTTGCAAGAAACAACACGGAAATACTCAATATTTTAAATAAGCACATAACATAGTAGTCGCATCAATTACCCATTCCTAGCTACATACAGCGGACACTATAAAATTTCCATACGGATGGTTACACGTTCCAACAGTGATTTACCGACTCGTAAGTGAGTACGCACCGTAAATAGCAGTGCGTATACGATGAATTTCAGCCATAACGTGATGTAATAAAAGGGGGTTTATTTCAGCATTTTCAGCGAATACTTGACGAGTAAATCAGGTTTTTGGATTTTATTTTCTCTGCTTGAAGTTCTACATTGAATAAACTCATTTAGTGTAGAGGTTTCCACTGGTGCCTAGGTTTTGAAGTGTTATTACTAGACGCGTCTGGAATGGTTCTCTTCGAAAATGGTTATGGGTGGTCTCTGTATTGGTTTGGAACGTTTGACGTCAGTAGATAAAGCCTAATAAAAATAGGTACCCTGAAATACGCGAGGTGAAATCAATAAGTAATTTTCTAGTAAAAGTCATGAAAATTTTACAAAATCTTTTTTAATATTCTTTGTGAATGAGTTTTTGAAGTGAAAACTACTTTAAGCGCGTTGGACATTTTTGAGATGGGAAAAAACAATTGAACTCACGACACCGTTACCGACATCTCATTTTTGTAAACGCGATTGTGCTCTTTATTTATATTAGGTTACGGATCAATGTTCTATGCAAGTATTCTTTTGTTATTTTTTTTTGGTTTTGGAAGTATTTTTTTAAATTGTCCAATTATTCACTTCTCTCGGCACCCCCGGTGTGCCACTGTTTTTTTTGTGAACTTACTACCAGCGTACCTAGGTATTTATACAGTAAGCATTGCTGTATTCTAGTTACAAGTGATATCACAATTTTAAGACTCGAAAGGCGATATCGTTCGCCTTACTTGTAGAGACAATACTGCAGTAAGTATCATTTTTGTCTAAATTGAGTTAAATATAGATTCAGAATCAGCGTAATGAGCTGACATTAATGATACTGCAGTTACTGCAAGCGCGGCAGCATTATATACCAGTTTTATCACATTAATACAAAATATTACAGAAACTTGCAATCACTCCCTCCCTGAGATCCTTCTTATCGAGTGGATATCTGTGTCCCAGCAGTTGCACATAAAATGCTGATTATGTTGAAACAAGCAAACAAGATATGAACAACATAAACATTCTACCAGTCAGTCGAGCAACTTTATTAAAAAATCCAACCGTTTTAAAGCGAAATAACTCGCGGTAACTTTTCGTGGATCCTCGAATTTAAAATGGCATCAAAATGAAACTGGAATAATATCCGATTCGTCCGTAATAGCCGGCCATCATTAAAGTTATCGGATTCGTTATTAATGTTTGAACAAATATCTCTTTGTTGTAAATTTAATAGCTTATTTTTAGTTGAACTTATTGCGTTGCTTGTCTATTGACTTAGTTTCCGATAGCTATATTTTCATTTAGCGTTCAAACAATGGATATTTTATTAAAATTGTTTTTAAAACTTTTTAGCATTTTCTTCAATACCTTTTTTTTTCTTGGGTGGGTAATCATCAAATAACTTCTCCCGCTCTGGGCGGAGCGGGAGGGCGTGTCAGACTCTTACTGATTAAAACCCACCCGTGTTCCTTCAGTTGCCATGTTGCCAGGGGGGCTACGATTTCCTTATCGGTTTTCTTCGAAACCCCGGCAGGCATTGGCCCTAGCGGACCCCGTCAATTCTGCTGACATCTCTTTGAGGCGCGCGTGGAACACAACGCGCCGTCGACCCGGGCTTGGTCCTTATAGGACGGCGAGCTACCCATTGCTTACCGTCCGCAAGGCCGCGCCTGCGGTGGCCGGAAATCTGCCTGTGATTCCCGACGACTAGGGCGTCTCCTCCTGCGGCGGTTAGGAGCGCGAGGAAGCGAAATTTGCCTCTCCCTCACGCGCTCCGTCTCCTCCTTCGCGAACATTGCTGCTTCGTAGATGGAGGTGACGGCCTCCAATTTCCTCTCGCTCCGTAGCATGGCCCGAATCAGGGCCGGACGCGAGAATTCACCGCCGCCGATCGCTTCCAAGAGGACACGGCGATGCCCTGCCCAAGCCGGGCAGATCTCCACCGTATGCTCCACCGTGTCCTCCGGGCGATCCACACAGTGATGACACCCGGGCGTTTCCTCCCGCTTTATTCTGAACAGGTACCTCCCGAAACAGCCGTGTCCGGTGAGCACCTGTGTCAGGCGGAAGGTGAGGACACCGTGGCGCCTCTCTAGCCACTCCTCAAAGAGGGGTCTTATCGCCGCAATTGTGGCGTGCCCAATTGACTTTGATTATGAAAAACCCAACATAGTAGGGGAAAAGGCTAGGCAAATGATGATGGTATATTCCCTGTAATAACATTATCTATTTCGTAATAAACAATAAGTATACGTAGCTTACTGTTTTTAAGCTATTGCATAGCTTTTATCGCGGGCTTTGAGCGCGGCGACCGAATCAAGAAATTCCGTAACGAAAAAAAACCTAACACCATGTAATGACGGTTCCCATGACAACGTGATGTTGTCCGTAACGAAAACAACCTAACACCCCCCACTCCGCCTACCATGTAGTGACGGTTCCCATGACATGACGTGACGTTGTCATGGGAACGTAATTTTTGTTTTATATCATCACGTCATCATCCCAAGTGTAGCGTTGACAAATAGGAAGTATGGAGGTAACAAATGCTATGCAATAGCTTTACCGCGGCAGTCCCCGAGTGCCACACGTTTTTTTTTTAAAGAGCAACAAAAAACGTGGCTTTTAAAAAACAATGATCATTGAAAAATTATTAATAGGGATTTTTATAATGGAATTTTTACACAATTTTTGACATGTAAATTTCTCGCTGTTTCGTCTGAATGACTTTACTTTTGAATTGACAAAATAGTCAGTCGATTTATTAATTTCAAAATTTACATCCCATAGCAACAGTTTCGCCTATCTTCCAGTACACTCTTGCCTTACTAGTGTTTGTAATTAAGAGTATTATATAACTAAGACAACACAGAATTATTCAAACAACGTCACGAATAAAGTTTGATCGCGGACGGTGCTGGCCGGAGTATCCTAATTGTTACGATTTTCATGTAAATCACAACAGAACTGTTGATTGTTTAACTTTAGGTGTTTGCTATTTTGATTAGACCGTGTTTTGATATTGTCTGTTAAAGTAGTCCCTACTATAATATAACACAATGAAGGGAAAACCTTGAAACTGCACCCTTAATGCGTAACACGGTTTCAATCACAAATCGAAGCCATTGCTTCATACGTTTGAAAAATATGTCTGATCAATAACGCAATGAATGTTGTTGAAATGTCAAAATAAAAGCCATTACCATTGTGAGTGTGTTATGTTCCGCTATTGCCCCGCTGTTTTATGGGTAGTTTAAGTTAACAAACATTTACTTTTTATCACCAATCTAGGTGAACTCTTTCCGTTGATCTTCTTAGAAGTATACAGGAGAAATATTATAACAAAGGAATTTTGCTGAAATCTTATCTTACTGACTATTAATTGGTAAGTATTTATTGTCTTATTATTGGAAAATACTGTTCCATTCTTTGATAAGCTTATAGAAGTAGACAAAATGTTATAACTAAAACAAAGACAGTCCAACCAAAAAAGATTATCTATCCTTTCTATACTTAAATAAAAGCCCTTTTAGAACAAAAAACATGTTCAAGCAGAGACATTACATAGATATGTCATTATTGAGGCTCCAATTTATTGCTTTTAGGCTAGACAGTGTGGCCAGAGAGTCGGTGGCTATTTCCTGTTTACTGCCAGTATTGAAGTTTTTTCTAGTGGTCTTACGTAACAAAATCTAGTCAAGTTTTTTTGTACTAGGTCTTATGTCATGTTGTCAATTGCCTATTTTATATTGCACTCTAGGTTGTCAATTTGAAAACAAGTTGCTGTCCGTTCGTTTTTAAGGATTAAACATCACAATTAAATAGATAGCACATTCACGGTCAAATTTGAATGACATAAAACCATTAGTAAGTCATTGCAATGTTATAAAGTATAAATTAGAATGATTGCCGCGATACAACTCTCGGCAATCATTCTAATTTATACCTTATCTTACTGGTGTAAGAGTTACATTGGAATGACTTAGTAATGGTTTTATCTGGATCGTGAATGTCCTAGCTTTGGCTGCATTCGGTTCAGCTGCAAATTACGTTTTTCTGGCCACACCCTTAGTTTGTTTTTGATAACAGATATTTTGTGGTACCTACAAGTTTCTTTTCCTATATTTCGTGGCATTTTTATTTGAGGCTCTGTCAATAGTTTGATCCTACTTTTATTCCTTTTGCTGTAATTAAGGTCACTATTGGGAAAAATTATTATCTAAATAAAATCTTAACCGTAACCAATATTTTGTTAACAGTTACTTTGACGTGTCATACAGATATGTATTGCAGTTGTGATTACTTTGATTGAGGTTCCCTTTTAATTTACTTTCCTGTTTATGCAACCAGGAAAATGATAGAAAACATCTTTCAAATGACTAACAGTGTTCGAATAATAGGTGTAAATCTTTTTTAAAGGCTTTGTTTCCATGTCATGGGTCTGTAAAGCACAAAAAAAAAAAAACAGACTCAGATGTATGAAAGAAAGAAAGAAAGAAAGAAAATAAAATTTATTTGACACAGGTTAAGGCACACAGTTTTCAAAAACAAAAAAAAAAACAGGAAAAAGCAAAGAAAGTTTAAAACAGTATTGTGTGCCTCACGGCTGCGACAAATAGGCCCAGTTCAGCATAAATGCCAGACAACTAGTGCCTGACGCTGGTTTTCAACTGAACCTTATGTTAAGAGTACGTCTTACGGATGTAAATCAGTTGTATAGTGTGTGTAAATATTTAAATAAAGAATAAAATAAATATGTGTAGCAAATAATAATAAAATCGATATGATACAATTAAGTTAAACGATAATTAAAGATTTAAAAAGTGGTATTTAACAAAATAATTATGATGGCATGGTTGCACAATAAACGATAAACAAAAGGACTAAAGGGACTGTACGTCAATAAATAGAAGATAACTTTATCATAATACAATTTATATCAATGAAACATTAAGGTTGATCATGCCTAGCTTCCGTTGCGAATCCATGAGATACTGCCGTAAGCGTCTTCTAAATGTGTCGATCGTTTCTATCGCTCGAAGAGGTGGTGGCAGGTTATTCCACACTTTAGAAGCCGCATAACGGAAACTACCTCTAAAAGCTGCTGTACTATGAGACTGGGTCGAGAGTTGCTGCGAGCATTGCCTTCTCCCACATTCTCGTCTACTCGCTATCCAACTCAACTTGTCGTACAGGTAGTCCGGTTTCTGGTATTTAACAACACCGAATAAAAGGCAAGCCAAGTGCAGTTTGCGCCTGGATTTCATTTTTAGAGAAAAATGCTTGTTTAGAAAAGGTGTTTCATGGCTTCTGCGAGGGATATTGTAACAAAACCGCGAACAAGCGTTTTGTACTCTTTGGATGAGGCGGTCTGTACGAGCTAATAGGCGCGGGCCGTACACTGTGTCAGCGTAGTTCAACCTAGATAGAACCAGGGTTTCCACAAGCTGTTCCCGTAGTGTTTCAGACAAGTAAGGCCTAATCTTGTACAGAACTTTCAGGCGGTAAAAACAGTTTCTCACTGAATCGGCTACGTGTTTTTCGAAACGAAGGTCTCTATCTAAAATAAGACCAAGATTCCGGGCCTCATTGACTCTGACAATTTGTTCGCCCATTAACTCAAGGTGAAACGTTGCGGGTAGCTTTGCTAGTTGCTGTCTTGTGCCAAATACCATGTATTTGGTTTTGGTTGGGTTTAGCGACAGGCAGTTCTCTTCAGACCAGACGGCGATTCTACGTAGGTCATCGTTTAGATCTTTAATGGCACTATCGTACTCATCTGGTCTAAAGGATATGTAAAGTTGGACGTCATCGGCGTATATGTGGTACTTGCACCTCTGGAGGCATTTAATGATATCTGCACAGTATAAAATAAACATAATTGGGCCTAATATAGATCCCTGCGGAACCCCTCTCTCAATGGAAGTAAGAGTCGATGTAAGAGCAGTTCCGTCACCCAAACGTAGATCCACAAATTGTTTTCTATCACTAAGGTAGCTACGGAACCATTGCGTAGCACTGGAGTCAAATCCGTAATAAGTTAGCTTCGACAGTAATAACGGGATATTAATTGCGTCAAATGCCCGGGAAAAATCTAGCAAGACTAGCAATGAACACATTCCTTTATCTTGGGCTGATAATAGATTATCAGTAACATCCAATATGTATAGTATGCAGTTAGTAAAAACTGGATCATAAGCCCCGTTTACATGATACAAATTTAATGCCTATGGCATACAGTACAGTTGAAGCAATAAATGACTTGCATCGTCTAAACACTTTTTAACCGACTTCCAAAAAGGAGGAGGTTATATGTTCGTCGCGTATGTTTGTTTTTTTTTTTTTTTTATGTATGTCCACCGATTTCTCCGTCAATTGTGGACCGATTTTGAAAATTCTTTTTTTGTTTAAAAGGGTGTGCTCCCGAATTGGTCCCATATAAATTTTATTAATTTTGCTTGGATAGTTTTTGAGTTAGCTACAAAATACGTATTTTTTTCCCACTTAGTATGTAGATGATATGATAAGTTTCTGTCACTGGTAGCAGGTAGTGGTATTCGAATATGTGTGGAGTAGGTACCACAACTAAAAAGTGAAAAATAAAAACTTTTTACAAAAAAAAACAACCGACCTCCAAAAAAAACACTACAAAGTGAAAAATAACTTTAATTTCGGAAGTCGGTGGCAAAAAACGAAAATACAAAACCCAAGACACCGACTTCCGAAATTAAAGTTATTTTTCACTTTGTAGTGTTTTTTTTGGAGGTCGGTTGTTTTTTTTTTTGTAAAAAGTTTTTTAGACGGTGCAACTGGTATTGTTGCTTCTACTTATGGCATACCAAAGACAATTAAATCGTCACACTTCGTCAGTTTTCCGTGTTATAGCCATTTCATATATCAGTCAAAGAATGACAGTTATGATTTGAATATACGGACAATTTTAGTGTGCAATCAATTAACTTTCCTGACTTTAATAGGCCTCACCGAAACGTCACCACGACAGGTCCCACGCTACCCGCATCTATAGATATGGAATGGAAAATGGGCAATATGGCATGCGAAATAGCAATTCGAAAAATCAGAACCCAGATCCATAAACATGCCTTATAAACAAAACACATAACGTTGCGTGTTGCGAACTTATGCGTGTTGGAATAATGCCTTTTGATTAGAAAACGCGTGCAAACACATAATGCGTGTCGACAGGCAAAAGTAACTGTAGTTTGTTTTGCTTAATCTGGTATAAAATATGCTGATTATTGTAATGAAATCGTGATTTTAATGTGTTGATACCGAAGGCTTAAATAAGTTATAAAAAAATAGCTGTACTAAAGGTGTTTAAGGATTTTTGTTACAGGCATAGTGCTACTTTTGCCACAAATTCAAATTATTTTATTTCACATAAACCTTCAAGGGCACTTATGAAACTTCAGAAGCTAGGTGCACGGTTCCAATTGGCCGCTTCCTATGGAGTAGAGCCAACAAGAAACTCCACGGTCCTCCAATATTTGAAATTAAATGGACCTGGGAATTTATAGCTATTTATAGTGTCGAGTGCGCGTTTCCTTTATAATTAAGTAAATTTCTCACTGTCTGGTCGACACTTCACGTGACCAGTAGACTGGCTCATTCTTTGGCCAAAGAATTGGCATTGCCATTCAACGTGGCAATGCTGCCACTCTTCTGGGCACGTTTCCGGATGACAGCGATGCGAACGAATACTTCGCCGACAAGTGTCCTCTTGTGTGTTTTTGAATTTATTTGTGTCGTTATTTAATTAGTCATTTAATTAAGTACCTAGTCTAAATAGTTAGTTGTGGTTAATAATGTAAAAAAAAAAAATGTTAATAAATTAATAGTGAAATTAATAATACATGGGAATATTATTTCAGTTTTGTTTCAAAGGCACGAACGATACTTAGAAGACTTGACGCGAACAGTAACAGTAGTGTTTTTTTTTTTTGCACTCTGGCTGCACTGGTGACAGGTCGTGAAATAATTAAAACTGGCCAAGTGCGAGTCGGATTCAAACACGAAGGATTCCGTACCACCGTACAATATTTATTTATTTATTTAACAGTTTATGTACACACATATAAACAGACAAGAAGAAAGGAACAGAAAAATACGTACAAAGGTGATGCTTATATCTATAGAAATCTCTTTCAGCATACCTAATATTTAGCAAATAAATGAAAATACTTAACCAAGAATATTACTACTCGTATTTTTCATCTTAAATTTAAAAAATTGTAAAGATAAATTTGTATTTCATAATGATACTGTGAATTACAAAGTTATTTATTTCAGATGCAGAAAATCACCCATATTTAAATAAAATACCTCATGAATTGGCATTTTTTTGTATTTTTTTCCTAATACAGTATATGATACATAATGTACAACAGTTTCAGATTCCTAACTTGTTTAGTTGTTGAAATAGAGCTCGTATAAAAATGGTCTAAAACTGACAACTTTTACGGCCCCCTATTTCTTAATTTACGAAGATTAAAAAAAAACTTGTTCTCTACTCGATGAGTTCTAGACAATGATACCCCATATGCCAGGGTTAGTTTTTTTTTTACAAAATCAGTAGTTTATTGTATGGAGACCCCCTTTTAATTTTTAACTTTATTACATTTTTATTATTTGTTGTTAAAGCGGCAATAGAAATACATAATCTGTGAAATTTTCAACTGTCTACCTATTACGGTTCACGAAATACAGCTCGCTGACAGACGAACAACGCAGACTTAGTAATAGGGTTCGGTTTGGCACCGTTCAGGTACGGAACCCTAAAAACGACCACAAAGTTAAATTATTTATTAATTGTGTTTAATTTAGTGTAAAATCTATTTTTTACCTTAGAATCTAAGTAAATAGTGTCACATGTACGTGCCGTGTTTTTGTTGAGACATTATATTCGATATTTCGACATACTTTTCAATATTGTAGTTTTATTCACACACTACTTTAAAATACCTGTAAACACTGCTCAGAATTATGAGCCATCCAGTACACACCAGCATCGATATGTCTCCTTTTGCTTGACAAATTGTGGAAACAAAATCGACGACGAAGACACTTGTTTTGTATAAATCACACACATATTTCATTTCCTATAAACCTACAGGGGCACTTATGAAACGTCAGTAGCTAGGTCGTGGTTCTAATTGGTGGTTTCGAAAGCTCATGGTTAGTGGTTACTCTTTTTTAACCGACTTCCAAAAAGGAGGAGGTTATATGTTCGTCGCGTATGTTTTTTTTTTATGTCCACCGATTTCTCCGTCAATTGTGGACCGATTTTGAAAATTCTTTTTTTGTTTGAAAGGGTGTGCTCTCGAATTGGTCCCATATAAATTTTATTAACTTTGCTTGGATAGTTTTTGAGTTAGCTACAAAATACGTATTTTTTTCCCACTTAGTATGTAGATGATATGTTAAGTTTCTGTCATTGGTAGCAAGTAGTGGTATTCGAATGTGTGTGGGGTAGGTACCACAACTAAAAAGACAAAAATAAAAACTTTTTACAAAAAAAAAACAACCGACCTCCAAAAAAAACACTACAAAGTGAAAAATAACTTTAATTTCGGAAGTTGGTGGCAAAAAACGAAAATACAAAACCCAAGACACCGACTTCCGAAATTAAAGTTATTTTTCACTTTGTAGTGTTTTTATTGGAGGTTGGTTGTTTTTTTTTGTAAAAAGTTTTTTTTTTTTTTTTTAACGAAACCATGTATTTGTTTAAGAAATACAAAAACTCATTCTGTAGCACAATGCTGTGTAAAATTCTTAAAATCACACAATGAGACGATGATGAGTCGATATTAAGTACTCAAAAAAAAGCTGACATCTGACTCATTGTTCAGAAACCCAATGCCAGGGGGCCTACCACCAGCTCAAAAGCAGTATTATTCCAATATTACCCCAGTGTGGGAAAGAGATGAAGCTCTACAGTTTTACGTGTGTATGTCCAGTTGAGTCATGTCTTCTTTGTGTGCATCTCGCATGCAGTTTGCAACGCATTCGTTTGATGTGTATCTGTGATTCGTTTGATGTGTATTTGATGTGTATAGCCGTATCAGACAAAGATTCTTTCTTTCACATTCACAATATTAGTGAAACACTCAGTCTTGACCTCGAAACCATAATTATTATCAATTCCAAAGACCGAATGGCCCACCCAACAGGCCCCCAGGGTTCCACAATAGCAATAAAGGCAGATAACATATTGCTTCACATTCTAGTACCAACAGCGGGCATTAGTAGCGTTTAGGGCTAAAACCGCCGGTCGTTACGCATACCTACTTATACAATATTCAGGGATCCTAATTATTATCCTCACTAAAAAGCTTGTTTGTACGCTAACTCTCATTTTGCTTTTAATCGGTCATAAACTTTGTGTTTTAATAGCTGTGTGTGCAGATAATAATGAAGCTAAACGTTATTTATAGGTATACCTCAAAAAAAAAAGTGAAAACAAAAAAGAGTCTTTGCTACTAACTGGAATACCATAGCTTAAAATAATTAACATGAACTCAATTATTAGCTAATTCCGATATTCCAAAGTTAGTCTTGTTGTCTTACACTCGCACCTGAATGAAAAACTATTTTTTCTCGATTCGACTATTAGTAGTATTAAGGCTTGTGCAGACCAGCGCGATATCGCGGGCGCGACAGGCAGCGCTACCAGTGTCGCGCCCGCGATATCGCGCTGGTCTGCACAAGCCTTTAAATGGGTCTCAGTTTGAAGAATTTCCCAGATAAGTTCGTTGACTAGGGTAGCTTTTAACATTATGATATTAAAAGATGTCTCGAATAGCCGGTCAATTTGACATTAAAAACTCAATGTTTCAACTTGCAATAATAATAATAATATTTTAGACCAACCATGAAAGGAGCTGCTGGAGACAAAAGGTATTTAAATGATTTTGTTTTTCGTGAATCAAACATCGGCAACACAAACGTAGGCAGTCGATACAATAGTTTCGACTTTCGAGTACCTCGTGACTTATTTCAAATTAAGTGGATGCAATTTATTTTATTTCAAAGATCATTCGCGAATACTTTGTAAAGGTATTATAGCAGTTGAACCCCAATTATGTTAATTACAGCATGATTGCCATGACTGTGCTTGTATTAAGTACGATTCCAGTAAGCCTGCTCTGGAACAATGCGCATTTCGAGTAATTTCGCAATTGTACGCTCTGATACGGAATTAACTCATATTGCAGTGGCTAAACATATGTTATATTAGTTGTATGCGGCGCATGAAATAGACTGTGTTTTTATTATGTCTATGCTCATTTTGATTTAATAGAGTTAATTTTATTCACGAATTTATATGGTTTACTAGTCGTGAAGAAATATGGTTTTTTTCTTGTGCTGTGTATTCGAAAAAAAAATTGAAATTGCGGTCAGCAGCAAAAGTCGATTCAATCTGCCTAGCCTTTTTCCCAACTATGTTGGGGTCGGCTTCCAGTCTAACCGGATGCAGCTGAATATCAGTATTTTACATGGAGCGGCTGCCTATCTGACCTCTACAACCCAGTAACTGGAAAATACGATATACCCCTTGGTAAGACTGGTTGTCAGACTTTCGGGCTTCTAACGATCCGTAACGACTGTCAAAGATCCACGGATGACAGCCGGGACCAACGGCTTAACGTGCTTTCCGAGGCACGGAGGAGTCTCGGTATGTTGAGATGGTTACCCATCCATAGACCAACCCCGGCAAGCGTAGCTTAACCTGATGGATCGAAGCGTGCGGCTGTTATTACTTAGCCATGAGCTCCTCAGCAGCAAAAGTCGATTAACACTTCTAAACTATAAAAAAAAAACAATAAACTTTGATGGTTACCCTTATCATACGAGTAGCTGTAATAGAGAAAATTGGTGCAGAAGTTCCATTTTATACTGTGTTGAGTCGACCTCGTTATAGCTTTGTAACCTTTTAGGGTTAATATCGCTTGCACGTCATAAAATAACAAGGCCTGTTTGTGTATGTGAGAGTTAGATATAACTACTACTGCTGCAAAAAAACAAAATAATAATAGACAAATAGGACATAATTTAAATATTTAGTAATAAGCTTCCTCTCTCCTACTTACATAAAATTTTGCTGTGCCCGACAGGGTCCATAACTATTTCAATTTATTTTTTCCTACCACCTGTATGTGTACATTATGGATTGCAATGAAGATAAAGATAGTTTCGACCTTAGTGAAGTTTTAGTTTCATGAGAATTGATGTCAAAAGTGGTAAAGCAAGGTCGACTATACCTCTTAATAGAAGTCACCGTGTCACAGTTATTATTTTTGTTTTCCCAGCTGCTGTGATAGCCCTTCTTATTTTCACGTCGAATAAATATTCTTTAGCAGCTTTTTGCATTTGCTGGTACAAGAACCCAACTAACTTTATCAGTGGTTTCTACGTTCCACTGCCTTGCCTTGCCTTTTCCCAACTTTGTTGGAATCTGGTTCCAAGCTAACCGGACGCAGCTGAATACAAGTATTTAACATAGAGCGACTGCCTATCTGACCTCCACAATCCAGTTAATGGGTAATACGATACCTTCATGTCTTAACCTATAGATATAATATTTAGCTTAAAACTTACACTAAAACTCCAATGCTTACTTAATTTAGTTGTTGTTTTATGTACTCTGTATTTTTAAGTCAATGTGTATTTTTATTATTTTTAACGTGGCGATATTATTATTGATGTCCACGTCACTGCATTACGATAACACAGGAAAGTAAATGCATGGAAATATGAAGATGCTTTCCATCCACGATAACGTAATAACGTGCACGTATTTCCATACGTTTTACGGACGTGGACGTTCACATTATAAAACTGCACATTGTGTTTTGCGATGCTAGTTATCCTTCTATCTCTCTTTTAATGTTGGTAAGTAGGTACTACTGATTTTTCAAAGAAATGTTTGCCATACTCTCGTGTGGAACTTGAAAGTTCAATATCCGGGAGTAGCATCATGATACTCTCTTTGTTTCCTTTTGTTCCCGAACCTTCGGGTCTTCAAGATAACAAAGTTGTCCTTGAGAATAGTTTCTGTGGATGTTTACTTAGAAACTGTGAGTATTGTGATCGTGAAGGTTCCGTGTCAATAGGTTTAGGATTTCTGGTCACGGTCGAGGAAGATCTAATAGTTAGTCTGGAAAACTCAGAGACTAATGAAAGATAGAAAGTAAGTAAGAAAAAGTATGTACTTGCACATGGGGTTGAAACACTAGGGCCATGGGGTCTGAGTGCTCGTCGATTATCCCGGGACATTTCCAAGCGGTTGGTCGACTCTTCACATGACTAGAGGGTTGGCCAATTTCAAGGCCAAAGAATTAGCATTGCTATATAACATGGCAATGCTGCCAGCCTTTTGGGCACCTTTCCCACTGACAGCGAAGCGGATGAATTTTTTGATGCCCAATGATTTGTTCCTATATTTTGTTTTATTTTTTCCTCTGTATATACATAGTTAGTTGTATTTACTTGGAAAATAACACTTTGTATATTTTACTAAAAGATCAATAATTAAATTATATTTTTATACTTGCACAGGAATATTATTCAAACTAAATAATAAGACACAATTATAGAAAATTTAAATATATTACGTAATAGGTGAGAAGCCAAAAGACATTTAAAAATAAACGTCGCAGTGCTGGCATTCTGATCAGGCCAGATTATTGAAGGTGGGAGAGGAACCATTACGAGTAAAGATGTTTTAAAGTAAGACATGCATGCTGCTCTTTACAGTCCCATCTCAAGTTAGGAACCTGTATAATCTGGCTGCAATGTGACAATTTAAATAATCTTAATACAACGTGTACAAACTTCCCTCATCTCAAACTTAACCCGTCTGCCACGTCACAACCAGGCTGCGGCAGTAACTCCCAGCAATCGTATTTGATACAAGCGTTGAAAGATGTTCAAACTTCAATTTAAGTTGAGTACATGTGTACAAGACAGCGACTTTGTACTCCTGTGTAGTGGGGCGGTGGAAACAGCTTTCTTCATTTCTTTTGTGAGTTTTGCGGGTAGAACGAGGTTTTGTACGCTTGTGTGTATAGTCTGTGCTAAAAGTATTTGATGATAATGTAAACAAATGAACCAAAAACTAACCTGTGGATGACAATTAGCCACTTACAAATTGAGTGCTTTGATTTGATTATTTGAATACCCGAAATTCTAATTTTAAATCATCATAAACAACGTTTAACGTTAAATGCGCAAAACCAACTGATTTTTAATTCAATTGACCTTTTTGAGAGAGAAAAAACATTAAACAATTATTGTAGTGGTTTTATGTACTGTTTTAGTTCGTAAGATTCGTTTTGCATTGAAGTAAAAGCTATTATTATGCCGCGTATGAGAAAATTTAAATTGGTCGACAACAATTTGAGTTTGTTTACCTATTTTGGCGGTTTTGCGCATGTGATGGCTTGACCTATTGATAAATAGACACGGCAACGTTTCTAATGAAGATTTTTTGAAAAATGTGACCTATATTAAAAAGTGGTTCAATTGATTCTGCTCGTTATTCTCATAAAACTATTTTCAGATTTTGCGCATTTAATGTTACATGTTGTAGATGTATTTAATTTGACCATTTCTTTAGTTAATACCTTCATAACTAAATACAGATGAATGTGTTACGTTGTTGTACTGAGTGATTGCGTAAGAATTTAACCTAAGCAGATAGGCTATTTTTGGAACAAATCAGTGGTAGTTTGTTGCACGGAATGTTTTGCCAATAGTATCACTAATCTATAGAATATTGAAATCAATCCATTGTTAACAAATAAGGTTTTGTACTTGTCTTACAAGCGTATATTTTGATTTCGCCTTTATTGGACGCCTACGCGGTGTCTACGACATAGCCGCTTGCTACGACGTAGCCGCTTGCTATGACGTAGCCGCTCGCTACGACGTAGCCGCTTGCTATGACGTAGCCGCTCGCTACGACGTAGCCGCTTGCTACGCCACTTGCGCAGTCATAGTTAATTATATTTTGATGCCTTTCAAATTCTGTGTCTGAAACAAGAAATAAGTGTTTTTTTTATATTACGCACCCTACAGTCGTTATAAAGTGTTAAAGAGTGTTAGACAGTTATTACGAAGATTTTTTAAAATCTGATACAAAGTGCCAGAAGACGAACAAAACTCAAATTTACAGAAAAATTATCGGCTGCTCATTACGCTGCTCAAAGATCCTCGTAGCCACCAGAAACTGCTTAACGGACTAAAACCCTAGTTAAGGTACGATAGTGATATTCAAATTTAATGTAAATTATCGATCTAAATAAATCAGAAACTGCTCGTCATCCTGGCCAAATTACTCTGAACAGCGCCATCTATATTCTAATAGAGGAATTAGCTCCAGGCCGATCGAACCATCAACAGAAAGACGTAGCTAGTTGCACGACTGCCCGCTGGATGACAGCACCAGTTAAAAAGTTACTCAAAATGGCACAATTATGCGCAGGCTGTACACAAGATCTCCCAACCAGCGAACATCTAACGTGCACATTATGTAGTTGCAAATACGATCTGGAGTGTGCAAACATCTCCAGAGACCATTTTAATGTAGCAATGACTGCAGACCACAAAAAAGCATGGAAATGTCAGGTTTGCCGCTGCAAAATGCCCAAAATAGGAAACTCAAATACTCCCATACGCCCACATGTCTCCATTCACAACCAGCAAGTAACTTCATTTAATGAAGAAAACAACGTCACGTTTAGAATAAGAACTATAAACTCCAGCAATGATACAACCACTTTTGAAGATCTCAGTGTACTAGGAGACACACTCCACCCAGATGATAAAAAACTCACAAATACCAACGTACAATCTGAACTCTCATTGCAAAGTTTGAGTGAAATGATTATGATACGTCTAAAAGAAAATAATGAATCATTAATATCCGAACTACGAAGCACTATACAAATAGAAATTAACAAAGCTATTGCCAAACTCACAGAAGATCTCGAGCAAAAAACCAATCACCTATCAAAGCAAAATGATCAAAGAAAACTAGAATTAGAGAAAGTTAACACCAAAATAGAAAACCTAATTAAAGAAAATGGAAAACTAAAAAAGACATATTAGAAATAAAATCTAAATCTTATTCCCCAGTTATTAAATGCACAGAAAGTAATTCAAAAAAGATAGTTCTGTACGGTTTCGCCGAGTACTTAAAAGAATCGGAAGCTGATCTACATGACAGAGTAATTGATATGTTTCGAGACATTTTGCAAGTAGACCTACGGGGCTATATAGAAAATATGCATAGAGTCGGCAGAAATAATACTATAACCCGACCATTGGTAATAGAACTATTAAGTAAAAGAATGGCAAAGTACATCATCGCAAATAACCACTATTTTCAAGGTTCAAGACTATCTCTATCAGAGTTTTTAGATGAAAATGCACGCAAAGAAAGGCAATTTATGCGAGAAGAAATGTTAAAAGCGAGAAAGAAAGGGTTATATTCGGTCATCCGAAACAATCAATTATATGTCGAGGGAGAATTAATAAATGTAAAGAATAAAACCAACCAACTAAACTACACAACTGATGAGATAAATTACAAAGCAAAAATATCCCAAAATAATAATTACAACAACGACCAACACAAGGAAACAATTAGTAACATAAATACAGAAAACAATTCCTTTCGAAGTTACAGGACCACAATTTAACATTTTATTCCAAAACATACAAAGTATTTGTAATAAACAACACATACTTGAAGCTTTCGTTGAAGAAAACCCAATATATAACGCAATATGCTTAGCAGAAACCTGGTTATCGGAAGAAAAACAAACCATGATACAATTTAGCGGATTTAAAATTGCTGCATCATACTGCCGAAGCAAGCGAGGAGGTGGCGGCGTCTGCATCCTGCTCCGAGAACACATCGATTCTAGAGAGAGAAATGACATCACAGATATGTCCATAGAATTATTAAACCGCTAGAGGGCGATACCGAGAGTTTACTTAAAGCGCTGCTCCGTATTTAATAATTATAAAAATTGTGAAAGTGAATAATTAGTAACTGTGATTGCTGGATGACTGCTAATACCGTAGTCTAGTGCTACAAGAAGTATTCGTGCTGTGACTGAACTAAGAAGTGCTGTTCTCTGTGGTTCGTACGATGAATGAAGTATTTGTTTAAAACTAAGAAATCGGACCGTAAACTTCATTAATAGTGTCCGGTCTAGTTAAGCATTATATTTACTGAGCTTCTATAGTGTCCCTATAGCATTTGTGAAGTTTTGTTTACCATCATAACTAAGTTGCTGATATTTCAAATTTGCAAGTCATTATCGATCCTGGCGCCATCTGTTGATTTGTCTTTGTACTACTACGTCTTGTACATCGTGATCGAACCATAAGAATTGACACGTTACTACGATCATCACACTGCTGCCGTGTACCACATACTTTCAACGAAGCAAACTAGGTGGCGCTGTCCTTTACTCAAACTTTGTTTACATCAATTATTATTTAAAATGAATTGCTGCCAGGGCGAACCGACTGCTGCCCGTGGTAAAACCCTTCTGTGCTGTGCATGTGATGGAAAATATCACTACGAGTGTCTCAATGTCACGCATAGCCAATATGCTGCGCTAAACGCTGAATTTAAAGCTTCATGGAAGTGCCCGTCATGCAGCAATGTAACCAGGCGTCTTAAGTCGAATGTTAATACGCCTGTACGTAGCTACACTGAACCTGCGATCGTGGATAACTCCATGGACATGTCGTGTGATGCCTTAGGGGAACGCAGTCCTCCGCGTACATACAATGATCCCGGCCAAGTTACGGAAAAACATGTTCAAACCATCTCTAGCTCAGACTTTGAAAGATTCTCAAGTGACTTAAACAAAACCCTAGGCAACTGGCGGAGTGAGATGAATAAAGATCTGACTCAAATTCGCGATGATATCAAATCTACTATGGCTAATATACAAAAAGAAATAAACTCGCTTCGTACCGAGCAGTCCCTTTTGAAGCAGAATGTGCATGACCTGCGCAATTATGTTGCAAGCCTCCAAGCAACTACACGCGATTTGACGCAGCATTATGAGATCCTTGAGAATCGTACCAGCGAGCTAAATGGCACTAAGTCTGCTGATGTGGAGATGATAGTGAATGCTCTTGAGACCAAAATTGATACCTTGGAACAACAGGCTCGTCAATGCAATATTGAAATAGGTAATTTGCCCGAAAGGCGCAACGAAAACCTACCGGCCCTCATTGAAGCAATTGGTCGTGCACTTAACTCCCCAGTGGCTCAGCAGAATATCGTGGCCGTTCATAGAGTGCCACATGCACACCAACAAAACACTAGACCAAAAAATGTCATCGTGAGATTCACGTCGTGTATACACAGGGATAACCTGCTTAGTGCCTTCCGTAAGGCATCATCTCTCAAGACAGAACAAATTGGCATAACTGGAACGTCATCCCCTATTTACCTTAATGAGCATTTAACCCTGAAGAAGAAACAGTTATTTCGTAAAGCCCGGGATGTCGCCAAAAGCCACCACTACAAATATGTGTGGATTAGAAATGCCACAATACTTATCCGAGAGCGTGAAGGTGAATCCTCGTTTGCTATACGCGGAGAAAGAGACCTCGATAAAATTCGTTCCAAATCTGTCGAATAAATGCACGATCAATATTCTATATAGTTATTACTGTTATATTCTTTATGTTTTATTCTGTTGCGTTACCTATTTTTACAAAATTATGCATGCAATGGAACTTAATTCTATTTTAATTTTAATCAATCTAAATCAACTTATTATACAATTTGAATCAATTTCAAATACAATTTTTATAAAATCAAATACACTTATTATGAAATGTAAATCAAAATTATATACAATTTTAAAGTTTAATCGACCTTATATAATACTATGTTACCTAAAATTATATACAAGTTTTAATGTTATCTTATTATTATTTTTTACCAGCTATAAATGTACTGTTAGAATTCATTCGATTCCACAATGTTCAAAGTTTTACAAAAGAACGCGAGATCTATATACATTTGTTGATATACTCTTTGATAATGGATAGCACAGATAATTTATTAATTTACTACCAGAACTGTAGGGGAATTAGAACTAAACTACACTCGTTGCTTGTGAATATCTTGGCAACCTCATATGACATCATAATATTGACAGAGACTTGGCTGATACCAGAAATAACAGATAGCGAGTTTATTGACCCTCGTTACGTTGTGTTCCGCTGTGATCGGGATCGTGACGCTACGGGGAAGCGAGATGGAGGGGGGGTGCTCATTGCAATACTGCGTGAACTTCAATCGGCCTCACTCGACATTCTCAATGACCCACATTATAAGCCCTCAGCGTGTATTGAGCACCTCATGGTTGCACTGCCTTGCAAAGACGATAAAAATAAGATACATGTCATCAGCGCAGTGTACATCCCGCCGGGGACTAGCTCCGATGTCTATACATCTCATTTTGACTTTTTACAGGACACCTTAAATGCACCTAACGTCACGAATGTTTACATCGTCGGTGATTATAATCTTCCTAATGTCGCGTGGAACACGATAGCGGTGGGGCATGAAGCTTGTGTGGCATGTGTTTGCACACACCCTATTTGCTTGGAACTGACGCACCTCATGTCTTCGCTAGATGCTCACCAGTATAACAGCACGCCTAATAGTGGAGGAAAGACCTTGGATTTGTTTATCTCGAACACTTGCTGTTCTACTGGCCACCTTAAAGATCCGTTATTACCAGTCGACCCCCATCACCCCCCTTTTGTTATAACCGCACCTGTTAGCCTATCTACACAAATGATGAAGAGAAAACCGATGAATAAATATAATTTCCGTAAGGCTAATTATGATCTCATCAACAAACAGTTGGACGAGGTCGATTGGTCCGCACTGTTCGACAAACTATCATCGGAAGAGGCCGTGGAGGCTTTCTATAATATATTGAATGACATACTTAGCCCACTGGTCCCCCCGGCAAGGACTAGATCGCTCGACTTTCCAATCTGGTTTACGCCACAATTAGTTAAACTATTTAAAAAGAAGCAGCGTCTTTGGATAAAGTGGAAAAAATATAGCAACGTCAAAGACTATAATAACTTCTCCGAATGTAGGTCTATCTTCAAACATATGTGTAAAACCTGTTACTCCAATTACATGAACTCGGTTGAAGATAGTCTCTCTAGTAACATAAAGCATTTTTGGTCCTATATTTCTAATCGTAAAAGTAAGTCAGGCATTCCGTCCACGATGCAGTACCAGAATGTCAAATCGAGTGATCCTGATGTTGTCTGCAATATGTTTTCGGACTTTTTCTTTTCCGTATTTGAGCCCGTATCACCAACGCTCACCACGTGGGGTCCGCCGCAGCAGTCCGCAGAGAATGGTAGCTTGGTTAGTAATCTGCATATTAATAAGTTAAAAATACTCAGCGAGTTGAAACGGTTGGACCCCTCTAAAGGGGCAGGACCTGACGGTCTTCCGGCGGCCTTTTTTAAGGCTACGGCTGATAATATTTGTGAGCCAATCTATATCCTTTTTAATAGATGTTTGCATGAAGGTGTATTCCCAGGGGTGTGGAAGCGAGCTAACATTACCCCAGTGCATAAAGGTGGCTCAAAGCATGAAGTCGAACAATATAGACCCATCTCGATCCTGCCGGCCTTGTCGAAGCTTTTTGAAAGACTTGTTCACAATGAGATTTACCCTCTTCTGCATAATATTATCATTCCTGAACAACATGGGTTTGTTAAGCGCCGATCTACGACATCTAACCTGTTAATATTTGCCAATAACCTTTTTGAAGGTATTGATGGGCGATTGCAAATAGATGCGGTCTACACTGATTTCAAGAAAGCTTTTGACAAGGTCGATCATGAAATTCTCCTGAGTAAAATTGCTTATAACGGAATACGCGGAAATTTACTGCGTTGGTTTGTGTCGTACCTTGAAAACCGGTCGCAAAGGGTTGTGGTTAACGGTCATCAGTCTGTCTCTGTTAATATTACTTCCGGAGTTCCACAGGGCTCTATTCTGGGACCGCTTCTATTTATTATTTATATAAACGACATTAAGAAATGCTTTAAAAACTCCAAATTCTTGATGTACGCTGATGACTTAAAGGCGTTTCAAGCGGTGCGTACTATGGACGACTGCCAGTCATTTCAGGAGGATCTAGATAGACTAACTGCCTACTGCATTGTCAACAAGTTGCATCTTAGTATCCCCAAGTGTAACTATATACACTTTACTAAGAATAATTTTATCTTAAATTTCAATTACCACCTTAACTGTGTCCCCTTAAATAATATTTCTGTAGTAAAGGATCTAGGTATTCTCTTTGATGCAAAACTGTCCTTGAACCAGCATACTGAAGCCATAATCAATCGTGCTTTTAAAATGTATGGATTTGTGATGAGATCTTCAACAGAATTTAAGCGTACCTCAACATATCTCTATCTGTATAAGACGCTCATTCGCTCTCAGTTAGAATATGCGGTCCCTATTTGGAACCCCTTCTACCAAAAGTACGTAGTTGGAATAGAAAGAGTCCAGCGCAAGTACCTCCGTGCTATGTACTACAGATGTCAGGGGGCTAAGACTTATCTGTCATACTCCCAACTTCTGGATAAGTACAAGCTCATCAGCTTGGAGAACCGGCGCAAATACCTGGAGGCCAACGTGCTTTATGATATTGTTCACAATAATTTTGATGCCATTGATCTGACGAGTAAGCTTTGCTATTCTGTCCCCCGAACAGTTCACGCGCGTCAGGTTCGTGCACGTACTCTGTTCGCGCTAAGCTCTTGTCGTACGAACTCTGGCTTACGCTGCCCTATTCATAGAATGTTGGAATCCTATAATTCAAATTTTATTGATATTGATATATTTGCATGTTCAAAATATAAATTTAAATCTAATATTATAACATTTTTATCATAATTGAATCTTATTATTTATTTATTGTTTAATTTAATTTTAGTAAATGAAATTGTTTCTCATATAATTTGATTTTGTAGCTATAGCTAGCTTTATGTAACTTATTTATTTAATAAAAAATTATTTGTTGATTCTGGTAATGCTCGTCTAGTGGCAACCACTGATTTTAAATATGTTTTACCTGCGGATAATGCAGTGGACTGCAACATTGTCACCAAAAAGTTATGTTAACCCTTAGTATTATTATATGTTGTAGTTGTTTATTATCCCTTAATAAATAAAATAAAAATAAAATAAAATAAATATGTAATAGAACTATGTGCAGTAGAACTACCCAAGGAAAATATACTATTAATAACGATATATTGGAATAAAAGAGAAGAAGATATATTTATAAATCAATTAAAAATTATTTTAAACTATATAAACAGTAAATATTATAAATTTGATATTGTTATAGGCGGAGATTTTAACATAAATATTTTAGAGAACAACAGGAAAACTAGTCAATTCATAGATTTAATGCTAGAGTTTAAACTTACACAACACATTAAAAAACCCACCCGAATTACTCAAACTACATCTACATGCTTAGATTTGATATTTACAAACTTTAACACTAACAAAATATTTACAACCGTAGAGGAATTAGGTTTCTCAGACCATAGCGGAACTACAATACAAATCTCTATTCCACATGTAACCTCCACACAACCTACTTTGTACGCAAAAAAAAGATTATTTAATGATATGAATATTTTCAAGTTTAAGTCAGCACTACAAGCCATAGACTGGAACGAAATAATAAAAGACCAAAATATGAACGATAATTATAATGCGTTTAACGATACGCTAACCAATGTCCTAAACAAATGCATACCTTTACGTAAAATTAAATTAAAATCTATTTTTAAGAAAAAATGGTTAACCAAAGGTATAAAAACCTCCTGCAAAAATAATCAATTATTAAAAACACTTACACTTAAAACAAAGAACCCAATATTATCACGACACTATAAAAAATATGAAAAAATATTAAAAAGTACAGTAACAACAGCAAAGAAATTACAATATATTGACAAAATAAAAAAATCTAGTAACAAAGTCAAAACAATGTGGAATATAATAAACGAGCGAACCAATAAAACAATAAAAAAAGACAAGTTTAACATAAAACTACAAATAAATAACGATACAACAACCTCGGAGCCAAAACAAGTAGCCAATTTGTTTAACAACTTTTTTGCATCCATCGGCGAGGTAAGTCATGAACGAGCAAACGATGAGCCAAGAAGTATCCCAGTACTCTCACCTACCGAAAATACAATGTTCCTCACTCCTGTAGACCCCTACGAAATAAATATTATGTTAAAGAGCTTAAAAAATAAAAAAAGTCACGGCATAGACGAACTTCCACCCTGTTTACTCAGACAATGCGCTGATGAGCTTACACTACCATTCTATAAATTAATAAACCAGTCTTTTGAAGAGGGCGTATTCCCTGATCAGTTGAAAATAGCACTAGTTAAACCATTATATAAGAAAAATAACAAAACAGAGCCAAGCAATTACCGTCCAATAGCTCTACTGCCTACAGCTTCAAAGATTTTTGAGAAAGCAATGTGTAATCGCGTGTACACTTTCTGCGAAAAATATGAAATATTTGACGAATGCCAAAATGGCTTTCGAAAAAATCGATCAACAGCATTAGCAGTCTATAAATTTATACAGGAAGCCTTAAACATAATAAATAATAAAAAATACGCAGTAGGTATAATGCTTGATATGACCAAAGCTTATGACAAAGTACAGTATGATATTTTACTAAACAAGCTATTCAGAATAGGGATCCACGGTAAATCACATGAATGGTTTAAATCATATCTAAAAAATAGAGCACAGTTAGTAGAAATAGAATACTTCAATGATAAAATGAACGAACTTCAAAAGTTCCACTCTGACAGGAAGGCGATAAACGCATCCATACCACAGGGAAGTGTTATTGGATGTCTTATATTTCTCGTCTACATAAACGATCTCCCAAAATTCATAGCAGAATCCGGACCATGCGTTTTGTTTGCGGACGACATCTCCATTCTCTCCTCGTGTCATGATAACCTAAACCTAAACAGTACCCTTAACGATATACTTAGCAAAATAATAACTTGGATGAACGAACACAACCTCGAAATTAACTTTGCAAAGACTAAACTCATAACTTTCCATCCCCACCAAAAAAATCCTCTCAATGTAGCTTTTACTTATAATAATCACAAAATAGAAACAGTCAATGAATTCACATTACTAGGCATAACCATAGACAAGAATATAAATTGGAAATCACACGTACAAAAAACTAAATCGAAACTTTCGAAATTCCTATATGCTTTTCGAGAAATAAAAAAAACCACAAATTTACAGACAGCTCTAGTAACATACTACGCCTATGCTTATGCATGGCTTAGTTACGGTATAATAATATGGGGAAATAGTACAGATGCACCTACACTGTTTACAATTCAAAAGAAATTCGTCCGTATCCTAGTTAATATACAACAAATAGATAGCTGCAAACCCCATTTTATAAACCTGAACATTTTAACTCTGCCTTGTATATATATACTTGAAATATGTAAATTCGCTCATAAATACCCACACTTTTACACTAAACGAGAAGACATACAAACAAGATACACACTCCGATACAAAACACGACTAAACTTACCAAAATCCCGCCTAAAAATACATTCAACAAGTCCTCTAGTTATGTCAATAAAAATATATAACAAATTACCTGAATCAATCAGAAAAGAAAAAAAACTCCATCTATTCACAAATAAATTAAAAAATCTATTATTAAGTAAATGTTACTACAGTGTACAAGAATATTTAAATGATAAATCTCTAAAACTCAAATAAAATACACAATAAATGTTGTTTTTAGAATAAATTAGATTATAAGATAAACAATAAGTCCTCATCTCTACTATATTTCTTTTGCTGTGCCCAACAGGGTCCACGATTGTTTCTTTTCAAATGTTTACCACCTAAGCACATACATTGTGGAATGCAATAAAGTATTGAGTATTGAGTATTAAATTGCTATCAATGCCAATCTTTTAACCATATTATTTTTGAAGTTTATTTAATAATAAAAACAAAAAAAAATATAAATTTACGAAGAATCTTGCTAGGCCAATCTACGCAATTTTATGAATAATAAAAACACTAGATAGACTTTTTTAAATTTTAAACATGGTATTTCAAGCCAATTAACTCAACAGCGAAGTTTATTCTATTAAGAAGAATGTTAGCACACACTTAGAACTTTTCTTGTAACGTTACTCAAACATACGTTACGTTACGCAAACACAAATCTTACACACACCATCACCGACACAACTACTGTAGGCCTACAGTGTATATACCACACAAATATTTGTCCCATGTGGAATTATAATAGTAAACATAACCCGTTGGACACGACTCAATCATTTGACCGAACTTGCTTGGTTATACACAATAATAAATGTCCAAAATATATCTATGGTCTATTAAAATACTTCTTTCCAATTGATTTAATATTTCCACTAAAACAAATATCAACTTTATTCTAGTGTGAGTTGAGTTAATTTCAGAATGTGTCGTACCTGCCACAAACAAAATTTTAAAAATTGAAGAGCAAACTGTTCTTTATGAGTGGGTATTAAAGTATTTTTTCCAAAAACACATGTTTGGAAACTAAATTGTAAACGCAGAATAGAATAAAATGCAGGAGGAGACGCCCTGGGCGTCGGGAATCGCAGGCCATTATAGGCGCGGGTTTGCGGACGGTGAGCAATGGGTAGCTCGCCGTCCGATAAGGACCAAGCCCGGGTCGATGATGCGTTGTGTTCCACGCGCGCCTCAAAGAGATGTCAGTAGAATTGACGGGGTCCGCTAGGGCCAATGCTTGCCGGGGGTGCGAAGAAAACCGAAAAGGAGATCGTGGCTCCCGGCAACATGGCAACTGAAGGAACACGGGTGGGTTTTAGTCAGTAAGAGTCTGACGTCCCTGTTATTTTATAATTTTCAAACCAACAAAAAAAGGATAGAATAAAATAGAATACTCACACTATACGAGTTACAGATGTATATGTAGATATTTTACATAGGGTGAAAACAATAAGCGATCTTATCGCTAAAGCAATCTTTTAAAGACAACCAGACTTTTGATACACAATAAGGCGTGTTCAAATTGTCAATTATCTATGTGTTGTGTTTATGTTCGTGTCCTACCGCTTCCTTGTCTGGTCAATTGGTTGTTTCATTGTGCGGTGTCTGGCAATGCGGTTAGCCGTGTAATAACGTTACTGGTCTATCTACAATAACACGTTGTGTTTGCTGCTTGAGTGGAATTGTGAGATACACCTGCATTAGAGGTTGCTATTGGATCCGTCTGATTCGTGATAGTGATAAGTTAGTTTGTAAAGTGGTAGGATAGTGGAATTTGAGTTCATTAATTAATTAGTTTGATATCCAATCATTTTTCTATACAGGGTGGCAGGAACATCGACGCGAAAACTGTTACCATAGATTCAGTACATAATTTTGAACCGTTGAAATTTTTCGTCGGTTATTGAAAAAAAAAAATCTGATGTTTCATAGAAAAGTGCAATATCTACGCGGTTAAAATGTATGGAACAGCTGATTATTTTTTTGGTGCGTTGAAATTTTTCAGAATCATATGGGAGGACGTGTCAGACTCTTACTGACTAAAACCCACCCGTGTTTTTTCGGTTGCCTTGTTGCCGGGGGCCACGATTTCCCGATCGGTTTTCTTCGAACCCCCGGCAGGCATTGGCCCTAGCGGACCCTGTCAATTCTGCTGACATCTCTTTGAGGCGCGCGTGGAACACAACGCGCCGTCGACCCGGGCTTAGTCCTTATCGGACGGCGAGCTACCCATTACTCACCGTCCGCAAGCCCGCGCCTACGGTGGCCGGAAATCGGCTCGCGATTCCCGCCCAGGGCGTCTCCTCCTTTCGCGTTTCAGAATCATATCCTGAATCCATGGTATCAATTTTCGCGTCGATGTCCCTGCCACCCTGTATTATTGATATAAAATATCGTTAAAAAATGAAGTACCTAATATAGGACTGGCGTGGCGATGGGACGTAAAGCGCGCTTCTACACTTGATTTATCAACTAACACCACTCCGCTAAGATCGTAAAGCGTTGTTAAAAATAATGTGCCAAGAAAACATACAACAACATAACATACATTTAAACATACAACAACATTAGTCGTATCGACCTTATGACCAAGTTCAACGCTGAAAGAAAAAAGTTCCTTTATCGTGTTGTCTGAGTCACTTTCATAAGCAAAACTATGTAACAAAAAACTATTTTGTATTCCAAAGAATAACGCACCACATCCATCTATTACCCTCGTATCACAATAAAACTGATGATATAATCCGAATCTCCCTTTCATTGTTGAAATGTATAACGCATTACAAAGATTTATTTACTTGTCACTCAATCTGAAAAATCTAGCACATTTTCTTACAAAACGTAGGTATTGTCGATGAAAAATGGTTTGTTAGAAAAAAATTGTGGCGTATAATGTACATTTATATGGCAACGTAAAGTTGATTTAGTAAACGATACTCTGAAGTTGATGGATGGAACCTTAGGATCCGGGTACAGTAGATACTCTGTGGTCATTTTTCAAAATACAGATAGGGAGAGAACATATTTTTTGAGCTGTTGTGGTGCCTGAGTTATTAATGTTGCGTTTAGAACCAGGGAATTGTGATGCTGTGTTGAATTGAGAAGAACACGTTATGTGGTTACAAATCAAAAAAAAAAACTAGCGTGAATCTTAAATGTTCAATGTCTTATGTAAATGCCAGAATTTCTTGTCAGTTTGTTTACTGCTTAGCATGGAACCGATTTCGACAAAACGAAGCAAACTTGTATTTTCCATCTGAAACTTAGAGGACACACCAATCCCCAAAAAAGGTATAAAACGAAATCTATTTGAGAAGAAGAAAACATCTTAACGTTAGCCATGTTTTCAAAAGACGAGTCACTAGTCATATTTGTAATAAGACCTCGGTGTTATAACAAACGATGCTACTAGAGTAAGAATAATGCCTAAAAGTCCTCCAAAAGTGCTTAGCGTTTAGTAGCTATAGTGACAAAGAATATTTCATGATATTATGCATCTCCAAACAAAATGACATTGTAAAACTTTTTACAAAAAAGAAACACTACAAAGTGAAAAATAACTAATTTCGGAAGTCGGTGTCTTGGGTTTTGTATTTTCGTTTTTTGCCACTGACTTCCGAAATTAGTTGTTTTTCACTTTGTAGTGTTTTTTTTAAGTCGGTTGTTTTTTTTTTTGTAAATAGTTTTTATTTTTCACTTTTTTTGTGGTACCTACACATTCGAATACCACTACCTGCTACCAGTGACAGGAACTTATCATATCATCTACATACTAAGCGGGAAATAAATACGTATTTTGTAGCTAACTCAAAAACTACCTAAGCAAAGTTAATAAAAAAATTATGGGACCAATATGAAAGTATACTCTTTCAAACAAAAAAAGAATTTTCAAAATCGGTCCACAAATGACGGAGAAATTGGTGGATACATAAAAAAAAACAAAAACGCTACGAACATATAACCTCCTCTTTTTTGGAAGTCGGTTAAAAATTATGTTTTTGAAATGTTGGAGTAAAGGGTAGTATTTAAATCAGGCTACCTTTCATCTAGCATAACCATAATCAGATTATAAAATTCCCACTGCTGCTCTTTGAGAGGGAGCGGGCCCTCTGTGAGTTGTTACACGTCTTCGAATTTTAGGTTTTAGGACATGCCAGTTTCCTCAAGATGGGTTTCCTTCACTATTTTGAGAGTAGTGGTGATTAAATAAATGACACAAAGTGAAGTGTCTGTTTGGGTTCGAAGTCACGAGCTATAAATTTGCAAGACCGGGCCTCCACTGCTGCTGCATTTGGCTATGGAATCCTAAAAAGAGAACCAACCAGAGAAAGATACATTGAAATGTATGTTAGAAAATAAAATAACTTTGCAGTCATGTTCAAAGCAGAGTCAATAGTACATTACCGTCGCGGCCTGCAACAGGGATATTGATGAACGAAGGTGAAAATGTGGGCCGGGACGAAGCCGAGGCACACATACGTGAGTCCAAGTCCAGTCTCAAATAATGCGCGGAAATTCAAACTAAATTAAATAATTATATATTACAACGATATTTTTTCACGCGCCTATATGTTTATTGGTTTCTTCTTTACTTCAAACAGCTCTATTTGCAAGCCAAATCGAAATTTAAATAAAATCTTTGTTAAGTTACCTCCTTGGTTGCCATGCCAAAGTAAATAGTTCGTTCCATTTTGAAATATACAGATATGAATTTTCAAAATAACATTGCCGGCCGCCTAAATAACACGACTGATAAGGATTTTCATAAAAACATTGCCGGCCACCTACTCGCATGTATTTAACTAGGACAGCATTTTCGATTATCTCGAAGAAAGTTGTCAAAATAATGCTCGAATTTCCAAGCATGTTTGAGAAAAAGTACTTATTTCCGGCTCAGCGTTAAACATAAACATTTAAGTCCAAATAATTTTAGCAATTCATTTAACCATGTTTTGATAAATTGCCGACTGTTTAGCCGTAAAAGCACAAGTTTAAGCTACATTTGCAGGAAAGTTTAGATTTTCAACGGGAGTTTAGCGATTTATTTAGTAAACTGTGCGCAGTTTGCAACTGAAGAAGTTTAAATGTAAAGTATTGATACTGGCGAACTAACCTAACGATTGATGTTTTTGGTGTTCGTTTTAACTCAATTTTGGCAGCATAGGCAAACGTTTAAATCCTAGTGATAGAGACTCCAATTTTTTTTTTAATACTTTATTTCATCTGATTACGTATGGCAAAGTTCATGTAGGTTATAGGACCAACTTAACATACCTCTTCTAAAAAAAAATTCATTTAAAACATAAAATGTAAAAAAATGCAAGTCTCGCAACGCAGTTCTTCTACCGTAAACAGATGTGAGATCTAATGTAAAACCAAGTCTGTTAATTTTATTCAGTACCTATCTATTTGTCATCTTTATTTCTTTAATAAATATAATGACTTGGCCATCGCACGGCAACATAATCACATAAGAATAATCTACTATTTTAAATAATCCTAATTAAATAAAGATAGATAGATAGATAGAATATTCTTTATTATGTACACCATAAAAATTACAGACATTAATATAGAAATTTTACATTGGGTGACACAATGGGCGGTCTTATCGCTAAAAGCGATCTTTTACAGACAACCTTTCAAGCACAGTAGAATATAGACTCTATTGCCGTGTGTGTGCGATTGTCCTTTTGGTCACTGAAAATTAAATTCAGGCTTTTAGCTTTATCCAAAATAAAGTTAAAGGGGTTTGAAAATGTCCAGAATGGCTTCGAGAAAAGATGGTACGGCTTTGTGTTGGTTTTGCTCAACTTGGCGGGGGCACTACCGTGCCCCCCGATAAATCTTGTATTAAATGCAGGAGATAATATGGCAACAAACACAAAAAAAATTAACAAAAATTGCGAATATCCTCCTTTGTGCTTCGTTCAAAAATAGTCATCAGCTATTTCAGAACACGATCCCATAATGAATCAACATACTCAAATACTCGTACATTACTCCTAACAAGATACAAATTGAACGTTCTCCGAAAAATATCGAATCGGCATGAAACGAAGATCTCAGTCACGATAATGTGCGCTCATTTTTACACCATCCTGTTAACTGAGCGGTTTCCTACGCTGGTTGAATTACTAATGCTTTTCTCACCATTTTTCTAAGTGCTAGAGTAGGATTCAAGTCAGCGTTCTGTGAAGACAGACTAGTCGGCTTTTGAGAAATACGCTCCAGTTTTCACATATGGATATAATGGGCTATTAAAATTGTGACGATGTGTGGGACTGAAAATATTAGGGTGATATTTTAAGTCCGAATTGCTGGATTAATTTTTGGGTGTTGCGTTCAAATGTTAAAAGGTATTATTTTTGTCGTGATCGTTTTACATAAAATTTCATCAAAGTGATGTTATCGTTCTCAATGATCTGTAAGTTTATTAAGAATTTAAATGGTGTGTACATAAATACTTAACTTATACCTAATTAATAATAAAAATAACAATTTAATATCCAAAAACTCTGTATTATTCACAAACTAAATAAAATATGTTATCGTTTAGTTTTATGCTCAAAACCAAGTGTTATAAAATAGGTACTCATTGTTTTGTATTCTCTATTTTCATTTAACGTACGTCTCATATCTAGAAAACTATTAAAATATACTGTTTCCATACTTACAATTTTTAATTTTATAAAACAGCTATAAGTGTAAAGTTTTAATGAATGCAGGTGAATCTTCTCATCCATATATTTTTAATAAACGTCATTAAAAAATAAAAACCTGTAAAATACTACCCGTAAGTACTTTCATCGGTCAACTATAGCGATGTCCCTGCAACTTGTAGTTATTTTTTCCGTTTTGCAAAACTTTCAGACAACGAGTGCATTACGAAGACATCAAAGTAAAAGTTTTAATGAAACCTCCACTTTTTAGGGTTCCGTTGCCAAATGGCAAAAAACGGAACCCTTATAGATTCGTCATGTCTGTCTGTCTGTCTGTCGTCCGTATGTCACAGCCACTTTTTTCCGAAACTATAAGAGCTATGCTGTTGAAACTTGGTATGTAGGTGTATTCTGTGAACCGCATTAAGATTTTCACACAAAAATAGAAAAAAAACAAATAATTTTGGAGTTCCCCATACTTAGAACTGAAACTCAAAAAAAAATTTTTCATCAATCCCACACGTGTGGGGTATCTATGGATAGGTCTTCAAAAATGATATTGAGGTTTCTAATTTCATTTTTTTCTAAACTGAATAGTTTGCGCGAGAGATACTTCCAAAGTGGTAAAATGTGTGTCCCCCCCCTGTAACTTCTAAAATAAGAGAATGATAAAACTAAAAAAAATATATGATGTACATTACCATGTAAACTTTCACCGAAAATTGGTTTGAACGAGATCTAGCAAGTAGTTTTTTTCTAATACGCCATAAATCGTAAACCGCAATTTACCTTTCATTCAATGTTACTTGCTGCTACGGAACCCTTCATGGGCAAGTACGACTCGCACTTGGCCGCTTTTTAACTAATAGCAGAGTGTCGCATCATTGAAAACTCATTTATTTATCAAGGAAAATCAGGGTAGGTAGTTAAAAAATCAGTTCTGTAAACGGAAAACTGTAATTGAATTTACTACGAAGACTTTTTGGTGGCAATATTTATGTTATATTTAGATTTTTAGGGTTCAACACAAAACCACAAAAGGAAAAAAAATGGAAGCCTTAATAGGATCACTTCGTTGTCCGTCCGTCCGTCTGTCCGTCTGTCTGTCTGTCATTCTGTCAAGAGCCTTTTTCTCAGGAACGCGTGGAGGTATCAAGTTGAATGAAATTAATCTCAAATACGTAGGTCTACCATCCCTTGGCGCTCTAAAAAATCAAACTTCTAAGTCATCGCAATAAAACATACATACTCTCGAAAAATATTACTTACCTTCTGGGGGACTGCACTACTGAACTTTGATGTTTATAATACCGATGTACTGTGTTTACAAAGTTTAAAAGTGCGATTTACGTGAGTTACTTAGAATGTACATTTTGACGAATTACTAAATTCAGAATGTTCATAATCGCGATGTACAGAACTTCGAAAGTTTGCTATGACGAATTACTTAATATAGAATGTTCATAATCGCGATGTAAGAAACTTCGAAAACTCGCTATGACGAATTACTAAATACCGAATGTTTACCATCGAGATTCTGAGCGAGTATTTGGCTTTTATGTGTATAAGGATAAAGCTCTGTTCATGATAATATTTTGTGTAACTAGCTAGGTAAGTACTAACTAGTTAATGTGTGATATTTTATGATTACAAATGAACTACATAGAAGGTATAGGAACAGATATAAAAAACCATGATGTCAAATAGGTAATAGTAGTTTAATAAATTCAAAATATGCCAAAGTACCTACAAACATGACATAGGTTATTTTAAACTAAATTAACACTTAATTTGACAGTATTTAATAAAGAAAATGCAAGTTTACAAGGAATGGGTAGATAGACAGAGATGTGGAAAGGAGAGTAAATGCGGGAATAAAGTGAATGGTGCTATACATGCGATTTTGATCAACCCGTTGTCTAAAAAGGCTCGACTGGCTGTTCACAATGGTGTACTCGTGCCCACGCTCATGTATGGAAGTGAATGTTGCGTGTGGCAAAAGAAGCATGAAAGTAGAATAAATGCTGTGGAAATGCGTTCCTTGCGAAGCTTGGAAACTCAAAAACTATCTAACAGATTTTCAAACGGGAATGAGTAACTCATGAGGAAGGTTTTGGTGGTTTTGTACATTAAGTTTTGTGTAAATTGGTTGAAATATGACGATTGTTGTTGAAGATGTCGGAAAAAATCATGCCGACTGGGAGCTATACAGGCATGCGCCGTAAACCGTTAGGCCGTATTCTCTACGGCAGCGGGCCGCGACAGCGGCGAATTTTTTTTTTTTTGTCGGGCGTCTCATAGCTGACGTCTGAGGTCATGACTATTTAAACGGTCAATCCTGTGGGTGCCTTAAGCTGCTAAACTCAAAGCCTCCAGCCAAGGGCATACAAACTAAGCTAAAAAGCCAGGTTAATGCTCGCCAAGGGCACCCCCTGTGGGGTACGAACCTCGGCTTAGGGCGTTTATCGGAGGGAGGATATCAAAGATGGGACGGGCTGGAACAGCGGCGCGTTGAAATGCATAGTTTTATATGGAACTGTTCTCGCTCCCCGCGCCGCTGTCGCTGTCGCCCCACTGCCCGCTGCAGCCGATTACAGCGTAATTCGTAGAGATTCGTTACAGTGCGAGATAAGTGCGCGCGGCTGAAAACTAATAAGTATGCTGCTGTCTCGTCGTTTATGTAAGGTCAAATTAAATAAAGTATTATTTAATTAATTAATGTAAATATAATATTAATAATATTAAGATTAAATATGAATATAGATTTAATCCCTCTCACAGAGAGGAGGCCTGTGTCCCAGCAGTGGGAACATTTCGACGGCCGCAAAGTAAAAGTATAGATTTAATATTTTAAATATTACAGTATGGAATTAAGCACGTCTGTGCCACTAGTCGCGCGCAGACTTATGCTACGCGCACTCTAGGCGTAGTAGTCTCTATCATTAACGCTGTAAATTCGAATTTAAGAAGAGGGACAAGTAACACACGCTCTGAATCTCGAAAGTAAACATTCGGTATTCAGTAATTCGTCATAGCGAGTTTTCGAAGTTCCGTACATCGCGCTGATGAACATTATATATTAAGTAATTCGTCATAGCAAACTTTCGAAGTTCCGTACATCGCGATTATGAACATTCTATATTAAGAAATTCGTCATAGCAAACTTTCGAAGTTCCGTACATCGCGATTATGAACATTTTGAATTAAGTAATTCGTCCTAGCGTACATTCTAACCCACGTAAATCGCACTTTTAAACTTTATAAATACAGTACGTCGGTATTTTAAACATCGAAGTTCAGTAGTGCAGTCCTTCTGGGGCAGTCGAGTAAAAAAACAAGGCCATTTATGCGACATATTTTGATACTCGCTAGTAAATCAAAACCTACAGGGTAGATACTTCCCGTTGACCTAGAGTCGTGTAATTTGGCAAGAAGCACGGTCTCACAGCAAAGTAAAGTAAAGGAAAAAGTTCGAAAATCGTTAATTTACAGATTTATCACACAATTTTTTTTTTGCGATAAAAAACTTACATTTGCAGTTGGAGAATTGACCGTGACGTATTTCGATATATGGGAGAACATATTTTTCAATTACAAAGTCAAGTTTGTTTTTGGGATAAATTCATCTTAACTATGGAACCCTTCATTGTTCGTGGTCCGACACGCACTTGGCTGGTTTTTGTATGTATGGAAACAGGTATCGGTATATTTTATTTTTTCACAAGTAACTCTTCGCACGGTTTTTACGACTTAAGGGGGAAGCGTCAGGGTAGACCCCGAAATTCAAATTTTCTTACGTTTTTTGCATTTTGCAGGTCAGTGTCAGGTTTTATGTTGATTAAAATATGATTCGCGGTCGTAACAAATATGGCTTTACTCAATTATAATCATTACAATCAGCAATACAACTCCATAAGTTAGCAAAGGTGTCAAATGTCATGATTTCATGAAATTTCGCGGGCTACCCTGATGCTTCCCCCTTAATAAAACATGGAAACTCCTTTATTATAATTACGTAAGTTTAATATTAATTTAATACACACATAAACTTTCCGGTTTTTTTCCTAAGTTACGGTAAAATCCGCATCAAAATCCGTGGCGAAGTTTATAAGAACAACGTGGTCCCGTGCGGCCGCGTTGTACTTTCAGACACAAAAACCGACTTTATTCATAATATTTGCTTTATTAGCTTATATAATAGTTAGTATTTATAGAATCAAGAACCTAGTCCCGCTGGTAGAGCCGGGATAACGAGCTATCAACGGAAATTCTTATGAACGTGTTTAACGGAAATTGGCGTCGTTCACAGAGGAAATTAGCGCTTAATAAAAATAAGTTGGCCTTGTTGAGCGTAATAGTTGGATGAATGAAAAAAATACTGTGTTGCATTATTTTTTAAATTACTAGTATCTTTGACTCTCTTTATAACTAGGTAATCAGTTGCAATATAATACCGTTTTAGGAAAAGGTTTGGTGTTTGTAGTAACAAATAAAAAAGGAAAAGAAATAAAAACGTTTATTGAGCTCAGTACCGTAAACAAGGAGCACATTTGAATAATATCATAACTCTATTCTCTGAATGTAGTATGCTACCGTTTTACTACTGTTATTGGGCGACACCACGACGCCATTGCTATGAAAATCGATCATTATCTCATTCAAAACTAAATGAATCAATAATACAAATTACCATTAGGTCAAACACAATCATTAAAATTTTGTTGTTATATCATAATAATAGCCATAAACAATAAATCAGCCACACTTTTGCTTGCCAACTAAACTTTGCCCATTCAAAATTCAATTGAAGTTATGAACAAAACCATGAATAGCCTATTGGGCTATACAATCAAAATAACCGTTTGTTTTCCCTTTTGTTTTTGGCTATTACACGTTTAATATATTATTTTGTAGTGTATACGCTACACAAAATAATGCAGCTTGTAAGCCACGTGTAATAATAATTGTGTGTCGCGGCTTGAGTGTCTTTTGTCACTTCAATTCAATTCATATATTAATTACACTTGTTAGCATTGTATGCTCATTTTCGTTAAGGTGCGTGCAGACAAAAAGAACAAGCATCTATTCAGAAAAGCATCTGAAAATCGCTATAAAATGATAAGATAAGTATTTACTTGTCTAATCATTTTACAGCTTTCGACTATCAAAGACCGCCTTGATGCATAAAAGCATACTTTGCATAGCCCCAAAAATATTTAATAAATTGCCAAATGGAATTAAGGATTTAAATATTATTCAAATTTAAAACGAATTAAGACATCTATTTTGAAAAAATGTTACTTATAATATTGACGAATTCCTTAATGATAAATTGTAAGTTATTTGTCATTGATATTTATTTAATTTTGACATTGCATTATTATCTTTATTTCCATTCATTATTTATAAGTATAGGTACTCAATTGTTAATATTTTGCTTGATTTTTCTATCTTAAGTTATGTTGTGTTTCGTTGTAATTATTGTATTTTAATATGTTGATTATTCTTTTTAATATAAATAACTAATTATGTGAAAGAGTGTACACCTTTAAGGTAGATTTTTGAGGAACTAATTATTTATTATTAATATCTCATGTAAAATGTACCAAAAATCACACTAATAAATGAATTTGTATTTGAGTTTTGATATTGTGAGGCATGTGCTTTTAATGGTAAGCCACACATGTGCTGACATATTGTAAAAAATGCATTTATGCCGCATGCCTCGCTTTGTTTGGACGCACCTTTATATTTGCCCAGTCTAGTGGTCTAGTGGATGCCAGAGTGACTGCTGATCGTGAGGTCTCAACTTCCGGGATGAGCAAAGTTAGTGTCTTTATATTGGCATAAAGAAGCTCTCATTAGCAGCCTAGAGTCTGTCCATTAGCAGACTAAACATCCAGACTCCAGGCCCTCATTACATATTTCATGGGACTTATCTACTCTGTAGGTGTACCTACAAAATGAAACAAGGATGTTATGTTATGTTATCTATTCCGTCTTATGGTATGGTGTTATTTTTTGGTGGCAGTTTACTGATAAGGAGCTTGTATTCAGATTATTACATTACATACATTCATTGTCAGAAAGAATCCAATATGGACTCAATATGTTTTTCAATTGTGCCAAGTGAAGTGTAAAACCGCTCTAATGCAAAAAAGTTTTTATTGGTATTGCCATTTATAATAAAGTACCTAATATTATTAAAACTATGACTGTATTCAAATTGAAAACGGCACTAGGCGAAATATTAATTGAAAAAAGTTATTACACAATACCTACTCAATACTCAATATCTTTATACACAATTGACGACTTCCTTACCACTAACTGATTGACATGCCATTATACCAAATTCTGTCATTTAAAAAAATAAAATAATATTACTATAACACTAGACTATAACTTTGTTGACATTTATGTTATCTTGTTGACATTTTTGTATTATTACGACTTTTTTACTGATTCATACGATTTGACATTAACTGTTATTTAAAATGATACTATGCATATTATTAGCTTTTCAGTAATAATATAATTTGCATGCCCATTTGACGGTAGCACATGGATGACTATTAACATAAAACATCTATGTTCCTACTTATTACCCATGCTTGCAAATCAATAAATGATTTTAAATAACCTATTCTACGAAATATGGTGTAATAAATACGTTTGTCTAACTTCTTTAGCAAGGAAAATTACTGTACCTACCTAAGTTTCCTACTCTACCAATAATATTCTATTAATCCCAAAAGCGCCTTATATCCGCGCCGAACCCATTCGAAGCTACGTAGGTATGTACGTATACCTCCAACGCTGCTATACCGACATGCATTGTCAAGTCTTCGTGCGACGTCTCGATATTTAGGTCAAGTCGATGCCGCCCTGCTTTAATAAAGTCGGCCTGTTTAATAGACAATATTTGCTATGCAAGGAGGATTGTTGGAGGAACACCTGCTTTGAAATTAGAAAATGCCGGTGGTTGAGTGGCGAGGAATTCTTTAAGGCAGGTAGTTTTTATTGTATCTGTGGAGGCTTTGGTACAATTGTGCCATACTCTATAAAGTGCTACAAGACTCTTTTGGCGCTCGAATGACGTTGACAGGGAGGCGCTGTTGGTAAATATTTGTGCAATTATTTTGTGAAATGTTTTGAAAAAACAAGATGGCGTCTTTAGTTCCAAAGGTATTTGTATACTTATACTTATTCCAAGTCAAGGTATTTGTATACTTATACTTTGCTAGTTGTACTAATTTTTTTCACGTATGTTCTATGCTAAACAGTTCGACAAAATGCTTAACATATAACATTTAATAACTAACACAGTTTGGTGTTGGCCCTCTGGGTTAGTTGGTTAGTTTAGTTTAATATGTTGGGGTCGGCTTCCAGTCTAACCAGATGTAGCTGAATACTAGTATTTTATATCGACCGACTGCCTATCTGACCTCCACAACCCAGTAACTGGGTAATACGATACCCCTTGGTAAGACTGGTTATCAGACGTTCAGGCTTCTGACAACCCATAACGCAGTCGTTATTCGACAGATCAAAGATCCACGAATGACAGCCGAGACCAAAGGCTTAACGTGTTTTCCGAGGCACGATGGAATCTCGGTATGTAAAGATGGTCACCCATCCACGGACCAACCCCGGCAAGCGTAGATTAACCTGATAAATCGGCCCGTGGCGAACTTCATACTGGATAAATTATGAAAAAAAATGAACATGGATGATCAAAATAACTAACCAAGTTTATTGTTCTTGCTCTAACTAAACTAGAGCAAGCAATTGCGATAAGATAAATCTTATCCTTATGCGTGTTGAAGTTGAGTTGTTTCATTTATTTCGTATCTTTTGTATACAGTATTCTGTGCAGAGTTTGTTTCTGCAAAATAAAGTATTAAACATAATCTTTTCTTTATTACATATATTTGTTTTTGACCAATAATTTGTCGAAGTTACAACAGTAAGATTGTAGGCGATACAAAGGTCAAAGACATTTAGGATTTGGTACATGAGTAGCTATTTGTAAGCTTTGGCACATATTGAAAATAATACATTACTGCCGAATTTGGCAAACGCCACTTGAAATCGAGCCAATCTACCTCCGACCTTACTCACCCGCTCAGGGATATCCACAGTTGTTCCAACCACATCAATATTTATATTACCTTTTGCAGCACCGGTTAATCCAATAATAGTAATTGCAATAATATATTATTTTACGTATATTAAGAAAGTAATACCAATTTAAATATGAATATTGTTATAAAAATTGTTGGCTCATCCGTCTTTTCTGCCGTGTTTGTTGAAACTATCTCATTTTTACTGGCATTGAGATTGTGGCCAATATTATTGATATTTTATTATGACAGCAGCAGTCTTGATGACAGTTGGTTAGTTGACCTGTCAAAATATAAACAATTCTAAGACTGCATGTCCACTGGAGCAGAACAAAGCAGATAGAAACGGAGCTCTGAGGATGAGTTTAGATTCTATTGGTTAATATTGGCACGTCTTACTGGGGCTTTTTGTGTGATTTGCCTTTTGATTTGCGTACTTGCGTGTATTTGCCCATGGGCCGCTCGCTCAACGTATAGGTACTGGGGGATTTACACATAGTGCGTTGGAACTGCATCTCACCTTGCTATTTCACGACCTCAAAATAAATAAAATCATCAATAAAAAATAACTTTCAGAACATAAAAGGGAAACTTTACAACCAAAATTGTTTTGAAGCGGCCGAAGAGTAGTAAAACATAAATCGCTTCAATAAAAAAGAAAATATTCAATGAAAAAAGGAATCTTTGTAGGCGCAATAAAATGGAATAAATTATAATAATAGTGAATATCACAGTTCTTGGCAAAAACTCTGCTTATGTTTATAACAGTCGTAAAAATTGTGTGCTTTTTGGCGACGGACTAAGAAAAGTTTTTGTGGAAATATTTTCTTGTTTAGTAAAACGTAATTATGATACATTGTACATACCGCTAGTTTAAATATATGAGGAGTATTGTTGGCCCAGTAGAAACGGCCGCGACTTACGAGTTGTAGGTTCCTAGGTTTGAACCCAGGCACTTTACCTATTATACTTTGAGTAAATTATTTCATCACCACTGCTCGCAAAAAAAACTCAAAACGCACTCAACGCAAAATGGTGAAGGAAAACATGGTGAGGAAACCGGCATATCCTAGAACCAAAAATTCGAAGACATGACACATCTCCAACCCGCACTGGGCACGCGTGGTGAATTACGGCCCACTCCCTCTAAGAGAGGAGGCCTTTGTCCCAGGTGGTACGGAACTCTTCGTGCACTTAGCATTTGGCCAGTTTTCTTAACTTCATTTCAGTTCCGAATTCAAGAATTGTGCCCGTCAATTTCTGGGAATGATCGCATAACTTTACAATTCAGAACATTTCTGGTTCTTATCTAATTATTCTCGAGAGGAATCCGAGCTAATGGTAGACGTGCGACTAAATTCTTTAGAAATTTACGTTTTCCGCGGATTACAGAGTAAAACATTTTCATCTGCTTCGTGATTAACACTGTTGTTAAAATGCCGGCTTAAAATCGATTTATTTGACGTTTACCATAATGGCGGATTTAAAAAGGTCAAGATTTTATTGGACAGAACGATATCATCATTTTGCTAAGTAGAAAATTATAATTTAGCCTGTTTGACTTGTTTTGCGATTAAACTAACCCTTCCAAAATGTGGTCAAATTATAATTAGGAACTGCATTGGATGGGTTTCAATTCATAATTAATTATGTACTATCTAAGTTCTAGTTTATCTTGAACATTACTGATATTGATCTGAAATCGCCAACCCGTTTTGAGCAAGCGTGGTGATCAATACTGTGCCTTCTTTGTATGAGAAGAGGCCTTTACTATTTATTACTATTGGGTGGGACCGTAATAACTTTATCGTTGTCTCAATAATGAAACTATTTCGTTTGGTAGCTAAAACTTAATAGTGAGTCATCAACCTTATTCCTGATTTGATCGTACTATACGATAAGAGAGAGAAGGCCTGTGTCCCAGAATATTTAACATTAACAATTTTTTAGCGTTGTTATAGCGGCTATAGTAGTAGGTATACACTAGTGAAAATTTCAAGCGTCTACCTATTACGGTTCAAAAGATACTGTCCTGCTGTGATGGACGGACGGACGAATGTTGGCACCCTTTCGGTACGGAATCCTAAAAAAACGTTCTTTATAATGTTTTAGGAGCAACTTTGTAAAATGTAAACTTCGCAATTTAAAAAAATGGCGTTTTATCCTGTACAAAAAATGTGAAATAAAAATACATAAGTTATAAAACACCTTGCAAGTTTTATCTGCCGTACAAAGTTTGTAAAATATTTTATCCTTGTTTTCAGTTGGTATCTTAACATTGTATTCGTAGCACGTGGATCTATCTACTTTTCCAGATTTTTTATGGGTGCTGGAGTTTTATAACATCCTTATCTTAGTTTATTGTACTATTTTTAGAGCAGTCTTGGTAACAACGGTCGCGACGAGTTGTAGGTGGCGTAGGCGCTTTACTTTGTGTAAATTATTTCATCACCACTGCTCTCAAAAGGGTGACGGAAAACATCGTGAGGAAACCGGCATGTCCTAGAATCGAAAATTCGAAGACATGTGACATCCACCAACCCGCACTGAGCCCGCGTGGTGGATTACGGCCCACTCCCTCTCACCGAGAGGAGGCCTGTGTCTCAGCAGTGGTAACACTATGGGCGGATTATGCTGTATTGTTTATTTGTTTCTCCTTAAAGATTATCTAATAGGTTCTGACAACAAAACGCTACATCTTTCAATTCATTAGGTAAGTACTACCCGTTGGACCATGAGTGTAAACTCAGTATTAAAGCGATATCACCCCATCTATCAAACTCAAAGCATTTATTTCAAATAAATCAATTACAGGTACTTTTGAATTGTCAAGGGATCGGTCAGTCAGAAAGATAAAGCTAGTTGCCCATTCCAAAGCGTAGTAGGTACCTATGGAGAAGAAGGGGTAAGAAACTCCACGGGTACTCTTTTAGTGAAAACAATGTAGATAGTCGTGCACGTTAAAAGCGCCCGTTATAAAAAAAAAAACGCTTCAAAAATTTAAATAAATTAAATCCAGCTATGGTAGCCAAGAGATGACCCGTCCCTACTGACGGCGCCCGTTCACGAACATGATGCATGGATCAGCATCATTCAGCTTAACCATTTTGAAGGGAACTTAATGATTCAACACACACGTTACCACCAGCGAGACATTTGAGAGAGCATGACATACTCTCAGCCGCCAGGGCACATTCAAGTCAATGAAAGACGTACCCAGTAAATGGTAGATTTGTAGAAGGTAATGGTCACAGTGCTCACACATGTGCTATGCAGTTATGCAATACTAGCAGATTGAATTTACACAATGCAAAGATAGTTTTTGCAATCTTCAGCAGCTTCAACAATATTTTCGATACTAATCAACTAGTTTATCAAACAGGGGACTATGGAGGGATTAAAGTTATAATGTAACTTAGATTACTAGGTACTCTCAGAAAAGGTCAAAGAGTAAAAACTCCGTCCAAAAGAGACTAACAAGAAAACTAAGAAATTATCCAAAAGGTCAACTTCAAAAGTTTCACAATACACTGTAACAAAAATATAGTCCATTACCATATAGTGTTTGACTTTGACGAGATATTGTAAGCTTAACGAAATTCTAAACAAACAAGACGTAATAACCTCTAGCAAAATCCTTATAAATCTGAGTACGTGGCCAAACCTCCTTTGTAGTTCGGTGCGGGTAGGCAAAGGTCGACGCCTATTTGTTTTACATTATCAACCTGGACCCTCTGCTTCAATGGACCGACGTATTAACTGAATAAAAGATAACATGTATGAAATGTATCGTCGAGTGGTCAAAACGAGGTCGGTTTAGACATGGTAGGGACTTTACTAGCTTTTAGTAGATGTTTTTGGAGAATAGAAAATTAAAATGACTATATTGGAGGGTACTTTTAGGCCAGATGGGGTGAGTAGACCGTTTAATGTTATGTTTATTGACCGAGAAATAATTACTGGGTACAATAATAATAAAAGTGGGTCGGTAAATATAAAGAATTCAACATGGCGGTAAAAATAAATATTGTGCAAGTCGGTTAAGTAGGTATGATCGCCAGTTCTAACTTGAACAGACAGCTGTGCTGCTGGGGAGTTTGTTGCGCCGCTTCTTCTTCCCAGCTAAAGGCACTAGGAAGTGGTGAAGGGTGGGCGTTTTTGGGGGACTGTCTTATGTAATTTTGACGTTCGAAAAGTGCTGATTCTCAGCCTAGTTTGAATAAATGACTTTTGAATTTGAAGTAGTATCAATATTATTAATACGCTGTACTGGTACAGCGTCTTAATATTTGTTTGCTGCACCGGTCGACGTCATCACGTCGGCGCCGGCTATCGCTGAAAACCAGCGCTGGGGCTCTGTCTTGCATAGGGTCGCAGCATAGTGCTGAGCGATAACCGATTTGCGTGGATGTGACGCATGCTTCCCCCAACCTTTTCTCATTTTTGTATTTTAAACTTTTTTGCGTCATGTTTACCGCAAAATAAACGTTTTTTTTTTTTTTTCTTACAAATCTTAAAATCCATAAAATGTCCAAATAAATAAAATCACCATTCGAAAATTAAAAACATCAGCATTTTGGAGGAATTCTAAATAAATTTACAGCAAATGAGCCAAGGGTTCCCATACGTTACATAATCTGCATTCCGGCTGGCTCACCGAGGCTTTAGGCCGACCTACAAACATCAGACCGTACATTAAGAGCAAACGAGGGACTCCTACGCTATTTTGAACTCAGATGATACTCTGCAGTGTAGCTTGCTGAATAGTTTTGCTGCGGTATTGAATATAGAAAGGCCGATAAATTTTGTTTTTGTTTGTTTGTAAATCCATGATGTGATTCCTGTTAGGAGTTCCAAATCTTGGTTTCGAATATATGAGCTTTTTAATAGCTTAGCCAAAAACCTGATAACTATGTTTGTATTTAAGAATTTACCTACCGAAGTAGGTAGGTCCACGACTTTGTTAGCATGGATTCGGTTTTTTGTAGAAACTTCAATAGGTACTTCACTTCGTATTATTAGGGAATGTTTTTTAAAGTATGCTTGTGTTCTTCTTCGGGATTCGAGCTCTCTTTGTACCGCAATAAAATTGTTTCAGCGGTTTAGCCGTGAATGCATAACACAGAGACAGACACAGACACTTTTGAATTTATAATTACTATACGGGGTGGCAGTACGTCCTATTTGTATAATAGTACAGTAATGCTGAAAAATTACACATATTTAGCATTCATCAATACTTATGTAATACAGGGTGTCAGGGACATCGACGCGAAAACTAAAACCATGGATTCAGTACATGCTTCTGAACCCCCCAGCGTTGAAGTTTTTCGCCGGTTATTTAAAAAAAAATCAGCTGTTCCATACATTTTGACCACGTAGGTGTTGCACTTTTCTATGAAAAGGCAGTTTTTTTTTTAATAACCGACGAAAAATTTCAACGCAGGGGGGTTCAGAATCATGTACGAGTACTGAATCCATGGTTTCTGTTTTCGCGTCGATGTCCCTGACACCCTGTATTACATAAGTATTGATGAATGCTAAAGATGTGTAATTTTTCAGCATTACTGTACTATTATACAAATAGGACGTACTGCTAATAGGACAAACTTCTCGGAGGACGATTTGGTATTATGACATTTTGCTAAAGTATCGTTTTGATTACAAGTCGTTTTGCTGTTTGGACCATTTGCTTTTAGGAATTTTAGGATACGGAGGTATTTTAACTTATATCCAACCTAGGATCCTTTCTCGGAATAGTCTTCAAAAACATAATGTAACAGGTATAAATAATTTAAGGGTTATCGACGCAGCTGTTAAGATTGATTTACATAAAATCAGTAACTGACTCAATGTAAATTTACCTTAAGCGCGTTGGTAAACTATTGTTGTTAATGACGTAAAAATATCTCTATGGATATAATCAGATCACATTTTGCATTAATTTATTTTGTAATAACCAATTGATAAAACGTTTCAGTAAAATCTGTTTCAGGATAGATTCAACAGTTTAATACATTAAAAGAATTTTCTCTTAAATGCTTGGAAATTCGAGCATTATGTTGACAACCTTCTTCGAGTTAAATCGAAAATGCTGTACTAGTCAAAAACATGAGAGCCGCGGCCGGCGATCTTAGTATAAAAATCCATATCTGTCGTGTTTAGTGGCCATATACATTACTATGAAAACTCACATCTGTCATGTAATTTAAAAATGTAACGAACTTTTTACTTCGACACATGGCAACCAAGGAGGTTTAAGTTTTGATTTGGTTTGCAAATTATAGAGCTGTTTAAAGTAAAAAATAAATAAATGAACATATTATTGGCGAGTAAAAAATTGTAGTTTCCTCGCATTCTTTGAGAAAAGTACTATACAAGCCTTGGCCCCAACCTGGCATTGATATTCGTCCATCAATGCTCCTTTTGCAGGCAGCAGCAGTTATGTACTAATGTTTTAACGATGTAAAGTCAATTCTAAATTACTAAAAAGCACGTTCAATAAAACATCCGTTTTGAACAGAAAATTCTAGTTTTATTTCACCACATAAACATAAAGCGGCCTTGTAAGTTTTAGTTTCAGCCATCAGCGTTGCTTAAGCAATAACAAGGATTTTCTACATTTTCCACGCTAAAACCGAAAATACCAAAAGATACTATATAAAATACATCTAAGTGTAAAAGAGCGTGTCAAGTTATTACATCGCATTTAGTGGTGATAGATGGGCCATCCATCGCCATTCGCCTGGGAGCGCAGGCACCATAATAATCACTTACGTTCAGTGATTGATTGACGAACACTTTTGGATGTTTTCCTATTTAATATGTATGTAATTACTACCTTTAGAACGTCCTATTGGGATAAAAAGTATTCGCTGTCCTAGCCCAGGTCATGGTCTACTTATGTTTAACGTGAAAGCGTAACAAACAAATAAACAAACTCACTTTCGCATATTCCCAATGGATCAAGACTTATGCGGGTAAAACCGCGGGGTGCTTCTTCTTCTTTTTGTGTAGTTTTGAAGCCGCCCAAGGGCCTCTGACTTGGCTTCACATACCATTGAGAAATATCTCTCTCTATCCTCATGATGTTTTCCTTCACCGTTTTTGAAGCAAGTGATAATTATACAATACGCACGTGAATCCAAAAAAATCAGAGTTTTGTGCCTTGGGTTCGAACTCGAGACCTATGACTTGATAGTCTGATGGTCACCACTGCTCCCGCCTACCATAGGGTGCTGCTAGTCTAAAATAAAATAAGTAAAGATTATGCTAGTTTTCCAGAACATAATGTTCATGTTAGGGTAAAAAAATTGCATACTTAAATACCTGGCCGTAAGTTTGTTTACCTCGAATCTCTATATCATCATTCCAGCCGAAAGACGTAGACTATTGCTGGACATAGGCCTCCTCCAAGCACCGCCACTTCGACCGGTTTTGTGCTTCCAGCATTCAGCGGATACCTGCGGCTTTCACAAGGTCATCGGTCCACCTTGTGGGAGGCCTTCCAACGCTACGTCTTCCGGTACGCAATCGCCACTCCAGAACCTTTCAGCCTCTTTGGCCCTCTGTTCTGCGAGCAATGTGCCCTGCCCATTGCCACCTAACTTGGCAATTCTTCGGGCTAATCCGGTTACCTAGGTTCTCGTGCGGATCTCTTCGTTTTTTATTCGATCACGTAGGAAACTTCAAGCATAACCTTCTCCATTGCCCTTTCGGGTGACTTTTATCATTCTAACAAGGCCTATTGTGAGCGACCACGTTTCAGTGCCATAGGTCATCATTGGCAACACGCACTGGTCAAAGACTTTCGTCGGACTGCGGTATGTGGGACGAGAAGATATTGTGTAGCTTCCCGAACGTTGCTCAGCCAAGTTGAATTCAACGATTGACCTTTTTCTTGAAGTTGGACCTACCTAACTGGACAGTTTTTCCCAGGCGAACATACTCGTCCACAACTTTGAGCGCGTAGCGTCTCCGATCTTGATGAGAATGGGTGTTACATATACATTTGACGTGACCTTTGTCTTGTCCATCTTCATTTTAAGACCCACTCTTTCGGAAGCTCCACTGAGATCATCGAGCATTGTACTGAGTTTCTCGATATAGTCTTAGCCATGACAAATATGTCGTTGGCAAACCAAAAATGAGTGATTTACTCGCCATTGATGTTGATGACTAGCCCTTTCCAGTCCAGAACCTTGAAGACATCCTCCAGTGGAGCGGTGAACAGTTTTGGACAGATAACGTCTCCTTGTCTCACACCTCGCTGCAGAAGGATAGGCTTCGAGGTCCAGTTTCCGGAGTCGGACTGACATAGTGGCGTTTTCGTACAGACACTTCAGCACCTCGATGTACCGATAGTCAATTTGGCACCGTTGAAGAGACTGCAGCACGGCCCATATCTCGATCGAATCGAAGGCGTTCTCGTAGTCAACAAACGCTAAGCAGAGAGGCAGGTTATACTCTTCGGTCTTCTGTATAACCTGCCGTAGTGGTTTACGGTGCTAAAGCCTTTCCAGAATCCAGGTTTTTCGGGAGGCTGGAAGTCGTATAACCTGCGCGCGAGACGGTTCGTGATGACTGTTAAAAACAGCTTGTAGACAGCGCACAAAAGTGAGATGGGCCTTTGGCCAATACTTAAGGAGGGCATTGTTGCCCTTCTTAAAGAAAAGTATCACCTTACCTCTTTTCCATGCCTGTGGCATTTTACCCTTGAGTATGACGCAATCAAACACCTTATGGAGGGCTTTAAGAACGGGTTTTCCGCCGGCCTTTAGGAGTTGGGCCGTAATTCCGTCACCACCTCTATACTTAGTTTTAATTTTAGTCTGTGTTACTTATGTTGATAAACAAACAGTTAACTGCATATGACTTTATGACGTCTAGCGACCGCCATAATTTTAAAGTTTCTTATGATATTATAGTCGTTCTAGGCTAGTTATGACAAACAAACATACGAAAATAGATATCAGTTGAATAGTGTAGGCGCTTAAGGGAACAAACTATGTACTTACTTAAACATTAAAAACCCATGACATAAATTAGTTTTTTCGAGATTCGCACTCTAAAAGAAATATTTTTTTTTGTCTCGTAGCATGAACATAACAACCAAACACCCCAATGAGGGTGATTGTATTTAGAAATACCTACCCAACAATAAATCAAGTACAGACATGTAAATATTGCCACCCGCGACATAAGCTGTTTGAACATGGCCCCTGAGCCGTTTCAATTAATTTTCCACCATGACTTTGAAATATTCACCTGCACCTGTGTTTAAACACAATTCGATCGTTGAACTCAACAATGTATTCAAGCAAGTCAAACTAGTTAACGTAGTGTGAAAAGCATTCGCTATAAACGGTTCACATTAATACATCCCACTTAGCATTGTGAAGCCACTTTCAACAAAATTAAATAGGTACTACAAGAACTGAACTCATTCGGTTAACACTTAGCACGCGTTAATTAATGGAACTGCAGAGTTGAAGCTGTACTGCAGAGTTTATCGTAAGTGGAAAATTGTTTAATTAAACACTTTTCTACGTGATTTTAGGCACAGTACACTCGCGGAACTTAAGTTCCGCGAGTGTAAAAAACGAAAAAAAAAAAAAAAAAAAATAAAAAAAAAAAAAAAAAAAAAAAAAAAAAAAAAAAAAAAAAAAATCGTGAAAATCGTGTAAATTACTTAAACGTTAACGTTTAAGTAATTTTCACATACACTCAATTCTCGGGTAGCACCCACAATCATGTCAAAAGGTTATGCCAGTTTCAAATATCTTCCTGCATAACGCCCACATAGAACTGTAATTTTCATTGACAATTTTGGCAGCTACTCGTAATAGGTATAGCTACATAATAAGGCTCTCGGCACGCACTATGTAGGTGGGTACTTACGTTATTTACCTAAAGGTGCCGAACGTTTTCATTTTGCGACTGTACATCGCATGTGGATCTCTATTAAAATCAACATGGGTGTTAGCTTAATTTACGTATTAAAGTAAATACCTCCGAAGATCTCGAGACAAGTACCTACAAAATTTAATCCAATACATTCCCGAGAATTCTCAGATATATTTAGATAGACATAGACGGCATTGCGGCCCTTCGGAGTTTCTAGCGAGGGGGTTGTTATAAGGGTAGTGAGGATTTTTTGTCGTCTCGACGTTCCCTCACGCACACTTAAGTCACCCCCTGTATTTATCTAGAGCTTCAACGTTACGTTGCTCGGTACCTACACTGATTTCACTTGCTAATCCAATTCGACCTTTTTCAGACTTTGTTAGTCAATTCCTTTGGAGTAAGAGGAAATGTTCTTTGATAATCTCGATAGAAGTTATGTAAACTGCTTATTTGATTTAGGTTTGATCATTTGAAGATTTAGGTATTTTGGGATGGCAAACGACTGGGTGCCGTAGCGGTAGTATGAGAGGCGATTTACATAATGTTCAATTCTGTAGTACCTATTATTTTATTTTGGTAAAAACTTACTCTCGTAAAAAAATATCTTGCTTTATTAAACATTCTTTTTTGGATTAATATAATAAAATCGCCAATGTTTACTGAAATGAAATGAAATATGAAATTATATTAATCATGTATAAATCGTCTAAGTAGATTTTTTAAACACTTTTACGTCAATTTTTTGGTCAATATTTAAAAACTAGCTGGCGCTGGCATGTCCTAGCTGACTGATCCCTGAGAAAATCCTGAAACAAACGCAGAAGTCGTGGTCTCTCTATTGTGCAACAAACATGATACAATTTAATTTCAAAGTTAGCAATTATCTACGCGTATCTTACTCCTTGTGTGCACAATAGTGATACTATATCATCCCCACGAACTCCCCATTCCTCTTAATTAACTTTAATACCGACCGTAAGTCGTGTCTTACGATACACATGGGAACTCGCTCTTAGCTGACTACTAAGATATACAGCTTAACTAGGAAGTAAGTAAAACAACTTTTATTTAGTTGTTACGCAACGACTGTTGTTTTATACTAAAAAAGAGGAAATTGTTCGCGACTCATCATCATGTGGCTCAAACTGCCTACTGCTAGATTTAGACCTTTTGAATTGCATGTCAGCAGTGCAGCTCGATCCGTGCCAATAGTCATCAAAATCATTCAATGTACCTTTTACTGTAGGTACCCATGGGTGCCGCGTACAAGGGGACTTAGTGAAAATAATGGGAGATAGGAGACTGTCCTACTGTCTGCTAATAATGACCAGTATTTACCACTCTCACCGAAAATAACCCTAATATTGACAAGGTTACGGTTATTTTCTAGGGCCATCATAGGAGTCAGTAAGTGGCCCACGTTTAAAGTAAACGAGCTCATAAAATATGAAGGTAGAACGGTGGGTCTTAATAACTATAATTATTTCGTTCGTTTATTTAGGATATTTCGTATTATAAACTCATCCAAAAAAACAAAATAATTAAAAACAAACATGGTATGTTCTGAGCACGCTCTCAAGAAAGGTAGTAGGCTAGGCTATTATTGCTATCTAATTATGGATTAGCATATTTAACGCTCAGGTAGTTACGTGATTTTTGGTACCTATATAAAACGGGTGTCATAAAAAAAATCTGTCCGCTGGGTGCTCATATTTGCCAGAACTTCAAGGTTGATGGTGTAAGTGAAAATTTATTTTATTTTAATTTCAGTAACATCAGCTCTATATTTAAAAATTCACCAATTTTCGTGGAGTTCCAAAAAAAAAAAAACGTGTGGCACTCGGGGACTGCCGCGGTAAAGCTATTGCATAGCATTTGTAACCTCCATACTTCCTATTTGTCAACGCTACACTTGGGATGATGACAGATGATGACATAAAACAAAAATTACGTTCCCATGACAACGTGATGTTGTCATGGGAACGATTTTTGTTGTATGTCATCATCCATCATTATATGGTAGGCGGAGTGAGGGGTGCTAGGTTTTATTTTCGTTACGGAATTTCTTGATTCGGTCGCCGTGCTCAAAGCCCGCGTTAAAAGCTATGCAATAGCTTAAAATATATACTGCTTAACTTCCAACAAAATTCTCATTACAAATCAATAAACGTTACCACAGTCTTGAGAAAGCAAAAACTAAAACATCACCCATATACTATTAGTTTTCCACTCAGCCCCAACTAAGATAAATGTGCGAGAGGGTGGTTCCACCATTTGTAGAAAAGTTGGGGTGGAAACTTTATAATCACAGCCCATAGCCCAGGGCGAGACTGGGCTGACTTCCGCTCTACTGAATATATCGTCTTTGATGTGAATTTCTGCCAAATATCACTGTAAATATATCTAGTATGTGCGGCTAAAGTATAAAGGGTATGTACATAGTGCTCGGGCGTGTAATTGCTGAGAGATTAGGTGGTGAAGATATCTTTATTGGTCGAGAGTAGTCTGCTTGATCGAGTGGTATCGATATTTTATTTTATTTTCTTACAAAAAAGGCGTCGTCAAACTTTTATTTTTTACGAATATTAGTGAAAGAGCGGAAGGGCAATGTTGGTTTAAAAAAACCGGTCAAGTGCATGTCAAACTACGCACAATGAAGGGTTCCGTATAGTTGGGATGAATTTATCCCAAGAACAAACTTAACATTGTATTTGAAAAACATGTTCTCTCATACATTCCAACTGTAAATGTAAGTTTATCCATGTAATATTGAGAAATTTACTATGTTATTTTAAGACTATAGACTTCTTATAGGTTTTCCTGTAATTCATAAGTGAAGAACAATTCTCTGTATTTTTTTTCAAAATTTTTGGCTCAATAGTTTCGGAGATAACGATAATGGTAAAATTTCATCTATTTTCGATATCTCTAAAATTATTTATTTTAAAATTATAAAAAAAAATATATTGAAATACTCACAACAAGCCCTTTCATTTGATATGTCACACAGTACAGTTCGCAAAACTTTTTTTTTATTTCCCACTTTGTCAAAATTCATTTATTTAAAGTTACATGTCCATGTTTGGGTTACAGAAATACATATATGTACCAAATTTCATCTTAATCGGTTCATTAGATTTGGAGTAAATTGTCTGTGACAGACGGACAGACAGACATACGAGTGATCCTATAAGGGTTTCATGTTTTCCTTTTGAAGTACGGAACCCCAAAAAGAGTGTATCTTGTATCACTACCACATGTTCCTTTACAACAGGTTTGAGAATCTGTTTCTGTTAGTAGAACAGTTAACCTTCTTATTTACAAACGTCCTTAACAAAAAGGTGAAAATGAAATGAAAGGTAGGTACGTAGCATTATTAGTCTTTCATAAAATAATGTTCAATAGATAAATAGGTTGTGTTGACTAACTTTTAATTCGAGCTTAGCTACAAGATGTTGGAGGTTTTCAGCTAAAACCTTTAATTTAAAAGTTGTTAGAATAAGATATCACCTTGTAAACAGTTTAAAAACATTATGAGTTCTATGGATTCTGAGAAAAGGCTCTATCTTTATATATTACTTCAGTTCTTACAAGATTTCGTAAATTCTACAGACTTAATACATTTCGTTAAGTTTTTAAACAGATCCAGCGTTTGACACCACCCGTTTAGTTAGTTCAATGAACCATCAATGTTCAATGTTCTTCTGCGGTGAGTACTAACGATTTACTGCCTCAAAATAACCATCAAAATTTTAAGACATAATTAAAACCCTATCAATATAAATCTCTTTTTGTAAATCAAATCAAATTAAAAATATTATAATTATCTTAATAAATGTCTTTTTACACAAATTACTTTGATTACAGCAGAAACAATCAATCAATCTGCCTAGCCTTTTCCCAAGTATGTTGGGGTCGGCTTCCAGTCTAACTGGATGCAGCTGAATACCAGTATTTTACATGGAGCGACTGCCTATCTAACCTCCACAGCTCAGTGACTGGGTAACACGATACCCTATGGTAAGACTAGTTGTCATACTTTTGGGCTTCTGACTACCCGTAACGACTGTCAAAGATCCACGAATGACAGCCGGGACCAACGGCTTAACGTGCACGCCGAGGCACGGAGGGGCTCGAAATGTAACAGATGGTTACCCATCCTCGAACCAACCGCGGCAAGCGTAGCTTAACTTGTCGGATCGACCCGTGCGGCTGTTATTACTTAGCAGAACCAACAAATAAAAGTATTTGTTATTTAACACACATCTATCAATCAATCAATCTACCTAGCCTTTATCCAACTATGTTGTGGTCGGATGCACCTAAATACCAGTATTTGTACATGGAGCACCTGCCTATCTGACCTCCACAGCTCAGTGACTGGGTAACACGATACCCTATGGTAAGACTGGTTGTCAGACTTTTGGACTTCTGACTACCAGTAACGACTGTCAAAGATTCACGAATGACAGCCAGGACCAACGGCTTAACGTGCTTTCCGAGGCACGGAGGAGTTTCGGTATGTAAAGATGGTCACCCATCCACGGACCAACCCCGGCAAGCGTAGCTTAACCTGTCGGATCGACCCATGCATCTATTATGTAGCCATGATTCCTCTGGTTCTTTAACACACGAAACTAAATAAACGACCACGTTACGTCAAAGATAGAAAATCGGTTAGGCTTTTCTAGTAAACTCAACAGACATAGGGTCAAAAGGTTCTTTGAATAGAGGTCAGAAATACAAAACCCATGCTTCCAAGGTTCCAGTAAATCCCGATCAAAGGACTTATACCTAGTCCTGTATAGGTAGCAAATAAAGTAAAGTCATGGAATAGGATTGAACATTATGTTGTGTTACTTGTGAGCCAACTTCTTAGTTTAAGGTTTTCAAATGTGTCATAAATTACTTTCAAATCGTAGCATTTAGTAATACCTTAGAGACTGACTAGCTTACCCATGAATCCTTCTCCAAAAATTTACTAACACTAGGTTAAGAACATTGTTACTAACAAATTTATGGACAAAATCTGAAATAAATTACTATATATCTAAATATAAGAGCAAAATTTCTTAATCTCCAAACGTTAACGGTTGGCAAACTATAAAGTTTGTAAACGTGGGTTTATAAGAGGTAGAAAGGTATAATTCTGTATATTCCTGAAACTGCGATGTGGAAACTGTTGGGGATAAATCGCACATGCAAAATTCTATTTGAAAGCAAAACCAAGCGTAATTACAGTTCAGAATTTCCGTTTAACTTAATAAAAGTTCTCGTTTGAAGTTAAAATAAACTTTCGTACAACACGAAATGCAATACACAAATTAAATTCCAAACTGAACTATTAATGCTATTTCCGAGTATCCAGTAACTACATTTAGCAGAACTTTGACAGTGGTACTTAGGTTAATTTGTTATTAAAGTGTTAATTAGCCAATTAGTATGTTATCACGAGGCCGTTTCCGTTGCATTTGTGGGATTTTGCGTCCTAATATTATGTGCGGCGACCATTCTGCAATGGTCATGGTTGAAGTTTGAGAGAGAAATGTCAAATGAAATTTGGAATATGAAGCGAAAATAGAGGAGTTTAATTTGATTAATTTGGCGCGTAATATTTTGGATGAAGAAATATTTTGGAGGATGAATGTTAGTTTTGGTAAGTTATTCGGTAATGAAAACGAACTTAATAAGGATGCGATTTGTGTGTGTTGACTATTAAAATTAAATGTCACCAATTGTGCTATGCTACAAGAAATTTTGTATTTTCAGTCACGTTGTTTACAATGTGTTCAATTAATCCGTGAGTAGGTAAAAGATAATTACTCAGAAACACTACAAAACAATTTTCAACATCAAATAAGAAATCCATCAAACCTATGCCGTGAATAACGTACTATTACTAGACTTTTACTAAACTTCCCAATACATAATAACGTATTCATGTACTTTAACACAACCACTTTATTCCTTTCAAAATATCTACTAAAACAATTTTCTCGTACAATAACCGAAATAAAATTACAGTTTACGAATAATAATGTAGTTTCGTATTATTATCCCTTTTCGTTTAAGAGGCAATTGAGGGCAGACAATAGGTGGCTAGGTCGGAAGTACGGTGCTGGGCCGGAAGCACCTACCCGGCTAGGAATCCCAATTCAAGGGAGCTACCGCAACTTTAGCTTTGTTTTAGAAGTAGTTTTCTCAGGTAATTACAAAGAATTATTATCGTTCTTGTTACTGGTGTAGTGTCGAAGTTTTGTTGTAAAATGCTATTGTCAGACTAGAACCTGGTCTGACAGTATGTACCTACATCAGTTTTTTTCATGTCACTGTAGAACACTGGACCTATGTACTGATGATACGATTTTATATAAAGATCTTATTTTCGTATGGTTAGTGACTAACCTGGTGTCAGAGTTTTAAAGACGCCCATGGGCGTCTGACTTCGCTGCACATGTTGTCGAGGAATATCTCTCAGGCATGCCAGTTCTCTCGCGTCTGGCCCTGATCAAGGCTATGGTACGGAGCGAGAGGGCATGGGAAGCCGTCACTTCCTTCTGCGAAGCAGTAATGCTCGTGAAAGCGGAGGCGGAACGTGTGAGGGAGATGCAAATTTCGCGTCCTCAAGCCCCTAGCCACCGCAGGAGACGCCCTGGGCGTCGGGAGTCGCAGGCCGATTCCCGGCCACCGTAGGCCCAGGCTTGCGGACGGTGACCAATGGGTAGCTCACCGTCCGTTAAAGACCAGGCTCGGGTCGACGGCGCGTTGTGTTCCACGCGCGCCTCAAATAGATGTCAGCAGAACTGACGGGGTCTGCTAGGCCCAATGTCTGCCAGGGTTGCGGGAAAGTCCGAAAGGGATACCGTGGCCCCTGACAACATACAGGTAACTGAAGGAACACGGGTGGGTTTTAGTCAGTAAGAGTCTGACACGCCCTCCTCCGCCCAAAGCGGGAGAAGTTATTTGATAAATTCTCACCCAAAAAAAAAGACATGCCGGTTAACTCACGACATATGCCTTCACTGTTTTTGAAGCCAGTGATCATTATACAATACGCACATGAATCCGAAAAGTCAGAGGTGCATGCTTTGGATAAAGATGAGATTATAGTTAACTATTAATAAAACTTTAGTGGCATGAGGAACAGGGTGTAAAGTTCACTCATCTCTATTTAAAAGGGGGGAGGATCCTCTGACCAGACAGATGTCATGTCTGGCGGGCAACTGACCAACGATCGATGTCGGGGAAGGATATGCAGTTCGCGCGGTAAACTCTAATTGCGCGATTCAGAATTTGTGTGACGTCAGGTCTTTGATGCGTAGGTCGCATGTGGCGATGTAAATCCCGCCACAACACTATAAAGAAACACATCAAAAAACACTCGAAAAAAGAAATGATAAGGTAAAATATGAAATGTTGTTTTACCCGCTTTATAGACGTCAACCTACGGTTATCAGTTTCGGGGGCACTGTTTAAATATAAGACTGATGTAAACTTTTATTGATAAAGAAAACAAACAAAAGTATCTACTTATTCAGTGATACTTATCTCCTGACTTAATTGTGTGTCAATGCAAAAGATTCATAAAATGATAGTCTTCATATCGTTTCGATGAGATGACACTGAAACGCTGAGTGGAAATCATGATGATCAATTTTCATTTCATTTCATCTCTGCATAAGTAAAAGCACTGCAGTAAATTCAGCTTAATATTATTACGTCACAATATAATAAGATATTTCAACAGCCTCTGTTGCCAGTCCATAGAGTGTATCTATCACCAGATACGAAACTCTTGGCTGCTGTGATCTTACTAAAATAATCCCTTAGTCGTCTTACATTCCCCACGGGGGATGACAGTCGCGTAGTTTCAGCTAGTTTCGAGACCATTACAGCATCCCATTTTCCTTAAGAGTTCCTTGAACTCTCGAGTTATTTGCCCACAGCTATAATGAAGAGATTTATGACGGTAATTTCCATTACTTTACATAAAGAAAGTGCTGTGAAATCATGCAAAAAAAAAAAAAAAAAGGCTATCTATAAGGCTTAAAACTCTCTTTAGTGTATATTATTATGCAGGACACTGCCAATTTTCGATTCGTAGAAAAAGAGAGAGAGCATTCTCAAAAACAATTGACATACGGACTGAAACCGATACTAATTTTGGGGCTGGGTACAAATATCAGGTCTAAAAAAGTAATTCGAATTTTTTAATATCAAATGTGAACGGTGATTTTCCCGAATCGTTAAAGGAGTGTTTTTTTATGTTCAAAAATAGCATTTTTCTCTATATACTTCAATCAATCTATTCAAGTCAAATGTTCAATTGTAGGAAAAACCCTTTTATATATATAAGCAACGGCTTCGGGAAACTTATTTGTTTTTTTTTTGTTATATTTTGGTCTTGTAGTGCGAACTTAATTTACGAAAACGCGGTTATCTCTTACATATTTGTAAGAACATGTTTGACATTATTTTAATTAATTTGTAAAGTACTTGTAACGCGAATTTATGGATATTCAACACAATAGTGAGCTTCCTAGATTTGGATTGTATGTTTAATTCTTGATATACGACGTTTTAGACTATTGAAGAAAAATATCTTTTATAGAAAATTATTTCAGAAAAATCAAACCATTTTCTTAATTAACAACCCCTTAATAATAAACATAAATCATCAAGAATACATACGTGAAACACATCCCGGGATAGAATCCACACTAAACGAGTATTTGTTTGTAAGTGCATTTATGAATGAAACATCACTGACACACACACTGCAAACACTTCATAATCATTTATCCATCACTTTTCACAGTACTATACAGTCAAGAGATTTGTAATTTTTCACACCGAGTATTATGGGGTTATGATATAAAACGACAAGAAGCGTCGTAACCATCCGAGGGTTGGTTTTGACTGAAGGCGGGGTGAGCGCGGCGCGCGGGGGTGGCGGCGCCGCGCAGGCGGAGCCCCGTGTCTCCCCTCGCTCTCCGTCCACTATCGGCCCAACTTTATTTTTCTGTTTTCGGATCGGCCACTTATCTTAGCCGTTGCCGATTGATACAAAGGCGCAATTAAAATACGTAGTTTTTCTCTTTTTAGTGCAGATTTTTTGCCGTTTCCGAATAATTAAAGTTTTTTACTAAAGTCTAGGCACGAAATAATAGCTCAGAATTTGTATTCCAGCTTTAGATTTATTGTTCGAGTCCTATTTTTAGCTGTTTTGCATATTGTGTACTAACTAAACATTTAGCATTAAATATATTCAAAATATTATCTATCGTTAAAAATTGACAGAGATAAAGATGTCAAGCAAACTGACCTTAGATTATATACCCATCTATCTTAAAACAATAATTTTAAGATAGAACTAAATTATTTTCAATGCTCAAAATGTATTTCTAACGTAAACAGATCATTTTGATCATCACTGTATTACCTACTTTATTGTCACTGGGGCTTTAGTAATCTCTACGTAACCACAGATTATAATTATATTAATCAGTCGATTGCGTACGCAGTCGTGTTATTGAAACCAATGAATTAAGACGATATCGAATAATTCAAGTGACAATAATTGTGATATATGATTTTGGGTGTTTATTCCAAGTAAAAAGTAAGTAAGTTTGTTGCATTTACTCAAAGATGCATTCAGTGAATAACTGCCTGGTATATTGTGTAAAACCTCATCGTGAAAACATTAGATAAAGTGAGAGTGTGATCCACTTCATCATCATCATCATCATTTCAGCCGAAAGACGTCCACTGCTGAACATAGGCCGACCGATTCTGTGCTTTCCGCATCCAGCGGATTCCTGCGGCCTTCACAAGGTCATCGGTCCATCTTGTGGGAGGCCTTCCAACGCTACGTCTTCCGGTACGTGCTCGCCACTCCAGAACCTTTCGACCCCATCGGCCATCTGTTCTGCGATCCACTTGATGCTAGGCATTGATACAAGTTACACCTCACTTCTAGTTCATTTTACCTAAGTTTTCACGGTGAGATTTTACATAATAGATCAGCAGATATCAATTTAAACCCAATGGTTTTTGGAATATGTACATAATGACAGTTTTAGTTTAAATAAAACCTTTACGAACATGTACAGCATGTACAACATAAACGATATTTTATTTACAACTATAACTAGATAAGACATAATATGTAGTTTTATATGATCAATAGAAGACAGTTTAATATGGAATTTGTATAATTCCTTGGAATTTCTATAAAACGTTAAATTCAATCAGTACGCATATTTTACTTACTCAAAATGAACGAAAAAAGAGTTTCAAGAATAATGATGGTAAAACAGTATTACAAAATAATTCTTACAAAGAAAAAGAATAAGATATTATTTACTTTCTTCTTAGTATCAATTTGAAACAAAATATTTTAGTATAAACATTTTTTTTAAGGTCTGTAATTTTATTTTGTACTCGTTCAGCTACTAAGCTCGATTGTTATGTATCTTTTATTAAGCGTTATGTCCGTGAACGGGCGCTGTCGGTAGGGACTGGTCATCGCTTAGCTGACAGGGCTTATTTTAATTTAATTTTTTAATTGTTTTCTTTGTTATTAGTAAGGATAACAGACGCTTTTAACGTTTTGCATCATTCTTACATGTATAACTTCAACATGAATGATGTAACCAATATTTATAACCATATTTTGATTTAAAAGAGTGTCTGTTGAGTTTCTTGCCCGTTCTTCTCCATAGGTACCTACTACGCTTTGGAATGGGCAACTAGCTTCATTTTTCTGACTGATCCTTTGACAATTCAAAAGTGCCTGTAATTGGTTTATTTTAAATAAATGCTTTGAGTTTGAGTTTACATCATGTAGATTGGTAGAACATTATTTGAAACATAGTTTTTTTTATAATTATTATTTCATGTACCTACTTATACGTAGCGTGTAGTTCGAATAATTTCTTGTTACGATTTTCTTCTTAAACTGGTTTCTGCCCGTGACTTCGCCCACGAGAAATTTCGGCCCCGCCCACCGCGTCGCATCGCATCGCCCGCCGGTGGTATAATTTCATTTTCGCTTAGGTCCTTCTTTATGACTTGTTTTCTTTTTTCTGGGCTCCTAAGGGCTGTAGCGTGATATTAAATATCCTATAATCTTCCTTAAGAATTTGGTTATCAAATGCAAAGAATTTTTGAGATTTCAGAAATTAGCAAGTTCAAAAAACAAATTCACTGCATTTTATACTATACAGTTTTATTATCCTTTCAACTGTCATTAACGAGACACAATAGAATTTTAATTGTTATCCGCCTCAATGAGGCGTCGTAACAGATGATGAGTTAAATTAGTATATTAGATACTTCTTCTTTTCTTTTATTTCATTATTATTTTAAGTACTCGCAACCGACGCGGCATAGCTTACCAGGTGTCAATCAATCTGCCTAGCCTTTTCCCAAGTATGTTGGGGTCGGCTTCCAGTCTAACCGGATGTAGCTGAATACCAGTATTTTACATGGAGCGACTGCCTATCTGACCTTCACAACCCAGTAACTGGATAATACGATACCCCTTGGTAAGACTGGTTGTCAGATTTTCGGGCTTCTGATGACCCGTATAAACGACTGTCAAAGATCCACGAATGACAGCCGGGATCAATAGCTTAACGTGCTTTCTGAGGCACGGAGGAGTCTCGGTATGTAAAGATGGTTACCCATCCACGGACCAACCCCGGTAAGTGTAGCTTAACCTGATGGATCGACCCGTGCGACTGTTATTATTTAGCCACGAGCTAACATATCATATCATAGCATATCTTACCAGGTGTAATGAACATAAATGAAGCAAAAAAATGACTATGTAAGGATCGTAACAGTTCTGTTGTTTTTGCCTATCCACATAGGAAGAAGGCGTTAGTTTATGTATGTACTAGCTTCTGCCCGCGACTTCGTCCGCGTGGAATAGTTACTTTGAGCTAACGCTAACTTTCACCCTCGACTTCGTTAATAATAACGCATTACTTTTGAACAAATTTGGTTAGCATAAAAAAGGTTATAGTGAGCCAACCTTAAAAGATAGACATATGCTGTCCCGGACTTTTTTTTTAAACTTTTAAAGGGAAACAATTCTGTCATACATGATTTTTGCGAAACTTTAACCGTTTACGCAGCGTACGCAGCGGAAGCTCTCTAAAGGAAAAAAAAACTCCCGATTTTGAAACATTCTTCATTGGTGCTCCGCTCCTATTGGTCTTAGCGTGATGATATATAAACCTATAGCCTTCCTCGATAAATGGGCTATCTAACACTGAAGGAATTTTTCAAATCGGATCTGTAATTTCTGAGATTAGCGCGTTCAAGCAAACAAACAAACAAACTCTTCAGCTTTATATATTAGTATATAGAATATAGATAGATATTTTCTTCAATAATCATACAGATACAAAAAACTGAAGTGGTAATCGACTATCGTTATTGCCTGTACGTAATGTAAGTACCTATAGGCTATAGATGTCGCGTGGAAACTCGACCGAGTGGCCACGAGATTGATAGCCGAGCATTTACATCTTTCAATTTTTGTAAACTATTTCGCTATTTGTGTTGCATATAGCTAACTAAGTTTTAGCGTGGGCTAGAAGTACCTGCAGAGAAACGACGATAGTTAACAAAATTCCAATCGCTCGAAATTTTGATGGAAAATTGCCATTTTCCTCTCGGTTTATTTTCTTTTGTATTTCTCTGACATCTATTTGTAACCTTTCATTCTAGCCATATGATCTTACACACAATTTAGTCTCTTATTTTTTTGGGTCTTTCTTTCGTAGCAATACCTACTCTTATTTAGAATCTTGTTTTGAAGAATACGCACGTTCTTTAATTTCTCTTTTTACCCGACTACGGCAAAGCCAAAAGGAAGGGTTATGATTTTAGCAGTCTATGTATGTATGTTTGTATGTATGTATGTTTGTATGTATGTATGTATGTATGTTTGTTTTTACGTGTGTTCCACCGTAGCGCCCAAACTACTAAACCGATTTTGATGAATGAGATATCAATAGATTCGTAATAATGGTCCGGGTGACATAGGTTATATAATTTTTTCCTAAATTTAATTTGGTGGACTTTACACGTAAATTTCTAACCTCGAAAAAAATTAAAATGGGATGATCATGACATGTTTGGTATCATAAGAAAGGTCTTGACGAGCACATTACATATATGTATATAATATTATATTTTCAAAGTAAATAAATATGTTTAAATCGTTAAAAACAAGCAAAAGTGAGACTGCGCTACGTAGTATCGCAAGATGATACCAACGTGCAGTTAATCAAATCTTAATAAATAGTAATGATTTGTAATTCCACTCCTATGAAGAAAAACAAGTACAACGAAATATTTATATTTTGGATTTTTCGAAGCTCGATATCGATATATGGTGTTGGCGTCGAAATAAATCGCTCCATGGTTTCGTCCAAAGCACTATGCACTGCTATTGGAATTTAAAATAGGTTAATTACTGAACTATTGTATTACTCTTATTTACGTTTATCAAGTGTAAAAACGGAAAAGTATAAAATAAAAAAATGAAGTTTAATAAAAAACTGTAACCCGACTACGAGAAAATAAAAATGAACTAAAAAGTACGAAACAAGCAAATATTTCAGACAGAAATCAAGACATAGGTACAAAAATGGTCCAGGTAAAGCCGTCGTCGCATGCCATTATAATTTTGTAGGTGTTCCTGGCACCAACATGGTGCAGGCATGCGACCACGGCTTTACCTGGACCATTTTTGTACCTATGTCTTGATTTCTGTCTGAAATATTTGCTTGTTTCGTACTTTTTAGTTCATTTTTATTTTCTCGTAGTCGGGTTACAGTTTTTTATTAAACTTCATTTTTTTATGCTCTTCTACAGTTGGTTGTTGATCCCAATCTGCCGCTTGCGTGCTTATTTCTTACACTAAACACTAAGTCTAAAAAGTGTCTCCTACAGCATCAGTCATCAATGTCTACTACCGGTTTTAAAAACAGAATAATAAAAGAATCTTTCTTCATATTTTAGTTAGCCTTGCCTCAACTCGCGCACATTTCAAACAAATAAACTCGTCTTGCGAACAGGAATTCCGTATCGCACAGAACCCAAAACAGCGGTACTTTCTTGAATTTCTGCAAAAAAATAAACAAATTCTCCCAGAACTGTAAGAAAATAGTGTTCTCTAGTCGTTTGCTTGAACAAATATACTTTTAAGTGCTTTTAGGTTTGTTTATTTTGTAGTAGAATTATCCCGTTGCCATTAGTTTGGAGATATTTTTTTGACACATAGATGATGAGATGAGATGAGATTTCTTTAGAAATAAGCATTTGTATATATTTTTTTGTATTTTTCTTAATGTCTGTTTATACATAAATAGTTAAATAAAAAACCCGCCAAGTGCGTGTTTGACCACGCACAATGAAGGGTTTTGTGGTTCGGATGAATGTATCCCAAAATTAAACTTAACATTATAGTTGAAAAACATGTTTTTCCATACATCGATACACGTCACGGTCAATTCTCCACCTGCAAATGTAAGTTTGTAATCACAAAACAATTTTTTTTTAATGTGGCAAATTTACAAATTAAAAATTTTCTGATTTTCCTTTGTTTGTGTTGTGAGACTGCTTCATGCCAAAATTCATGATTCTAGGACATTCATGAATACGGCCATATAAATCAAAATCAGGGTACTTCCCTACCCTGATTTTGATTTATATGGCCGTATTTTTTATGGCGTACTTAGAAGCTTGATTTTTTTTAGAGCTCCAAGAGACCTTAGACCTACGTATTTAATATTAATTTCAACTTGATACCTCTATGAGTTCCTGAGAAAAAGGGTCTTGACAGACTGACAGACAGATAGACAGACGGACAACGAAGTGATCCTATAAGATTTTTTCTTTTCAGGTAGGTAGAGAACCCTAAAAATAAAAAAAAATGTATGGGTGAACAGTGGCAAGAGTAGGATAAATTGGAGCATACAATCAAAGGCCACGTCTCATAGCCGCTTCTTACTCAGTCACTCTCCATCCACGTGACGGGTCACGGTCTCATGGCATATTCTATGTCATTTTGATAAACATGTAACTATATCAGCAATCGTTCCACCAGGAATGTGCGTCCTCTGCATGCTGGTGGTCAGGATACCCGTTGAAGCGGTGGGTGCTGGCTGGCTGTATGAATCGCTTCATAAAAGCTTGCGGGAGTGATGGTGATGACGTCACGCTGAAGTAGTTGCACGAAGGCTGCGCTGACGTTCATAGTCGGGTTCACCAATTTAGAGGCATGAGAAATAGAGTGTAAAGTTCACTTATCCTCTACAGAAAAGGGAGGACCAGAAGGGGGTCGTGTCTGGTGGGCAACTGCCCAACGATTGATGTCGGAAAGTTATATATACGTCGATCGCACAGTAAACTCTGTTAGCGCGATGCAAGATTTGTGTGACGTCAGGTTTTTGATGCGTAGTTTGAAATTTAGATGCTGCCATAGTTTCAATTTTAAATTAATGTACAAATCTTCATGATTTCCAAACCATATTGATTTTACCGTTTCTTCTCCTTCACAAGCATACACAAAATTTTATGTAAAATGGTAAGGAAAACGATTCGTTACACACGTAGGATAGCACAATGAACATCAGCTGCATTCTAAACATCAATCACAGCTTATACGCAACTTACCTTTCCCGCATTTAATCTGTGCCTGCAATACAAACCAAGCTTAGTGAGAAATGTTTATTTGAGATGCGAACATAAATTCTCGCTAAGATATTTGTTTTACTGCATAATGTCTTAACTATAGACGGTTTGGCTCGTTGCCTACATCTGATGTAGCTGTACATCTATAAAATACTTCGAAACACTTCTAAGACTGATTTATTATTTTAATCTTTGCAGTTTCTATATCTATACACATGTCATATCATAAATTGAAGTCACTTTTCGTGTCTGACCGCGTTGTTCTTCTAAACTTTCCGCTACGGATTTTAGTGGTGTTTCCAACAGCATTTAGAGAATTCATTCCGAAAGGTTTATATGTATAATATAATACATTAATATTTTACTTAAAAATAATAAGGAAAACTTGATGTTTTGTCAAGTCTTAAAACCATGCGAAGCAGGGGCGTGTCGCTAGTTAAAAATAAAACATTTTACTAGTTTATATTTTGTTGAAAGTCACAACTTTTAATTTCGCGTTGCATTTTCGAACTAAGATTAACTTTAAAACTGGTACACCGACCCAATTTCAAATAAATTATGTGTCACCGTGATGAATATTATTTTCACAAAAAATCACGTCACGACGTCGTCATTGTCACGTCATCCTGTAATTCACTTATAGAGTACACCTTGCTATATGCATCATCAATTTTTTAAGGTTGTAGAAAGCCTATGTAATCACGAAAAGGTTTAAATCTGGTTTAAAATTATTATCCATGTCTTATTTATTTATTTTTAAAGCACTTTGTTGTACACTACAAAAAACAGTGTCTTTGGATCAGTATTTTAGTTTTTTGACACCGACTTACGAAATTAAAGTTATTTTTCACTTTGTAGTTTAGAAGTCGGCTGTATTTTCTGTAAAAAAGTTTTTTTTTTCACTTTTTAGTGGGTTTGTTTGAAATTTATCTAAGTTATAATAGCCTAATGTCAACTGCTCAACAAAAATACCTAAATCGCCATAGATGTGACTCTAATATTTGAAGAGTTCCCTCGATTTCTCCAAGATTCCATCTTCAGATTGTGACCAAATGACAATGGGACCAATTTGAAAGTATACCCTTTCAAACAAGAAAATAATTTTTCAAATCGGTCTAGCCGTCTTTGAGTAATCGGGGAACATACATAAAAAATAAAATATTCCAACGAACTGAGTACGTCCTCCTTTTTTCTGAAGTCGGTTAAAAAGGTAGGTATTTAAAACTGGTGTAGGTACACAGGGCATTCTTATCGTGCAAGGCGATCTCTTACGGACAACCTTCTATGATTTGTTAATCCAATTCTGTCCTAAGAGAAGAAAGAACCTCTACGTCATTCCTACCACGTAGCCATCACGTCACAAACAATAACTAATAATACGATACTCTGATTGTCTCACTGCAATGCAAAGAACTGTTCATCATTTAAATAAACGAAACTTGCGTTGAATTTTTCTTACTACATGTAGACGATTTTAGACTATTACTAGCTTTTACCCGCGGCTTCGCCCACGTATGTCGGAAAATATCCCACGGGAACGTACTACCGAGATTTCATACCTAATAACAGAGGAAAACGTCATTGACTCCTACCGCTGCGCCCGCGTTGCTCCGTGTAATTTTGAAACTGTGATATCTTTTAAACTATTCATTTAAATAATATGATTCATGCATATTTTAATCTAAATTAAATGCCCAATTTAAATAACATCTTTTTTTTGGATAAGGATTAATATTACCGGTCAAAAAAGCTTCGGAAATAACAACTACATTTTTATCAAATTCTGAAAGATAAAAATGATTATTGTAGGTTATCCTTAGAAGATTTTTTTGTTGAACTTTTTAAGATAAATAATACCGTAGAACATAAATTTGATGTATCTTTTTCCGTTAACGCAGCGCACGCCAGTAAAGCTCCCAGTCGGCATGATATTTTCCGACTTCTTCAACAATAATCGTCATATTCCAGCCAATTTACACAAAACCTTAATGAATTATACACTAAAACCTTCCGTATGAATCACTCCGTTCATTGGTAAAACTGTTTGAAAATCCGTTCGGTTGTTTTTGAGTTTATCGCGTTCAGACAGACAGACATACGCGGCAGGGGACTTTGTTTTATAATACGAGTATGTAAGGATGTCCACGCTCTTTACCATCAGTTAGTTCGTAGGTATACCTATGTACAAGAACATCAAAGTGCTATCAAAACAAATTGTTCTTTCGCCTCATCGTCGGTTCCTGAGAGCAAATATTAAACTCTTAATAAGGACTTAGTTTCGAAGTTTCACCGCGATATTCTGGCAAATTACTCTATACCCTTAATATTCAGTAATCTCTTTAGGAGTTATTAAAAGAGCGTTCGATACAAATTGTTTTATAATACCCTCGGGGAAGCAGTACATAAAGTGGAATAAGAAAGTGTGCAAGTTGAAGGACGAGGGGTGTATTCGATGACCTACATATTTTTATTCCTGACTTGGGGAGAAAAAACAAGTCGGGTTTGTTGAAAACTTCGAAAAAGTTGTCGATTTTGCTGAATTTTGGTACGAAGCGCCGATAGAAAATTCAGTCGAGTGTTTGGTTAAGAACCTCATGGTGTTCAGCAGCTTGTGACCACTGTATTCTTTTGCTTGACATAGACATACAATATTTAGTTGAATTAGGATGTGCTTACTGGAGAAGCTCGTGGCTAAGTAATAACACCCAAAGTCAAACGGGTTGATGCATCAGGTTACGCTATGCTTGCCGGGGTTGGCCCGTGGATGGATGATCATCTTTACATACCAAGACTCCTCCGTGCCTCGGAAAGCACGTTAAGCCGTTGGTCTCGGCTGTCATTTGTGGATCTTTGACAGTCATTACGGGTCGTCAGAAGCCTGAAAGTCTGACAACCAGCCTTACCAAGGGGTATCGTATTACCCAGCTAGGAGGTCAGATAAGCAGTCACTCCATGTAAAATACTAGTATTCAGCTGCATCCGATAAGACTGAAAGCCGACCCCAACATAGTTGGGAATAGGCTAGGTAGTACGCAGATTGATTAGGGTGTACTTACTGCCCTGAGCAATCGTTTAGCCTAGATAGAGCACTGCTAGACATGGTGCGTCTCACAAGTTTAGTTGTCACTTGCTCAACTCAATTCTTCGCTTTCCTCTCCTCTCTACATGAGTAATAGACAGCCCTTTATCACGCTTCAAGGCAATAAAATATGCTTAACGAAGGCGAGCGTCTTTTATACTTTCCGTCATTTTGATTTTTTTTTTTGTACTGAACCATACTATCTGGTTACGGAAATATTAAAGGCCAAAGTTGTTTTTTTTTTTTGTTCACTATAGTTTTACATAACATAACATCACGCCTTGTTTCCCCGAAGGGTTGGGTAGAGGTGTCCCTGTAGCAGGTACACCCACATTTCGCCAGTTATGTTTAAGTCCCATGTAATAGGGGGCGAGCCTATTGCCAACAACCGGGCACAAATCCGGGCCAAAAGACTTCGGGTTGCTACGGGGATATTTTAGATAGAAAAACCCAATAACACTTTGCCCGACCCGGGAATCGAACCCATGACCTCACGCTCAGCAGTAGCGCTTGCGAACACTAGACCAACGAGGCAGTCAAAAAAAAAAATGAGTCAGTTGTTGTGATGTCAGTTTAAAATGTTATAATTTAACTTGAAATATCTCACAACTCCTGTACACCAAAAGTACAGTGTTTTGTTACATAGCACGCAGCCGTAAAAAGCGATTTTTTACACCAAAAATAAAATTCGTTTCCCAGCAATGCTCCATGTTGCTTAGTTTGATGTATCGAATACGTTGGGAATGGCTATGTGATGGGGCTTTTTACTTCACAGAAAGTAAAAAGCCCCATCACTACCTGCACTCGTATGAACATAAAAGTCTCAATATTACAATGCTAACTTTCGAACCTGCTACCTATTGCTGGTAAAAACTCCGGACTTCTACGCCTTACTCAGATAAAGTAGTATTAGTTTAGGAGCTAGGCATAAAATCGATGTTATTTATGTCCTACGTAACGCTAGTATAAGAGCTTTCGAGAAGAATTCGCTCAAACGTTAAGCCGTTAATGTTTATAACAAGTAGTTTAGTACACACGCATTTACATAGGTTAGCTGTAATGTTTTTACGTAACATTATTTTTGGAACAGAGGCTTCCAAATAACTTAAATAACATCTCTCTATTCCCCGAAGAGCTAGGCAGAATGTTTAATACTCACATTCCGCTTATTATCTTATCAGTCCGCAATACAGTCCATACACAAATAAACTGTCCTTTTCTATAAAAACTTCTTTCATATTTCCAGATTTTTTCAGAATTCCAGTTTTAGGTTATATTTATTTTGTGAATAGCTTCATTAATTAATATAAATTATGCGTTACCTGGAAATAGAAATCATAATTTCAGGGAATTATAATTTTGAAGTCTGTGGAAGTTATTCAATAATACACGTTTAATCACAATCTGAATCGTTTTGAAACAGATTGCTATCCATTGTTTCTTAAGTTCGAATAAAAAATCTGCTCAACAACGTAAATAACGCAATGAATGTCGTTGAACTGTCAAAATGAAACAGGTTAGTCTTAATCATTTACAAAATTGTGTAACGTAATTAAATAGCTGTTTTCTATAATATCGATACTGAAAATTTCAAATTTCGTAAAGGACATTGTATGCCCTGTCCTTTACGACATTTGAAATTTCCAGTATCGATATTATTGTTAGTATGGTAACTTCATAATGCTTAGCTTTTTGCTTCTTATAAAATTAATGAATATTTCAAAAAACACTGAGAATATTAAGACATGAAGATTTAATAACATGTACTTACTTACATATCCATTTTTACGTATTTAAACAAAACCTCATTGCTTTTCTGATATCTTTTTACTTTCTTATATTGCGACTTAATTTTGCCAATCACTGATAACACCTACAAGAGCGTATTTTTACATTTTATATTAATATCGAAATGGGTAATCATGATATTTTAAGGCAGACGTTGCTACCCGGCTACCTAATATAATTCCTTGGTTTCCTTTTACGACACCCACGCGGGACTCCGAGGTCTATTAACATACAAGACGGAAGACGGTATGATAAGTGTAAGTAGCAACATTAAGCTACCTGACGAGTAAATAATAATTGAGTCAACACCCACGTCTTAAAAATATATAATTATACAGACTTCTCTAAACTACATAACAATTAATCATCATCAGCACTTAAAAATATCTACTTATTAAATATGAGTTTTCCCCCATAGATGTGGCCCTGTTTCTATTTAAAAAATCTCGCTTGATCTCAAAGTTAGTTAAACACAGTACCTAATGTCACCTAAACTTTACCCATATTATTTCCAGAAACCTGTGTCTACCCAACTGCTGTAAAAACGAATGTTAAGAATGCGGCGACGCATGAATTATCCATACAAACGTAGTACATAAATCATTTGCAATTTGAGCATATTTCCACCATATTATTTTGATATTCGGATTGAGACAGTATTTATCTAGGCTCCTACGTCTTTTATTTCCAAAAACTTACCTTTAAATGAAGTATAAGCGAATTGCATTTCGTACATTTTTACAGCGTAAATTACACGTTTTCATGTTATTTTTCTGTATTATAAACAACAATATTTGTAATATTGTTTCCGCAGAAGCGTAGTTTATGTTATCATATTACAAAGTATCGAAAAAAAAAAATGGAATTACAAAAAGTTTTCATTTAAAAAAAATTGTATTACGGAACACAGCCAAATTTATCGTAAATTTTCGAAAGCTAGTAGTACTATCGCGTCAAGCAATAATTGTCAATGTGTGCGTGGTAGTATTGCTCACTGTAGGTGTATATCGCTCCGACAGGCACTCACACTACGCAACGTGCTTGGAATTGAATTTAGCAAACATCTCGATATGTAGTTGCGAGCACTAAATACAGCCTTACTGCTTAGCCGGATATTGCTTAGGGTAAATTCGTTGGAGATAGCCATAGTTTTTTTAAGGTTAAATAAAACTGAAAATATTGAGTTCACAATTAGACTTTTATTTTTAAGAAAATCAACAACAATCAGTCTTTCGAAAATCAGCATAAAGATATTTTTATAATATGAGGAACATCCATAAAAAAATATTTAAAAAAAAACATAACCGGCCGTCTCATCCGGTACATACGGTAGTGATGGCCGTAGTGGTACGGGACAGACGGCCGGCACTAGATTTGCCTCTGCCTTTCCCCTTTTCTTTGATTTATGCTTGCTGGAGCTCCTTTTTCTTCTTCTGTCCACATTTAGAGCACATGTCATCAAAAGGTGTACAATTCTCATGTGGGGTACAGATTACAGATCGAACATTGAAGCCAATCTTCATGCGACGTGTTTTATAATATTTTTCGCTACATCCAGCACAATTATCAGCTTCATCTTCTGCGTCTTCTTCACCAGATGTATCACATAATATTGATTTCTCCTTTCTAGTGTTACTTTCAGACCTTCTTTCTATTTGTTTGACAGCCGTTATATGACCATCTCTCCTTTTTGTCCGGGTAAGATGGCCAGCTCAATTTTTAAACTTACGAATTACAATTACTTTCCCATTTTGAGGTTAAAACGAAGAAAGATATACACCAAACACAATACACTCCCAAAAACACAAATAAATAATAAAAATATTATACGGCTGGCAACACAAACGTCAACACATCTCAAAAAGTGTTCTCCCAATTTTCATAGTTATATTTATTTTTGACGCAGTTTTTACTAACATCGGAAACTGAAAATAAGCGTAAAAGCCTAAAAATCTAAATAAAACCGAAAAAACATAAAAATGACCATATAAATAATAGAGTATAATCAAAAAATGCCATAGCGTAGGTGACATGACAGATGTCACCTCCAATAAAATCAAGAAAAATTGGAAGAAACATTAAATGTTGACGAGATCGGCCGCACGATTAGCACGCCCACCACCTCCGGACTCTTCGCTCAGCTCCGCCTCGCCGCCGCCGGTACCCAGCCCCACTGTGAGCGCTGTGACGACACCGGCTGCGGTAGTTGCGTCGAGCTCGAGCGACGAGTATTTCTCCCCGCCAACGTCGCCAACACCTGTACGTCGGCAGGGGAGAGGCCGGTCACCGAGGAGCTTGGGACTTAGGGGCCAACCAGCCACGAGCCGGGTCCCCGCTTCCGGTGGTTGTGTGCAGCGCATGAGATGGACTCAGTCAATGAACGAGAACGTCATGCGCGCATATTACGGGTCTACAGAGGGAGGAACTAACCTCACTGCGTACCGTATTAGGATGCTGTCTCCGTTCCAGGAACTAGAGCCAACCGTCAACGTCTCGGCCCAACGACTGTCGGACCAGGTGCGTGTCATCGAACGCAATCATAGGTTGGACGATGCTACACTTGATAGGCTGCGCTCAGAGGTACTGAGCAACCATATCGTCTCAACTCGGGCACAAACCGCGGCATAAGCATCAAATATTGATGCAATCCCGTCGCGGTTCAATCATGGTGTTGAAGAGGAGGATGATAGGGTTGCTACAGTAAGTAGCCAGTGTAACGACCGATTGAGGAGCGCACTGGAGGATGCGTTTCGCGAGTATAGGTACACTCCAACTGAACTTAGGCCCCGATTACCACGCCTATCCATGCACAAAAAAAAATAGGGCGCTGGTGTGTGCCTTGGACTCGCAGCTTACGAATTTTTTCGAGAGCAGCGAGGATCTCATTGATACACACTCGATCCTGTAATGCGCGGCTGTTGCGGCATGTCGTTTAGCTAACGTCAAGTTTCCAAACTGCGACGGAGCTACTCGACCTAAACCAGCCGTACCAGCCTGGCAGTGCAGGATCGAGCGACGTATCGATGGGGCCAGGGCACTCATCGGCAAACTATACTGCTTCAGGGAGGGAAATACACGACCACGAGTGATGCGCTTTGTAAGGCAGGCATTCTCGGGGACTGGAATCAGTCCTCAAGAATACATGTCTCGTGTCACAGAGCGCATCGACTTCCTGAATCAGAAAGTTTGTGCATGGGCGAGCCGTATTCGGCGGTATAAGCGGCGGGTTGACCGATACACGCAGAATCGCATGTTCCAGAGCGATGAGAGGTGGGTATATAGAGCCTGGGAGCGACCTGAACAAAATGTGACAGATGTGTGCCGCCCGGATGATGCTGCCACGAGTGCATTTTGGCGCAGCATCTGGTCGGTGCCATCTGTCACATTGAGGCTGGCTGGATGCAGGATGTCGAGCGAGTGTGTGAAACTATACCAGAAATGGATGCTATACTAATCACGCCATTAGACGTAGCCAGAGCAGTCCGTCCGTTACCGAATTGGAAATCACCGGGACCGGACGGACTGCACAACTTTTGGTTAAAATGGCTGAGTAGTTCGCACACTCGCCTGGCATCTCAATTTCAGTCATCCCTAGAGACTGGGTCGCTACCGCAGTTTTTAACAACAGGCGTTACTCACCTGCTCTATAAGTCAGGTAGTCCCGCGGAACCCAAGAATTATAGACCGATCACATGTTTGTCGACGGTCTATAAACTTCTTACATCCATTTTGAGAACGAAAATTAACACACACATTGACAGTAATTCAATCATGTCAGCGTCTCAAAATGGATGTAGGAATGGGTCCCGCGGTACTAAGGAGCTTCTCCTCTACGACATGGCCATAAGCCAACAGGTTCGTCGATCCCGCAAGGATCTGTCGACATGCTGGATAGACTATAAGAAGGCCTACGACTCGGTGCCACATACATGGCTCATGAGGGTGCTGGAGCTGTACAAGATAGATGCAACTCTGCGCACCTTCCTGATGTCGTGTATGGGGCAATGGAGGACGGTCCTTCGCTACCCAGGATGTAGACAGATCCAGAAGAATGACGAGCCTGTATGGATTAAACGGGGAATATTCCAGGGCGACAGTTTGAGTCCACTTTGGTTCTGCTTAGCCCTGAATCCTCTAAGCACACTGCTGGAGGATTCAGGTCTAGGCTATCGATTGAGGAGAGGTGGTCAGGTCATATCTCACCTCCTCTACATGGATGACTTGAAACTCTTTGCCCCCAACAAATTGTGACTGATGGAGCTACTGAAGGTAACTGAAACATTCAGTAACGCCATCAGGATGGAATTTGGTGTGGACAAATGTGCAGTCATTTGCAATGTCATGCATGTAAAGTGAGGGGAGATTATGGAATCCGAGGGAATTCAACTCTCGGACTCCATACACCTTAGATCCCTCTCCTCAACCGAAAGCTATATGTATTTGGGTATGTCGGAAGCGTTAGGCATCAACGTTGCTGACATGAAGCAATTGTTGAAGGAGCGCTTCTTTGGTCGCCTGAAAAAGGTATTAAATAGTCTTCTTTCAGGCGGAAACAAGGTGCGCGCCTTCAACGGTTGGGTCATGCCGGTTTTGATGTACTCTTTCGGCATACTCAAATGGACTCAGACCGAACTCGACGCCCTGGACAGGAGGGTCCGTACACTCCTGACCGCAAACCGGATGCATCACTCACGTTCATTGGTGATGAGACTGTACATCCCGCGGAAGTGCGGGGGTCGAGGCTTTTTAAATGCGAAGACCCTCCACAACCGCGAGGTGTGTAGCCTCAGGGAATACTTTCTTAAAGCCAATGTGGGATGCACCGTGATGTGGTCGCAGTGGACAACGGGCTCACCCCGCTTTCCGTGGCTAAAGAGAACTGGCGCAAACCTGTAGTACTTACTACAGATGACCGCAAGGAGGTATGGCAAAGCAAGGCGCTTCACGGGCGCTTCTATCGGGCTCTTCATGAGCCCGGTGTAGATTTCTTAGCGTCTGTATCCTGGCTACGTTTCGGTGACCTTTTCGGGGAAACCGAAGGTTTCGTCTGTGCAATTATGGACGAAGTTATCTTGACGAATAACTACCGGAGACATATTATGAAGGACGGTACGGTTGACGTGTGCCGGGCATACCATCGTCCGGGTGAGTCCATCAGACATATTATCTCTGGTTGCTCGCGTCTAGCTAACGGCGAGTACTTGCACAGACATAACCAAGTGGCTAGGATTATTCACCAGCAACTTGCTTTGAAATATAAACTTGTGGACTCTGAGGTACCGTATTACAAGTATGTGCCCGACCCAGTTCTCGAAAATGACCATGTCACGTTGTACTGGGATCGGTCTATCATTACTGACAGGACTATTGTAGCAAATATGCCTGATATAGTAGTGATAGATCGATTAGCGCGCCGCGCAATGATAGTCGATGTTACCATTCCACATGACGAGAACCTCGTGAAAGCTGAGAAAGAGAAACAAATAAAATATCTCGACTTAGCACACGAGGTTGTTGACATGTGAAATGTGAGCTCGGCTATCGTTGTGCCGATTGTCGTAACGGCTAATGGCCTGATGGCCGAAAGCCTCGACCAACATCTCTCGAGGCTTTCGTTAGGCGGTTGGATCAAGCGCCTGATTCAGAAGGCAGTACTCCTCGATACGGCTCGCATTGTGAGGAGGTTCCTGTCTCTGCAGCCCTAACCACCGGTAGCTTGGACCCTGCTCCCGACACCGGCGGACCTCTATTTTTTATATTTTTAAATGTTTTTTTTAATTCTTTTATTTTAAGAAATATTTAAAAATGTAACCTAATAGGAACCAAAATGAATAAACGATAAAAATATTAGTACTTCCGGATGGTATACGAATCTACTATAAAATTTCACAACTACTAAATTCAATTAAGGCCAATTTACTTACTTTTTTACTTATTTTTGCGCAATGTTTTATTGGATATTATTCGTGGTGGCGCACGAAGTGTATTAATTCAAATACAGCGCCACCTTGTAAATAAATGAGCAAAATATACTTATTGGCCAACTCTCCCGTACGGCCATCTCTAACGAATTTACCCTATTCGCTTATAAATGTTTAGCTTACTAATGACTTAACAGTTACTGTTTCTCTTAACAACACTAACCAAAATATAAGGAAGCTACAAACCAAATGCAAATCGATACACTTCTAAGTAAACCTCCACCCTTAACTCCCACTCAAACTTTAGTTTTGGACTCACAGAGTGACGGCCGGATCTGTGACGTCACACCTCGCCAATTTGCTCACGTCCCGAAGTTAGCCGGGGCTTAAAAGTATTAAATATAGGAATGTTGGAAACAAGAGCATTATCTTTAGAGATACGTTTTACGGCTTTAGAAGTTTCACTTTGTATTTTTAGAGTGTTTTATTTTGAACATTTTAGGTATATTAAAGATCATCATCTGCCTAGCCTTTTACCATTTATGTTGGGGTTGGCTTCCAGTCTAACCGGATGCAGCTGAATATCAGTATTTTACATGGAACGACTGCCTATCTGACCTCCACAACCTAGTTACTAGGTAACGCGATACCCTTTGGTAAGACTGGTTGTCAGACTTTTTGGGCTTCTAACTACCCGTAACGACTGTTAAAGATCTACAAATGACAGCCGGGACCAACGGCTTAACGTGCTTTCCGAGGCACGGAGGGGTCTTGGTATGTAAAGATGATCACCCATCCACGGACCAAACGCGGCAAGCGTAGCTTAACCTGATCGATCGACCCGTGCAGCTGTTGTTACTTAGCCACAAGCCCCAAGGTGTACTAAAGATGTAGTTCAGAATAAGTAAAGCTACTTCAGTATAATTACTGAGACATAATAGTGACCATGGATTCGTTTAATTTCAAAGCCCCGAATACACAACCAGACATGGTCAAGTAACTTTATAATACAGAAATGCTATTTGTAGATGAATATCCTGTAAATGGCAGAGGTTATTATGCTGAGCTGGTTTTTAATCAACCAGTTGATCTGAATGCACGAAGAAGAGAAATAAGAAGCCTGAGCCAGCCCACAGGAGCTGTGGGCTGGCTCAGGCTTCTTATTTCTCTGGTTGGCAATACAACGACGACCACCTCAATGTTAGCAGGCTTGTTCACTGACCCAGAAAGTTTAATAATGAATTAATCATTGTAACAATATAGGACAATCAAACCAATTTATGTTTCTGTTTATGTAAACAAGCATACACCAGGCATGCAAACAAGCATGCAGCATGCAAGCGAGTATACAGCATGCAGCAGGCATAGTTTCTGTCACGGCTCCGGCGCTGCGGGCCTACGGCGGCTCCACGCGTGCTAATCGTCGCAGACGGCTTTCGTTCACCACCACGGCTTCGGCTTGTTTCTGAATAAAACAGAGAACAAAAACAAAGTGTTAAATTGTCCAAGCGGGATTAGCGACTATTACCAGCCGTTCTTGTATATTCCCTAAACTAATCATTGTGAGTTGTCCAAACTCGTTACAGTCCAAAATGTGTACCATCTGCTACTGTTTATACTTTAGCTGCTAAACTTTTGAGTTCTTTTTTTGTTTAATACTGTGTTAAAATATGGCTTAGTTAATCATATCAGGAGTATAATTAATTAAAATTATTGTTTTACAAGCCATGCTGCAAACTGCCTGCTGGGATTTCCCATCGGCAAAACAGACAAAATTTCATACAAATTTTTATCAAAAAAAAAAAAAACATATAAAGTGAATGCTACGCGATCGTAGCTCAGTGCTACGCCGTAGCACAGCGCGTAGCATAGTAAGCTCAGAGAGCAAAATGTTTCGTTTCCAAGTACTTCTAGTTTAAGGCACGATTTTGTAAATATTTATGAAAATCAATTATTTCAATAAACAATTTTTCATGTGAAGTTTTAATTTTACATATACCCAAATTTATTTACATCATCGGAACATAACATTACATAACATAACACAAGCTCATTTATTTATCGCGATTTATTGCAATCAACGTCTTCTCAGTTCATCGGCCACATATACATTAGTTTTGTCTAGGTAGGGCTGCTCCATCGTCGAAGCCGAATAACCTGGCTATTGGTTTAAATTTATGCCTTGTGCCGCGAATGCACATGCTAGTGGCACGGATTATCGAGATGATGATTCTTGATCTTAGCCAACCTATCACTACGCTAATGGGCCTGTTCCAGTGGTCAGCGATTGCAGCTCCAAGATGTTTTACGAAGGTACATTTCAATAAACAATTGCATCTACAAATGTGTTGTGTCTCATTGAATTCAACTGTTGAACTGTTTTAAAATTAAATATGATTTCTTTCTGCATGTTACTATTTTATTATCTCATGATTGTTAATTACTTATCAGCTCTAAAGGAAACGCCATCTATTTAACTTATTAAATCAAATTATTTCTTGTATTATTCAATGTACCTAATCAATCAATCTTATTTAGTCAACAATCATTACGCAGAACAATCACTATTATATTTATTTATACCATTGTTTTAAATAAACCCCAATCAATCAAATCTCAACATGAATATTGAAAAAAGTTAAAACTTTCTTCGGATAATTATTTTCGATTCCAATTTCCACGAAAACGAACGTCGACGAACGAAATTCGATAAACCGTAAACATACCATACCCATAAACATTTTACATCAAAATAAATTGACAAATTGAAGCCCCACATGGATAAAAAAGTATAGATATATATACATTGTCATCGGTCGTAACTGGTTATGTAAGCCTAAAACCAAACAAATGAATCGTTTGAACGAAACAGGGTTTTTTAATACTTTTTTGTTGTTTTCTGAATGTTTGATTATAAAAGCCTCGCTTTGAATAACAGTCGTGTGAGAGTTGAAACAGTAACTCAAAGGTATTATTATGACGTAGATGGCGAATTCATCGTGGTGTTTTTTCAATGGCGTGAGTCTTACAGTATGTTTGTGTATTTATTAAGTAGGTACCTAAGCCACAAACGCTACGGGACTAGCACTGGTGACTGAGAAGTTATGTGAAAGTCGGAAGTCATAGTATTTAGGGCTTTTGATGAGTAAGAATGAGGAAAATGTCGTGAAGAAAGGTTTGAATAATAAGATTTGGGGAAGACCAATGAAACGATGGATGAACTGTGTGGAATATATTGGTAAGAAAAGGGGGTGACTAACTAATAATAATAATATAATAATATTTATTCAAAAAATTATTACAAGGCATAAAAATTATTACAGATTTGCTTAAATGTATATTATATTCCTAAGACTTACGTGCCTGAACTAGGTAATCCTGTGTTTCAGGCGAGAAGAGCTAAAATAGACTTATAAATAAATAAATTATCTGCAGGTTGACAATAGATCACTAATTATATGTTGAGTAGCTTAAATCTTAGTTTCTAAATTTGATAAATACTTAACGTAAGTGAAATTTGTACATACTTATTCACTTTAACACAGTTAGTAAATTCTCTGTATCTTCGTAAGACATACTTTGGAGAGCATCCTTGAGAATACTCTTACAATTTATGTAGTTCAGGGAATAAATGTTTGCTTTCGAATTTAGTCTATTATAGAGAAGAGGACCGAGGTACAGGTAAAATTTAGATACAAAAGCATGTTTTGATGTATTTTATGGACACACTATATCTTTACGCCTTTTATTAGTATACGCAGTGCTGTAAGGTAGAGCTGTGTGTTGTTTTAATACAATACCCATTATAAATAGCTGCCGAACTGTTAATACTTCACATGATTTGTATTGGAGGTTAGTAGGAAAAAGGAAAGGGCGGAAAGTAGACACTTTGAGAATCGCCCTTTGAGCTCTCTCGATGGTTAGTAACATTGTTTTACCCGCTCCACCCCATGAGGTAATACAGTAAGTTAATATTGATTGACATAGAGCAAAGTAAACTTGTCTAACGATTTTTGGGTCAGCAATATAGCGTAACTTTTTAAAAACAAATATTAACTTGCGAATCCTATTATTTAAAGCTTGTATATGTTGTTTGAACGAAAGTGTTTCATCTATCCAAGGTATTTTGTTGTATTTGTCATTTTAATGTTGGGACAAACACATTGGTTATCTGGAGGAATTGTGCAAGAATGAGCATGTAATGTCGAGGTAGTGCTTGTTGTTGATGTTTGCTTGCGCATCGAAAACTTAATGTAATTTGTCTTGTCTGCATTTAGTGTCAGTGAATTATGTTGAAGCCATTTATTAACAATATTGAATCCATGTTGCGCATGCTTGTAGACATTTTTTTCTGAGTCAGCCGAAAATAGAAGGGCAGTGTCGTCAGCATAAGAAACAATTTGGCCGTGATCTAGATTTAGGTTACAGAGATCGTTAATATATATCAAAAATAGTGTAGGCCCTAAAATACTTCCTTGGGGAACTCCGAAGGACGTATTTTTTTTAGTATCGCTGAGAATATTATCAATCCTTACACATTGAGTACGATCTTCTAGATAGCTCTTAAATAATTTCAGCTGGGTGCCTCGGATACCTAAGGCTTCAAGCTTGTGCAACAGAATAGGAATAGACACCGTATCAAAAGCTTTGGCGAGGTCCAGGAAGATTCCTACTGTGTGGTTACCATTAACAAGTTCTTGTGCTAGATAGTTAGTCAGATGGTGCACGGCATCGTCTGTTGACATTTTAGGCCTAAACCCAAACTGCCGTTTAGATAAAATTGCTTTATCCTCCAAGTATTTGTAGAGCCTTTTATTCATAATTTTTTCTAATATTTTAGATATACTAGGCAGCAAAGAAATAGGTCTATAATTTGTCACTTGATCTTTACTGCCTGATTTGTAAACAGGGACAACAACAGCTTTTTTGAGGCACTCGGGAAAAAGACCTGTAGTTAAACATTTTTGGAAAATATAAGTTAGTGGCGGTCCCAAAATGTGCCTGAACTGTTTAATAATTTTATTTGATATGTTATCCCAGCCAACTGCACAGTCGTCCTTCAAACTCATAATTATCGTTTCTACCTCAGTCTCGTCAGTGTCTAGTAACACAAAGGATGATGGAATAGTGCTACATGTAAATGGTGTGCTTGTTAGGTAATGTGACTGCCCCTGAACTTTTTCAGTCAAACATTTACCAACATTAACAAAGAAATTATTCGCAATGTTGGCAGATGCTAACTGTGATGAGTGTGCTTGTAATAAACCTGAAGATGACTGATTTTGCTTAGAGTTATACGTTACACTTTTAATAAAATTCCAGATTTTTTTACTATTTGTACCAGCTTTTTCTAGTGCAATTTTATCGTAGTTGCTTTTTACTTTTTTTAGAAGATTATTGCAGAAGTTACGATATCTTTTATACGACAGTTGCAAAATTAAATTATTTGGATTAGATTTAGCTTTCATATGCAGTTTATCTCTATTTTTCATACAGCGAATGAGCCCTGTCGTGATCCATGGTTTTATGTTGTAGTTTTTATTATTTCGCCGAGACATGACCGTGTTTTTCTAAATTGCATGTTGCACATTTTTGATTAGATACAACATACAAAACTGCGGATCAGCGGAATCGTAAACTGGGTCAAAGTCGATATTGCGTAAATCTTCTTCAAGTTTATTTACAATTAAACTAGAAATTGTGCGAGTGTCTACTTTTGGTAATTTACAATTTAAAATAAGTAGGGTAGCATTGTGATCGGTTATTGTGGAATTAGTTACAAGGGCAAGTGCAGGGAAATTTGTTTTGAGCATAATATGGTCCAAACAAGAGCCACTTTGATGTGTAGGAAGCGTGTGAGCAGGAAACAAACCATGGAAGGCGCATAGGTTAAGGTATTCCTCAGCGGATGCGTCAGCACTTTCTGGAAGAATATCGATGTTAATATCTCCAACTAAAATTGTATTTTTGAAAGAGGACAGGTTCTGCAAGGTATTGTTTAGAGAGTCAGTGAAATTGTTTATATTTCTAAAAGAGGGTGGTCGATATAGGGCAAGTATCGCTAATTCTAACCCAATCTTAACTAACAATCTGTTACAGTCGTGCATATTTGGTTCCTCGACAGTCACATTGAGATGATTTCTTGTGTAAACTATCACCCCATCGTTCTGATTGTAGTTTATGTTACTTTTATACATATTATATCCCGGAATAAGTGGTATATTATATTGTTTGGAAAGCCAACATTCGGTTAATACAATAACGTCACAGTTTATGTCTAGACGTTGTAGGAAAATGCTGAAGTTGTCGAAATTTTTAAAAATACTGCGAATATTTTGTGTTAGTATGGTTAGTGGACTAGTGTGGGAGGACAGATATTGTTTACAGTGTTCAACGTTACAAACGCGGGATTCAGATACAGAGAAATTATCTATGTCATTAATTAAATTACTAATCATAATTATAAAAACAATAACACGGGCTAAAAAAATACTTAATTAACGGCGCTCTTAGGCGCCTCCATAATCAACAGAATTTATATACCTTTTTTCCGCCATTATTTTCGCTGGGCAGTCAGTAGCACTTGTCTTGTGATTGCTCGGCTTTTTGAAGTGCAAGCAAGTAGCACATTTTGGGTCCTCAGTCTTCTTTGTACATTCTTTAATGGAGTGACCTTGATCACCGCAGTGGCCACAGGTAACGGTGGTCTCCCGACATGATTTGGCCGCATGTCCGTATTGCTGGCAATTATAACAGCGTGTTACTAGAGTAAAGTCTCTCACAGGGCATGACGACCAATTTATAAACACTCTGCCTTTTGATATCAGGGCTTTACGTATCTCTGCAGATACTTCTATTATATAATTACAGGTCTCAGCGTCCTTCTTACCTGACTTATGGCTTAATTTAATGGAGGTCAAAAAGGTCTCTAGGCTGCAATTCTGAAGAGTCTCTGCTAGATTCTGGTGGAATAAGCAAGTAAAAACCTCCTTTTCTTGCATGGATGAGGGCACTCCGATTACTACTAGTCTAGGCTTCCTTTTTGAGGGTTCGTCTACTGTAAGGCCTGAATTTGATTGCTGCATAGATTTTTTCACCTTCTCAATATCGTCCTTTGATTCAGTGCTGATAATGACACCGCCGTTTTTCGTCTTACGTAGTCCTCTTACCTGAAGTTTCATTTGCTCGGGGCATATAATTTTTTGAACAAGTGATTTTGTCTCCTCACTCGACTTCAGCTTGTCGTTAGGGTATATGGCAACTGAGCTTAGATTTATCGGCTGTATAAAATTGTTGGTACCTTGTTTAACCATCTCAGCAAAGGAAATTCCCGTTACCGGTTTCATTGAAGCTCCGATTGACAGCTTAAGGGCTTGCAGTTGCTGCGACAGATCAATTTGGTCTTCGAGTGTTTGGACGGTGGAGTGGGCTTGGACGGCTCTACTCTTAAGGGACTGGTACTGAACAGCCATTTGCGATGTGCCGTGACCAACTTTTCGGCATAGGGTACTTATACGCAGTTTTTGCTCCACGTTTAATTTGCCCTCTGATACAATAGAGCACACTTCGTTTAGACACTGCTCAATGGACGACATCTAGTTCTGGATTTCTGGCGTAGTTATTACTTCCGTCATGACATCTTCTCTTTGGCTGGGTGGTTGAGGGTGAGGTGAGGGCCCGGGTGCAGGTGCAGGTGCGGGTGCGGGCACAGGTGTAGGAGGTGGGCTTCGAACACATCTGCCACCCCTGCTGATGGTACTGCTTGCCATTGTGACACAAGTTATTTACTTGTTAATCACGTATACACATTTTCACAGAAACGATTAACACATGTTATGCTTACGTATGACACAGTTTGCTTTACTACCGGCTATTTGGTAAAACCAGGTCACGATTCAGCAAATAATTATTTATTTATTTTAATAAATGTTCGACACGTCTGTTCACAACAAAGATGCTTGACTATCTCTGTAACTGATTTTTCTCTATAACTGACTGATAGAGAAAAATAACACTACATCATGCCTGTAATCCCCGAAAGGTTAGGCAAAGTTGTAACTATAGTACCCACATTTCACCAGTCATGTTATGTCAGCCTATTGAAGAATAAATAATAATAAAAATATCTCGACTCAGCACACGAGGTTGTTAATGTTAGAAAATAAATATAAACGAAACGCAATCGTCTTCTGTCACTTTCATATTATGCTGTCTCTCTCTTGCGCTGTCAACTATCCATGTATGTATTCGTGTACTCTGCCGGAACAAATAAAATCCCTTTTAATAAAAACAATCTTGTATTCTTTCACCGAATCTATCAGTTAACATATGGAATGTGAAGAACCAGTGCCATTTGTCATAACGGCTAATGGCCTGATGGCCGAATGCCTCAATCAACATCTCTCGAGGCTCTCGTTAGGCGGTTGGATTAAGGGCCTGATTCAGAAGACAGTACTCCCCGATACAGCTCGCATCGTGAGGAGGTTCCTGTCGCCGCAGGAGGAGAAGTCCTGGGCGTCGGGAATCGCGAACCGATTATCGGCCATCGTAGGCGCGGGCTTGCGGGCGGTGAGCAATGGGTAGCTTGCCACCCGATAAGGACCAGGCCCGGGTCGACGGCGCGTTGTGTTCCACGCGCACCTCAAAGAGATGTCAGCAGAATTGATAGGATCCGCTTGGGCCGATGCCTGCCGGGGTTGCGAAGACTACCGAAAGGGAGATCGTGGTCCCCGGCAACATGGCAACTGAAGGAACACGGGTGGGTTTTTGTCAGTAAGAGTCTGACACGTCCTCCCGCTCCGCCCAGAGCGGGAGCAGTTATTTGATAATTTCACGCCCAAAAGAAAAGGAAATTCCTGTCTCTAAAGGCCTAACCATCGCAGTAGCTTGGACCCTGCTCCCGACACCGTCGTACCTCTATTTTTTAATTGTTTTTTACATTTAAAAAAAAAATACAAAAATAATAAGTGAATGATGACGCACTACGACTGGAGAAGGCGACGTCCTGCGAAGGTAAGCTAGAGCAGATAGACCGGAGCGTATAATTGAATCTCCGCAGTTCTCAGAACATACGACATATGGTCGATCTGTGTGTGCTCACTAGTACAGGTAGTCCTCTTCAGTGGACCGTAGTGAGTATGGCCGACTTTAAGGAAATCGTATGGACTGTGTTTCTTACTAGATACATTCCTTTATCGTAGGTGTGTTGACAACGACTGACCTCACATGCACGAACACTTAGACCTGATTGGTCTAAGTGTTCGTGCATCTGCCTAGCCTTTTCCCAACTATGTTAGGGTCGGCTTCCAGTCTGATCGGATGCAGCTGAATACCAGTATTTAACATGGAACAACTGCCTATCTGACCTCCATAACCCAGTAATTGGGTAATACGATACCCCTTGGTAAGACTGGTTGTCAAACTTTCGGGCTTCTAACAACTCGCAACGACTGTCTAAGATCCACGAATGACAGCTGGGACCAACGGCTTAACGTGCTTTCCAAGACATGGAGGAGTCTCGGTATTTAGAAATAGTCACCCATCTACGGACCAACCCCGGCAAGCGTAGCTTAACCTGATGCATCGACCCGTGCAGCCGTTAGTACTTAGCCACGAGCTCCTCAGACCCTCAGCTCCTAGACCAGGAACAAGTATTTGTGGACCAAACGAATGTTTGTCTCATCTTGGATTCAATCAGCCATAGCATCAACCGTGCCGGTATTTTTAACTTTAGAGCATTTCTAACAAGAGTACCTGTATAAAGTCAAATAGCATTGCGTGCTTGTGGCCCAGTACCTCTTACAGAGAGGAGGGCTGTGTCCCAGCAATAGGAGCATTATAGGCTGATTATGCTTACATGCAAACAAAACACTATTATTTTCGTCTGTTTGATTTCCATATACCTACTTTAATAAAAAAAAAACAGTGGCACTCCGGGAGTGCCGACAGAAGTGAAACCCTTCCATAGTGTACCACTATGGTATGAGGGACAAGGCTCTTGACCTTCTGACTTCTTATCTGAACAACAGAATTCAGAGGGTCGATGTTAATGGCAAGAGATCTGCAGGATCTGCGGTCACTATGGGCGTTCCGCAGGGTTCAATTCTTGGTCCTTTTTTATTTCTAATTTATATAAATGACTTGCCCTATCACATAAGGGATAATCACAAGATCGTATTATTCGCAGATGATACTTCCCTCATTTTTAAAATCAAACGTCAGTTAGTCAACTTTGAACAAGTTAATGATGCACTCTCTAAAGTTGTGCATTGGTTTAATGTAAATAATCTTCTCCTGAACGAAAAAAAAACTAAACTCATTAAATTTTCAATGCCAAATGTCAGGCAGCTATCTACCAATGTTCAGGTTAATGGAACAGAATTGGACCCTGTTGAGTCGACAGTTTTTCTTGGAATCACTATTGATGGTAAATTACAATGGGGCCCACACATAGAAAAATTGTCAGGAAGGCTAAGTTCGGCCGCCTATGCTGTTAAAAAAATTAGACAGATAACTGACGTGGATACAGCCAGAATTGTTTATTTTAGTTATTTTCATAGTCTTATGTCATATGGGATTCTTCTCTGGGGAACCTGTGCGGACATTAATACTATCTTTGTTCTACAGAAAAGGGCTGTTCGAGCCATTTACAACCTAGGTCCAAGAGATTCCCTTAGAGAAAAATTCAAAGAAATAAATATTCTGACTGTAGCCTCACAATATATTCTTGAAAACCTATTGTATGTACACAAAAATATATCAAATTTTAAGAAAATGTCCGATATTCATAGTTTAAATACCAGGAATAAACACAACCTTGCTGTACATCGCACACGTCTCCACAAAGTAGGCAACTCATTCATGGGTCAATGTATACGCTTTTACAACAAACTCCCCATTGACATTCGAAACTTACCCATTAAACGATTTAAAATCTGTATTAAAACCAAACTTTGTAGAAAAGGGTACTATACAATTTCAGATTATTTAGAAGATAAAAAAGCTTGGGATTGAACTGCTCGCTCTGCTAAGCCTTGTGATAAAACCATAGAACTAGACATTTTAATTATTATGTAAAATCAACATAAACCAGTTTTATAAAACGTTGACATTGTTGGAATATATAATCAAAATGACATGATTACTTTGTAAAGTATTATATTATTTTAACTATTGTGAATATGAGGACTATGTGGATATTATTTTTATTTCTCTTCTAGTTTTAGTGATGGTCTGGCAGTTTGAGTAGTTTTTGCGGCCTACCCAAATGTCCTTTCTTTGGTATTGCTCGTCGAGTTGAGCTCCTTAAGTTCTAAGTTGAGCTCCACGATTACTGACAAATGCTTGCACTGACTGGACAGGTCCACTCAAATCTGTGTGGTTCTTTCCTCAAAAGACCTTTTCAGACACTAATCTACATGGTCCTCATATGGCCTGACCAAGATTATGTCTGGACTTTAAAAGAGACTGCGACCTCTGAGTTTCTTTCGGCCTTTCTTCTCAGAGTAGTCAGATAGGAAAAGCCGAACTCATCTAGCTTATTTTTAATATTTTTTTATATGACGTGTAAAAGTGATTCCGATATCCTATTTACAGAATAAACAATTTCATTTCATTTCATTTCAAGAAAACTTGAAAAAATCGGCACCGCGGCAATTAACGCGTTGATGTCTTTTACTCCAAACACCGCGGTAATCAACGCGTTGATGTCTTTTACTCTCTGTAAATTGAGTGTCGCAAAATCAATGGTTTAGTCCCATCTAGATCTCGAAAATGCCAAACGCGCCTAAAGAAGTTTTCACTTCAAAAATGACTTTTTATTTTTGCAATATTCTTCTTGTTTTCGTGTGGATAGTGACTAACCTGATGTCAGAGTTATAAAGCCGCCAATGGACCTCTGACTTGGCTTCACATGCCGAAGAGAAATATCTCTCAGGCATGGCCGGTTTCCTGACGATGTTTTCCTTTACCGTTTTTGAAACAAGTGATAATTATACTATACGCACATGAATCCGAAAAGTCAGAGGTGCGTGTTTTGGGTTCGAACTTGAGACCTGTGACTTGGCAGTCTGACTAGGCTATCACTGCTCTATTTATGAAATGTAAAATATGTAAATTTTTATTTATTTAATTTATTCACCAAAATAAGAACACGTATTACAAAAATTTAATATTTGATAATAATAATAATAATAATATCCCCACCGCCGTATCTCTACGTTGACGTCGTGGTGGGGCTTGCGCGCTCCGAACTCTAGGCCTGTGCCGGTACAGTTTACTTTGCCGGAACAGGTCTAGGATGAGGAGCCAGACCAAAAGAGATACGAAAACCCGCAGGGCAGCATGTGGCGAGCTGTTGGGCAGTAGCGACCCCACGGACCCTATATCCCGGGAGAAGTCTTGTTCCTCACCTCTGGCTTGCCTTTATTGGCCGGCTGGAGTGAACACTGACGAGGAACGGCGCTCCCGCCTCATTCTTGCCTTAATTGGCCGGCTTGAGTGGAGATTCGCAAGAGCAAACGTGCTCGGAGGAAGGAAGTATTTCAGTAAGTGCTCGTAGGGATCTTGACCATCTTCCGGGCTCTGGGATTGTTCTGAAAGCCGTGGAATACCTCTCCACTCCTCAAGCACCTCAGGACATGTTGCCTCCTTGTTGCTACGTCACTATGTGCTAGCGACCGTTTCTGGGGGCCCATTATTGAGTGTGCTAGTCACCCCCTGCCATTTTATCCGTGTAAATATAAAACATTGATCAGGCAGGGGCTATAGTCTTACCATAGTTCCAGGTAACCAGTCCACTTTAGCTACCCAAACCCATAATCCAATGTTTTGTTTCCATGTACTGCAATAGTCCTACACCAACCGGGGGTTGTCCTTTGGTGCACTTGTATAGTGCATACAGGGATAATCGTCGGTTGGTGCCTCATTTCTTTAATAGCGTCTAACGGGCCTCTACGAGTTGGCTTCGGCCCCTCGTACGCCTTCCAAAGGACCGGGATCCATGGTCCCGAGAATAGTTAAAAACTAAAAATAATAATAATATAATAATAATAATAATATTTATTCAAAAAATTATTACAAGGCATGAAAATTATTACAGATTTGCTTAAATGTAAATTATATTCCTAAGACTTACGTGCCTGAACTAGGTAGATAATCCTGTGTTTCAGGCGAGAAGAGCTAAAATAGACTTATAAATAAATAAATTATCTGCAGGTTGACAATAGATCACTAATTATATGTTGAGTAGCTTAAATCTTAGTTTCTAAATTTGATAAATACTTAACGTAAGTGAAATTAGTACATACTTATTCACTTTAACACAGTTAGTAAATTCTCTGTATCTTCGTAAGACATACTTTGGAGAGCATCCTTGAGAATACTCTTACAATTTATGTAGTTCAGGGAATAAATGTTTGCTTTCGAATTTAGTCTATTATAGAGAAGAGGACCGAGGTACAGGTAAAATTTAGATACAAAAGCATGTTTTGATGTATTTTATGGACACACTATATCTTTACGCCTTTTATTAGTATACGCAGTGCTGTAAGGTAGAGCTGTGTGTTGTTTTAATACAATACCCATTATAAATAGCTGCCGAACTGTTAATACTTCACATGATTTGTATTGGAGGTTAGTAGGAAAAAGGAAAGGGCGGAAAGTAGACACTTTGAGAATCGCCCTTTGAGCTCTCTCGATGGTTAGTAACATTGTTTTACCCGCTCCACCCCATGAGGTAATACAGTAAGTTAATATTGATTGACATAGAGCAAAGTAAACTTGTCTAACGATTTTTGGGTCAGCAATATAGCGTAACTTTTTAAAAACAAATATTAACTTGCGAATCCTATTATTTAAAGCTTGTATATGTTGTTTGAACGAAAGTGTTTCATCTATCCAAGGTATTTTGTTGTATTTGTCATTTTAATGTTGGGACAAACACATTGGTTATCTGGAGGAATTGTGCAAGAATGAGCATGTAATGTCGAGGTAGTGCTTGTTGTTGATGTTTGCTTGCGCATCGAAAACTTAATGTAATTTGTCTTGTCTGCATTTAGTGTCAGTGAATTATGTTGAAGCCATTTATTAACAATATTGAATCCATGTTGCGCATGCTTGTAGACATTTTTTTCTGAGTCAGCCGAAAATAGAAGGGCAGTGTCGTCAGCATAAGAAACAATTTGGCCGTGATCTAGATTTAGGTTACAGAGATCGTTAATATATATCAAAAATAGTGTAGGCCCTAAAATACTTCCTTGGGGAACTCCGAAGGACGTATTTTTTTTAGTATCGCTGAGAATATTATCAATCCTTACACATTGAGTACGATCTTCTAGATAGCTCTTAAATAATTTCAGCTGGGTGCCTCGGATACCTAAGGCTTCAAGCTTGTGCAACAGAATAGGAATAGACACCGTATCAAAAGCTTTGGCGAGGTCCAGGAAGATTCCTACTGTGTGGTTACCATTAACAAGTTCTTGTGCTAGATAGTTAGTCAGATGGTGCACGGCATCGTCTGTTGACATTTTAGGCCTAAACCCAAACTGCCGTTTAGATAAAATTGCTTTATCCTCCAAGTATTTGTAGAGCCTTTTATTCATAATTTTTTCTAATATTTTAGATATACTAGGCAGCAAAGAAATAGGTCTATAATTTGTCACTTGATCTTTACTGCCTGATTTGTAAACAGGGACAACAACAGCTTTTTTGAGGCACTCGGGAAAAAGACCTGTAGTTAAACATTTTTGGAAAATATAAGTTAGTGGCGGTCCCAAAATGTGCCTGAACTGTTTAATAATTTTATTTGATATGTTATCCCAGCCAACTGCACAGTCGTCCTTCAAACTCATAATTATCGTTTCTACCTCAGTCTCGTCAGTGTCTAGTAACACAAAGGATGATGGAATAGTGCTACATGTAAATGGTGTGCTTGTTAGGTAATGTGACTGCCCCTGAACTTTTTCAGTCAAACATTTACCAACATTAACAAAGAAATTATTCGCAATGTTGGCAGATGCTAACTGTGATGAGTGTGCTTGTAATAAACCTGAAGATGACTGATTTTGCTTAGAGTTATACGTTACACTTTTAATAAAATTCCAGATTTTTTTACTATTTGTACCAGCTTTTTCTAGTGCAATTTTATCGTAGTTGCTTTTTACTTTTTTTAGAAGATTATTGCAGAAGTTACGATATCTTTTATACGACAGTTGCAAAATTAAATTATTTGGATTAGATTTAGCTTTCATATGCAGTTTATCTCTATTTTTCATACAGCGAATGAGCCCTGTCGTGATCCATGGTTTTATGTTGTAGTTTTTATTATTTCGCCGAGACATGACCGTGTTTTTCTAAATTGCATGTTGCACATTTTTGATTAGATACAACATACAAAACTGCGGATCAGCGGAATCGTAAACTGGGTCAAAGTCGATATTGCGTAAATCTTCTTCAAGTTTATTTACAATTAAACTAGAAATTGTGCGAGTGTCTACTTTTGGTAATTTACAATTTAAAATAAGTAGGGTAGCATTGTGATCGGTTATTGTGGAATTAGTTACAAGGGCAAGTGCAGGGAAATTTGTTTTGAGCATAATATGGTCCAAACAAGAGCCACTTTGATGTGTAGGAAGCGTGTGAGCAGGAAACAAACCATGGAAGGCGCATAGGTTAAGGTATTCCTCAGCGGATGCGTCAGCACTTTCTGGAAGAATATCGATGTTAATATCTCCAACTAAAATTGTATTTTTGAAAGAGGACAGGTTCTGCAAGGTATTGTTTAGAGAGTCAGTGAAATTGTTTATATTTCTAAAAGAGGGTGGTCGATATAGGGCAAGTATCGCTAATTCTAACCCAATCTTAACTAACAATCTGTTACAGTCGTGCATATTTGGTTCCTCGACAGTCACATTGAGATGATTTCTTGTGTAAACTATCACCCCATCGTTCTGATTGTAGTTTATGTTACTTTTATACATATTATATCCCGGAATAAGTGGTATATTATATTGTTTGGAAAGCCAACATTCGGTTAATACAATAACGTCACAGTTTATGTCTAGACGTTGTAGGAAAATGCTGAAGTTGTCGAAATTTTTAAAAATACTGCGAATATTTTGTGTTAGTATGGTTAGTGGACTAGTGTGGGAGGACAGATATTGTTTACAGTGTTCAACGTTACAAACGCGGGATTCAGATACAGAGAAATTATCTATGTCATTAATTAAATTACTAATCATAATTATAAAAACAATAACACGGGCTAAAAAAATACTTAATTAACGGCGCTCTTAGGCGCCTCCATAATCAACAGAATTTATATACCTTTTTTCCGCCATTATTTTCGCTGGGCAGTCAGTAGCACTTGTCTTGTGATTGCTCGGCTTTTTGAAGTGCAAGCAAGTAGCACATTTTGGGTCCTCAGTCTTCTTTGTACATTCTTTAATGGAGTGACCTTGATCACCGCAGTGGCCACAGGTAACGGTGGTCTCCCGACATGATTTGGCCGCATGTCCGTATTGCTGGCAATTATAACAGCGTGTTACTAGAGTAAAGTCTCTCACAGGGCATGACGACCAATTTATAAACACTCTGCCTTTTGATATCAGGGCTTTACGTATCTCTGCAGATACTTCTATTATATAATTACAGGTCTCAGCGTCCTTCTTACCTGACTTATGGCTTAATTTAATGGAGGTCAAAAAGGTCTCTAGGCTGCAATTCTGAAGAGTCTCTGCTAGATTCTGGTGGAATAAGCAAGTAAAAACCTCCTTTTCTTGCATGGATGAGGGCACTCCGATTACTACTAGTCTAGGCTTCCTTTTTGAGGGTTCGTCTACTGTAAGGCCTGAATTTGATTGCTGCATAGATTTTTTCACCTTCTCAATATCGTCCTTTGATTCAGTGCTGATAATGACACCGCCGTTTTTCGTCTTACGTAGTCCTCTTACCTGAAGTTTCATTTGCTCGGGGCATATAATTTTTTGAACAAGTGATTTTGTCTCCTCACTCGACTTCAGCTTGTCGTTAGGGTATATGGCGACTGAGCTTAGATTTATCGGCTGTATAAAATTGTTGGTACCTTGTTTAACCATCTCAGCAATGGAAATTCCCGTTACCGGTTTCATTGAAGCTCCGATTGACAGCTTAAGGGCTTGCAGTTGCTGCGACAGATCAATTTGGTCTTCGAGTGTTTGGACGGTGGAGTGGGCTTGGACGGCTCTACTCTTAAGGGACTGGTACTAAACAGCCATTTGCGATGTGCCGTGACTAACTTTTCGGCATAGGGTACTTATACGCAGTTTTTGCTCCACGTTTAATTTGCCCTCTGATACAATAGAGCACACTTCGTTTAGACACTGCTCAATGGACGACATCTAGTTCTGGATTTCTGGCGTAGTTATTACTTCCGTCATGACATCTTCTCTTTGGCTGGGTGGTTGAGGGTGAGGTGAGGGCCCGGGTGCAGGTGCAGGTGCGGGTGCGGGCACAGGTGTAGGAGGTGGGCTTCGAACACATCTGCCACCCCTGCTGATGGTACTGCTTGCCATTGTGACACAAGTTATTTACTTGTTAATCACGTATACACATTTTCACAGAAACGATTAACACATGTTATGCTTACGTATGACACAGTTTGCTTTACTACCGGCTATTTGGTAAAACCAGGTCACGATTCAGCAAATAATTATTTATTTATTTTAATAAATGTTCGACACGTCTGTTCACAACAAAGATGCTTGACTATCTCTGTAACTGATTTTTCTCTATAACTGACTGATAGAGAAAAATAACACTACATCATGCCTGTAATCCCCGAAAGGTTAGGCAAAGTTGTAACTATAGTACCCACATTTCACCAGTCATGTTATGTCAGCCTATTGAAGAATAAATAATAATAAAAATATCTCGACTCAGCACACGAGGTTGTTAATGTTAGAAAATAAATATAAACGAAACGCAATCGTCTTCTGTCACTTTCATATTATGCTGTCTCTCTCTTGCGCTGTCAACTATCCATGTATGTATTCGTGTACTCTGCCGGAACAAATAAAATCCCTTTTAATAAAAACAATCTTGTATTCTTTCACCGAATCTATCAGTTAACATATGGAATGTGAAGAACCAGTGCCATTTGTCATAACGGCTAATGGCCTGATGGCCGAATGCCTCAATCAACATCTCTCGAGGCTCTCGTTAGGCGGTTGGATTAAGGGCCTGATTCAGAAGACAGTACTCCCCGATACAGCTCGCATCGTGAGGAGGTTCCTGTCGCCGCAGGAGGAGAAGTCCTGGGCGTCGGGAATCGCGAACCGATTATCGGCCATCGTAGGCGCGGGCTTGCGGGCGGTGAGCAATGGGTAGCTTGCCACCCGATAAGGACCAGGCCCGGGTCGACGGCGCGTTGTGTTCCACGCGCACCTCAAAGAGATGTCAGCAGAATTGATAGGATCCGCTTGGGCCGATGCCTGCCGGGGTTGCGAAGACTACCGAAAGGGAGATCGTGGTCCCCGGCAACATGGCAACTGAAGGAACACGGGTGGGTTTTTGTCAGTAAGAGTCTGACACGTCCTCCCGCTCCGCCCAGAGCGGGAGCAGTTATTTGATAATTTCACGCCCAAAAGAAAAGGAAATTCCTGTCTCTAAAGGCCTAACCATCGCAGTAGCTTGGACCCTGCTCCCGACACCGTCGTACCTCTATTTTTTAATTGTTTTTTACATTTAAAAAAAAAATACAAAAATAATAAGTGAATGATGACGCACTACGACTGGAGAAGGCGACGTCCTGCGAAGGTAAGCTAGAGCAGATAGACCGGAGCGTATAATTGAATCTCCGCAGTTCTCAGAACATACGACATATGGTCGATCTGTGTGTGCTCACTAGTACAGGTAGTCCTCTTCAGTGGACCGTAGTGAGTATGGCCGACTTTAAGGAAATCGTATGGACTGTGTTTCTTACTAGATACATTCCTTTATCGTAGGTGTGTTGACAACGACTGACCTCACATGCACGAACACTAAGACCTGATTGGTCTAAGTGTTCGTGCATCTGCCTAGCCTTTTCCCAACTATGTTAGGGTCGGCTTCCAGTCTGATCGGATGCAGCTGAATACCAGTATTTAACATGGAACAACTGCCTATCTGACCTCCATAACCCAGTAATTGGGTAATACGATACCCCTTGGTAAGACTGGTTGTCAAACTTTCGGGCTTCTAACAACTCGCAACGACTGTCTAAGATCCACGAATGACAGCTGGGACCAACGGCTTAACGTGCTTTCCAAGACATGGAGGAGTCTCGGTATTTAGAAATAGTCACCCATCTACGGACCAACCCCGGCAAGCGTAGCTTAACCTGATGCATCGACCCGTGCAGCCGTTAGTACTTAGCCACGAGCTCCTCAGACCCTCAGCTCCTAGACCAGGAACAAGTATTTGTGGACCAAACGAATGTTTGTCTCATCTTGGATTCAATCAGCCATAGCATCAACCGTGCCGGTATTTTTAACTTTAGAGCATTTCTAACAAGAGTACCTGTATAAAGTCAAATAGCATTGCGTGCTTGTGGCCCAGTACCTCTTACAGAGAGGAGGGCTGTGTCCCAGCAATAGGAGCATTATAGGCTGATTATGCTTACATGCAAACAAAACACTATTATTTTCGTCTGTTTGATTTCCATATACCTACTTTAATAAAAAAAAAACAGTGGCACTCCGGGAGTGCCGACAGAAGTGAAACCCTTTCATAGTGTACCACTATGGTATGAGGGACAAGGCTCTTGACCTTCTGACTTCTTATCTGAACAACAGAATTCAGAGGGTCGATGTTAATGGCAAGAGATCTGCAGGATCTGCGGTCACTATGGGCGTTCCGCAGGGTTCAATTCTTGGTCCTTTTTTATTTCTAATTTATATAAATGACTTGCCCTATCACATAAGGGATAATCACAAGATCGTATTATTCGCAGATGATACTTCCCTCATTTTTAAAATCAAACGTCAGTTAGTCAACTTTGAACAAGTTAATGATGCACTCTCTAAAGTTGTGCATTGGTTTAATGTAAATAATCTTCTCCTGAACGAAAAAAAAACTAAACTCATTAAATTTTCAATGCCAAATGTCAGGCAGCTATCTACCAATGTTCAGGTTAATGGAACAGAATTGGACCCTGTTGAGTCGACAGTTTTTCTTGGAATCACTATTGATGGTAAATTACAATGGGGCCCACACATAGAAAAATTGTCAGGAAGGCTAAGTTCGGCCGCCTATGCTGTTAAAAAAATTAGACAGATAACTGACGTGGATACAGCCAGAATTGTTTATTTTAGTTATTTTCATAGTCTTATGTCATATGGGATTCTTCTCTGGGGAACCTGTGCGGACATTAATACTATCTTTGTTCTACAGAAAAGGGCTGTTCGAGCCATTTACAACCTAGGTCCAAGAGATTCCCTTAGAGAAAAATTCAAAGAAATAAATATTCTGACTGTAGCCTCACAATATATTCTTGAAAACCTATTGTATGTACACAAAAATATATCAAATTTTAAGAAAATGTCCGATATTCATAGTTTAAATACCAGGAATAAACACAACCTTGCTGTACATCGCACACGTCTCCACAAAGTAGGCAACTCATTCATGGGTCAATGTATACGCTTTTACAACAAACTCCCCATTGACATTCGAAACTTACCCATTAAACGATTTAAAATCTGTATTAAAACCAAACTTTGTAGAAAAGGGTACTATACAATTTCAGATTATTTAGAAGATAAAAAAGCTTGGGATTGAACTGCTCGCTCTGCTAAGCCTTGTGATAAAACCATAGAACTAGACATTTTAATTATTATGTAAAATCAACATAAACCAGTTTTATAAAACGTTGACATTGTTGGAATATATAATCAAAATGACATGATTACTTTGTAAAGTATTATATTATTTTAACTATTGTGAATATGAGGACTATGTGGATATTATTTTTATTTCTCTTCTAGTTTTAGTGATGGTCTGGCAGTTTGAGTAGTTTTTGCGGCCTACCCAAATGTCCTTTCTTTGGTATTGCTCGTCGAGTTGAGCTCCTTAAGTTCTAAGTTGAGCTCCACGATTACTGACAAATGCTTGCACTGACTGGACAGGTCCACTCAAATCTGTGTGGTTCTTTCCTCAAAAGACCTTTTCAGACACTAATCTACATGGTCCTCATATGGCCTGACCAAGATTATGTCTGGACTTTAAAAGAGACTGCGACCTCTGAGTTTCTTTCGGCCTTTCTTCTCAGAGTAGTCAGATAGGAAAAGCCGAACTCATCTAGCTTATTTTTAATATTTTTTTATATGACGTGTAAAAGTGATTCCGATATCCTATTTACAGAATAAACAATTTCATTTCATTTCATTTCAAGAAAACTTGAAAAAATCGGCACCGCGGCAATTAACGCGTTGATGTCTTTTACTCCAAACACCGCGGTAATCAACGCGTTGATGTCTTTTACTCTCTGTAAATTGAGTGTCGCAAAATCAATGGTTTAGTCCCATCTAGATCTCGAAAATGCCAAACGCGCCTAAAGAAGTTTTCACTTCAAAAATGACTTTTTATTTTTGCAATATTCTTCTTGTTTTCGTGTGGATAGTGACTAACCTGATGTCAGAGTTATAAAGCCGCCAATGGACCTCTGACTTGGCTTCACATGCCGAAGAGAAATATCTCTCAGGCATGGCCGGTTTCCTGACGATGTTTTCCTTTACCGTTTTTGAAACAAGTGATAATTATACTATACGCACATGAATCCGAAAAGTCAGAGGTGCGTGTTTTGGGTTCGAACTTGAGACCTGTGACTTGGCAGTCTGACTAGGCTATCACTGCTCTATTTATGAAATGTAAAATATGTAAATTTTTATTTATTTAATTTATTCACCAAAATAAGAACACGTATTACAAAAATTTAATATTTGATAATAATAATAATAATAATATCCCCACCGCCGTATCTCTACGTTGACGTCGTGGTGGGGCTTGCGCGCTCCGAACTCTAGGCCTGTGCCGGTACAGTTTACTTTGCCGGAACAGGTCTAGGATGAGGAGCCAGACCAAAAGAGATACGAAAACCCGCAGGGCAGCATGTGGCGAGCTGTTGGGCAGTAGCGACCCCACGGACCCTATATCCCGGGAGAAGTCTTGTTCCTCACCTCTGGCTTGCCTTTATTGGCCGGCTGGAGTGAACACTGACGAGGAACGGCGCTCCCGCCTCATTCTTGCCTTAATTGGCCGGCTTGAGTGGAGATTCGCAAGAGCAAACGTGCTCGGAGGAAGGAAGTATTTCAGTAAGTGCTCGTAGGGATCTTGACCATCTTCCGGGCTCTGGGATTGTTCTGAAAGCCGTGGAATACCTCTCCACTCCTCAAGCACCTCAGGACATGTTGCCTCCTTGTTGCTACGTCACTATGTGCTAGCGACCGTTTCTGGGGGCCCATTATTGAGTGTGCTAGTCACCCCCTGCCATTTTATCCGTGTAAATATAAAACATTGATCAGGCAGGGGCTATAGTCTTACCATAGTTCCAGGTAACCAGTCCACTTTAGCTACCCAAACCCATAATCCAATGTTTTGTTTCCATGTACTGCAATAGTCCTACACCAACCGGGGGTTGTCCTTTGGTGCACTTGTATAGTGCATACAGGGATAATCGTCGGTTGGTGCCTCATTTCTTTAATAGCGTCTAACGGGCCTCTACGAGTTGGCTTCGGCCCCTCGTACGCCTTCCAAAGGACCGGGATCCATGGTCCCGAGAATAGTTAAAAACTAAAAATAATAATAATATAATAATAATAAACAGGACAGACACCCCTGTAGAGCCTTATAGTCCAAGTACAGTATCGTACGCACCTTCAAAAACATCATCACCGTCAATACCATCTTCACCCATACCATCGTCACCTCCCATAACTAGTTTTAATACAGTTTCACCCACTCCGGCCTTGAATGTTGCGCGGGAGGTATCTACCTTCTTACCCGCGTCCACCAAGGCTGGAAAAGCAAGAGTTCGCATGAGATGGAGCAAAGAAGTAAACCTATTTATCATGCGAACTTATCTATACATCACTAAATTAGAGACCGACATGACCACCTACAGACAACAACTGCATGAACGTTTTTCACGTCAATATCCTGAGATTTCCGTTTCTGAACAACGAATTTCAGATCAACGAAGAACTATAGTTAGGAATAAACTCTTATCGCAACTCGAATTAGATCAGTTAAATGAAGAAGTACGCACTCAATTGCAACAAGAATCAGAAAACTATGCAGACTCTGACACTATCACACTAACACAAAACACAAACGAAAATATTCTGCAAGAACAACCACAATCGCTCACTCAATTACACCCTAACAGTCAACCTCTAACATACAACCAATCGCAAGCTTACACACAAACAGCACACACATCCACACAAACCGAAGCCTTAACCCTAACGCTTGAAAATGATATTGAGACCTTAGTTATCGCAGATCAAAACCTAACCACAGATACGTATATACAAGAAATACATGACAAATTTAGAACAACAATAACACAATACTCTGGGATGGATCCAGCAGCCCGACCAAAACTACCTAAACTTAAATACACCCGTAACCTATTCCGTTTAGTTAATTTATTTAATGAAAATATACTCATACAATATATATCTGATGACACACAACTTATAGACATAAATTTACTTATATATTGCACAGCTGTAGTTATATCTGAAGAACTCAACTTTAAAATCACTAACCACTCAGGAACCACAAGAACTAGTCATGTTGTCAAGCCAGCATGGCAACAGAGACTAGAAAAAGATATTGAAAAATTAAGAGCAGACTGTGGTAGGCTCACACAATATATCAACGGCATCAGATCAAATAAAGTAGTTAAGAGAGTTGAAACAATAATTAAAAATTATTCTAATCACACTAGGCACGAAAATAACAATAGAAAACCTGAGGAGTTTCTCGACACACTAAAGCAGAAACTAGCTCTTAAAGTTCACAGGCTTAGGAGATATATGAAGGCACAACAGCGCAAAAATGATAATGCAACATTTGCAATGAATGAAAAAGCATTTTACAGAAACATTCAGAAAACACACACTGACACAACAATAGAAAGCAACACAGACGCACCATCAAAAGAACAACTAGAAACATATTGGTCTAGCATTTGGGAAGAGCAAGTACAGCACAATGACAAAGCATCTTGGATAGCGGATGAAGAAGCAAAATGGAGAGCAATTGACGAAATGGAATTCGCAGAGGTAGCAGAGTCTGACATTACACTCATAACAGCTAGATTACATAACTGGAAATCACCAGGTATAGATAAAATACATAATTTCTGGTACAAAAAATTAACTTCATTACATAAATCTATAGCAAAAAATTTAACAGACATCATATTAGGACAGCAGAACACACCCGAATTTATCGCAACAGGGATTACCTACATGCTACCTAAAACTAAAAACACACCTCAGCCTTCCCAATACAGACCAATTACATGCCTACCCACAATATACAAAATACTAACATCAATAATTACAAAAAAAATTAGCTCTCACATTGAACAACACAACATTATTGCAGAGGAACAAAAGGGATGCAGGCAGGGCCACATGGGATGCAAAGAACAGCTTATTATAGATTCCACTATTCATAAACATGCCACCTCAAAAAACAGAAATCTTCATTGCACCTATATTGATTACAAAAAAGCTTTTGACAGTGTTCCTCACTCTTGGTTAATAAAAATATTAGAGATTTATAGAATAAACCCGAAAATAATTGATTTCATGCGCCATATAATGCTACAGTGGAAAACTACTCTACAAATAAATAGCAACCACGGCACTGTCATAACGCGACAGATATCTATTAAAAAAGGTATCTACCAAGGTGACTCCCTAAGCCCCCTGTGGTTCTGTCTCGCCCTAAATCCTCTGTCTCATTTACTACAGGCCAGTAGGGCCGGATATTGCCTAAAACACACTACAGAGGAAACAACAATATCACATCTTATTTACATGGACGACATCAAATTATATGCCAAAACAGAAAAAGATATGAAAAAATTAGTAGATGTTACAGCAGAGTTCAGTAAGGATATTAACATGCAATTTGGTTTAGACAAATGTAAAACACTCCACATTATAAGAGGAAAGGTGCGGCCAGGCGACTATGCGGTGAATGACACAGACACAATAACAGCAATGGAACCGACTGACTTGTATAAATATTTAGGGTACGAGCAGCTAAAGGGACTCGATCACGTAAGAATTAAAAATAAACTAACTACAGAGTACAAAAGGAGACTAAACGCCATCTGTAAGACCCAACTTTCAAGTAAACATCTCATTAAAGCCCTCAATACATTCGCCATTCCTGTATTAACGTACTCATTCGGAGTTATAAAATGGACCAAAACAGACACAGAAAATCTAGAGCGAACTACACGAACAACACTTACGAAACACAACAATTTACACCCTAAATCTGCCATAGAAAGATTAACTATTAAACGACAGCATGGAGGGAGAGGCCTAATCGACATTCAGCACCTTTGTCGGAAACAAGTCAGTCGACTTAAAACATTCTTTCACACGAAATCTCGCACCAGTAATATACATAAAGCCATAGTGATAAACGATCTCAACTACACTCCACTTAACTTAAACGACCAGATAGAAACACAAAACACTACCAATGACGACCCGGAGAAACAAAAAATTGAAGAATGGAAGAAGAAAGTACTTCACGGCCGGCACCCTCATGACCTAGAGCAGTCCCATATAAACAAATTAGCATCAAATAAGTGGCTTAAGATAGGAAACCTATTCCCTGAAACAGAAGGCTTTATCATAGCTATACAAGATCAAATCATCAACACCAAAAACTACAGAAAATTTATAATTAAAGACCCTACCATCACAAACGACAAATGCCGCAGATGCCACATTCAATCAGAAACCATACAACACATAACCGGAGCATGCACAACCCTCACACAGACAGACTATACTCACAGACACAACCAGGTTGTAAACATCATTCACCAAAAACTAGCACTCAAATACAGTCTCATACAAAACTCTAACACTCCTTACTACAAGTACACACCACAAACTATACTAGAAAATAATACGCACAAAATATACTACGATCGCGGAATACTTACAGATAGGACTATCCACTACAACAGACCAGACATAACCCTACTAGATAAAATAAGAAAAATCACTTACCTCATAGATATTGCAGTTCCTAATACCCATAACCTACAAAAAACCATAACTGAAAAAATAAGTAAATATGCTGAACTTAAGGAAGAAGTCGCAAGAATCTGGAGACAAGAAAAAGTGTACGTTATCCCTATAGTTCTCTCCACGACAGGTGTTATCCCCAACCATCTTCTCCGTAGCCTGAAACTAATAGATTTAGAAGACTCCATTTATATCACTCTACAGAAAGCCGCCATCTTAAACACCTGCAGAATAGTTAGGAAATTCATGCAGTTAGAAGAAGAAAACACACCCTCATCTTAAATACACACCACACGCTGCATTTACTTGGCTTTGGCCCGTAAATGTAGCTAAAACCAGCCCAAGAGCTGAGAAAAAGAACACTCCCAAAAATAATAATATTTATTCAAAAAATTATTACAAGGCATGAAAATTATTACAGATTTGCTTAAATGTAAATTATATTCCTAAGACTTACGTGCCTGAACTAGGTAGATAATCCTGTGTTTCAGGCGAGAAGAGCTAAAATAGACTTATAAATAAATAAATTATCTGCAGGTTGACAATAGATCACTAATTATATGTTGAGTAGCTTAAATCTTAGTTTCTAAATTTGATAAATACTTAACGTAAGTGAAATTAGTACATACTTATTCACTTTAACACAGTTAGTAAATTCTCTGTATCTTCGTAAGACATACTTTGGAGAGCATCCTTGAGAATACTCTTACAATTTATGTAGTTCAGGGAATAAATGTTTGCTTTCGAATTTAGTCTATTATAGAGAAGAGGACCGAGGTACAGGTAAAATTTAGATACAAAAGCATGTTTTGATGTATTTTGTGGACACACTATATCTTTACGCCTTTTATTAGTATACGCAGTGCTGTAAGGTAGAGCTGTGTGTTGTTTTAATACAATACCCATTATAAATAGCTGCCGAACTGTTAATACTTCACAAGATTTGTATAGGAGGTTAGTAGGAAAAAGGAAAGGGCGGAAAGTAGACACTTTGAGAATCGCCCTTTGAGCTCTCTCGATGGTTAGTAACATTGTTTTACCCGCTCCACCCCATGTGGTAATACAGTAAGTTAATATTGATTGACATAGACCAAAGTAAACTTGTCTAACGATTTTTGGGTCAGCAATATAGCGTAACTTTTTAAAAACAAATATTAACTTGCGAATCCTATTATTTAAAGCTTGTATATGTTGTTTGAACGAAAGTGTTTCATCTATTATAACACCAAGGTATTTTGTTGTATTTGTCATTTTAATGTTGGGACAAACACATTGGTTATCTGGAGGAATTGTGCAATAATGAGCATGTAATGTCGAGGTAGTGCTTGTTGTTGATGTTTGCTTGCGCATCGAAAACTTAATGTAATTTGTCTTGTCTGCATTTAGTGTTAGTGAATTATGTTGAAGCCATTTATTAACAATATTGAATCCATGTTGCGCATGCTTGTAGACATTTTTTTCTGAGTCAGCCGAAAATAGAAGGGCAGTGTCGTCAGCATAAGAAACAATTTGGCCGTGATCTAGATTTAGGTTACAGAGATCGTTAATATATATCAAAAATAGTGTAGGCCCTAAAATACTTCCTTGGGGAACTCCGAAGGACGTATTTTTTTTAGTATCGCTGAGAATATTATCAATCCTTACACATTGAGTACGATCTTCTAGATAGCTCTTAAATAATTTCAGCTGGGTGCCTCGGATACCTAAGGCTTCAAGCTTGTGCAACAGAATAGGAATAGACACCGTATCAAAAGCTTTGGCGAGGTCCAGGAAGATTCCTACTGTGTGGTTACCATTATCAAGTTCTTGTGCTACATAGTCAGTCAGATGGTGCACGGCATCGTCTGTTGACATTTTAGGCCTAAACCCAAACTGCCGTTTAGATAAAATTGCTTTATCCTCCAAGTATTTGTAGAGCCTTTTATTCATATTTTTTTCTAATATTTTAGATATACTAGGCAGCAAAGAAATAGGTCTATAATTTGTCACTTGATCTTTACTGCCTGATTTGTAAACAGGGACAACAACAGCTTTTTTGAGGCACTCGGGAAAAAGACCTGTAGTTAAACATTTTTGGAAAATATAAGTTAGTGGCGGTCCCAAAATGTGCCTGAACTGTTTAATAATTTTATTTGATATGTTATCCCAGCCAACTGCACAGTCGTCCTTCAAACTCATAATTATCGTTTCTACCTCAGTCTCGTCAGTGTCTAGTAACACAAAGGATGATGGAATAGTGCTACATGTAAATGGTGTGCTTGTTAGGTAATGTGACTGCCCCTGAACTTTTTCAGCCAAACATTTACCAACATTAACAAAGAAATTATTCGCAATGTTGGCAGATGCTAACTGTGATGAGTGTGCTTGTAATAAACCTGAAGATGACTGATTTTGCTTAGAGTTATACGTTACACTTTTAATAAAATTCCAGATTTTTTTACTATTTGTACCAGCTTTTTCTAGTGCAATTTTATCGTAGTTGCTTTTTACTATTTTTAGAAGATTATTGCAGAAGTTACGATATCTTTTATACGACAGTTGCAAAATTAAATTATTTGGATTAGATTTAGCTTTCATATGCAGTTTATCTCTATTTTTCATACAGCAAATGAGTCCTGTCGTGATCCATGGTTTTATGTTGTAGTTTTTATTATTTCGCCGAGACATGACCGTGTTTTTCTGAATTGCATGTTGCACATTTTTGATTAGATACAACATACAAAACTGCGGATCAGCGGAATCGTAAACTGGGTCAAAGTCGATATTGCGTAAATCTTCTTCAAGTTTATTTACAATTAAACTAGAAATTGTGCGAGTGTCTACTTTTGGTAATTTACAATTTAAAATAAGTAGGGTAGCATTGTGATCGGTTATTGTGGAATTAGTTACAAGGGCAAGTGCAGGGAAATTTGTTTTGAGCATAATATGGTCCAAACAAGAGCCACTTTGATGTGTAGGAAGCGTGTGAGCAGGAAGCAAACCATGGAAGGCGCATAGGTTAAGGTATTCCTCAGCGGATGCGTCAGCACTTTCTGGAAGAATATTGATGTTAATATCTCCAACTAAAATTGTATTTTTGAAAGAGGACAGGTTCTGCAAGGTATTGTTTAGAGAGTCAGTGAAATTGTTTATATTTCTAAAAGAGGGTGGTCGATACAAGGCAAGTATCGCTAATTCTAACCCAATTTTAACTAACAATCTGTTACAGTCGTGCATATTTGGTTCCTCGACAGTCACATTGAGATGATTTCTTGTGTAAACTATCACCCCATCGTTCTGATTGTAGTTTATGTTACTTTTATACATATTATATCCCGGAATAAGTGGTATATTATATTGTTTGGAAAGCCAACATTCGGTTAATACAATAACGTCACAGTTTATGTCTAGACGTTGTAGGAAAGTGCTGAAGTTGTCGAAATTTTTAAAAATACTGCGAATATTTTGTGTTAGTATGGTTAGTGGACTAGTGTGGGAGGACAGATATTGTTTACAGTGTTCAACGTCACAAACGCGGGATTCAGATACAGAGAAATTATCTATGTCATTAATTAAATTACTAATCATAGTTATAAAAACAATAACACGGGCTAAAAAAATACTTAATTAACGGCGCTCTTAGGCGCCTCCATAATCAACAGAATTGATGTACCTTTTTTCCGCCATTATTTTCGCTGGGCAGTCAGTAGCACTTGTCTTATGATTGCTCGGCTTTTTGAAGTGCAAGCAAGTAGCACATTTTGGGTCCTCTGTCTTCTTTGTACATTCTTTTATGGAGTGACCTTGATCACCGCAGTGGCCACAGGTAACGGTGGTCTCCCGACATGATTTGGCCGCATGTCCGTATTGCTGGCAATTATAACAGCGTGTTACTAGAGTGAAGTCTCTCACAGGGCATGACGACCAATTTATGAACACTCTGCCTTTTGATATCAGGGCTTTACGTACCTCTGCAGATACTTCTATTATATAATTACAGGTCTCAGCGTCCTTCTTACCTGACTTATGGCTTAATTTAATGGAGGTCAAAAAGGTCTCCAGGCTGCAATTCTGAAGAGTCTCTGCTAGATTCTGGTGGAATAAGCAAGTAAAAACATCCTTTTCTTGCATGGATGAGGGCACTCCGATAACTACTAGTCTAGGCTTCCTTTTTGAGGGTTCGTCTACTGTAAGGCCTGAATTTGATTGCTGCATAGATTTTTTCACCTTCTCAATATCGTCCTTTGATTCAGTGCTGATAATGACACCGCCGTTTTTCGTCTTACGTAGTCCTCTTACCTGAAGTTTCATTTGCTCGGGGCATATAATTTTTTGAACAAGTGATTTTGTCTCCTCACTCGACTTCAGCTTGTCGTTAGGGTATATGGCAACTGAGCTTAGATTTATCGGCTGTATAAAATTGTTGGTACCTTGTTTAACCATCTCAGCAAAGGAAATTCCCGTTACCGGTTTCATTGAAGCTCCGATTGACAGCTTAAGGGCTTGCAGTTGCTGCGACAGATCAATTTGGTCTTCGAGTGTTTGGACGGTGGAGTGGGCTTGGACGGCTCTACTCTTAAGGGACTGGTACTGAACAGCCATTTGCGATGTGCCGTGACCAACTTTTCGGCATAGGGTACTTATACGCAGTTTTTGCTCCACGTTTAATTTGCCCTCTGATACAATAGAGCACACTTCGTTTAGACACTGCTCAATGGACGACATCTAGTTCTGGATTTCTGGCGTAGTTATTACTTCCGTCATGACATCTTCTCTTTGGCTGGGTGGTTGAGGGTGAGGTGAGGGCCCGGGTGCAGGTGCAGGTGCGGGTGCGGGCACAGGTGTAGGAGGTGGGCTTCGAACACATCTGCCACCCCTGCTGATGGTACTGCTTGCCATTGTGACACAAGTTATTTACTTGTTAATCACGTATACACATTTTCACAGAAACGATTAACACATGTTATGCTTACGTATGACACAGTTTGCTTTACTACCGGCTATTTGGTAAAACCAGGTCACGATTCAGCAAATAATTATTTATTTATTTTAATAAATGTTCGACACGTCTGTTCACAACAAAGATGCTTGACTATCTCTGTAACTGATTTTTCTCTATAACTGACTGATAGAGAAAAATAACACTACATCATGCCTGTAATCCCCGAAAGGTTAGGCAAAGTTGTAACTATAGTACCCACATTTCACCAGTCATGTTATGTCAGCCTATTGAAGAATAAATAATAATAAAAATATCTCGACTCAGCACACGAGGTTGTTAATGTTAGAAAATAAATATAAACGAAACGCAATCGTCTTCTGTCACTTTCATATTATGCTGTCTCTCTCTTGCGCTGTCAACTATCCATGTATGTATTCGTGTACTCTGCCGGAACAAATAAAATCCCTTTTAATAAAAACAATCTTGTATTCTTTCACCGAATCTATCAGTTAACATATGGAATGTGAAGAACCAGTGCCATTTGTCATAACGGCTAATGGCCTGATGGCCGAATGCCTCAATCAACATCTCTCGAGGCTCTCGTTAGGCGGTTGGATTAAGGGCCTGATTCAGAAGACAGTACTCCCCGATACAGCTCGCATCGTGAGGAGGTTCCTGTCGCCGCAGGAGGAGAAGTCCTGGGCGTCGGGAATCGCGAACCGATTATCGGCCATCGTAGGCGCGGGCTTGCGGGCGGTGAGCAATGGGTAGCTTGCCACCCGATAAGGACCAGGCCCGGGTCGACGGCGCGTTGTGTTCCACGCGCACCTCAAAGAGATGTCAGCAGAATTGATAGGATCCGCTTGGGCCGATGCCTGCCGGGGTTGCGAAGACTACCGAAAGGGAGATCGTGGTCCCCGGCAACATGGCAACTGAAGGAACACGGGTGGGTTTTTGTCAGTAAGAGTCTGACACGTCCTCCCGCTCCGCCCAGAGCGGGAGCAGTTATTTGATAATTTCACGCCCAAAAGAAAAGGAAATTCCTGTCTCTAAAGGCCTAACCATCGCAGTAGCTTGGACCCTGCTCCCGACACCGTCGTACCTCTATTTTTTAATTGTTTTTTACATTTAAAAAAAAAATACAAAAATAATAAGTGAATGATGACGCACTACGACTGGAGAAGGCGACGTCCTGCGAAGGTAAGCTAGAGCAGATAGACCGGAGCGTATAATTGAATCTCCGCAGTTCTCAGAACATACGACATATGGTCGATCTGTGTGTGCTCACTAGTACAGGTAGTCCTCTTCAGTGGACCGTAGTGAGTATGGCCGACTTTAAGGAAATCGTATGGACTGTGTTTCTTACTAGATACATTCCTTTATCGTAGGTGTGTTGACAACGACTGACCTCACATGCACGAACACTTAGACCTGATTGGTCTAAGTGTTCGTGCATCTGCCTAGCCTTTTCCCAACTATGTTAGGGTCGGCTTCCAGTCTGATCGGATGCAGCTGAATACCAGTATTTAACATGGAACAACTGCCTATCTGACCTCCATAACCCAGTAATTGGGTAATACGATACCCCTTGGTAAGACTGGTTGTCAAACTTTCGGGCTTCTAACAACTCGCAACGACTGTCTAAGATCCACGAATGACAGCTGGGACCAACGGCTTAACGTGCTTTCCAAGACATGGAGGAGTCTCGGTATTTAGAAATAGTCACCCATCTACGGACCAACCCCGGCAAGCGTAGCTTAACCTGATGCATCGACCCGTGCAGCCGTTAGTACTTAGCCACGAGCTCCTCAGACCCTCAGCTCCTAGACCAGGAACAAGTATTTGTGGACCAAACGAATGTTTGTCTCATCTTGGATTCAATCAGCCATAGCATCAACCGTGCCGGTATTTTTAACTTTAGAGCATTTCTAACAAGAGTACCTGTATAAAGTCAAATAGCATTGCGTGCTTGTGGCCCAGTACCTCTTACAGAGAGGAGGGCTGTGTCCCAGCAATAGGAGCATTATAGGCTGATTATGCTTACATGCAAACAAAACACTATTATTTTCGTCTGTTTGATTTCCATATACCTACTTTAATAAAAAAAAAACAGTGGCACTCCGGGAGTGCCGACAGAAGTGAAACCCTTCCATAGTGTACCACTATGGTATGAGGGACAAGGCTCTTGACCTTCTGACTTCTTATCTGAACAACAGAATTCAGAGGGTCGATGTTAATGGCAAGAGATCTGCAGGATCTGCGGTCACTATGGGCGTTCCGCAGGGTTCAATTCTTGGTCCTTTTTTATTTCTAATTTATATAAATGACTTGCCCTATCACATAAGGGATAATCACAAGATCGTATTATTCGCAGATGATACTTCCCTCATTTTTAAAATCAAACGTCAGTTAGTCAACTTTGAACAAGTTAATGATGCACTCTCTAAAGTTGTGCATTGGTTTAATGTAAATAATCTTCTCCTGAACGAAAAAAAAACTAAACTCATTAAATTTTCAATGCCAAATGTCAGGCAGCTATCTACCAATGTTCAGGTTAATGGAACAGAATTGGACCCTGTTGAGTCGACAGTTTTTCTTGGAATCACTATTGATGGTAAATTACAATGGGGCCCACACATAGAAAAATTGTCAGGAAGGCTAAGTTCGGCCGCCTATGCTGTTAAAAAAATTAGACAGATAACTGACGTGGATACAGCCAGAATTGTTTATTTTAGTTATTTTCATAGTCTTATGTCATATGGGATTCTTCTCTGGGGAACCTGTGCGGACATTAATACTATCTTTGTTCTACAGAAAAGGGCTGTTCGAGCCATTTACAACCTAGGTCCAAGAGATTCCCTTAGAGAAAAATTCAAAGAAATAAATATTCTGACTGTAGCCTCACAATATATTCTTGAAAACCTATTGTATGTACACAAAAATATATCAAATTTTAAGAAAATGTCCGATATTCATAGTTTAAATACCAGGAATAAACACAACCTTGCTGTACATCGCACACGTCTCCACAAAGTAGGCAACTCATTCATGGGTCAATGTATACGCTTTTACAACAAACTCCCCATTGACATTCGAAACTTACCCATTAAACGATTTAAAATCTGTATTAAAACCAAACTTTGTAGAAAAGGGTACTATACAATTTCAGATTATTTAGAAGATAAAAAAGCTTGGGATTGAACTGCTCGCTCTGCTAAGCCTTGTGATAAAACCATAGAACTAGACATTTTAATTATTATGTAAAATCAACATAAACCAGTTTTATAAAACGTTGACATTGTTGGAATATATAATCAAAATGACATGATTACTTTGTAAAGTATTATATTATTTTAACTATTGTGAATATGAGGACTATGTGGATATTATTTTTATTTCTCTTCTAGTTTTAGTGATGGTCTGGCAGTTTGAGTAGTTTTTGCGGCCTACCCAAATGTCCTTTCTTTGGTATTGCTCGTCGAGTTGAGCTCCTTAAGTTCTAAGTTGAGCTCCACGATTACTGACAAATGCTTGCACTGACTGGACAGGTCCACTCAAATCTGTGTGGTTCTTTCCTCAAAAGACCTTTTCAGACACTAATCTACATGGTCCTCATATGGCCTGACCAAGATTATGTCTGGACTTTAAAAGAGACTGCGACCTCTGAGTTTCTTTCGGCCTTTCTTCTCAGAGTAGTCAGATAGGAAAAGCCGAACTCATCTAGCTTATTTTTAATATTTTTTTATATGACGTGTAAAAGTGATTCCGATATCCTATTTACAGAATAAACAATTTCATTTCATTTCATTTCAAGAAAACTTGAAAAAATCGGCACCGCGGCAATTAACGCGTTGATGTCTTTTACTCCAAACACCGCGGTAATCAACGCGTTGATGTCTTTTACTCTCTGTAAATTGAGTGTCGCAAAATCAATGGTTTAGTCCCATCTAGATCTCGAAAATGCCAAACGCGCCTAAAGAAGTTTTCACTTCAAAAATGACTTTTTATTTTTGCAATATTCTTCTTGTTTTCGTGTGGATAGTGACTAACCTGATGTCAGAGTTATAAAGCCGCCAATGGACCTCTGACTTGGCTTCACATGCCGAAGAGAAATATCTCTCAGGCATGGCCGGTTTCCTGACGATGTTTTCCTTTACCGTTTTTGAAACAAGTGATAATTATACTATACGCACATGAATCCGAAAAGTCAGAGGTGCGTGTTTTGGGTTCGAACTTGAGACCTGTGACTTGGCAGTCTGACTAGGCTATCACTGCTCTATTTATGAAATGTAAAATATGTAAATTTTTATTTATTTAATTTATTCACCAAAATAAGAACACGTATTACAAAAATTTAATATTTGATAATAATAATAATAATAATATCCCCACCGCCGTATCTCTACGTTGACGTCGTGGTGGGGCTTGCGCGCTCCGAACTCTAGGCCTGTGCCGGTACAGTTTACTTTGCCGGAACAGGTCTAGGATGAGGAGCCAGACCAAAAGAGATACGAAAACCCGCAGGGCAGCATGTGGCGAGCTGTTGGGCAGTAGCGACCCCACGGACCCTATATCCCGGGAGAAGTCTTGTTCCTCACCTCTGGCTTGCCTTTATTGGCCGGCTGGAGTGAACACTGACGAGGAACGGCGCTCCCGCCTCATTCTTGCCTTAATTGGCCGGCTTGAGTGGAGATTCGCAAGAGCAAACGTGCTCGGAGGAAGGAAGTATTTCAGTAAGTGCTCGTAGGGATCTTGACCATCTTCCGGGCTCTGGGATTGTTCTGAAAGCCGTGGAATACCTCTCCACTCCTCAAGCACCTCAGGACATGTTGCCTCCTTGTTGCTACGTCACTATGTGCTAGCGACCGTTTCTGGGGGCCCATTATTGAGTGTGCTAGTCACCCCCTGCCATTTTATCCGTGTAAATATAAAACATTGATCAGGCAGGGGCTATAGTCTTACCATAGTTCCAGGTAACCAGTCCACTTTAGCTACCCAAACCCATAATCCAATGTTTTGTTTCCATGTACTGCAATAGTCCTACACCAACCGGGGGTTGTCCTTTGGTGCACTTGTATAGTGCATACAGGGATAATCGTCGGTTGGTGCCTCATTTCTTTAATAGCGTCTAACGGGCCTCTACGAGTTGGCTTCGGCCCCTCGTACGCCTTCCAAAGGACCGGGATCCATGGTCCCGAGAATAGTTAAAAACTAAAAATAATAATAATATAATAATAATAATAATATTTATTCAAAAAATTATTACAAGGCATGAAAATTATTACAGATTTGCTTAAATGTAAATTATATTCCTAAGACTTACGTGCCTGAACTAGGTAGATAATCCTGTGTTTCAGGCGAGAAGAGCTAAAATAGACTTATAAATAAATAAATTATCTGCAGGTTGACAATAGATCACTAATTATATGTTGAGTAGCTTAAATCTTAGTTTCTAAATTTGATAAATACTTAACGTAAGTGAAATTAGTACATACTTATTCACTTTAACACAGTTAGTAAATTCTCTGTATCTTCGTAAGACATACTTTGGAGAGCATCCTTGAGAATACTCTTACAATTTATGTAGTTCAGGGAATAAATGTTTGCTTTCGAATTTAGTCTATTATAGAGAAGAGGACCGAGGTACAGGTAAAATTTAGATACAAAAGCATGTTTTGATGTATTTTATGGACACACTATATCTTTACGCCTTTTATTAGTATACGCAGTGCTGTAAGGTAGAGCTGTGTGTTGTTTTAATACAATACCCATTATAAATAGCTGCCGAACTGTTAATACTTCACATGATTTGTATTGGAGGTTAGTAGGAAAAAGGAAAGGGCGGAAAGTAGACACTTTGAGAATCGCCCTTTGAGCTCTCTCGATGGTTAGTAACATTGTTTTACCCGCTCCACCCCATGAGGTAATACAGTAAGTTAATATTGATTGACATAGAGCAAAGTAAACTTGTCTAACGATTTTTGGGTCAGCAATATAGCGTAACTTTTTAAAAACAAATATTAACTTGCGAATCCTATTATTTAAAGCTTGTATATGTTGTTTGAACGAAAGTGTTTCATCTATCCAAGGTATTTTGTTGTATTTGTCATTTTAATGTTGGGACAAACACATTGGTTATCTGGAGGAATTGTGCAAGAATGAGCATGTAATGTCGAGGTAGTGCTTGTTGTTGATGTTTGCTTGCGCATCGAAAACTTAATGTAATTTGTCTTGTCTGCATTTAGTGTCAGTGAATTATGTTGAAGCCATTTATTAACAATATTGAATCCATGTTGCGCATGCTTGTAGACATTTTTTTCTGAGTCAGCCGAAAATAGAAGGGCAGTGTCGTCAGCATAAGAAACAATTTGGCCGTGATCTAGATTTAGGTTACAGAGATCGTTAATATATATCAAAAATAGTGTAGGCCCTAAAATACTTCCTTGGGGAACTCCGAAGGACGTATTTTTTTTAGTATCGCTGAGAATATTATCAATCCTTACACATTGAGTACGATCTTCTAGATAGCTCTTAAATAATTTCAGCTGGGTGCCTCGGATACCTAAGGCTTCAAGCTTGTGCAACAGAATAGGAATAGACACCGTATCAAAAGCTTTGGCGAGGTCCAGGAAGATTCCTACTGTGTGGTTACCATTAACAAGTTCTTGTGCTAGATAGTTAGTCAGATGGTGCACGGCATCGTCTGTTGACATTTTAGGCCTAAACCCAAACTGCCGTTTAGATAAAATTGCTTTATCCTCCAAGTATTTGTAGAGCCTTTTATTCATAATTTTTTCTAATATTTTAGATATACTAGGCAGCAAAGAAATAGGTCTATAATTTGTCACTTGATCTTTACTGCCTGATTTGTAAACAGGGACAACAACAGCTTTTTTGAGGCACTCGGGAAAAAGACCTGTAGTTAAACATTTTTGGAAAATATAAGTTAGTGGCGGTCCCAAAATGTGCCTGAACTGTTTAATAATTTTATTTGATATGTTATCCCAGCCAACTGCACAGTCGTCCTTCAAACTCATAATTATCGTTTCTACCTCAGTCTCGTCAGTGTCTAGTAACACAAAGGATGATGGAATAGTGCTACATGTAAATGGTGTGCTTGTTAGGTAATGTGACTGCCCCTGAACTTTTTCAGTCAAACATTTACCAACATTAACAAAGAAATTATTCGCAATGTTGGCAGATGCTAACTGTGATGAGTGTGCTTGTAATAAACCTGAAGATGACTGATTTTGCTTAGAGTTATACGTTACACTTTTAATAAAATTCCAGATTTTTTTACTATTTGTACCAGCTTTTTCTAGTGCAATTTTATCGTAGTTGCTTTTTACTTTTTTTAGAAGATTATTGCAGAAGTTACGATATCTTTTATACGACAGTTGCAAAATTAAATTATTTGGATTAGATTTAGCTTTCATATGCAGTTTATCTCTATTTTTCATACAGCGAATGAGCCCTGTCGTGATCCATGGTTTTATGTTGTAGTTTTTATTATTTCGCCGAGACATGACCGTGTTTTTCTAAATTGCATGTTGCACATTTTTGATTAGATACAACATACAAAACTGCGGATCAGCGGAATCGTAAACTGGGTCAAAGTCGATATTGCGTAAATCTTCTTCAAGTTTATTTACAATTAAACTAGAAATTGTGCGAGTGTCTACTTTTGGTAATTTACAATTTAAAATAAGTAGGGTAGCATTGTGATCGGTTATTGTGGAATTAGTTACAAGGGCAAGTGCAGGGAAATTTGTTTTGAGCATAATATGGTCCAAACAAGAGCCACTTTGATGTGTAGGAAGCGTGTGAGCAGGAAACAAACCATGGAAGGCGCATAGGTTAAGGTATTCCTCAGCGGATGCGTCAGCACTTTCTGGAAGAATATCGATGTTAATATCTCCAACTAAAATTGTATTTTTGAAAGAGGACAGGTTCTGCAAGGTATTGTTTAGAGAGTCAGTGAAATTGTTTATATTTCTAAAAGAGGGTGGTCGATATAGGGCAAGTATCGCTAATTCTAACCCAATCTTAACTAACAATCTGTTACAGTCGTGCATATTTGGTTCCTCGACAGTCACATTGAGATGATTTCTTGTGTAAACTATCACCCCATCGTTCTGATTGTAGTTTATGTTACTTTTATACATATTATATCCCGGAATAAGTGGTATATTATATTGTTTGGAAAGCCAACATTCGGTTAATACAATAACGTCACAGTTTATGTCTAGACGTTGTAGGAAAATGCTGAAGTTGTCGAAATTTTTAAAAATACTGCGAATATTTTGTGTTAGTATGGTTAGTGGACTAGTGTGGGAGGACAGATATTGTTTACAGTGTTCAACGTTACAAACGCGGGATTCAGATACAGAGAAATTATCTATGTCATTAATTAAATTACTAATCATAATTATAAAAACAATAACACGGGCTAAAAAAATACTTAATTAACGGCGCTCTTAGGCGCCTCCATAATCAACAGAATTTATATACCTTTTTTCCGCCATTATTTTCGCTGGGCAGTCAGTAGCACTTGTCTTGTGATTGCTCGGCTTTTTGAAGTGCAAGCAAGTAGCACATTTTGGGTCCTCAGTCTTCTTTGTACATTCTTTAATGGAGTGACCTTGATCACCGCAGTGGCCACAGGTAACGGTGGTCTCCCGACATGATTTGGCCGCATGTCCGTATTGCTGGCAATTATAACAGCGTGTTACTAGAGTAAAGTCTCTCACAGGGCATGACGACCAATTTATAAACACTCTGCCTTTTGATATCAGGGCTTTACGTATCTCTGCAGATACTTCTATTATATAATTACAGGTCTCAGCGTCCTTCTTACCTGACTTATGGCTTAATTTAATGGAGGTCAAAAAGGTCTCTAGGCTGCAATTCTGAAGAGTCTCTGCTAGATTCTGGTGGAATAAGCAAGTAAAAACCTCCTTTTCTTGCATGGATGAGGGCACTCCGATTACTACTAGTCTAGGCTTCCTTTTTGAGGGTTCGTCTACTGTAAGGCCTGAATTTGATTGCTGCATAGATTTTTTCACCTTCTCAATATCGTCCTTTGATTCAGTGCTGATAATGACACCGCCGTTTTTCGTCTTACGTAGTCCTCTTACCTGAAGTTTCATTTGCTCGGGGCATATAATTTTTTGAACAAGTGATTTTGTCTCCTCACTCGACTTCAGCTTGTCGTTAGGGTATATGGCGACTGAGCTTAGATTTATCGGCTGTATAAAATTGTTGGTACCTTGTTTAACCATCTCAGCAATGGAAATTCCCGTTACCGGTTTCATTGAAGCTCCGATTGACAGCTTAAGGGCTTGCAGTTGCTGCGACAGATCAATTTGGTCTTCGAGTGTTTGGACGGTGGAGTGGGCTTGGACGGCTCTACTCTTAAGGGACTGGTACTAAACAGCCATTTGCGATGTGCCGTGACTAACTTTTCGGCATAGGGTACTTATACGCAGTTTTTGCTCCACGTTTAATTTGCCCTCTGATACAATAGAGCACACTTCGTTTAGACACTGCTCAATGGACGACATCTAGTTCTGGATTTCTGGCGTAGTTATTACTTCCGTCATGACATCTTCTCTTTGGCTGGGTGGTTGAGGGTGAGGTGAGGGCCCGGGTGCAGGTGCAGGTGCGGGTGCGGGCACAGGTGTAGGAGGTGGGCTTCGAACACATCTGCCACCCCTGCTGATGGTACTGCTTGCCATTGTGACACAAGTTATTTACTTGTTAATCACGTATACACATTTTCACAGAAACGATTAACACATGTTATGCTTACGTATGACACAGTTTGCTTTACTACCGGCTATTTGGTAAAACCAGGTCACGATTCAGCAAATAATTATTTATTTATTTTAATAAATGTTCGACACGTCTGTTCACAACAAAGATGCTTGACTATCTCTGTAACTGATTTTTCTCTATAACTGACTGATAGAGAAAAATAACACTACATCATGCCTGTAATCCCCGAAAGGTTAGGCAAAGTTGTAACTATAGTACCCACATTTCACCAGTCATGTTATGTCAGCCTATTGAAGAATAAATAATAATAAAAATATCTCGACTCAGCACACGAGGTTGTTAATGTTAGAAAATAAATATAAACGAAACGCAATCGTCTTCTGTCACTTTCATATTATGCTGTCTCTCTCTTGCGCTGTCAACTATCCATGTATGTATTCGTGTACTCTGCCGGAACAAATAAAATCCCTTTTAATAAAAACAATCTTGTATTCTTTCACCGAATCTATCAGTTAACATATGGAATGTGAAGAACCAGTGCCATTTGTCATAACGGCTAATGGCCTGATGGCCGAATGCCTCAATCAACATCTCTCGAGGCTCTCGTTAGGCGGTTGGATTAAGGGCCTGATTCAGAAGACAGTACTCCCCGATACAGCTCGCATCGTGAGGAGGTTCCTGTCGCCGCAGGAGGAGAAGTCCTGGGCGTCGGGAATCGCGAACCGATTATCGGCCATCGTAGGCGCGGGCTTGCGGGCGGTGAGCAATGGGTAGCTTGCCACCCGATAAGGACCAGGCCCGGGTCGACGGCGCGTTGTGTTCCACGCGCACCTCAAAGAGATGTCAGCAGAATTGATAGGATCCGCTTGGGCCGATGCCTGCCGGGGTTGCGAAGACTACCGAAAGGGAGATCGTGGTCCCCGGCAACATGGCAACTGAAGGAACACGGGTGGGTTTTTGTCAGTAAGAGTCTGACACGTCCTCCCGCTCCGCCCAGAGCGGGAGCAGTTATTTGATAATTTCACGCCCAAAAGAAAAGGAAATTCCTGTCTCTAAAGGCCTAACCATCGCAGTAGCTTGGACCCTGCTCCCGACACCGTCGTACCTCTATTTTTTAATTGTTTTTTACATTTAAAAAAAAAATACAAAAATAATAAGTGAATGATGACGCACTACGACTGGAGAAGGCGACGTCCTGCGAAGGTAAGCTAGAGCAGATAGACCGGAGCGTATAATTGAATCTCCGCAGTTCTCAGAACATACGACATATGGTCGATCTGTGTGTGCTCACTAGTACAGGTAGTCCTCTTCAGTGGACCGTAGTGAGTATGGCCGACTTTAAGGAAATCGTATGGACTGTGTTTCTTACTAGATACATTCCTTTATCGTAGGTGTGTTGACAACGACTGACCTCACATGCACGAACACTTAGACCTGATTGGTCTAAGTGTTCGTGCATCTGCCTAGCCTTTTCCCAACTATGTTAGGGTCGGCTTCCAGTCTGATCGGATGCAGCTGAATACCAGTATTTAACATGGAACAACTGCCTATCTGACCTCCATAACCCAGTAATTGGGTAATACGATACCCCTTGGTAAGACTGGTTGTCAAACTTTCGGGCTTCTAACAACTCGCAACGACTGTCTAAGATCCACGAATGACAGCTGGGACCAACGGCTTAACGTGCTTTCCAAGACATGGAGGAGTCTCGGTATTTAGAAATAGTCACCCATCTACGGACCAACCCCGGCAAGCGTAGCTTAACCTGATGCATCGACCCGTGCAGCCGTTAGTACTTAGCCACGAGCTCCTCAGACCCTCAGCTCCTAGACCAGGAACAAGTATTTGTGGACCAAACGAATGTTTGTCTCATCTTGGATTCAATCAGCCATAGCATCAACCGTGCCGGTATTTTTAACTTTAGAGCATTTCTAACAAGAGTACCTGTATAAAGTCAAATAGCATTGCGTGCTTGTGGCCCAGTACCTCTTACAGAGAGGAGGGCTGTGTCCCAGCAATAGGAGCATTATAGGCTGATTATGCTTACATGCAAACAAAACACTATTATTTTCGTCTGTTTGATTTCCATATACCTACTTTAATAAAAAAAAAACAGTGGCACTCCGGGAGTGCCGACAGAAGTGAAACCCTTTCATAGTGTACCACTATGGTATGAGGGACAAGGCTCTTGACCTTCTGACTTCTTATCTGAACAACAGAATTCAGAGGGTCGATGTTAATGGCAAGAGATCTGCAGGATCTGCGGTCACTATGGGCGTTCCGCAGGGTTCAATTCTTGGTCCTTTTTTATTTCTAATTTATATAAATGACTTGCCCTATCACATAAGGGATAATCACAAGATCGTATTATTCGCAGATGATACTTCCCTCATTTTTAAAATCAAACGTCAGTTAGTCAACTTTGAACAAGTTAATGATGCACTCTCTAAAGTTGTGCATTGGTTTAATGTAAATAATCTTCTCCTGAACGAAAAAAAAACTAAACTCATTAAATTTTCAATGCCAAATGTCAGGCAGCTATCTACCAATGTTCAGGTTAATGGAACAGAATTGGACCCTGTTGAGTCGACAGTTTTTCTTGGAATCACTATTGATGGTAAATTACAATGGGGCCCACACATAGAAAAATTGTCAGGAAGGCTAAGTTCGGCCGCCTATGCTGTTAAAAAAATTAGACAGATAACTGACGTGGATACAGCCAGAATTGTTTATTTTAGTTATTTTCATAGTCTTATGTCATATGGGATTCTTCTCTGGGGAACCTGTGCGGACATTAATACTATCTTTGTTCTACAGAAAAGGGCTGTTCGAGCCATTTACAACCTAGGTCCAAGAGATTCCCTTAGAGAAAAATTCAAAGAAATAAATATTCTGACTGTAGCCTCACAATATATTCTTGAAAACCTATTGTATGTACACAAAAATATATCAAATTTTAAGAAAATGTCCGATATTCATAGTTTAAATACCAGGAATAAACACAACCTTGCTGTACATCGCACACGTCTCCACAAAGTAGGCAACTCATTCATGGGTCAATGTATACGCTTTTACAACAAACTCCCCATTGACATTCGAAACTTACCCATTAAACGATTTAAAATCTGTATTAAAACCAAACTTTGTAGAAAAGGGTACTATACAATTTCAGATTATTTAGAAGATAAAAAAGCTTGGGATTGAACTGCTCGCTCTGCTAAGCCTTGTGATAAAACCATAGAACTAGACATTTTAATTATTATGTAAAATCAACATAAACCAGTTTTATAAAACGTTGACATTGTTGGAATATATAATCAAAATGACATGATTACTTTGTAAAGTATTATATTATTTTAACTATTGTGAATATGAGGACTATGTGGATATTATTTTTATTTCTCTTCTAGTTTTAGTGATGGTCTGGCAGTTTGAGTAGTTTTTGCGGCCTACCCAAATGTCCTTTCTTTGGTATTGCTCGTCGAGTTGAGCTCCTTAAGTTCTAAGTTGAGCTCCACGATTACTGACAAATGCTTGCACTGACTGGACAGGTCCACTCAAATCTGTGTGGTTCTTTCCTCAAAAGACCTTTTCAGACACTAATCTACATGGTCCTCATATGGCCTGACCAAGATTATGTCTGGACTTTAAAAGAGACTGCGACCTCTGAGTTTCTTTCGGCCTTTCTTCTCAGAGTAGTCAGATAGGAAAAGCCGAACTCATCTAGCTTATTTTTAATATTTTTTTATATGACGTGTAAAAGTGATTCCGATATCCTATTTACAGAATAAACAATTTCATTTCATTTCATTTCAAGAAAACTTGAAAAAATCGGCACCGCGGCAATTAACGCGTTGATGTCTTTTACTCCAAACACCGCGGTAATCAACGCGTTGATGTCTTTTACTCTCTGTAAATTGAGTGTCGCAAAATCAATGGTTTAGTCCCATCTAGATCTCGAAAATGCCAAACGCGCCTAAAGAAGTTTTCACTTCAAAAATGACTTTTTATTTTTGCAATATTCTTCTTGTTTTCGTGTGGATAGTGACTAACCTGATGTCAGAGTTATAAAGCCGCCAATGGACCTCTGACTTGGCTTCACATGCCGAAGAGAAATATCTCTCAGGCATGGCCGGTTTCCTGACGATGTTTTCCTTTACCGTTTTTGAAACAAGTGATAATTATACTATACGCACATGAATCCGAAAAGTCAGAGGTGCGTGTTTTGGGTTCGAACTTGAGACCTGTGACTTGGCAGTCTGACTAGGCTATCACTGCTCTATTTATGAAATGTAAAATATGTAAATTTTTATTTATTTAATTTATTCACCAAAATAAGAACACGTATTACAAAAATTTAATATTTGATAATAATAATAATAATAAGCGACGCCCGACTGTCAAGCCGACTGTCGTGAATTTTTTTCTCCGTTTTATTTTTATAATATTTTTACCTATTTCTTTGATTTTTACACATCAAATATGCTCAACATCTGCTCCAGAAGACACCAAAATGGGCAGCAAAACCTAAAGATTGACCTAAGAAAAAACAATTATAGACGGAGTACAATGAACGGAATAGTACAATGTTGACGCGAAGTCGGGCACGACGATTGATTGAAAACACACACCTAACATCTTCGGGATCGTCGCTCAGCTCCGCCTCGCAGTTGCCGGATCCTGCTCCAGACGTGAGTTCAGTGATACCGGCCGCTGCAGTTGCGTCGAGCTCGAGCGACGAATACTTCTCGCCGCCGACGACACCACCACCAGCACGTCGGCGCGGAAGAGGCCGACCACCGGCCAGCTTGGGACTCCGAGGCCCACCGGCTTCTGATAGGGTCCCCGCTCCCGGTGGAAGTGTGCAGCGCATGAGGTGGACACAAACTGTCAATGAAAATGTCATGCGCGCATACTTTGGGGCTACAGAGGGGGGAAGTAACCTGACTGCGTACCGTGGTCGGATGCTCTCTCTGTTTCAGGTGCTTGAGCCAGCTATCAACGTGTCGGCGCAACGACTGTCGGATCAGGTGCGGGTCATCCAGCGTAACCATATGCTGGATGACGCCGTACTTGATCGACTACGCTTCGAATCACGGAATAACCATGTTACACCTGCTTCGCCAATGGTCGCGGTGCAATTGCAAAATTTACCCAGTCCTTCACCGCGACCCGACCGCGGTGATGAAGAGGATGATGACGGGGTTATATCCGTGAGTTCCCAATGCAATACACGATTGAGGAGCGCTTTGGAGGATGCTTTCCGGGAGTACCGCTCCACTCCGCCTGGACTTAGACCACGTCTACCTCGTTTGCCCATGCACAAGAAAAACAAGGCGCTGGTGTGTACTCTAGACTCGTTGCTGTCAAATTGTTTTGACGGCAGCAAAGACCTCGCTGATACCCACTCGATCTTGTACTGTGCAGCTGTAGCGGCATGTCGTGTGGCTCATGTCAAATTTCCTAACAATGACAGAGCTCCACGACCAAAACCAGCTATACCAGCTTGGCAGTGCAGGATTGAGCGTCGTATCAGTGAGGCTAGAGTACTCATCGGCAAGCTAATCTGCTTCAGGGAGGGCAATACTCGCCCTAGAGTGATGCGCTTTGTGAAGCGGGCGTTCTCGGGGACTGATATTAGTTCCCGGGATTATTTGACCCGTGTCACAGAGCGTATCGACTTCCTGAAGCAGAAGATCTGCGCATGGGCAAACCGTATTCGACGATACAGGCGGAGAGTGGAGAGGTACACTCAGAATCGCACATTCCAGAGCGATGAAAGGTGGGTTTACAGGGCTTGGGAGCGACCGGATCAAGGTTTGATTGACACGCGTCTACCAGATGATGACGCCATGGGTTCGTTCTGGCGAAGCATCTGGTCGGCGCCTATCAATCACACCGAAGGAGATTGGACTAGGGAGATCGAGCGAGCGTGCGAGCAAATACCAGAAATGGGGGCACTTACCATCAGCCCCCAAGATGTAGCTCGTGCAGTCCGTCCGTTGCCTAACTGGAAATCTCCAGGGCCGGACGGGCTGCACAACTTTTGGATAAAGTGGTTCAAAAGGTCGCACGCTCGATTGGCATCCCAGTTCCAGTCAGCCTTAGAGTCAGGGTCGCTGCCCCAGTTCCTAACGACAGGAATAACCCACCTGCTCCATAAATCAGGTAGTACTGCGGAACCCAAAAATTATAGGCCGATCACTTGTTTACCGACGGTCTATAAAGTTCTTACATCCATTTTGAGAGCTAAAATTAACAAACATATAGACACCAACTCCATCATGTCTGCCTCTCAAAATGGATGTAGGAACGGGTCCCGCGGTACTAAGGAGCTGCTCCTCATCGATATGACCATTAGCCAACAGGTGCGTCGATCCCGAAGGGATTTGTCGACATGTTGGATAGATTATAAGAAGGCCTATGACTCGGTGCCACATACATGGCTCATGAGGGTGCTGGAATTGTATAAAGTAGATGCAACTCTACGCGCCTTCCTGATGTCATGTATGGGGCAATGGAGGACGGTTCTTCGCTATCCAGGATGTCGACATACCCAGAGGAATAGCGAGCCGATAAGGATAGAACGAGGTATATTTCAGGGCGACAGTCTGAGCCCACTTTGGTTCTGCCTAGCCTTGAATCCTCTAAGCACACTGCTGGAAGATTCAGGGCTAGGTTACCGATTGAGGAGAGGTGGTCAGGTTATATCTCACCTCCTTTACATGGATGACTTGAAACTCTTTGCCCACAACAATTTGCAACTGCTAGAGCTACTGAAGGTAACTGAAACTTTCAGTAGCGCTATCAGAATGGAATTTGGTGTGGACAAATGTGCGGTCATGCATGTAAAGCGAGGGAAGATTGTGGAATCCGTGGGAACCCACCTCTCGGATTCCATACACCTAAGATCCCTCTCCTCGACCGAAACCTACAAGTATTTGGGTATGTCGGAAGCGTTAGGTATCAACGCTGCTGACATGAAGCAATCGCTGAAGGAGCGCTTCTTTAGCCGCCTGAATAAAGTTTTAAATAGTCTTCTATCAGGCGGAAACAAGGTGCGCGCCTTCAACGGTTGGGTCATGCCGGTTTTGATGTACTCTTTCGGCATACTCAAATGGACTCAGACAGAACTTGACGCCCTGGATAGGAGGGTCCGCACATTGCTGACCGCAAATCGGATGCATCACCCACGTTCATCGGTGATGAGACTGTATATCCCGCGGAAGTGCGGAGGTCGAGGCTTCTTAAATGCTAAGACCCTGCACAACCGTGAGGTATGCAGTCTCAGGGAATACTTCCTAGAAACCGACGTGGGGATGCACCGAGATGTGGTCTCCGTAGACAAGGGCCTCACCCCGCTATCCTTGGCTAACGAGAACTGGCGCAAACCTATAGTATTAGATACTAATGACCGCAGGGAGGTATGGCAGAGCAAAGAGCTTCACGGGCGCTTTTACCGGGCCTTACATGGGCCCGATGTAGACCTGTTAGCGTCCGTATCCTGGTTGCGATTCGGTGACCTCTTTGGGGAAACCGAAGGTTTTGTCTTTGCGATTATGGACGAAGTTATGATGACGAACAACTACCGGAAATATATTGTGAAGGACGGCACGGTTGACATCTGTCGGGCATGCCACCGTCCCGGAGAATCAATCAGACACATTATTTCTGGCTGTTCTCGTCTGGCTAACGGAGACTACTTGCATAGGCACAACCTTGTAGCCAGGATTATCCACCAGCAACTTGCTCTAAAATACAGTCTTGTGGAATCGGAAGTACCGTACTATAGATATGTGCCCGACCCAGTCCTCGAAAATGGCAATATCACGTTGTATTGGGATCGATCTATCATCACTGACCGGACTATTGTTGCCAATAAGCCAGACATAGTGGTGATAGATCGATTAGAGCGTCGCACAATGATTATTGATATAGCGGTCCCGCATGACGAGAACCTCGTGAAAGCTGAAAAAGATAAACAGATTAAGTATCTTGATCTGGCTCACGAGGTTGTCGACTTGTGGGATGTGGATACAGCAATCATTGTGCCGATAATCGTTACGGCCAATGGCATAATAGCTAAGAGCCTCGACCAACACCTGAGGAGGCTCTCGTTAGGTAGCTGGATCAAGGGCTTGATCCAGAAAGCAGTACTCCTGGACACGGCGCGTATCGTTAGGAGGTTCCTCTCTCAGGAGCCCTGACCACCGGTGGCTTGGACCCTGTTCCCGACACCGGTGGGCTACTATTTTTTATATTTTTAAATGTTTTTTTAAATTATTTTTATAAGAATATTTAAAAATGTAAACAGTATGTTTTAAAATGAAATAAAGGATAATAATAATATCCCCACCGCCGTATCTCTACGTTGACGTCGTGGTGGGGCTTGCGCGCTCCGAACTCTAGGCCTGTGCCGGTACAGTTTACTTTGCCGGAACAGGTCTAGGATGAGGAGCCAGACCAAAAGAGATACGAAAACCCGCAGGGCAGCATGTGGCGAGCTGTTGGGCAGTAGCGACCCCACGGACCCTATATCCCGGGAGAAGTCTTGTTCCTCACCTCTGGCTTGCCTTTATTGGCCGGCTGGAGTGAACACTGACGAGGAACGGCGCTCCCGCCTCATTCTTGCCTTAATTGGCCGGCTTGAGTGGAGATTCGCAAGAGCAAACGTGCTCGGAGGAAGGAAGTATTTCAGTAAGTGCTCGTAGGGATCTTGACCATCTTCCGGGCTCTGGGATTGTTCTGAAAGCCGTGGAATACCTCTCCACTCCTCAAGCACCTCAGGACATGTTGCCTCCTTGTTGCTACGTCACTATGTGCTAGCGACCGTTTCTGGGGGCCCATTATTGAGTGTGCTAGTCACCCCCTGCCATTTTATCCGTGTAAATATAAAACATTGATCAGGCAGGGGCTATAGTCTTACCATAGTTCCAGGTAACCAGTCCACTTTAGCTACCCAAACCCATAATCCAATGTTTTGTTTCCATGTACTGCAATAGTCCTACACCAACCGGGGGTTGTCCTTTGGTGCACTTGTATAGTGCATACAGGGATAATCGTCGGTTGGTGCCTCATTTCTTTAATAGCGTCTAACGGGCCTCTACGAGTTGGCTTCGGCCCCTCGTACGCCTTCCAAAGGACCGGGATCCATGGTCCCGAGAATAGTTAAAAACTAAAAATAATAATAATATAATAATAATAAACAGGACAGACACCCCTGTAGAGCCTTATAGTCCAAGTACAGTATCGTACGCACCTTCAAAAACATCATCACCGTCAATACCATCTTCACCCATACCATCGTCACCTCCCATAACTAGTTTTAATACAGTTTCACCCACTCCGGCCTTGAATGTTGCGCGGGAGGTATCTACCTTCTTACCCGCGTCCACCAAGGCTGGAAAAGCAAGAGTTCGCATGAGATGGAGCAAAGAAGTAAACCTATTTATCATGCGAACTTATCTATACATCACTAAATTAGAGACCGACATGACCACCTACAGACAACAACTGCATGAACGTTTTTCACGTCAATATCCTGAGATTTCCGTTTCTGAACAACGAATTTCAGATCAACGAAGAACTATAGTTAGGAATAAACTCTTATCGCAACTCGAATTAGATCAGTTAAATGAAGAAGTACGCACTCAATTGCAACAAGAATCAGAAAACTATGCAGACTCTGACACTATCACACTAACACAAAACACAAACGAAAATATTCTGCAAGAACAACCACAATCGCTCACTCAATTACACCCTAACAGTCAACCTCTAACATACAACCAATCGCAAGCTTACACACAAACAGCACACACATCCACACAAACCGAAGCCTTAACCCTAACGCTTGAAAATGATATTGAGACCTTAGTTATCGCAGATCAAAACCTAACCACAGATACGTATATACAAGAAATACATGACAAATTTAGAACAACAATAACACAATACTCTGGGATGGATCCAGCAGCCCGACCAAAACTACCTAAACTTAAATACACCCGTAACCTATTCCGTTTAGTTAATTTATTTAATGAAAATATACTCATACAATATATATCTGATGACACACAACTTATAGACATAAATTTACTTATATATTGCACAGCTGTAGTTATATCTGAAGAACTCAACTTTAAAATCACTAACCACTCAGGAACCACAAGAACTAGTCATGTTGTCAAGCCAGCATGGCAACAGAGACTAGAAAAAGATATTGAAAAATTAAGAGCAGACTGTGGTAGGCTCACACAATATATCAACGGCATCAGATCAAATAAAGTAGTTAAGAGAGTTGAAACAATAATTAAAAATTATTCTAATCACACTAGGCACGAAAATAACAATAGAAAACCTGAGGAGTTTCTCGACACACTAAAGCAGAAACTAGCTCTTAAAGTTCACAGGCTTAGGAGATATATGAAGGCACAACAGCGCAAAAATGATAATGCAACATTTGCAATGAATGAAAAAGCATTTTACAGAAACATTCAGAAAACACACACTGACACAACAATAGAAAGCAACACAGACGCACCATCAAAAGAACAACTAGAAACATATTGGTCTAGCATTTGGGAAGAGCAAGTACAGCACAATGACAAAGCATCTTGGATAGCGGATGAAGAAGCAAAATGGAGAGCAATTGACGAAATGGAATTCGCAGAGGTAGCAGAGTCTGACATTACACTCATAACAGCTAGATTACATAACTGGAAATCACCAGGTATAGATAAAATACATAATTTCTGGTACAAAAAATTAACTTCATTACATAAATCTATAGCAAAAAATTTAACAGACATCATATTAGGACAGCAGAACACACCCGAATTTATCGCAACAGGGATTACCTACATGCTACCTAAAACTAAAAACACACCTCAGCCTTCCCAATACAGACCAATTACATGCCTACCCACAATATACAAAATACTAACATCAATAATTACAAAAAAAATTAGCTCTCACATTGAACAACACAACATTATTGCAGAGGAACAAAAGGGATGCAGGCAGGGCCACATGGGATGCAAAGAACAGCTTATTATAGATTCCACTATTCATAAACATGCCACCTCAAAAAACAGAAATCTTCATTGCACCTATATTGATTACAAAAAAGCTTTTGACAGTGTTCCTCACTCTTGGTTAATAAAAATATTAGAGATTTATAGAATAAACCCGAAAATAATTGATTTCATGCGCCATATAATGCTACAGTGGAAAACTACTCTACAAATAAATAGCAACCACGGCACTGTCATAACGCGACAGATATCTATTAAAAAAGGTATCTACCAAGGTGACTCCCTAAGCCCCCTGTGGTTCTGTCTCGCCCTAAATCCTCTGTCTCATTTACTACAGGCCAGTAGGGCCGGATATTGCCTAAAACACACTACAGAGGAAACAACAATATCACATCTTATTTACATGGACGACATCAAATTATATGCCAAAACAGAAAAAGATATGAAAAAATTAGTAGATGTTACAGCAGAGTTCAGTAAGGATATTAACATGCAATTTGGTTTAGACAAATGTAAAACACTCCACATTATAAGAGGAAAGGTGCGGCCAGGCGACTATGCGGTGAATGACACAGACACAATAACAGCAATGGAACCGACTGACTTGTATAAATATTTAGGGTACGAGCAGCTAAAGGGACTCGATCACGTAAGAATTAAAAATAAACTAACTACAGAGTACAAAAGGAGACTAAACGCCATCTGTAAGACCCAACTTTCAAGTAAACATCTCATTAAAGCCCTCAATACATTCGCCATTCCTGTATTAACGTACTCATTCGGAGTTATAAAATGGACCAAAACAGACACAGAAAATCTAGAGCGAACTACACGAACAACACTTACGAAACACAACAATTTACACCCTAAATCTGCCATAGAAAGATTAACTATTAAACGACAGCATGGAGGGAGAGGCCTAATCGACATTCAGCACCTTTGTCGGAAACAAGTCAGTCGACTTAAAACATTCTTTCACACGAAATCTCGCACCAGTAATATACATAAAGCCATAGTGATAAACGATCTCAACTACACTCCACTTAACTTAAACGACCAGATAGAAACACAAAACACTACCAATGACGACCCGGAGAAACAAAAAATTGAAGAATGGAAGAAGAAAGTACTTCACGGCCGGCACCCTCATGACCTAGAGCAGTCCCATATAAACAAATTAGCATCAAATAAGTGGCTTAAGATAGGAAACCTATTCCCTGAAACAGAAGGCTTTATCATAGCTATACAAGATCAAATCATCAACACCAAAAACTACAGAAAATTTATAATTAAAGACCCTACCATCACAAACGACAAATGCCGCAGATGCCACATTCAATCAGAAACCATACAACACATAACCGGAGCATGCACAACCCTCACACAGACAGACTATACTCACAGACACAACCAGGTTGTAAACATCATTCACCAAAAACTAGCACTCAAATACAGTCTCATACAAAACTCTAACACTCCTTACTACAAGTACACACCACAAACTATACTAGAAAATAATACGCACAAAATATACTACGATCGCGGAATACTTACAGATAGGACTATCCACTACAACAGACCAGACATAACCCTACTAGATAAAATAAGAAAAATCACTTACCTCATAGATATTGCAGTTCCTAATACCCATAACCTACAAAAAACCATAACTGAAAAAATAAGTAAATATGCTGAACTTAAGGAAGAAGTCGCAAGAATCTGGAGACAAGAAAAAGTGTACGTTATCCCTATAGTTCTCTCCACGACAGGTGTTATCCCCAACCATCTTCTCCGTAGCCTGAAACTAATAGATTTAGAAGACTCCATTTATATCACTCTACAGAAAGCCGCCATCTTAAACACCTGCAGAATAGTTAGGAAATTCATGCAGTTAGAAGAAGAAAACACACCCTCATCTTAAATACACACCACACGCTGCATTTACTTGGCTTTGGCCCGTAAATGTAGCTAAAACCAGCCCAAGAGCTGAGAAAAAGAACACTCCCAAAAATAATAATATTTATTCAAAAAATTATTACAAGGCATGAAAATTATTACAGATTTGCTTAAATGTAAATTATATTCCTAAGACTTACGTGCCTGAACTAGGTAGATAATCCTGTGTTTCAGGCGAGAAGAGCTAAAATAGACTTATAAATAAATAAATTATCTGCAGGTTGACAATAGATCACTAATTATATGTTGAGTAGCTTAAATCTTAGTTTCTAAATTTGATAAATACTTAACGTAAGTGAAATTAGTACATACTTATTCACTTTAACACAGTTAGTAAATTCTCTGTATCTTCGTAAGACATACTTTGGAGAGCATCCTTGAGAATACTCTTACAATTTATGTAGTTCAGGGAATAAATGTTTGCTTTCGAATTTAGTCTATTATAGAGAAGAGGACCGAGGTACAGGTAAAATTTAGATACAAAAGCATGTTTTGATGTATTTTGTGGACACACTATATCTTTACGCCTTTTATTAGTATACGCAGTGCTGTAAGGTAGAGCTGTGTGTTGTTTTAATACAATACCCATTATAAATAGCTGCCGAACTGTTAATACTTCACAAGATTTGTATAGGAGGTTAGTAGGAAAAAGGAAAGGGCGGAAAGTAGACACTTTGAGAATCGCCCTTTGAGCTCTCTCGATGGTTAGTAACATTGTTTTACCCGCTCCACCCCATGTGGTAATACAGTAAGTTAATATTGATTGACATAGACCAAAGTAAACTTGTCTAACGATTTTTGGGTCAGCAATATAGCGTAACTTTTTAAAAACAAATATTAACTTGCGAATCCTATTATTTAAAGCTTGTATATGTTGTTTGAACGAAAGTGTTTCATCTATTATAACACCAAGGTATTTTGTTGTATTTGTCATTTTAATGTTGGGACAAACACATTGGTTATCTGGAGGAATTGTGCAATAATGAGCATGTAATGTCGAGGTAGTGCTTGTTGTTGATGTTTGCTTGCGCATCGAAAACTTAATGTAATTTGTCTTGTCTGCATTTAGTGTTAGTGAATTATGTTGAAGCCATTTATTAACAATATTGAATCCATGTTGCGCATGCTTGTAGACATTTTTTTCTGAGTCAGCCGAAAATAGAAGGGCAGTGTCGTCAGCATAAGAAACAATTTGGCCGTGATCTAGATTTAGGTTACAGAGATCGTTAATATATATCAAAAATAGTGTAGGCCCTAAAATACTTCCTTGGGGAACTCCGAAGGACGTATTTTTTTTAGTATCGCTGAGAATATTATCAATCCTTACACATTGAGTACGATCTTCTAGATAGCTCTTAAATAATTTCAGCTGGGTGCCTCGGATACCTAAGGCTTCAAGCTTGTGCAACAGAATAGGAATAGACACCGTATCAAAAGCTTTGGCGAGGTCCAGGAAGATTCCTACTGTGTGGTTACCATTATCAAGTTCTTGTGCTACATAGTCAGTCAGATGGTGCACGGCATCGTCTGTTGACATTTTAGGCCTAAACCCAAACTGCCGTTTAGATAAAATTGCTTTATCCTCCAAGTATTTGTAGAGCCTTTTATTCATATTTTTTTCTAATATTTTAGATATACTAGGCAGCAAAGAAATAGGTCTATAATTTGTCACTTGATCTTTACTGCCTGATTTGTAAACAGGGACAACAACAGCTTTTTTGAGGCACTCGGGAAAAAGACCTGTAGTTAAACATTTTTGGAAAATATAAGTTAGTGGCGGTCCCAAAATGTGCCTGAACTGTTTAATAATTTTATTTGATATGTTATCCCAGCCAACTGCACAGTCGTCCTTCAAACTCATAATTATCGTTTCTACCTCAGTCTCGTCAGTGTCTAGTAACACAAAGGATGATGGAATAGTGCTACATGTAAATGGTGTGCTTGTTAGGTAATGTGACTGCCCCTGAACTTTTTCAGCCAAACATTTACCAACATTAACAAAGAAATTATTCGCAATGTTGGCAGATGCTAACTGTGATGAGTGTGCTTGTAATAAACCTGAAGATGACTGATTTTGCTTAGAGTTATACGTTACACTTTTAATAAAATTCCAGATTTTTTTACTATTTGTACCAGCTTTTTCTAGTGCAATTTTATCGTAGTTGCTTTTTACTATTTTTAGAAGATTATTGCAGAAGTTACGATATCTTTTATACGACAGTTGCAAAATTAAATTATTTGGATTAGATTTAGCTTTCATATGCAGTTTATCTCTATTTTTCATACAGCAAATGAGTCCTGTCGTGATCCATGGTTTTATGTTGTAGTTTTTATTATTTCGCCGAGACATGACCGTGTTTTTCTGAATTGCATGTTGCACATTTTTGATTAGATACAACATACAAAACTGCGGATCAGCGGAATCGTAAACTGGGTCAAAGTCGATATTGCGTAAATCTTCTTCAAGTTTATTTACAATTAAACTAGAAATTGTGCGAGTGTCTACTTTTGGTAATTTACAATTTAAAATAAGTAGGGTAGCATTGTGATCGGTTATTGTGGAATTAGTTACAAGGGCAAGTGCAGGGAAATTTGTTTTGAGCATAATATGGTCCAAACAAGAGCCACTTTGATGTGTAGGAAGCGTGTGAGCAGGAAGCAAACCATGGAAGGCGCATAGGTTAAGGTATTCCTCAGCGGATGCGTCAGCACTTTCTGGAAGAATATTGATGTTAATATCTCCAACTAAAATTGTATTTTTGAAAGAGGACAGGTTCTGCAAGGTATTGTTTAGAGAGTCAGTGAAATTGTTTATATTTCTAAAAGAGGGTGGTCGATACAAGGCAAGTATCGCTAATTCTAACCCAATTTTAACTAACAATCTGTTACAGTCGTGCATATTTGGTTCCTCGACAGTCACATTGAGATGATTTCTTGTGTAAACTATCACCCCATCGTTCTGATTGTAGTTTATGTTACTTTTATACATATTATATCCCGGAATAAGTGGTATATTATATTGTTTGGAAAGCCAACATTCGGTTAATACAATAACGTCACAGTTTATGTCTAGACGTTGTAGGAAAGTGCTGAAGTTGTCGAAATTTTTAAAAATACTGCGAATATTTTGTGTTAGTATGGTTAGTGGACTAGTGTGGGAGGACAGATATTGTTTACAGTGTTCAACGTCACAAACGCGGGATTCAGATACAGAGAAATTATCTATGTCATTAATTAAATTACTAATCATAGTTATAAAAACAATAACACGGGCTAAAAAAATACTTAATTAACGGCGCTCTTAGGCGCCTCCATAATCAACAGAATTGATGTACCTTTTTTCCGCCATTATTTTCGCTGGGCAGTCAGTAGCACTTGTCTTATGATTGCTCGGCTTTTTGAAGTGCAAGCAAGTAGCACATTTTGGGTCCTCTGTCTTCTTTGTACATTCTTTTATGGAGTGACCTTGATCACCGCAGTGGCCACAGGTAACGGTGGTCTCCCGACATGATTTGGCCGCATGTCCGTATTGCTGGCAATTATAACAGCGTGTTACTAGAGTGAAGTCTCTCACAGGGCATGACGACCAATTTATGAACACTCTGCCTTTTGATATCAGGGCTTTACGTACCTCTGCAGATACTTCTATTATATAATTACAGGTCTCAGCGTCCTTCTTACCTGACTTATGGCTTAATTTAATGGAGGTCAAAAAGGTCTCCAGGCTGCAATTCTGAAGAGTCTCTGCTAGATTCTGGTGGAATAAGCAAGTAAAAACATCCTTTTCTTGCATGGATGAGGGCACTCCGATAACTACTAGTCTAGGCTTCCTTTTTGAGGGTTCGTCTACTGTAAGGCCTGAATTTGATTGCTGCATAGATTTTTTCACCTTCTCAATATCGTCCTTTGATTCAGTGCTGATAATGACACCGCCGTTTTTCGTCTTACGTAGTCCTCTTACCTGAAGTTTCATTTGCTCGGGGCATATAATTTTTTGAACAAGTGATTTTGTCTCCTCACTCGACTTCAGCTTGTCGTTAGGGTATATGGCAACTGAGCTTAGATTTATCGGCTGTATAAAATTGTTGGTACCTTGTTTAACCATCTCAGCAAAGGAAATTCCCGTTACCGGTTTCATTGAAGCTCCGATTGACAGCTTAAGGGCTTGCAGTTGCTGCGACAGATCAATTTGGTCTTCGAGTGTTTGGACGGTGGAGTGGGCTTGGACGGCTCTACTCTTAAGGGACTGGTACTGAACAGCCATTTGCGATGTGCCGTGACCAACTTTTCGGCATAGGGTACTTATACGCAGTTTTTGCTCCACGTTTAATTTGCCCTCTGATACAATAGAGCACACTTCGTTTAGACACTGCTCAATGGACGACATCCAGTTCTGGATTTCTGGCGTAGATATAACTTCTATCATGACATCTTCTCTTTGGCTGGGTGGTTGAGGGTGAGGTGAGGGCCCGGGTGCAGGTGCAGGTGCGGGTGCGGGCACAGGTGTAGGAGGTGGGCTTCGAACACATCTGCCACCCCTGCTGATGGTACTGCTTGCCATTGTGACACAAGTTATTTACTTGTTAATCACGTATACACATTTTCACAGAAACGATTGACACATGTTATGCTTACGTATGACACAGTTTGCTTTACTACCGGCTATTTGGTAAAACCAGGTCACGATTCAGCAAATAATTATTTATTTATTTTAATAAATGATCGACACGTCTGTTCACAACAAAGATGCTTGGCAATCGTGACAATATACAGTAAATAATGGCTTAAAGTTAGTTATACAAAGTTTAGGACTATCTGTATCCGAACTAGGTGGTAAACCTGTATCTCGGATTACATTTGATCCCATTATATAAACTGTGAATATTTAGTAGCCATATTTAAAGTCGTAAACATAATTAGATTGCCATGAAGAGTTTATGAGGAAAGTATGAAAAAATAAAATAAAAAGTACGTGTGATGTGAGGGTGTATGTGTGTGGGTGTGAATGTGTGTAGGGGTGTGTGTTTATGTGTGCGTGTATGTGTGCGTTCATGTGTATGCTTGTGTGATGTGAATGGGATGATTGTTAAATATGAGTGAGTAAAGTAGTAGCTTGTCTATTTGAGAATGTTCAAAATCGCTTCTGTTTCATCATAAAAAAGTTTTAGTAGGTAGTCCTGTATTTTCTTTTTACAGTGTGTCCTATTAAGTGGGAATATATTTATAATTTTGTTGATTTTGTCATATAGGTAAGGACCAAAGAAAATGAAGAATCTCTTAATGAATATATCATATCCATTTTATTTATTATCTCTTGCATTGACATAGAAACCCCCAGTGAACATCGATTTATTGAAAAGATTACAAAGGTACCCTAACTTTATTACGACACGTTATCGGTAAATGATTATGCTCATTGCTCACTACAATACATCACTTAAATCCGGAATAAATAATAGCTTTTTTAAAACTACTACGGAACTGAGGGGAAACTGTTTTACGTCGGAAAATGTAGAATGAAATTGCTATAATTTTGTTACAAATTTTACGGAAAAATACAGCAAAAGATTTTATTGCTACTCTTCACTAATGAGAGTAGCAAACTGAAATTACCAGTCACTTTAATTATTTTCTTGAAAAAAGAAAGTGCTCTAAAAAGGCTCATTCAAGATTACTTAAAGTTTATAACAGTAAAGGAGATTAAAAATTATTCCTTCTGAACCAAAAAACACAACTGACGTTTTTTGGATTCCTGAAATATATTCTGTTGAAAAAAGTAATAAGCTTGCTTGTAATAAGATACCGAATCAACGGAAAAGACTAGGATTAGATACCCTATTATTAAAATTTAAAATTAAAATACTAAAATAGTAAATAATTATTTATTGAAACTTAATAATTATAATTGTTTTTTTATTGTTCAGACTTATTTAATTCAATAATTACTCAATTACAAACATTTGTACGCCCTCTGGTATAACATAGCGAACACTTTATCTTTAAATACCATTACTATTGTACACCTATGTTAAACAAATGAATAAATGACTTATGACTTATGACTTATGACTTATGACTTAACGGTATAGCCTACTCATAAACTCACGCCTGTTCCTCATAGGGTAGGTAGAAACTACAATACGTATAAATAATAATATTATTCCAAACAGTATTGTCTTACTGCTCGGTACTGTAACTGTGATCAAAATAAATTCAATTATCCGTTCTGCAGTGCGTGTTGCTGAAAAACTTCATATGTGTTCTAACAATACCACGACCGCAATATTTCTTAAGGTTTTTGAATTGGCTCTTAGACACAGTTACTATAGATCATTAGGTTTTATCAGTCAACCGCTGTATAAAGGTATCTAAGTAGTAATGTAACTAGTAATTAACTGTTTATTTATTTTACTTCGATGGCCCTAGTTTATCATTTATAATTTCCAATTACAGTTTTAAATAGCTTTATGTAAGCGGGTACGCCCTTTACGCCTGGAGGCTTTTATTTAGATCTGTTTACGTTAGTTTTTATTTTTATTTCTGCTTGAGTATAGTTCTCGATGTTCGCGTTATATTGGCGTTTGATAGCTGACTTATGGCCAATAATTTATCATTTAAATTATGTTTTGTGTTGCGTAATGTAAATTATCTTGCATACTATTGTATATAATCTTTTTTTTTTCTAACTTGAACAGACAGCTGTGCTGCTGGGGAGTTTGTTGCGCTACTTCTTCTTCCCGAGCTAAAGGCACTAGGAAGTAGTGAAGGGTGGGAATTTGGGGGACTGTCTTATGAAATTTTGACGTTCGAAAAGTGCTGATTCTCAGCCTAGTTTGAATAAATGACTTTTATTTTGATTATTTCCAATAGATTTTCATGTCGTTATGTGGTTTAACCAGTAAGAATTATATTTGTCTTTTTAATTGACGCAATTTTATGCAATCAAATTTAATCAGGGTTTCTAGCTATTTTTATTTAACTACTGTTATCACTAAAAAATTAACGGTGTACTGTATGTGTATACATTTGTGTTTTTAATATCACCATTTCAAAATCTTGATTTCCGGCTTGTTTTCACCTTCCTCTATGTGGTTAGTATTGATATAATTACGAACTCCATCGTATTAGATTATTAAATAGAACCTTCCGTGGTATTAAGATCCACTATACTCACAACCGAAGCGAGTAAAGCTATTTATTATTTCTTAATTTTTTCAGAGGGCCCTTAGGGATGGTTGTCATGGCTATAAGATATAAATTCACTCATGAAATATGTAATAGCCACGGCTAGCTCAAATTTTTGGGGTGACTCGTTCCAGTATCCATGGTGACTGGGATGGGTACGACTTTTCCGAGGAGCCAACTAATGAAATTAGATCAATATATGGCATATAGAATGAACGTACTTTTAACATTTTCCTTTGTCCTTCGCTCTTTGCGATTGGTCAAAATAATTGATTACTCTGACAACTTCTATGTTATAGGAAATTCTCAGTCACAGAACATGAATAGAATAGAAACTAGAATATAATTAAAAAAAAACCTATAGAATGTAGGCATACAGGTGAATTGTTACAAAACTTGAACTTGATTCAAATTGAGTCACAAAAAGCTAGCCATTCATTTTCATTTAAATTGAACTAACAGCATATAAAATAATTATCATTGTTTTATTTATTTCATTAGCATTTATACCGAATTTTATCTCTATTTATTAGTGAAAACTATATTGTGCACTTTAACATGAGCGTACAAAATAGATGTGAGCCAACATATAAAGGAATTTAATAAACAGAGCTCGAGCATTTTTGTGTATCAACAGACATTTTTGTTTCAGTTATTTTCTTTAAAGGTATAATTATACCGACGGTTGAAAGGCTAATTGATCTAAGCGACATTTTGTAAAATTTGATCCTGCATATTTAGCATAGTATTAGTAGTAGTGTGTGTTAGTAGTAGTTATTTTTTTTTGAAAAAAAAATCATAAAAACAACTATTTAATAGACTTTTATTTACTTAAATCAATCAATCATAATAAGATCTTATTATGATTTAAAAAAAAAACTACCAATCCATCCTCCTGCAAGTTTACAAAATGTCGCTTAGATCAATAAGTCTTTCAACCGTCGAAATAATATTTATAGAAACAAACGACAACAATACAACAACAAAAAGTTTTTTTTTTGTTCGTTTGTTTGAACACGCTAATCTCTGGAACTGCCTGTCGGATTTGTAAATCCCTTTTTGCATTTGATAGCCTATTTCTTGAGGAAGGCTTTTTAACATCACGCTAGGACCCTTAGGAGGCGGCCAAGTAGAAATAAAAGTCAGAAAAACTGCTTGGCGAAAACAAAGTAACGGCGCGGGCAGGCGATGCGTTGTGGCGAGGTGGCTCAGGAAACCAGAAATTTTAAGCGGACGAAGTCTGGGGCAGAAGCTAGTAAAATATAAATAACAGTTTTTAACCGACTTCAAAAAAAGGAGGTTACTCAATTCGACCGTATATATATATCAACGCTTGAAAGGCAACATTGAGAACAAGCGACATGGGTTCCCATGTCGCTTAGTCAATGTTGCCTTTCAAGCGTCGATATATATTTTTTTATGTGTGTTCGCGGATAACTTCGTCGTTTATGAACCGATTTTGATGATTCTTTTTTGTTGGAAAGAATCATCAAAGGTAGTACCGTGATAAGGAAACCAGGATTTGATGATGGCATCCCAGAAAAATCGAGGGAACTCTTCAAATATTATAGGTAAACCTATAGCGATTTGGGTATTTTTATAGTACTTCGTGCAGTTGCTCTTGGAAAGCATCATTTAGTTAAGTGGAACTGATGATGAAGACCACAAGTAGCCACCGGAACTACTCAATAATAAGTATTTCACGGGTTGCGATTCGATTAATTTAATATGGTTGCAATGCAATTTACGCTCTTCACAATGCATATGGAGAAGTGGAGCTGATGGTAAAGTACCAGGAGAACTCCTCAACGATGAACGTCCCTGCATCAGGAAAAACAATATTTTGTAAAAGGTGATGAGCAGTTGGTATTAGGCTAATGTAACTTAGACAAATTACAAATTGACCACCCACTAAAAAGCAAGAAATAAAAACTTTTTTACAAAAAACAACCGACTTCCAAAAAACCACTACAAAGTGAAAAATAACTTAAATTTCGGAAGTCGGTGGCAAACAACGAAAATACAAAACCAAAGACACCAACTTCCGAAATTTAACTTATTTTTCACTTTGTAGTGGTTTTTTGGAAGTCGGTTGTTTTTTTGTAAAAAGTTTTATATGTTATTATGTTCAAAGTTATTCGTATTATTTAGTTTATCTGTATGTTAATCATTATGAGTTTTATTTTTGTAATAACTTAAAACATAATAATCTTACTTCTTAATGTCAGATAACCCTTTGATAGTCTGGTTTCTTAGTTTATTATTAAAACACCTTAAAAAACCTAACAAATAACTCGTCTCTGACTCACATAACATCATAAACACTTTTTTTTCTCCAAGGCAAATGGAAGACCTACATAAATAGGTACTAAATTAGCTTTTTATTGCATCTATTACTTAAGATAAAGAGACATTCACTTGACCTAAAAGACTACGTTTCAAACGTACGTAAAAAACCTTAACAACATTCAACAAAATCGTAAGTATATATTCATATAATTTCATATTTTTCCAAAGCACTACACGAGGCTACGACCCGAGTCTGGCCTAGAATTACTATACTCCGTTTGAAATAAGATTAGACATTTAACTAAACCTTTTTTACAGTCCGTTCAACCGATTTTGACTTCTATTGCGTTGGTGGCATGACAAATGACAGCTGCAGTAAACAGTTGGTTTGTAACCACTTTTTTTGCTTTTAATGCCATCCTTATGCCTACGCAATAGAAGTAAAAATCGGTTGAACGGACTGTAAAAAAGGTTTGTTTAAATGTCTAATCTTATTTCAAACGGAGTATAGATATTAAAAAATAACCCCTCTCCGCTGTATCTGAAATGTAGTCTTTTATAGTTGAAAATCGATGATAACGACGTTGTTCAGAGAGACGTTTGCCTTCGATATTGATTTACAGATTAACATCAATCGTGAAGTTGTTTCGCAATAGCAACTGAATATTATTCATTTTCATATAGTTGTAACAAAAAAATAAGATAGATAGATAGGTAGAATATTCTTTATTATGTACACCATAAAAATTACAGACATTAATTTAGAAATTTTACATTGGGTGACATAATGGGCGGTCTTATCGCTAAAAGCGATTTTTTACAGACAACCTTTGGATGGATTTAAATGGAAAAGGAGAGACAATACTACCATTTACATATACAACAGAATATACAGATACATAAGGCATATAATTACCTTCATAAATATATATATTAGATAGATATACATAAAATTATAAACATGAAACAAGAGCAAGGAACTATATGTAAGAAGAGAGAAAGTGTTTTTTTTACCAGAATTTTAAAAGTGGACAAAGATTGAGCACGCCTTATAGACACGGGCAAAACATTCCATAACCGTACTGCTTGAACCTTAAAAGATTGAGAGATTAAGAGTTATAACATGCACAACCAGCGATACAAGTATTAAGACGTTGCTTTTAATAATAACACTATTAAGATGATCCGGACGTTGATAACGTAATTATTTATTCGTTTGGGCCACAAAAGGGATGAATGTAAGGCAAATTGCATGCAGTTGAGATGAGAATGCTAAGAGGTATGTGTGGTGTTATGCAAATGGATAGAATAAGAAATGAGTATAATGAGAAACTGACACCGGTGACTGAAAAGTTGTGTGGCAATAGGTTGTCATGGTATGGGCATGTGATGCGGAGGAATGAGGGGAATGTCGTCAGGAAAGTTTTGAGTATGAATGTGGATGGCTATATGAGTAGGGAAAGGTCAAAGAAACGGTGGATGGACTATGTGCAAGATGATATGGATAGAAAGGGGGGACTACCGAGATGACAATTAATAGATAAGTATGGAAGAAAGGGACATGTTGCGCCGACCACTAATAAATTGGGATATGGGCAGGAAAATTGTGATTATTCATTTACACAGAAACCACTTCATAAAGAAAAACTTTAAAAAAAAAAAACAAAAAAAAAAAACTAATTTCAAAAAATAAAAATTATGTAACTTTAGAAGTCTGTAGTCTTTGGTTCTGTGTTTTTATTTTTTGCCATCGAATTCCAAAATTAAAGTTAATTTTACTTTTTTGTGTTTTTTTGGTAGTCAGTTGTTTTTTTTTTTACTTTTTAGCTGTGGTACCTGCCCCACACAAATTCTAATACCACTACCTGATAAGTAAATAACAGTGACAGGAACTATAACATCATCCACAAAGACTACGAGGGAAAAAAACGTATTATTGAGTTAATAAAATTTATATTGGACCACTTCTAAGGTACGACCTACCAAACAAAAAAAGAATCATCAAATTAAGTTCATAAATGGCGGAATAATCACGAACATACAAAAAAATAAAACCTACTGGCGAATCGAGAACCTCATCCTTTTTGAAGTCGGTTAAAAATACATAAGGATAGAAGCGCACAAAGGTACTTACTGGTTATTTGATTAGAAACTTCCAGTGGATCTGCTACAATAGAGTTGGATGATAAATGCAGTCATAGTGTCTAAAAAGTCTCTCCTACTTTTGCTGTGCCCGACAGGGTCCACAATGATCATATTATTTTGTTAAACCTACCACCTACGTTCACATGTGGAAGCAATAAATATATTGAGTATTGAGTAAAGTCAATTAAATGTTTTCAAAATAATTTACAATCCAAATCTACACGAAATTGAGACGTAAAATAAATGAATAAACATCCGCATCACTTATTTTTGTTTCTTCAACATTTTTTGTACTGATAAGCTTAAACCGACAAGTTTACAAGAAAACTGAGCCTAAAGTTGACAAGCTAAGTCCTTCAACGTGACTCATTGAACAAACTTGAATGGTTTGATCAATATTTATGTTTTGATTAGCGGTATGACAAATTTTAGCCTTACGAAAAATATTAGCTCTATAAATTTTAGGACGTATTAGCTACGGAAAAACAATGCTTACAGATTAGGTTATTAAATGGAAAAATGTGACTAAGATTTAAGATTGAACATATTGATTCTATGAATGAAATTGATTTGAAATAAAATGATGATTTGAAACTGGTACAAGTACTAAATGGCGTGTACCTAATTAGTTTCCCTAAGCACGATGGCGGTAAACTCACTGGATGAGGAAATCAGTATCACAGTACATTGTGGAGACAATAACCTTATCAGCACATAATCATGTCAAACTGAACTCCAAAACTTTCAAGCACAAACCGAATAAATTATAGAAATCCAAATGAGGGAACAATCCCTCTGTCATTAGCTGGTGACCCTACAAGATGTGATTAAAACGAATCAAGAGGGGTTGTCAAGTTTAGAGAACAAATGGTGAACGAAGGGAAGTTCTAGAGGGGTGAGAGGAGTGAAGACGGGCCTCCTATTACTAAATATATAGGTACAGAAGGTCGACTCGATATAATGACCGAAAAAGCACGCACACATAGACACGCTTCATATGTTGCGAGTGCAAGCACACTCGCGACTGACATTGTTTGAGATGGTCTGATATAGATTTTATATCACTCGTTTCATGAGCCTACCTTCTACATCTCTCTGTATTTCTGTGCCTCAGGGTTGATACCGAACACAATAGCACATACAATTCATTAAGCAGCAATCGTTTAAGACGCCCAGCGGATTATGTCTTACTTACTAAGGAACCATTTTAACAAGACGTAAAATGTTTTATAGAAAATTCTCATATTGTAATGAGATCAAAAGGAAGGCTTTACAGAAACTGAGTACTCAAATTGTTGCTCAGAATTAAGGGATGTTGTTTGAGTGATGTAAGAGAATGATTATATCAAGGAAAATTTTATGCGGAATATTTCATAAAGCAGATACGGTTTTAAGATGCTGCTTTATTAATTTTTACAGGAGTTTTACTTAGAGATCATTTATTTTAATATGGCCTGAATATGAAACATAAATTTTGTTTGTTTTATAGCAAAAAATTCTGTTGATCCAATTTTATTTCCATAAGGTTTACAATTGGCTCCTGAAATACAGGTACTCTAACTTAGCTCTGGAGCCAGAGTCTCAATTTTTTTTGTAATATTTGTATGGCAATAAAGAATTTATTTATTTTATTTAATTTCTTTTACTTTTTTTGGGTAGGAAATTATCAAATAACTTCTCCCGCTCTGGGCGGAGCGTGCGTGCGTGTCAGACTCTTAATAAAACCCACCCGTGTTCCTTCAGTTGCCTGTATGTTTCCAGGGGCCACGGTATCCCTTTTGGACTTTCCCGCGACCCCGGAGGTTTACAGTCACTCGGAGTAGTAAAAAAATAAAAATAAATTAGCGTCTAAGTCTTAAATGATAAATGATTTTATTTCTGTAAGTAGGTTTGTACAAACACTTTTACACGTCAATCATATTTTAAAAACTAGATGAGGTCGGCGTTTCCTATCTGATTACTCTGAGAAGAAAGGCCGAAACAAACTCAGAGGTCACAATCTCTTTTAAAGTCCAGACATAATCTTGGTCGGGTCATGTGAAGGCCATGTGGATTGGTGTCTGAAGTGGTCTTTAGAGGAAAGCACTACACAGATTGAGAGGGCCTGTCCAGTCAGTGCACGCATTTGTCAGTTATCGTGCAGCTCAACTCAGAATTTAAGGAGCTCAACGATTCGACGAACAATACGAAAAAAAGGACATTGGTGTAGGCCACATAAATTACTCAAACTAACAGACCATGATTAGAACTAACTGAGAAAAAATTAAAAACAAAACAAAAAGGAATGACCCATATAGTCTTCATATTCACAATAATTAAAATAATATAATACTTTAAAAGTAAATATTCATGTCATTGTATTTATAAAAATTATTAATGTCAATGTGTATATAAAAAAAAACCCGGAAATAATCTTGGTCAGAGCATTTCATTCGAGGACCATGTAGATTTGTGTCTGAAATGGTAATGGTAAATAAATATATAAACATGAGCTACATAGTCCTCACATTCACAACAATTAAAATAATAATAATGTTTATACTTAACAAAGTAAATATTCATGTCATTGTGTATATAATTTTAAAGTTTGCAAAATAAACAAAGTTCCAAGAGTAAAAAATAAAAATAATATAATAATTGGAGCAGCTCAATCCCAAGCCTTTTTGTCCTCAATGTAATCTTTAACGGTATAAAAAGCTTTCTGGCACCACTTACGTTTAATGAATGATTTGAATTTATTAAGGCTTAGATCTTGTACGTGGCTTGGAAGTTTATTATAAAAGTGTATACATTGACATCTGAACGATCTACCTATTTTTTGAGCCTTGTTATGGATACAACAAATTTGTGTTTATTCCGAGTATTTATGTTATGAATTTCACTGTATTTTTTAAACAATTTTATATTTTTATGGGCATATAAAAGATTATCAAAAATATACTGAGAAGGCATTTGTCATTACATTAATCTCCTTAAATTTATCTCTGAGAGAGTGTGTCGGGCTTAATTTATAAATTGATCGAACAGCTCTTTTCTGCAAAACAAAAATAGTCTGAATGTCGGCGGCATTTTCCCACAACAGAATACCGTACGACATTACACTATGAAAATAGCTAAAGTACACTAAACGGGCTGTCTCTATGTCAGTCAAATTACGAATTTTTCTAACAGCATATGCTGCGGAGCTTAGATTTTTTGTCAATTTATCTATATGTGGGCCCCACTGAAGCTTAGCATCCAAAATTAAGCCCAAGAAAACTGTGCTATCATCAGGATTCAATTCTTCGCCCTTTATCAACACACTAGTTTTCACCTGCCTAACATGAGATAGGGTAAACTTAATGCATTTGGTTTTTTTTTCATTAAGAAGTAAATTGTTAACATTGAACCAGTGAACTACTTTTGAGATCGCGCTATTTACATCGTCAGTAACCAGTTGCTGACGTTTAAGTTTAAACAAAAGTGAAGTGTCATCCGCAAACAACACTACATCATGGTTATCCTTTATGAGGTAAGGCAAGTCATTAATATAAATAAGAAACAAGAAAGGACCAAGAATTGAGCCCTGAGGGACTCCCATTGTTACTAAAGATCCGGGAGATCTTTTTCCATTAACGTCAACGCTCTGAATCCTATTACTCAAGTATGAAATAAGAAGATTCAGAGCGCTGTTCCGGATCCCATAGCGGCGGAGTTTCCTGATTAACGTTTCATGAAGAACGCAATCAAATGCCTTGGACCAATCACAAAAGATGCCCAAAGCATCGCATTTATCTTCCCATGCATTATAAAGATGACCTAAAAGTTCAACACCAGTTCAACATCAGTAGTTGAACGACCCTTATTTTTGTTAGTTATTACTTATTTGACGACCATTATTTTTGTTAGTTACAGTTAGCTGTAAAAAAGAAGTTTTTTATTGTGAAGAGTACATTTGCCTAGATATAAAAAAAACTACAATTGCAACTCACAGGAGCAAGTTAGAAAAAAAAGAGAAAATGTCGCAACCGATCATACCCCAGGGGCACTTGTGACAGACTTGGGGTCGGCCGAGTGACAGGTTAAAAAATACACTAAAATGGTCATCAACCACTTTTATTGAACAAAATATCAATTGTTCTCGAAAAAATTAACGTTTACGTAACTACATTTATTTATACATATTACGTAAGAAGTGATGAGCGACTGTTTAGCTAAGCAATTAGTTAGCTCTTAATCAGTCATTAACTAGCAATTGATTAGTTGCGAAACGAAATAGAGGTGAAATTATACGTCTGGCACAGATTATAATCAAAATAGTCGACTAATAAACAAAATTTTAAGAATAAAGTTGTCAAAACCATGATTTCTTTATCTATCGTGACTTTGACAGACAAAAGTCAAAAATTTCATCGGTAAATTTATATTTGAATAAAATTATACGGGGTGGTAGGGACATCGACGCGAAAACTGAAACCATGGATTCAGTACATGATTCTGAACCCCCTGCGTTGAAATTATTCGTCGGTTATTAAAAAAAAAATCACTCTCGATCTCTCAATCACGTCCCTGACACCCTGTATAATATGTTTCGTTGTGTTTGCGATGGTAGCCATAAAAATAATATGCTCCAATAATTGGAATAAACAGGAAAAGGCAAGTATTTATCTCTGAATTTATAACTGCTTACTAAAGTAAACCAATGTAAACTGACCAGGTGAATATTGAAGCAGTAGCCGATAGTTCTATGCTTGTTAACACGAATATACTATTTAAAAAATGTATGTAGATACTTGTGTCTGTTTTATATTACTTCAGTATCTTTTAATAACAATGATTGTACTTGTTTAAAGGTATAAGTTTGACTGCTGCTATAAAAACCATTAGCACCTAGCACAAATACTAATCAACCTTGCAAAGATGAAGGAGGAGACCATGCTACATAAAATGATGAGGAATGCGAGTGGCATAAGAAAAGAATGGCACCATATCTTTGAAGGAAGAATATTGGAAAAAAAAAACGAATTTATAACAAAAATGTAATTTTGTAAAATAAATTGTTTTCTATAAAATGTCTCTTGTTATTTGTGTGTGACTGCCACAACGTGGCTTTTCTTTTGTTCTGGGCCTTAGAGCTGGCGCCATAAGATAAAGGGCACATTGGATAATCACTATCTCCGATGAGCTTCCTCACGAACTCATTCTCTTTAAGCCACCTGAGCACCTACTGAGCTTCCTCCTGATTGAGCTTTCCCTATAAATCCTTGTATCATGTGTATTTCGAAAGAAGAATATTATGTAAAGGTAATCATCCTCGTGGCGGATATAAATGAGCTTTGTTGGTTTTCCTCCGGCTACTTCGCGCCGGTGTTTCAAAATGATTTAATTCTTCTAGGTCGTTCTGCAATCCCGTAAAAGATTATCGAAATCCATATTTACAAAGGCACAACTCGATATTGGAAACAAAATTACCTCGAAGTACAATAATCCCATTGAAATGATCAGCTGATTAAAATAAAATCCGCCATCTTGCCATCTTAAATAGCGTTTAAAAATTTTGCCTAAGCAATTGCTTAGCAATTGATTACAATTTAAGAGGCGTTTATAAATAAGACTAATGTTTCTATGTAACTAGCTTCTGCCCGTAACTTCGTCCGCGAGCCTTCTTCTTGTAACTTTCCTCAAGAATTGGGCTATACAAAGCAAAAACATTTTTTCAAATCCGACTAGTAGTTCCGGAGATTACCCCCTACATATAAACTAACAAACAATTACCACTTTTTAATATTATAAACAAATAAATACTAATAAAGTATAGATAAGGCACTGTAGCATCTATAGCTATAATAACAAATCTTCATATAGCAGTTAGATCGCTTATAGCTAGTACTTTAATCAGTCTTAAATAAAAATCATTGCAAAATGCTAACTAAAGAATTCTAATTATACAATACGGTAACAATGTCAAAATAAAAACTATACTAGATATTCGTCACAACCCTACCCAAAAAAATTGTCACAACCGTACCCAAAGCACTCCTTCGCAAAAAAAAAAACAATCACTATGGCAATATAAAATGATGTACGTACAAAGTAAGCACAGCTATTTAACCACTAATGTTTAACTGATAATGAAAAGAACATTCATTACTGTATCTGTAAACATATAGCAACAATAATTAAAGGAAATTGAACAAAAATTATTTACTTTTGACTGTTAAAAAGTAATGAGGGCCTCTGCTAACGTCAACATCGCGCGTTGGCTGACGCAATACTGTGAAACACGTTCAGACCTGCATGGCGCTCCTCTCTCCCCTTACACTCTCCCCGATATTCCTTATAGTTTCGCTAATATTGCGATTGTCACAACCGTAACCTGTCTCAACCGTACCCAGTCTACCTAAATCAAGACCATTGACCGATAACTGAAAGTCCATTGACCTAGAATCATGAAATTTTGCATTTTTGTCTTACAGCACAAGTAAAGGAAAGAGTCCGAAAATCGTTAATCAGATTTTTGTTTTTGCGATTACTAACTATTACAGTTGGAGAATTGACCGTGACTTAGATCGATTTATGGTAGAACAATTCTTCAACTACAATGTGAAGTTAGTTGTTGGGATATATTCATCACAACTACGGAACCTTTCATTGTGCGTCGTCCGACACGTACTTGGCCGGTTTTTTTTTTATGAGTAACATTTAAAAATAAAAATCAATATAAGTTTTATTGGGTTCTATCTGGCAGAATCTTGATGCTCCGAAATTTATTTGGCATAACACACTTGGCATAATGTTTTTGAAACGAATATTTTAAAGGCATAAAAATATTCAATAAAAATATTGTTTGGCCGAATGTTTATATGTCCGAATTAATTCAAATTCAAAACATTTATTTCAGACGTAGTCCATATACTGTTAGTAATACAAAAAAAAAAAACCTTATAAAGCTATTGTTAGTATAAACAAAAACAAAGCCACATGAAGAAATAAAAATAAAAACAAAAAAAGAAATTAAAACCACGAAGTGACACCGCACAGGAGTGCCAGTTTATGCCAAGCCCTGGACGCGTCCACCCACAGTGTGTAGTCGCATCCAGTGCTGCCACATCGGCGAGTCCCAGCGGTCCACGAACACGCTCAGGAGGCTGTTCGAACTGGCCCGCATGCGCCTCATAAGAGACGCACAACGCTTCCGCATGATGGCATGAAAACCATCCACGGTTTTAACCGCAAATATTGCTGAAGCGCTGCAGTGGCGCGGCAGCCCGCACAGTACCCTGAACGCGTTATTGTATTGTGTTTCGGAACTCGTGAGAACTGTCACCTTATGTCAGGCGAGACCCTCAAAAATGTATCGACAATATCTGTGCCAGGACCTAACGACCCTTCCATGTTGTGTCTATTTTTAATATGTGAATTAAATAAAGTTCAAGGCAATTACTAATTCTTTAATCACACGCAGAGCACTGTATGTACGCTGCGTGTACTTAGTCCACAGGCTGCAGGTGTAAATAGATTGACAGAAGGCCTTAAATAATGTCACTTTGACCTGCTCAGTGCACCGTGCAAACCTGCGGGCCAGCATATTACAGCGCACAGACAGCGCCCTGCGCTCCCTCTCCAAATCAATGTTGTCACAAAGATCCTCCGAGACCCAGTGACCCAGATACCTGAAATTAGACACTCTGTTTAAGCTGGTACCGCAAAGATACAAAGGACGCACATTAGCGAGGGATTTATTACCAGCCTTAAACAACATCACTTCACTCTTCTTCACATTATATCTGAGTCCATGGGTTCGTGCATACTTTTCACAAATATCCAGCAATCTGCGCATGGCACTGATCGACGGGCTCAGCAGCACCATGTCGTCCGCGTAGCTGATATTATTGACACATTGTCCATCTATATGGCACCCTATGCTTGTTCTGCTGTGCTCGCCTCGATTAATAATGGCAGAATTTAATTTGGCATAATTACCTTTTCCAAAGTTAAAATTCCGCAATATTTAGCATAACTTTTATTTAGAGCAGCGATTATTTGGTACAATTTCACTTAGCATACTATGAAGATGGCAGAATTTAATTTGGAATAATTTTGTTAGGCATATTGCCATTTCTATAAAATTTGATTTTTTAACCTTAAATTAAAATTAAAATATTGTCTTAAATGTCAATATGTAGTGCTGTAAAAGTTAGTGACAGACACGAATCGCTGTAAAACCGACTCCACGTAGTCTTGTCTGCCATACCCTTGAAGTGTAGTTTAAGCCGGCGTGGGCTCGGAGGGGCAAGACGGCCTGCGAGTTGAGGAGCAGATGGTTGTAACACTCGCCACTGTGGTTTAGCTGGCCAGCAAGACGAAGCTGTGGTGGTGAGGGTTAAATCATTTGAAACGATAAACTCGCGTGGAACCGCCGGAGTCCCACAGTGCCGGAGCCGTGACAGAAACCATGCCTGCTACATATTGCATGCTGCATGCTTGCATGCTGCATGCTGCATGCATTGAGTATGTTTATTTGCATGTTTGCATGCTGCATGGTTGCTGCATGCATGTGATAGATGAGTCTTTCAATTATTATGGATATGAAACGCATGCCTGAAATGGTTTGGGCATGTTGAGAGGATGAATGAAAGGCGACTAACAAAATATATTTACAAGGCAGATACGAAGGGAAAAGCCAGGAGGGGACGCCCTAGGAGGACATATACTGACCTTATTGGTGATGTTCTTCAGAAAGGCCAGGTGCATAGTACTCGCAACCGGCGTGCGTGTATGACCAGATGTATGAACGTAAACGAGGCAAAAGGAGTATGTAAGGATCGTAGCAGGTGGCGTTCTGTAGTTTCTGCCTACCCCCATGAGAAGAAGGCGTGAGTTTATGTATGTATGAAATGTGTGGATATGAAATGTATGCCAAAAGACGATTCTGACTGTGAACTTTCTGCGATATGATGGTTCTACTTTTTAATTATTATGGATATAAAATTTATGCCTAAAGGTGATTCTGACTTCTAAAATTATGAATTTTTAATGTATGATAAGTGAGTGTTTGCCAAACGATTTTCTGCGAAATGAAGTTTATGCTATACATTGTGATGCAAAATAATATTATAGCATGCAAAGTTCTGCTATAAATTGTAGACCCAATTTTAAAATATGTAGTAACTTTTAATCTCATTGAAATTGTCAAATAGGTTTCGAAATTACGGCCTCTGAGTCGCTGGTTCATGTTTATAACTGTATACTTATTACTGCTACACCAACGTTTTACTTTTCATAAATATTTCTCTTTGTTGACTTCCAGTTTGTTATGAACTGCGAATAAAATCAGCGGAAAGTAAGCATAAATCTTGTAAAATATCATAAAAACCAGCTCTTTTAAACTTTGTTCTCAAGTTACGAGCACATAATATTATGTTCGATCGACTCGCTCATTTCGTTCAACTTCCGTCTTCGCAACACTTTTATGAACTTCACATAAATGTTTCTCCAAAGAACAACAGGAGTCATGTTGTTCTTCTACCCTAAAATTACCAAGAAAATTAATTATCTTCCCTCAAACTTTACTTTCATTATCTTTATCTTAAAATTACCTAATGTGAATCTCCAACGGATAATTGGTTTTTAAATTTAAATTTCGAATCGAGTTCAATAACAGGAGTCAGCTGATAATGGGTATTGTTGTATTTTCTAAGTTCCCACTTTATAGTTGAAACTTGCAAATCTGTTTACATGTTAAGTGGTGAATTTAATCTAAACTGTTGGATAGCTGAGGAATTTAGGGTTTATTTTTAAAGCCTATTTTAGGTTGACATCGCTCGAACTACTTAACAAACAAATTCTACAAGACAATTTTGACTTTAGTGTCTGAAAGATAAGGACGTGATTAGCATGGAGGACAAAACGCGACAAAATCGATGAAAGGTTGATGAACGGAAGGTGTTGCTAGGAAAATACGAAACCGCTTTCGTTTTTAACTGCTGCCATACATAATGTAAGAGGCAGATGGAATACGCGTACTCGTGTACAGAATCAGGCTAGAACAGATGCTTTTAAGTCTGCAAGTATGGCTGAGTTCGGATATAAAACGCGTCGCTTGTTCAGCCTCAGATTATTTCATGTAGAAATGATGTATCATTTTCCGTGAAAAATCGGCTGACATGAAAGCTTGTGTATCGAGTGAAAGAAAGCACTTTTGCTTTCTGAAAGACATTTGACAACCTAAATTGAGTGATGGAATACCTGATTTAGAGCCACGGTTTTGATACTCGCTATAACACAGTTTTATTTATCCATTAGTTTCTTGATATGTTTATGTATGTAAAACGTTATTTTCATAAAATCAAGAGAATAATACAAAAGCCAGAACACAAAACATAATAAGCAGATCAAAACAGTTTTATATCAATTCAATATACAGATGTTCCACTGCTCGAGATGAAAGCATTAAAAATGCATTAGGAAGATTTTCTTTGAGTTTGTAAGAGTCTGAAAAAATCGCTTCTGAATAGTAATGACGGAGAACGCGTGCGAAGAGTAAGTTTAACTGTGACAGCTTAGGAGAGAAAGATTATATGCAGGGAGGACATAATGGGTTTCTCATAGTATAATTTCGTACTAATCTTCTTTTCTTATAGCGAAATAAATTATTAAAGTATATAGTTTATAGTTTTATGAAACCACGGTAAAAGAGACTTTTCACTTTATCCCTACTCCGCGGCCGACCGTCACGCGACATGCAACACACAGACGAAAAAGTTTGAGACGATGTAATAAAAGTTTCACTTTATAAAATAAATAAACGGAAAGGAAATTATATAAAAATATTTAAAAATGTAATTTATATGTATGTTCAATGAATGAAAAACATAAAGGAATCACTCATCAAGGCGGAAAAAAGACATATGTTATATGGTTTGTGGTCCCAGAGGATTTATTCAAAAACGCTATTGGGCGACTGGATCGCGGTCCCAGTTTCGTCATAGCAACCGCCTGACTGGTCTGCCTGTCCAGAGTGTCTAGCTTGCGCTGTTCCTATCGTTGCGTGAAAGTTTATTTTAATGCACGCTGTTGTACTTAGGTATCATCATTCGCCTCAACTTATCCCAATTTATTCGGGGTCGGCGCAACATATTTATATTTATTTATTTAAACTTTTTGCACACAAAAAAAAACGTACAAAGGCGGACTTACTGCCTTAGGCATTCTCTACCAGTCAACCAAGGGTGGTAAAAGATAAAAAGATAATTTATTTATCAAACATGCGTTAAAGAAGTATTTGAACCTAGATATGTCAGTCTAGAAATAAGTATGATGGGTTATAAAAGTTGATGATACTGCACCACTTAGACGCAGCGTGTACGTGCTTTGCTTGCGTAATAGTTAGTTTTAAAATCTTTTTAAAACTGATCAAAGAACTTTCTTAGATGAAAAAATAACCAACTATTTCTTTAGAAATAAACATCACCTTTGTACGTATTTTTCTGTTCCTTTCTTCTTGTCTGTTTATATGTGTCTACATAAACTGTTAAATAAATAAATAAGGTACAATATAATCAATCAATTCATCAGCCATGCCATAATCAATCATGTCATTTAATCAGCAATGTACCAAAATATATTCAGCTTCTCCTGTAATAGAAGTTTATGAAACAGTTACATAACAGGGTTCATAAAAACACGAGTATGAGTTTAACATATGAGTGTTGTAATACCTAGTTATGTGCAGTTTTATACACTACTTTATCAAAACTCACAATGAATGATATCGTTGTTAATGATCATGCATGATCAAGCCGTTCATCAGGTCAACATAATAAATTGTATTTTTTGTCTAAAGTTGTAAACGACGTAACTAGATGGCGTTGGCGTCAAATAAGAAGTCGCTATGGTTTCGTTACCGCGATTTGGCTAGGGTCTTGCAAATTTCATTAAACAGGAGAACCATCTTAGATCAGTATACGGTTTGGTTGTTTCATTTTATCCTCAACCCTACTCGTATACACATAAGATCAAAAATATAAGTACCGATTATCATTCCCGGTTTTTGGTATTTAACAATCGTAAACATGGCGACCAAATCTAACATTCTACCGCGGAGGTACGCGCCACAGCAGCCTCCACAACAGATAAAACTATAATCATTGAAAACTGTACTCACATAGGAAAGAGTTATTTAAAGCTTTATTTTGTTACGGAAACTTTTTAATTTCACGCAAGGACACCATTAACTTATACAAATCTGTTATGTAGCTTATCTACACTCATATCCTAAAGTTGTTACATTGAAACCAAAAATATTATAAAATACCTTAATACGTATACAAATCTGTTATGGTACATACCTAGTTTACCTTTAATAAAAAAATATTTGTTGCAGGACGTAAAGCCGTTGATTAATAACGTTTAAAAGGTTTTTTTTTAAAACAAGTTGTTAAGAAATTCCATCATGAAAATGCAGAGCTCAAGCACATTGCGTGTATCATTTAAGCTTATCTTTAATCGTGCTGGCGTAACTTCAAGCTCGATTTATATACTAGCTAAGGAAAACAAGTTTGATTTAAAGATTGTGATAGTGCAGGCAGAATTAATGGCTAGCTTATAGTTGAAGATAACCATCGGTTCTTCAGATTTTGCTTTCAAAGTGCTGGAAAAACCTTTAAAGGATTGCATTATTTTGTTCATTCGCTTTTTGTGAAGATCTTTTTAAAGATTGGGTGATTTTTATCAAGTCATTGCTTTTGTAATTTACAAAATTAACAATATTTTTCAAATAAAGCTTTTACATCCTATTAACTTCATTGAAAACTAAGTGGTCACTTTATTGTTAGAAACGGCAATTTTAAAACAAGTAAAAAAAATGTTACGACTTTGTTAACCTACTAGCCAGTGTTCAGAACATTTTATGATCGGTGTACAGATAATGTCAACATGGTAGTTTCCAGCAACAATGTTTATAACATATAACATGGCCAGCCTCTCGGCAAAATTATAAGCCATGTAAAATTGGTTTCCAATCACGTGTAACATTTTCATGTTAGGTATATATTTTGTAAAACAATACTGTTCATTTTAATAGTCATAATAATAACACGTATAATTGAGTGGAGTGAACACTGATGAGGAACAGAGCTCCCACCTCATTTTTGCGTTAATGGCCGGCTTGAGTGGAGATTCACGAAAGCAAACGTGCTCGAAGGAAGGAAGTATTGCAGTAAGTGCTCGTAGGGATCTTGACCATCTTCCGGGCTCTGAGATTGTTCTGAAAGCCGTGGAATACCTCTCCACTCCTCAAGCACCTCAGGACATGTTGCCCCCTTTTCGCTACGTCACTTTTTCGGGGGCCCATTATTGAGTGTGCAAGTCACCTCCTACCATTTTATCCGTGTATACCATGACATTGATCAGGCAGGGGACATAGGCCTTCCATAGTTCTAGGTAAGCAATCCACTATAGCCACCCAAACCCATAGCGCAATTTGTTTTGTTTCCATGTTCTGCAATAACCCTGCACCAACCGGGGGTTGTCCTTGGGTACACTTGCATAATGCATACAGGGATAATCGTCGGTTGGTGCCTCATCACATTTAAAATTATCCAAGGGGACCCTGCGAGTTGGCTTCGGCCCCTCGTACGTCTTCCAAAGGACCGGGACCTCATGGTCCCGAGATATGTAAACACGTATAATAAAATCGTAGCGAAGTCAAAGCTGTAATTGAATATTAAAAAATATCGCTACGAGGTCTGCGAATGAGTCTGATGCCGAAAATATAGCTTTAAGAATTTTTGTCCGTTTGTCTGTTTATAATCTCCTGTATGGTCCGTATTGGCGCATAAACGGCTGAACAGATTAGGATGAAATTTGGCGCACAGATAGAGACCTGTGTGCACATAGAGTAGTTTTAATCCCGGTAGTATGTTCCCGTGGGATATTTTCCGACACACACGCTGGCGAAGCCGCGGGCAAAAGCTTATCAATAATAAAATAGCCTATTATTGTCCCACTGTAAGGCAAAGGCCTCTTCTCATTTAGAGAAGGCGTGAGCATTGATCGCTATGGTTACTTAAGACGAGTTGGTGATTTTCGGCTGATATTAATTATAAAGTCTAGGTTTCCTCGCGATTTTTCCTTTTACCGATATCAGTGATGTCCAAAACTTAAAAAGTACATAATTATGAATTGGTACTTTCCCCTGAAATGAACTAGTTAAAAATTAACTTAAACTCTTAACACACTTAAACTCGATTCCATTTAACTGTGCAAGCTTGAGCACTCGACATCTAATTAATTCCCGAACTATTCTTGTCTGAAATCTAAACTGAACTACTGAGAGCCATAATACCTATATAAAGTTGTCGAGTCTAGCCAATATTGCCGCGTAATTGGTCGAGCTTTGAGTCGGCGCTCGTTAAACGATATAGATTAAGGTGTAGTGCTCCCCCCGATGTGTTTAAGTGTTTATCCTCCTGGGGTGATGGGTAATACTATCGCTTTTACGGAATTAATGGTGTAAAATTGTAATTGGGGGTAAGGAATTATTTGATTTGCCGGAATATTTAAACCAAGTTTATACATTCTTATGAAATATTTGAGAGGGGTATAATGGTTAAGAAAAGAGAACATGCATTTATATTAAGACAGACGTCCTTCAATCGCTCAAATGATGTTTTCTTAAATATCGATTATTTTCAATACCTATATAAGTAGGGTCGTAACAACTAGCTTACTATGCTTATCTCTAGCAGTATTTTATTTAAAAAATTGAAGAAGTAAACTCGAACTAATTAACAGGATCAATAATTGCTTAGCTAATCCGTTGCAGCTTACCGCAATAATTTAATAGAAGAAAGGCGTCAAACTAAAAGCACCAAATTATTATATTTTTGCATTAAAAGCTCGTTTTAATAACGAGCTCCAATAGAAAATAATTTTATTAATAAAAACCTTCCACTACGTGTAACTTTAAACAGAAGAAAAATTTTTAAACGAATTTGAGGAATTGTTATCGAAGGGAAGATATTATTATAATTTCATTCCTCCATTTGATTGGGAATTGAACTTCTATAATGTCATTTCACGGTAGGCTTTGATAGTTGTATCGATGTTGGAATTTAGTCATATGAACTCTTTCTGGTATGGTTTAGCCACGATGTACAAATTGAGTTTAGTAACGAGTAATGCCTTGAAACACATCACCGAGTGCTCGGCCGAGTTAAAGGGTGAGACAGACACTCGGACCCTGTTCTATTTACTAGACCGAGTGCCTACCCCCGCACGTCCCCGCACTGACTCGCTTGCCCACTCGGCATGTATAAACATGCACTTGGTACGTACTCGTCACTCGGCACTTTGCTGTCTCGCCCATCTACTTACGTCTGAACAATAAAAAAAATAAAAAAAGCGTGTGGCGCTCGGGGACTGTCGCGGTAAAGCTATTGCATAGCATTTGTAACCTCCATACCTCCTATTTGCCAACGCTACACTTGGGATAATGACGTGATGACATAAAACAAAAATTACATCATCGTCATTACATGGTAGGCGGAGTGGGGGGTGTTAGGTTTTATTTTCGTTACGTTACGGAATTTCTTGATTCGGTCGCCGCGCTCAAAGCCCGCGATAAAAGCTATGCAATAGCTTAAAAAGAAATATGCACTGGTACAGACTTTCCATGCTTAAGTTTGCTCATTTTACTCTGTATTAGATTACGATGAGGATAAATTGAAAATTCTTGAAGCTCTAGAAACAGCGTCTGTTCGTCGTTTTAAAAAATTAGTTAGAGTAAAGCATCTGAGGGACACCGCGGTCTCTACTGAACTAGCAATTTGTCATCATTTTGTACACTAATTCCATTGTTCAACTGAACGTATTTATGTAGTAGGTTAGACAAGAATTCTACACGTTTTATTGAAAATATAGAAGGTAACGTACGTGTATTGAATAGAAAACAAATACTTGAATACGAAATGCATGATAGTTGAAGATTCGTGAATAAGTTATTTCATCCACATACACGTACACCATACCTACTAACTTAATTTCCAGTGGAAACAAAATATCCTTTAACAAACGAATGATTCATTTCCGGGTTTTTGTTCCATTATCAGCTCAATACGTGAAAATAAAATGCCCAAAAACACAATTAAGCAAGCGAAAATCTGCCATAGCAAACTACTAGCACTTGATAAAAACCTTTTTACAGATCCGAGCGGGATGCGGGAATGCGGAATTGATCGGTATTTGCATACTCAGTGCATTTCTTTTGATGGTCGATGTAGAGACAAAGGCTTGTATAATCAGATGAAATGGTCACTTGCGTAAGTGGGGCATCATGTAGGCAGAACTTGAAATGGAAATTATAGGGTGAAGTTTAGTAGGTACTTCAGTGCTCTCATTTCTAGCATTTTTTATCTGGGCAGTAATAATATCTGTTGGGTTCAGGCCAAGTTGTTGTGTTTTATTTTGAGCCCTTTTTATATTAAAATTAATAATATGATTTTAGAATGATTCCAAAATGATAAAGTTATACAACATGTAAAAAAAACTCTGTCAAATCCGTGAAGGTGTTGTTAGGTATCGTACTGAGAGTCTATTTATGTGGTAATTTTCAGGAAACGAGAAAAAAAAAATACACCACGTTTTTTTCAATGGGGAATTTTACCGGGTTATTATTAAATGGGGCGCGGGTAGCCGTCGTTTAGCGGGTGTTTACAAGTCATACTTATGACCCTTGTTGAAAATTTGCATTTTTTTAATGGATTTGGGGTAATTTTGGTACTAAAAATGTGAATTTAAAATAGCAATAACTTTTTTATCTTCAAGAAAAAAAAATATAAATGTTATTGCAGTACCTATGTGCCCCTTTCGGATCGGACAGAGTTTTTTTATATATTGTATAAATTAGGGTTCTTTTTTGGACCAACTGGCTGTACAATAAAAATAATTACTTAGGGCAGATTTTTCAATAATCAGATAATTTATATCTGAGGAATAAAAATTACGGTTTGACAACTTTTTTATAGAAAATATGTCAAACTGTCTATTGTTCAGTTAAAAGATATCTGACTATTGAAAAATCAGCTCTAAGGAAAACAATGTTACATACTGATAGTTACAAAACAACGAGCTTTGTATTATAAAACTCTGTGAGAAAAATGAAAGTGGCGACATATCCATAGATACAGTAGGCTAAGATGAGTTTAGTTGGGGATTTTTCTTAACACGAGGGAAAAATACGAGAAATACACATTCCATAGACACATTTCCACGCATGCCTCCAACCTTTATGAGGAAAATCTAAAGAAAATTTAAGAGATAAGAAGGCTCGTCGTTTAATAAAATTTAATGTTAAAAGCCCAACCTAGATGTGAAAAGAAATTCTCGTGAAGCACAGCATTATGTATAAAATTAATTTTAAGAAACTGTCTGCTATAAGAGAAAGTTTTTCATAATACCGCCTTTTATTACATATAAACTTATTCATGGGAGCCATTCGTGCTTAGATTTATGTCCGCACAATAACGTAACAAAGTGGAAGATGTATTATTGTGGCGTCTTCGATTTATCGTAATGTATGACTAGTGCTATTACGAAACCTTGGACTGTTTTTAGGGTTCCGTAGTAAACAAGAAACCCTTATAGTTTCGTCATGTCCGTCTGTCTATCCGCGGTCTAGCTCCGAGACCCTTAGTACTAGAAAGCTGTAATTTGGTATGGGTATATATATTAATTACGCCAACAAAGTGGTAAAATAAAATTGAGAAAAAAAAAAATTTAAGTACCTCCCCTACTTTTTTTTTCCATTGTGTGGGGTATCATTGGAAAGGTCCTGAGTATGTGAAAACCATTTTTGGATTCAGGGATCCGTTTGCGAAATATTAAGCTTTAAAGTGCTAATTTTTGTTGGAGTCAAGTGGGGGACACCCCCTGCCGGCTAAATGGTTGATTTTGGAAATGTGAAAAAAATCACAGTAGTAGTTTATATAACGAAATTAAAGGAAAACTATCACAGCTAAGTAAGCTCTATAGGTTAACGAGTAATAATCGACCAACTTAACTTTGCAGTTGCAAAAACATGTTTTCCCATACATTCCGTATGGGAGAACATCTTTTTCAACTACAAAGTTAAGTTTGTTTTTGGGATAAATTCATCCCAACTACGGAACCCTTCATTGTGCGTGGTCCGACACACACTTGGCCGGTTTTCTTTGTAGTAATACATCGGGTATGAAGGTGCCGACATAATTATTTGTTTGATTTTTACAATAATTACCGTCGCTCGATATGCTGTGTTTTGACGATTAATAAAATTTGTCAGCCTCTTAAAAATTTGCTCAATCCACCGTTACTGTTGCCGGATAACGATCGATAATGATCAAGGTTAGAATCTAGAATAACGTAGACATCACTTGTTCATGTATCGATCAACAAATACCATCCATCGTGGTGCTGGTGATCGACAAAAATACGATTTTGTTTGAACACGTGACGATCGTCAAAAATCGAGCAAATTTGTAGACACAGACGGATCTACTGTCGACTTATCGTCTCATTTCACTGGTGTTCAGAGGGCCTAAAATGGCCACATTAAGCAATTCCTCTAAAAGCAATTCATTTTCTGAATTCCCAGCACTTCCTCTATCTTCACATATATTTTAGTTGAATTATATTCAATTCAATTCATATCTGAATCATATTTGGTGTAAATATTGCCGCATGAAAAAAATGAAGATCGTAATTTTACCGGATAATTTTTCTTTACAGTTTTTATTAGTCAAATGAGATTTTAATACTTTTTTTTCTACAGTTCTAATGTTATTTTATTAAAATAAAAAACTGTCAAACAGATGAATTGCATGACATGAATTGGATGCAGATAATATTATGAATTATCAGTTTGTGTGATTTATAATATTATCATATTATGATTCTGCTAAAGCGGTCGTTTTATTTATTTATTTATTTGCTCTCATGCACATAACACATTTACAATATCCACTGTCGGTCTCTGTACATGAACCCTGTCAGGGCACCGCAAAGAACAATGATGGTTTGCTGTTGAGTTTGTAAACAACTGTCTCAATCTTAGTCAAAACTTATAAAAATACAATCTACTCTGAAATAAAAGTAAAATAAAAACACATGTCAAGACGTCGACATGATTTCAATCAATATCAACAGCACCCAGGTACGATATAATTGGGGTAGGTACAGCCTATTTTCATTTATCGGGCACGGTCCGAAACTCCTGACTGCTAATGAGAATTTTCTAGCAAAATGAATCAAAAACACTGCCGGATCCGGGATTTTACGAATCCAAACACTGATTTCATTTTCCTGAAAGTAAGCAATCCCTTTGAAAGTTGAACATGAACAAAGTTAAACATGAAATACCGTTTGTAATCAAAGTTCCTTTCCGAATTAATACTTTAAAAAATGTAATCAATTAACTTTTGATCGTTATTTGAAATTCATTAATACCTATTTAGGATTTAGCAACTTACATACATCGTATCAAACAATGATTTACTACTACTACTATTACTAGCTGCCATATTTTCGCATGCAAATTCAATTTCACACAACAAATTAAAAAAAAAAAAATAACCACTCCCGCTGCTCGCTTTCAAAAATCAAAGGCACAGACACTAAATAATTTAAACATACCCAGTTTTAAAATCGTTAGTTAATGATGCATATACTGTATCGAATTTCTGTTACTACTGCAAATATGAAGCATACATAAATAAAAAAAGAGTAGAATGACAAAAGGCTAACATATTAATAATAAGTGATGCTGATGCAACTTTGACGAGTACAAGCTTCCGCATTGCAAGCGACCAGCCAAAGTATGGCGTAAATTCATAAATGAATCCCTGAATATTTTAAACACCAGTTCAGTTGGGGAACTTGCGAAGTATTAACAAGTTTTTTTCACCGTTTTTTAGCCCGTTGATTGCATTATGCATGGAATTCAGTGGAAAAGTAAGTACCTAAGCTTTTTATCTGTCTTTTGGCAAATATCAACGTTCTGCAACGTTTCTTCTCTGTCTGCGTTGAATGGTCCAGTTTACTTAGCTAACAGAGCCCTGATGGCTTTGTCTGAGGAATTACTGGGTACTTTAGTAATAAAGTTATGTATTCCAGGCAATGGTTCAAGTTATTTGTTGTTGTAACTATTAAAGAAAGCAAAAACACCGAGTCAATAATGTTTATAATTTTATTTTGTTAACTAAATTTCCAAACGAATTTTAAATACCTACGAAAAATATTTTGGAAGTTATATTACATGGCAATAATTAAAAGAATTACATTATTAAGACTAAACCTTTCTCTATTCTACCGTCTCTTTTGTCCTTTGCTACTTTCGTTTTTTTTTTATAATGTAGTGAAATAAGAACCATCCTTATTCTAAAATTACTAATTTAATTTCGAATATAATTATTTAACCTCAAAATAGATACTAATCCCCAAATAAATCTTAAAGTCGTTACCCCAACATCATAATCTAAAACTGTTTAATAAAACTACATATTTAGAAAATTTCAGGGATAAGGAAAATAATATGAAACACCAAGATATTTTTTCAGTCATTTATATTTCCTTGCCAACATCAAATTCAATATTCTACACCATACCATCACATCTCCTATTCCCCACATAATATCACAATTCATTTCACAATCAAATCAGTATTCTAATATTTACCATAAAACTAATAGGTTACCTTAATTTACAGTAGATCTTCAACCAATACTATGCCAATCTATCTTTTTACCGACACAGCCATTAAACACGTCTTACTGTCACGAGCGCCCGACTCAGAAGGCCGTTGTTACCCCCATTTTAACATACCAAATCTTTGGGTGTTGCCAGTACAATATCCAAAAATTACGTATTAATAAATTGAAATCTAACAGTAGGTAGGTATGTATTACTTGTATAGCGAATAACAAGCCATTCGGGGAAATATGTCTGTTACCTGTCGCACGAACTCGTATTTCTATTGTTGGAATAATATAGGTAACAATGTATTGCATTCCCGTTAACAGAAAAATTGGATCTCGTTATAAAAGTATGTACGGAAGAGCAGAAAATAATAAACAATGTTCATCTGTTGTAAGTAGAAGCTAAATTCACGAAGGGTTGGTACACAATATACTTTCGTTTTTCCAAAGCTTGTACAAAATACATTAAGTTAATAAAATATTTTTACCTTGTTTTTTTTTTGGAAAAAGACGGTAGGTACTCAATGTAATAATTTTTTGCTCTGTCTGTTAAGGCCAGGCACTCTAAAGACAATTTCCACGCAAACTCTGCCCCCATGCACCCCACCTCTCCACTATGTGCTAAACGCTAACACATCAGTTATAAAGTTGAATATCGCGTGCGCTATTTGGTCGTGTTCGAGCACGGAACTAAATGTTTTAAGTCTCAATTCTTATTTCGTTTATAACTAAAGTAATAATAGGTTTAGAGAAAATTATCTTATATCTGGATAAAAAACGATACAGGGTGTTTGGCAGAACGTTGAACATACGAAAATGGTGGATAGGTGGGGTCATCTGCTACTTACTCAGCCCTAATTTATTTGGCCCTGGCCCCCTGGATATTTTTTTTTAATGCAGGTTGAAATTAGGATTTAAGTATTTTTTACATCTTTCAGTTATAAGAATCTGCCAATATTAAAGATTTAAAAAAAATGCCTGTTTTACCCATTTTTTAAATAAAAATTACACTTTAAAGTTAAGAAAGTTGTGAAACTACAAGAAAGCAAAAAAAAAATTTTTTTATTTCCAGGGCGCCAGGGCCAAATAAATTAGGGCTGAGTAAGTAGCAGATGACCCCACCTATCCACCATTTTCGTATGTTCAACGTTCTGCCAAACACCCTGTATTTTCTTACTGTCAATAATTATTTTAGACATAAAAGCCTAGTAATCTTGTTTTTGTTTCAAATAATCTTCAAAAAAGACATGATTCGAACAAATCGAGCAAAAAAGTTCCAATTACGTAACTGTTTTATATATGGAAAGTAAAAGGTCCATTTTGATTGTATGCGTGACTTTTTCAGAATATTAATGTAAATTAACACACAATTTAGGGAGCCTCCTCTTAACATCGGCATGAATGATTCCGATAGACCGCTTTTCAACATTTCCTATAATAGATAAGAATAAATAAATATTCCTTAAAATTTAACTTCTGTTCTGATTATAGTTAAATATTTTGCTCAAGAATTTAGATGAAAAAAACTGAAGAGTTCATCAATTTCTGTTGCTGACTAAGTATATCTACTTGCAAAAGTACACTTAACTAAAATTATTCTAAATTAAAAACTTTACAAGTTTGAGCTGTTCCATAAAATCAAAAATACATAAATATAAATAACTTCCCAAAACATTAATCGCCAAAGGAATGAACGGTTCAAACACCGGTTCAGCGATTACCCTACAACGCGAGAAGTGTAATAATCAAATGAACCAGAGTAAACCAACGGTAAATCCACATTGAAATCGTGAGCTTTATTGATTTTTAATCGGATTAGTGACGAATTTTAATGAAAAAAAGTATGTTTTCCGTTTTACATTATTTAAAACACAGAATATAATATCACTCCTGTTTTCCCCGAAAGTTGGATATTATTTAAAATGCATTTGAAATAAAAGCGACACTGTTTTAAATGTTTTAACCCAAAATAAATAACTATAGCTATATAACAGCTGTTTATGACACCAACAGGGTAATAAAATGGGTCTTTGCACAATCATGATGTAGCAATAATGATACAAATGACACTGCCGACCAAAAATCCTCAGTACTACGTAACCTCTTAAAGCGGAATTACCACTAAAAGAAAGACAAATTGCGCGCTCAGATCGCACGAGCACATACACACATACTATCTCACGCACACACGCATACGCTATTCTACAAACACATACAGCGGGCAGTCCGGCGAAATTGCTCGTCATTAAAATTGGCTTTTCACAGGACAGCCGCCGTGCTACACTTTGCCTTAAATTAAAGCCTACTTTTGTGTTCGTCAGATCTGTAATATTCTTTGAGAAGCCCAAAATGTGGAAAATATTGTACATTAGCATTAAAAAAAACATTAAGTGAAAATGTTTTTCTTTTAATTATGAATTTTTTTGTGAATAAAGAATTTATTATTATTTCCTTTATTTCGTTTCTAAACATATTATTTACATTTTTAAATATTCTTGTAAAAAAATTAAAAAATATAAAAAATAGTCGCCCACCGGTGTCGGGAACATGGTCCAAGCCACCGGTGGTCAGGGCTCCTGAGAGAGGAACCTCCTGACAATACGCGCCGTGTCCAGGAGTACCGCTTTCTGGATAAAGCCCCTGATCCAGCTGCCTAATGAGAGCCTCCTCAGGTGTTGGTCGAGGCTCTTGGCTATTATGCCATTGGCCGTCACGACTATCGGCACAATGATTGCTGTATCCACATCCCACATGTCGACAACCTCATGAGCCAGATCAAGATACTTAGCTGTTTATCTTTTTCAGCTTTCACGTGGTTCTCGTCATGCGGGACCGCTATATCAATAATAATTGTGCGACGCTCTAATCGATCTATCACCACTATGTCTGGCTTATTGGCAACAATTGTCCTATCAGTGATGATAGATCGATCCCAATACAACGTGATATTGCCATTTTCGAGGACTGGGTCGGGCACATATCTATAGTACGGTACTTCCGATTCCACAAGATTGTATTTCAGAGCAAGTTGCTGGTGGATAATCCTGGCTACAAGGTTGTGCCTATGCAAGTAGTCTCCGTTAGCCAGACGAGAACAGCCAGAAATAATGTGTCGGATTGATTCTCCGGGACGGTGGTATGCCCGACAGATGTCAACCGTGCCGTCCTTCACAATATATTTCCGGTAGTTATTCGTCATCATAACTTCGTCCATAATCGCAAAGACAAAACCTTCGGTTTCCCCAAAGAGGTCACCGAATCGCAACCAGGATACGGATGCTAACAGGTCTACATCGGGCCCATGTAAGGCCATATAAAAGCGCCCGTGAAGCTCTTTGCTCTGCCATACCTCCCTGCGGTCATTAGTATCTAATACTATAGGTTTGCGCCAGTTCTCATTAGCCAAGGATAGCGGAGTGAGGCCCTTGTCCACTGAGACCACATCTCGGTGCATCCCCACGTCGGTTTCTAGGAAGTATTCCCTGAGACTGCATACCTCACGGTTGTGCAGGGTCTTGGCATTTAAGAAGCCTCGACCTCCGCACTTCCGTGGGATATACAGTCTCATCACCGATGAGCGTGGGTGATGCATCTGATTAGCGGTCAGCAGTATGCGGACCCTTCTATCCAGGGTGTCAAGTTCTGTCTGAGTCCATTTGAGTATGCCGAAAGAGTTATTATTATTATTTATACGTCTTTGACATTTCTCGGGACCCAGGGGTCCCGGACCTTTGGAAGGCGTACGAGGGGCCGAAGCCAACTCGCAGAGGCCCTTTAGACGTTTTTAATTAAATGAGGTACCAACCGGCGATTATCCCTGTTCGCACTATGCAAGTGCAGCCAAGGCCAACCCCCGGTTGGTGTTGGACTATTGTAAGATATGGAAACAAAGATATCGGACTATGGGTTTGGGTTGCTAAAGTGGACTGGTCACCTGGAACTATGGAAGGACTATGGCCCCTGCCTGATCTATGTTTTATATGCACACGGATAAAATGGCAGGGGGTGACTTGCACACTCAATAATGGGCCCCCGAAAACGGTCGCTAGCACATAGTGTCGTAGCGACAAGGGGGCAACACGTCCTGAGGTGCTTATGACGAGTGGAGAGTTATTCCACGGCTACCAGGACAATCCCGGAAGTACGGTCAAGATCTCTACCAGCATCTTACTGGAATACTTTCTTCCTCCGAGCACGTTTGCTCTTGCGAATCTCCACTCAAGCCGGTCAATTAAGGCAAGAATGAGGCGGGACCGCCGTTCCTCGTCAGTGTTGACTCCAGCCGGCCAATAAAGGCAAGCCAGAGGTGAGAAACAAGACTTCTCCCGGGAGATAGGGTCCGTGGGGTCGCTACTACTCAACAGCTCGCCACATGCTGCCCTGCGGGTTTTTGTATCTCTCTTGGTCTGGCTCCTCATTCCAGACCCGTTCCCGCAAAGTAAACTCTACCGGCACAGACCTAGAGTTCGGAGCGCGCAAGCCCCACCACGACCTCAACGTAGAGATACGACGGTGGGGTTATTATTATCCTTTATTTCATTATTTACATTTAAATTATATTTTTAAATATTAGAATAAAATAATATAAAAACATTTAAAAATATAAAAAATAGTGTCCCACCGGTATCGGGAACAGGGTCCAAGCTACCGGCGGTCAGGGCTCCTCCAGGGCGGCGGTTATTATTATTATTATTATGAATGCGTCCATCGATAAGAATTACATGTGACTCAAATTTAACTGGCGAAAAGTGGGTGTAATATAAGTACCTACACCTCTACTTACCCCTGCGGGTATTACAGGCGTGTTGATTATGTTATGTATTATCTAAATACTGTTATAAAATTCAATAATGTTAAAGCAATTGTTCTTTTTTTTTCACGAAATAAAATACGACGAATAAAAGACATATTTCCAGCGTATTGAAAATGTTTATTTTATGAATAGACAATTTCGTGGAAACCAGATGGTTGCTCTCATTTCGTCCCAAGAAACTTGCAAGATGTACATATAAATAAGCTTGCACGTAGTCTTCAATTTATCACTGAATCACTTTCCTGCAACGCATTATTGAAATTTTCATTCCCAATTCTTATTAAATTGTAACAGTTTTAAAAAGGGTCTTGTTCCGAAATATGTCAAACTCAAAGAATTTAATTCAATTAAACCAATTACAGGCACGCTTTTATATTCAAGGGGTCGGTCAGACAGAAAGATGAAGCTAGTTGTTGCCCACTCCAAAACGTAGTAAGATCCTATGGAAAAGAACCCACAAGAAACTCCACGGACACTCGAAATCAAAATATTGGTTACATCATTGATGATGTAGAAAGACGTGCAAGTTAAAGGCATCCGTAATAAAAAAGGATTGTGTGGTTTTATGAAACCACGGTAAAATTGAAACTTCTATAGACGCCGCCATATTGGCCTTGACTGCTCTGACGAGCGCCTTTCACTTTATCCCTACTCCGCGGCCGACCGTCACGCGACATGCAACACACAGACGAAAAAGTTTGAGACGATGTAATAAAAGTTTCACTTTAAAAAGATAAAACAACAATTCAAAATTTAATAATATGATTAAAACAAGGTGTGGTGGCAGCTAATCCACTGTAATGATTTTGTAAAATAATACTTAACAAAGTTTTATATGTTGACATGTTTGCGCTTTATCAATGAGACTGTAATTTATTGTTGACACAAACAAACATAATAATTATTTTCGTTTGTATCATTAATGTAGATAAGTACGGATTAATAGAGATCATAAAGTAGGGGCTCGACCATTTGTACACGTTACAGTGTAGTCTGTCTCTATGTAGAGGTTTTATTACTACGATGATGTAGAGTTATCAGTTAGTGAAGCCATTTATTTTGTTTCACAAGATTATTTTGGATTTAGGAGAAAAATTGTTTTTGAGTTTGCAATCTCATGAAAGACAATAAGGATTGTGAGATAAGGTTTCAATACGTATTATTCGATTGGTAGCAATCTACTACTTAATATTCGATAGCTAATAATACTTGTTTTTCTTTTTCTACTGTTTACGAAATGGAATATTGTGATGTCAAATAAGTTAGCCATATTAAAGTGACCGGAAATCTACTTCAGCGCTTGCCATTCGCATAGTGAGATGAAATGCGATTAAAATTTGCGTCACATATTTATTCAAGATGCGGTAAAGCTGTATTTTGAATACTAAACCAAGTCTTACTTCACCAAATAAAAATAAAACGCAGAAACGGGACTATTCAACCATTTCCGAATTCACAGGCCGGCTATAATCTGAATTTACAATTGAGAATTAAGAAAATAGAGCCTCCAACTTTTCAAAAAGTCGAATTTCCAGTCTCCCCATTGGCAGCCGCGGCTTCATTACCAAAACGACTTCAGACTTCAACTTCAAACGAACATTTTCTCACAATCCACTGAACATCAGTCAGGGGTCGAACTATTTTTACACAAGGACTTTAATCTCAATTAGGCCGAATTTATTCAATTTAGCACAAAGCTGATATCGGGTCAAAAGTTTGAATGGAATTTCACTGAGCTTAAAGTATCTTCAAAGTGTATTTTGTCTCGCTTTAATCGTGTAATAAATCTAAATATAACAAGAAAAAGTGTGAGTAACTTAACCAGACTCAACTTATAATGACGTGGTTCGAACTTGAACTTGGCTTCAGAATAAATATTAAGTTTACGTATATATTATACCAAGGTTGACCTTTGTTGAGTTATGTAATGTGACTTTAGAAGTTTTATGAATGGTTTTAACAAATAAATTCAGAACTTTTGAGATTAAGAAAATAACATAACATTACGGCTGTAATCCCCGAAGAGTTAAGCATAGGTGTACCTTTAGTACCTGGCGAAATGTGGGTAATTTTATCAGTCTGTTACTTATGTTTAAGTTCCAAGTAATAGGGGTGGGCCCATTACCATCAACTCAAACTCAAAGCATTTATTTCAATTAAACCACTTACAGGCACTTTTGAATTGTCAAGGAATCGGTCAGTCAGAAATATGAAGCTACCTATGGAGAAGAACGGGCAACTCTTTTAAATAAAAAATTGTTAAAAAATATTGGTTACATCATTCATGTTGAAATTATACATGTGAGAACAATGTAGAACGGGTAACCGGGCACAAATCCAGACTCCGGGCTGCTACTGAGTAATTCCTGTTGGAAAAACCAAATAGCACTGCCAGATATGGGAATCGGACCCAGGACCTCATGCTCAGTAGTAGCGTTTGGACGACTTGACTAGACCAACGAGACAGGCATATTATTATTTATCCTTTAAATTGCAGCACTAGAAATTCTATTTATTTCATACTTTGGTGAGCAACTTATTGAAAGTTAACGTTAAGGTATTTGGTAAATTTAAATTATATGTTCAACAACTTTAACGTATTTGGTAAATTTAAATAATATGTTCAAAGTTGCCGAGTTCAGTGTGTTGAAATCACGTTTATTTCATAATTAAATTAACGCTCGTTTTCTAGATGAAAACGTTATGAAGAATCCGTTTCATAGTTATTACAATTTGGACTGTGGATGTGTACAAAATATTGTTAAACATTTTAAAAGAGTAAATGTGGAGTTTCTGGCCCATTCTTTTCCATACGGAACAACCTTTTAGAAGGGGCAACTAGAGTAAATTCTATTTTCTTGTAAATGACGAGAAAAGTGCCTTTTATGTGCGTCTTTGAAATAGAAATAAATTATTTGACTTTGATGTTAAGAAAAATATTTACTTTCATTGCTACTTTACTAACTTGTTTAAATTTAAGTTATATAAATAACGCATTTGAATGAGTTTTCACAAAAATATAAAAAAATATACTATGCGCTTTTATAATGCTTAACGTGACGATATTATCGTGAACGGCCACGTCCATAAAATGTATGGAAAACGTGTACGTTATAACGTTATCGTGGACGGAAATTTAAAAGCGCTTTCATATATTTCCATACATTTTACTTCCCATTCCTATCGTGATGTTAGGACGTCAACGATAATATCGTCACATCAGAAATGATAAAAACGCCCATTCAATTCGAATATTGGAAATGAAAAACTCGTGACTACTAAACGTTATGAATGTGAAATTTTTCCAATAAATAATACCGCATTAAAATGCCCACATTCATTTCACAAATTACGCCCAATTAAATTCTGATAACATGGCTTATCAGATTTTTTGATGGATTACAAAATAAATACGTATTTTGAATTGGTTTCCTTTACTTATGCTTTTTGCTAATGAGAACATTTCGCGCAAAAAAAAAAGCGAAACTTGGATCCTTTCGATTTTGCAGACTTTTGTTACGTAACAAAAATATGGTGACGGTAAAAATGTTACAATTTTTCGGTCTAGCTCTTTTTTAGGAACTTCATTCCAAAAAAAATATTTTTTATGTCACAAATGTTTTCATGTTTTTGAGGGTCACCACCATGCGCTGTGTTAGTCGCCATACGTACTACTTTCATAAAGCGATTCCTGATAAACCAAGTAAAATTTACAGACCTGTACACTACCGTAGACAGTTCTTCAAGTATGAATTGCATGCTGCATTTTGCATGTAACCGGCAAAGAAAACAAGTGATTCGAATAATAGTGATCTTTATTCTCGTTGCTATATGGTCCATATAAAAGCATCACATTATATGGTTGCTGTAAAAGGTAAAATAACTGTGAAAAGACTGTAGATATCACACCTAGGTAGTCTATATTAACATGTCAGCATAATAGAAAACATTTTCGAAGAAACTTAACAAAATTATCAAGAAACTCAGGTTCCAAGATCAGCCATAAACAACGGATCCCTACTATCGATACAATACCATCAATAACTTCTCATGTACTGACCACTGGTTCAGTTCTTGTCTATCTAAATTTCATGAGTTCGCGCGTCCATAATGGCATCGGTGTGCTCCCAGTCAAAACTCATACAATATTCATGCTACAAGGTGCGGCCAGTCCTTGCTGCTCTATAGCTGATAGCGCCACCGAAAACTTATGGAATTGATCGTTTGATGGTGGTTAATTAGTGATCGGGTACGGCTTAATCTGGATATGGTGTTGAAAGGTTAGATAGGCAGTCGGTCCATGTTAAATACTGGTACTCAGCTGCATCCGTTTAGACTAGAAGCCGACCCCAACATAGTTAGGAAAAGGCTAGGCAGATGGATTGGTGTTAGCGAGAAGTATTGAACGAAGATTTTTGGGAGTTTGTGTTTGAGAAGAATATAATAGGATCCTTTTATTTCGTGAGTAAAAATCTGCCCTCTTAATTGCTCACCACTTTTGACAAAAAATCCCAGTAAACTGAAATTTCACTAAGGGAGAGAAATTTAATCCAGCCACAGAGTACATTTTTGTATCCAGCTGTCACATAGACAAATCGACCTTGTCGTTTTATGACGTGCAAGTGACATTCGACCTTAAGGTAATAAAGGAATTACGAGGTCGAATATACCTACACATACGGACTCAATTCAAGAGCAGTGGTGGCCTAGTGGTAACGGCCGCGACTTACGAGTTGTAGGTCGTAGGTTCGAACCCAGACAGGCGCTTTACTTTGTGTAAATTATTTCATCTTCACTGCTCTCAAAACGGAGAAGGAAAAAATCGTGAGGAAACCGGCATGTCCTAGAACCAAAAATTCGAAGACATGTGACATCTATCAACCGCACTGGGCCCGCATGGTGGATTACGGCCCACTCCCTCTCACAGAGAGGAGGCCTGTGTCCCTGCAGTGGGAACATTTATAGGCTGATGATGATGATGATATACCTACACATACGGACTCAATTTTTTCTAGGTAGGCAATCTTCTCTTAAATCGCCTCAAAATATAAAAATAAATGCGAGAACTACTCTTACCGTGGTGAAATTATTATTTGGTTAGTAAGTAGTAAAGGGGCTGATTGTCCAGAGTACACTGGACGTATAAGACTTACTTTTATGTATCGTTTGGTACTGGTACTTTTTAAATAGGTACAAACTAAACTAGGTCGGTAGAAATACTTCCAAATTGGGTTTTTTAAATAATCAGAATATTGTGAACGGGGTTAATTTAGAGTTTTGTTTTAATTTGGTTGTTAGATCGACTAATCTTTTACCGATCTAGGTCGAGATTTGTTTGTCGAAATAATTAACTTTTGAGATAACAGTAATTGGAACACGAAATTATAATTGACTAGCTGCGCCCCGCGGTTTTACCCGCATAAGTCTCGATCCCGTAGTCCTAAGCGGTGATGGTCTCCCATTTGCCAAATTTCATCCAAATCCGTTCAGCCGTTTGATCGTTAAAGCGTATCAAACAAGCATACAAAAATTGGAATCTTTTCTCTATATAATATTAGTTTAGAAGTTTAGATAATGTGCACACAGGAACGAAATTTACTGTGAAATAAAGAGAGAAAATAAAATTCGACCCAGATTGAGAAATACAATGTGTAGGTAGTGGAGCAAGTAAACGATTTAGATATTTTTCTCTTTTTAGGGTTCCGTACCTCAAAAGCAAAAAACGAAACTTTATAGGATCACTTCGTTATCCGTCCGTCAGTCTGTCAAGACCCATTTTCTCAGGAACGCGTGGAGGAATCAAATTGAAATTATTATCAAATACGTAGATCTGTGTTTGATTGGAACTCAAAAAAAAACCAAACTTCTAAGTCAAAGCAATAAAAAATACGGCCATTTATCTAAAAATTGAGATGGAACAATGTAACCCAAGGTATCAAAATGTCGCCCGGGTGTCACCACTGTGTGGATCGCCCGGAAGACACGGTGGAGCATACGGTGGAGGTCTGCCCGGCTTGGGCAAAAATATTTTTTGCGATTACAAACTAATAATTTGCAGTTGGAGAATTGACCGTGACATATATCGATGTATGGGAGAACATGTTTCTCAACTAATAAGTTAAGTTTGTTCTTGGGATAAATTCATCCCAACTACGAAACCCTTGATTGTGCGTATTTTATAAAGAATGCTGGTACCTATGTAAGATAGAATTACAGTAATCTTGTCATAATAGCATCCTATTGATTGTTAGTTGAACTTGAAATGTATTTCTGAATTCCCTTTAGACCTCCAACTGTCATTAATGAAACACAATAGATTATTTTATTGTTATGGCCTGGCCTTCTAAAGGCCAATTGACAGATTAATAATATTAAAGAAGAAGTGGTTAAGAAAATGACAATTTTGATCACAGTATGTTTTTATTAGCACGCTATGTTACAGCATACTTGAGATAAAACCAGCTATATCAATCAACTTTTACGATATACTTCCCTTGGACAGATAACCAGAAACTTCTAGAAATGCACAGAATTTTACAAAACCAATCAACTCATACCCATGTCAACACTTTTAACAGCCGACCGGTATTATTTTGGACGTTAACCTACTTTCATGGGACAGTAAAAGTCATATTACCTGATATTCGACCAACTAATACCGTTGAATGTTTTACGGGGGTCATAAAAACACCATCGTACTGCCTGCTCCCTTAATGGTAAGATAAGGTGTTTACTATGACCCTGTCGATGACTGTGACCTCTAGCCCAACATATTTTTCAACGAGTTATAAAAAAATGAGCGTTGATTACATATCCTTTTTAGGGTTCCGTAGTAAACAAGGAACCCTTATAGTTTCGTCATGTCCGTCTGTCTGTCTGTCTATCTGTCCGCGGTCTAGCTCCGAGACCCTTAGTACTAGAAAGCTGTAATTTGACATAGGTATACATATTAATTACGCCGACAAAGTGGTAAAACAAAATTATGAAAAACATTTTTTTAGGGTACCTCCCATACACGTAAAGTGGTGATGTTTTATTTTTTATTTTTTTTATCCCATAGTGTGGGGTATCATTGGAAAGGTCTTACAAAAACATTATGAGTTTATCGAAACCATTTTTGGATTCAGCGATCCGTTTGCAAAATATTAAGCTTTAAAGTGCTAATTTTTGTTAGAATCAAGTGTCCCCCTCCTCTGCCAGCTAAATGGTTGGTTTTGGATGTGTGAAAAAAATCACAGCAGTAGTTTATATAACGAAATTAAAAAGAAAACTATCACAGCTAAGTAGGCTTTACTAGTTTTCGAGTAATAATTGACCAACTTAACTTGCAGTTGCAAAAACATGTTTTCCCATACATTCCGTATGGGAGAACATGTTTATCAACTACAAAGTTAAGTTTGTTTTTGGGATAAATTCATCCCAACTACGGAACCCTTCATTGTGCGTGGTCCAACACGCCCTTGGCCGGTTTTTCTTTTTTGAAGTTGGTTAAAAAATATTTATTTGGCCAGGATTTAAACGGATTTTCTTCAAACTTTTCCAGCAAAAGGGAAACAGATTTATAAACTAAAACCCGACTACGGAACTGAAAATAAGCATTAAAGTTAAAATTAAGCGTCCGGACCAGTAGCGTCGTACTAAACAACAGACTGTCACATACCTGTCCGGTTCATAACCCTTTCTTTTTGCCTTAACTTCAGACCAATATCCTCCTCAAAAGACGATAATATTTAATTAAAAATGACAATAACGTCGGAAGAAAACTCAAAACTCAAAGCATTTATTTCAAATAAACCAATTACAGGTACTTTTGAATTGTCAAGGGGTCGGTCAGTCAGAAAAATGAAGCTAGTTGCCCATTCCAAAGCGTAGTAGGTACCTATGGAGAAGAACAGGCAAGAAACTCCACGGACACTCTTTTAAATCAAAATATTGTTACAAAATATTGGTTACATCATTCGTGTTGAATTTATACATGTGAGAACAATGTAGAAAGACGTGCACGTTAAAAGCGTCCGTAATAAAAATATAATAACAATTCAAAAATTTAAATAAATTAAAATAAAATAAACCGTGGCAGCTAAGAGATGACCAGTCCCTACTGACGGCGCCCGTTCACGAACATGACGCATGGATCAGCACCATTTAGCTCAACCATTTTGAAGGGAACTTAATGATCCAACACACACGCCACCATCAGCGAGACATTTGAGTGAGCATGACATACTCTCAGCTGCCAGAGCACATTCAAGTCAATGAAAGACGTACCCAGTAAATGGTAGCTTTATGGAATGTACAACATGGTCACAGTGTTCACACATGTGATATGCAATTATACAATACAAAGAGATTGAATTTATACAAGGAAAAGATAGTTTTACAATCTTCAGCAGCTGCAACAATATTTTCGAATGCTAATCAATTAGTTTATGCGCCCTTGTGGAGCTGGACCAGCGCTGAGCCAAGCATTTTTATCAGCGATGTAATCCCCCAACTTATAATATGCTTGGCAGCATAGTGTGCGTTTTATACATGATTTAAATTTCGTTTCGTTCAGTTGGAGTATGTGGGAAGGTATTTTATTATAACATTTTAAACAGCACCCCATGAAGGATGAGTCTACTTTAGCCAATCTGAAACCCGGTTGAACTAATTGGTCCCTATTTCTAGTCCTATAATTGTGTCTATCACCTCTTTTACTGAAAAGACTTAGATTTTTCCTTACGTACATGATGTTTTCATAGATATATTGACAAGGTACCGTCATGATGTTAATATCTTTAAACAAATCCCTTAGAGAATCGCGTCTGCGGAGACGATATATTGCTCTGATGGCTCTCTTCTGCAGAATAAAAATAGACTCGATATCTGCAGCCCGTCCCCATAGTAAAATACCGTAAGACATGATACTATGAAAGTAACTGAAATAGACTAGCCTCGCGGTATCTACGTCAGTAAATTGACGGATTTTTCTCACAGCATATGCTGCTGAACTTAGCCGTCCTGCTAGAGATGTTAAATGAGGACCCCATTGCAGCCTTGAATCGAGCGTGATCCCCAAGAAAACAGTTTTATCGACAAATTCTAGTTTCTCCTTATTCAATACTATGTCACAATCACTACTTTTAACATTTGGTAAAGCAAATCTTATGCATTTAGTTTTTTTCCCATTTAATACTAAATTATTAGCAGTGAACCAATTTTGAACCTGCAGTAGGGCGTTATTTACGTCGTCAAGATTTGATGCACGTCTATTTATCTTAAAAATTAAGGAAGTGTCGTCAGCAAATAACACCATTTGTGGTTGGTTTTTTAATAAATGGGGTAGATCATTAATATATACTAAAAAGAGGAAAGGACCCAATATCGAGCCTTGTGGAACGCCCATTTTTACTTTTAAACCGATTGAATGGACACCATTTACTTGAACCTGCTGCTGTCTATCATTTAAATAAGATTTTACTAAACTGAGCGCAAGTTTACCTAGTCCGTAATGCTCAAGTTTCAAGAGCAAGGTTTCATGACTCACGCAGTCAAATGCCTTGGAGAGGTCACAAAAGATTCCTATGGCATCTTGGGCCTCCTCCCACGCTGTAAATATGTGTTTTAATAAGGTGACACCAGCGTCAGTTGTACAACGTCCTTTGGTGAAACCATATTGCTGATCGTGCAAGATTTGGTTGGCGTTAAAATGATTAAGCATTTGATTGAGCATTACCTTTTCGAAAACCTTGCTGAATACCGGAAGCACAGATACTGGTCTATAATTGTTAGTGTCTTTACTGTCCCCAGATTTAAAAAGTGGTATAACTTTACTGTATTTCATTAAATCCGGGAAGACTCCTTGATCCACACACAAATTAAATATTAAAGCTAAGTACGGTGCTATAGTCTCGATTATGGATGTACAAACTTTGATAGATAATCCCCATAGATCTTCGGTCAATTTGATTTTAATTTGCCGAAAAGCTTTTATAACTATCATAGGGTTTATATGTTTAAATTGAAATTCAACCGGGCAGCCTGGAACGTTCGCTCTTAATAAATTAATTGAGACATCGGGTGAGGAATTTAAAGCTTCTGTCGTTTTAGATGGTATATTAGTAAAGAAATGTACAAATTCTTGCGCTACTTCTAAGTTAGAGCTAATGGCACCACGTGAAGTCTCCAATTTGTACTCAGTGCTTCGTACTTTGTTCCTATTAGTTTCATTATTTATAACTTTCCAAACTGTTTTTATTTTATTTTCTGCTGATTTAATCTTGTTGCTAATATACAGAGCTTTAGCTATCTTGCAAGTATTTCTAAAAATTTTGGAATATGTAGCAACATACTTGTTGAAAGTTTCAGTATTAATGTAAGGCTTAAGGCCATACAGCTCGAACAGTCTTTCCCTACTTATCCTAATACCTCTAGTTGCCCAGTCACTAAAAATAAAATTAGGGCAAATATTTTTTGTTCTCTTTTCAAAAGTTTTGTTGAATTCAGTGTGCACTGCTGAAAAGAAATCCTCATACAATTTATTTGCATCGTCCATATTAGGGCCCAGAGCATTTAACTTATTATTTAGGGTACTATTGAATCTATTTAATTTGCCAGTTGTTATTGGTCTAATTTGTAGAAGCTGCAACGCAATGACAATAGAATTACTTCGACCAGTGTAGGTGACAGTGCAGGAGTTCGGCTTACTTATTTGAAATCGAAGTGGTTTATTATAACGGGTGTCACCTTTAATGATGCCGAGTTTCACTTGAACTTTCCATATTTTTTTATTCTATTGGACCATACCTGGGAACCATCTGGTTTTTTTATAGTCTTCCAGATTGGCCATGGCGGCCAATCTCAACGGGATATGGTCGTTGGCGCGGGAGATGTTATAGTGCAGGCATGTGTGCGCAGACACAGGTGCACTCTCCCTTCCCTCACTGTCATAGTCCGATGGGACGGCTCATAATCCGACACGAACCCAGGACCCCATGCTCAGCAGTTGCGCCTGCGATCGCGAGACCAACGGGGCAGTCAAGTGCAGAAAAGTATATTTAGGTTACGGAGATATTGAAGATCAAAGTTCCAACTTTTTTAAAGAAAACAAGTTTTAAATGTTACAGCTTAAATTTAAATACTTCCACGATCCTTGTGCCGTTACATGTGCAATTTATTGCGCGCGCACTACAGTAAAGTGCGAGTTTTCGGCGAAGCCGCGGCCAAAGGCTGGTTTTAAATAAGTTAACATTTATGTCACTCATTTTCTTTTTCGTTGTTTAGATACTTCTACTGTACTATGACACTAAAAATAATGTTATGTTGTTTATATTATAAATATCTGAACGATGAAAAGCACATCATTTATTTCCTGAGATATCATTTTCTAAGTCTTACTTCACTTATTATCTAATAAAATATGGTTATTTATGGCTTCTGAAGTCATTGGAAAAATTCCATTGTCCTCTACAATGGAATTTTTCCAATGACTTCAGAAGCCTTTGAATAAACGTAATGAGAACCTGAAACCCATCTCTCTTATATCAGCATTTTTTTTTTTTATTTATCTACTCATCATTGTATTATGAAATTAAATCATTTCTTCAAAGTTTTCGAGGTTTCGAACTCCAAATCCCAGACATATTGCTTTTTAATATGCCAACTATTTCAGAAAAGCTGAAGAATAAGAGCTTAAAAAAAATGTGGGAAAAAGAACTTAAAATAGCCAAGTTATTAAATTATTTGCTACACAATAAGTTATTGAACACGAGAATTATGCACAAAAATCTTTATTGTGAACCTGAAACACATAAACTCATTTGACAAACGTCGAGCTAAAAGAAAATTTGATGATCCAAACTTTTCTTAGTCAAACGTTGCGCAACTGACTGTGAGACGGTTCCTATAAATTCTGCTGCTAGTATTTTGAGTCCTTTGTTATGGAGAAAACGAAAACAGAAGTATAATTTCAGAAAAATAACTTTCTGGACGAAATTGATATTTAATTTAATAACATAATATCACGCCTGTAATCCCCAAAGGATTAGTCAGAGGTATTACTCATAGGACACATTTCGACAGTTATGTTTAAGTCCCATGTAATAGGGGGCGAGCCTATTGCCATCAACCGGGCACAAATCCAGGAACCGGGTTGCTACTGAGAAATTCCAGATAAAATTAATTTAGTAATTTTCTTATGAAAGAAAAACTTGCAGTGTTATCACATACGTCGTTCATTAAAAGGCAAAATATTTTTGACTGTCATGTAATTTGCGGAGTAAAGAACCAACCCAATAGAGCGAGATCAAAGTCCTTTTGTGATACTACGAATGCGTAGCACATGACCGTTACGTCGTAGCAACGCCCAGCATCCACGGACTTTAAATCAACACGAACATATTCCAAAACAAAAAAAAAAAAACGTGTGTCACTCGGGGACTGCCGCAGTAAAGCTATTGCATAGCATTTGTAACCTCCATACTTCCTATTTGTCAACGCTACACTTGGGATGATGACGTTATGACATAAAACAAAAATTACGTTCCCATGACAACATCACGTTTCCCATGACAACGTGACGTTGTCATGGGAACCGTCATTATATGGTAGGCGGAGTGGGGAGTGTTAGGTTTTATTTTCGTTACGGAATTTCTTAATTCGGTCGCCGCCCTCAAAGCCCGCGATAAAAGCTATGCAATAGCTTAAAACGTTGCCCAATTCGTAGTTAATTAATATAAATAAATTCCACGTTTGAATTCAATTCTATTTCAAGAAAAATAACACTGCGAGCAGACCTTAGAGCTTAGACAAATAGCAATCGTTTTCAAAGCGTTTCGTATTTCTACGACTTTAACTGAATTGACATAAAGTTTTCGGTAGCTTATGTCTATCTAATATATTTTTGACTTTTCCGTCATTAGTATCGCTGATCTTTTAATAATATTAAGAGGAACTAAGTACGTGTAATTATGTCTTGGTATTAATTCTTCCACAGAGTTACCCTTCTGCATCTAACCTATATCACACCCTAGCCGTGACAAACGCAGGTTCTCTAGACGTTGATATTGCCCATTATGAGCGTCGCCGTAACCTTTTTGCTTATTTCTGCCATTCACCTAGACTCCAGTGAGTCTGCCACTCAGACGCCGATCTTTCTAATGCTAAATCACGCTTGTAAGTCGTTGGGATGAAATAAAGATGGCGGATTATAAGAATCTGAAGTTTATGAATGATGTGATTTTTTTGTAGTTTTTGTAACCGTCATGTAGTGACAGTGGGTGTATAAGATTAATATAGTTTTATTTATCTAAACTAATTTTATAAAGAGATAAGATTTGATTTTTTGTATGTTTGTTTGTTACGCTTTCATGCTAAAACGGCAAAACGGATTTGAATGAAATTTGGCCCATTGGTAGACCATGACCTGGGTTAGGACATAGAATTTATTTAGAATTTTTACGGACTTAATACGGATGAAACCGCGGGGCGCAGCTAGTTTTGTAGGAATTTTCAGTGGCCGACTAGCAGCCCGGAGCCAGGATTCGTGCCCGGTGGATGACAATAGGCTCGCCCCCTGTTACATGGGACTAAAACATAACTGGCGAAATGTGGGTGTACCTACTATAGGTACACCTCTGCCTAACCCTTCGGGAAATACAGGTGTGATGTAATGTTATGTTATAATTTGTCGTTAGTATTTTGTAAATCTCGTATAGTATCTATCGTTCTCTCGTTAGTATTAAGGTGGGTATTCATTTAGGGAAAATACACGTGTGTAATTTCAATCAGTTTCATGCGCTAGGTACTATTAGGGTCAACTCACACCGAAAGAGCGGCGAAGGGCAGCGACGCGCTCGGTAGAGAAGGCCCGTTTATGGAATTTGCCGGAATTCCCGCGGCGCCGCGGGCATCCGCGCGACTTGTTCGAGTTTCTCATGCGATAATAAGTATTATGGTAATGAAAATAAAGTTAAAATTCATATGACACTGAAACTGCGCTCCGCTTCACTGCCCTTCGCCGCTCTTTCGGTGTGAGTTGACCCTTACCGACAGAATATATATTAACAAAGAACTTATGATTCCACAGGTTTTGCAAGAAGACGTCTCGCGCCACACGCAAAACATTAAGTGTTGGGTGATTGCCATTGACCTTGGCCATAAATTTGCGCGTCACGCTCACTCCGCGCCGCGTCGCCGTTCGGTTTCATAGGGAATATTTATTTTTAGTAGGTAAGGAAAATATTAAATTTGAAAAATATCACAAATGTGTAATTATAGATAATAAAATAGTCTGTTCACACAAAAAAAGAAAACATGAAAATATCTTAAGTAATTTGAAAGTAATATCGTTTTTTATGCTTTGGGTAGACATTTAAAAAAAATCTGCCTAGCCTTTTCCCAACTATGTTGGGGTCGGCTTCCAGTCTAACCAGATGCAGCTGAATACCACTATTTTACATGGAGCGTTTACCTATCTGACCTCCACAACCCAGTAACTGGGTAATACGATACCCCTTGGTAAGACTGGTTGTCAGACTATCGGACTTCTGACGACCTGTAACGACTGTCAAAGATCCAAGAATGACAGCCGGGACCAACGGCTTAACGTGCTTTCCGAGGCACGGAGGAGTCTCGGTATGTAAAAATGGTCACCCATCCACGGACCAACCCCGGCAAGCGCAGCTTAACCTGATGGATCGACCCGTGCGGCTGTTAGTACTTAGCCACATTACTTCCGGAATTTATTTCATAAAGTATTTTACTACAATATTTAAATATTCACATAATAAAATTAAGGTATTGATGTATATGCGCATACATTTTTGCATAATAATAGACTTTTATTATTTGAATGCGTAATAACGTATTTAACACAAATCTTTGGCACTAAAATCTGCGCCATTTCTGAGATAAGAAGTACACAACAATACATCTAGACGTCAAAAACAGACGACTCAAACTAGATTAGGTATTAAATATTTAGTACATACAATAAAGATGGTTGCTGTGCCGATGGTAACATGATTATGGATATGATATTTGTATGACGGCGGATAGATTCTATTATGTAACTTATTCAATATACCAGCGTGTCACTAACTCTCGCCTTTCATTGACGCTACAGAGGCCTTCAACTAAAATGTTATGATACATGATATCTATTTCTGTAAATCAGATTTAACAAATACTTTTACACTTCAAAAATTTGTTTTTCTGAACTAGTGAGGTTGGTTGTTATGATAACAGTTATCAAATTAGCAAAATCCTAACTATTCTCCTTTGCCATTTAGTTGTTAGGTAAAACCCAAACACGAGTCCCTGGGCGACGATCTAAATAAACAGTGAAATGTGACTTTTTTGCGTAGGTCTGAGGGTTTTGAATACCTACTCTATCATAACGCCAACTTTTGAAATTGGATCCATTCTGTCTTTCAAAATACAAAGTGAATAAGAAGCTCGCACCGCACCTTTGAAGTTACCAACTGGTTGCGGATCGAACGCACCGTAACGGACGTGTCTGCGCTAACACGGACGATACTCTTCCCACGGTGAGTCAAAATTCAAAAATTCAAAATCCAATATTTTCAAAATTCAAAAGCCATTTATTCAAACTAGGCTGAGAATCAGCACTTTTCGAACGTCAAAATTACATAAGACAGTCCCCCAAAACGCCCACCCTTCACCACTTCCTAGTGCCTTTAGCTGGGAAGAAGAAGTGGCGCAACAAACTCCCCAGCAGCACAGCTGTCTGTTCAAGTTAGAAAAAATGATTCTATACAATAGTATGCAAAATGCATAATGTAAGTTCATTATGCACACAAAATATAATTTAAATGATAAATTATTCACCATATATCAGCTAGCACACGCCAATATACCAACCAAAAACATTGAGAACTATACTCAAGCAGAAATAAAAAATAAAAACTAAACGTAAACAGAACTAAATACTCGTATCTAAATAAAAGCCTCCAGGCATAAAGGGCGTGCCCGCTTACATAAAGCTATTTAAAGCTATAATTGGAAGTTATTATAAATGATAAACTAGGACCATCGAGGTAAAATAAATAAACAGTTAGTTACTAGTTACAATAACAAAACCATGAACAGCAAGAAGACCAGTCACCACAAGCAGCACCCGTTCACGAGCATAACGCAAAGATCAGCCATTACCCCCCTCGCCATATTTGAGGGAAGGAGGCAACCCGACCCCCGACGCTACCGCAAGCAGTGACATCTAAGGGAGCATGACGAACTTGCGGCTGGTTGCTCAGGCAAAAAAATTATAAAATGATCAACTGTCGAGGTCGCTAGCTAACTACAAATTGCAATACAACTCATAACAAAAACATTGTAATGAGTAAATTATGTCAACAATAAAATAAAATGAAAATAAATTGACTTATACATTCAAATAAAATAAACAATTATATAAACTGTCAATAGGTAAACTAATTCTGGAGAAAGAACATAAGTATTGTCTTGAGTTAATGCGACCAACTATTCTTATCATTTAAGTAGTCGTTGATACTATAGTATGCCTTTGAACAAAGGTTGGATTTTAATTTAGTTTTAAACGCATTAAAAGGCAAATCTAGCAAAGAAGAGGGTAGCTTGTTATAAAAGTCTATACCAAGCCCAACAAATGAGTTATGAACCTTATGAAGCCGGTGAAAGGGAGCTCGTAATTTGTCCTTATTTCTAGTGTTAACATTGTATAAATCACTGTTTTTAGTGTATAAGTGTATATTTTGCCTAATATATAAAATGTTGGCGAAGATGAATTGCGATGCCACTGTAAGGATACCAATATCTTTGAAAAAATCTCTCAGTGAAACTCTGGCACCTAGCTGGTAAATTGCTCGAACAGCTCGTTTTTGAAGCACAAATATTTTTTGAATATCAGCAGCTTTGCCCCACAGCAGAATACCGTAAGACATAACACTATGAAAATAACTAAAATAGACTAACCGAGCTGTATCAACGTTAGTGTATTGTCTTACTTTCCTGACGTCGTGCGGGCTGGTCCGCGTTCACAAAATCACGCACCGACGGAAGCGGCCTTGCATTTTAAGTACGATAAACCATTTAGCTCAAGTGATTCATTCCAAAATAGTGATGGCACTTCCAGCTGTAAAAATAGCAATAATAAAAGATCTCATAAGGAACTTTGCAATTGTAAAAAAAAAAAATATCTAGCTTCGTTCATATGTTTCCAATTACTCCTATATTAAAATTATCATCCATTTTCAAGCACTTATGGGCTTCCAGTTGTTTAGTAAATCATTAAAATAACCTTGAGGGGAATACAGGCCTGATGTTACGTTGTGTGTGTTTATATTAATGTATTATATCAGTGCGAGATTCTATTAGTATCCTCTTTAACTATAGACAATAGCTTTATAGCAAGATTCATGTAATTATCTATATTTAATTGTGCTTATTTTAATTATATTATGTACATTAATTGTATATATATTAATTAGACATATATATTATATTTATAGTTTGTAATAGGAATATGTGTATCTTGAAATTTGAATATGTTTTTTAATACTCAATTTTTCGTAATTGCTACTACCACTGTTTGTCTCTGCATCACCCAAAGATTGACTGGTAGAAAATGCCTATAGCATTCAATCTGCCTTTGTACATTTCTGTGCTTGAAGTATTAAATAATTAAATAAAGAAATAAATAGCTACTAAAAAACACAATTCCAAAAAAGTCACAACATTTTTCTAGACATCCTTTCAGCCCTCTCACGGGCTCACAGGCACGCGCGTATTAAAGCGAGGCCTTACAATCAACGTCACGCCTTTCACGCTCCTTTTAGGAACAGGACCGGTAGGATTACTCCGTCTTTGTTAGCTGCCTGGTGAAAGGAGCCTGCCTTCACGTGAAAGGCCTGAAGCCTCCGCAAAGTTTTGCGAGATAGAATATTCTACATGTTTGCTGCAGAATGAACTGGGTGAGGTATGAATGGGCAGGTGGTTGTCTTGTGGTGGATGTTTTGAAAAGCTGGTTTGTGTATGTGAAAAAAAGGATATGCAAATATTACATACATAATTAGCTTAGAACTATAATTCTTCGCTGCAGGGCAAATTCTCCTGAAAAAGAAAGTAGAACGAGCATTGATTTCTACGCGTGTTACCTACAAACAATTTGATATTTAACTTAAAGTAAGTGTCTGATTAACGAAGATATTTTGTAGAATGTAGATAACTAACGTAGCATCACGCTTCCCTGAAGGGTAAGCAGAGGTTTATGGTGCATCGAAGCTCAATTGTGACTTAAAACCATTGGACTGGCAGTCGATGTTTCTACGTAAAAATGTATTGTATGTAAAATCCCAATACTGTTACACAGTGTTGAAATTACTCACGCTGTACTTCATCGAGTTAATGTACTGAAAACTGATTATGTGAGAGCGAGCTCGCGTAATAGGTTTGACACCATTACTTTATCGTTACTATGTTATACCGATATGTATTGGTGAAATTTTAAACACGTTGCATATGCTGTAGGAAGGCCTTTGGTACAGCGATGGACAGGAATTAATTTCATTTTATGTTATAAATTTAATTTTAAAAACACATTAGGAAGTTCACACAGACAGTTCTTGTAAAAAAGGCGTTGATAATCTTGAGGACTTGAGAGCCCACTTGCACCACAATTTCTAACGTTAAACAATTTTTTTTAAACGTTCTGTTTCTGACAATTGTTTGAAAATAACAGTGACATATGATGTTTTAAACACGTTTATCGCTGACCCAGGTTTAAAACATACAGCTATTTATATAAATTACGAACGTTTTTAAAAACCCGAGTCTAAATTGACAATTTTGTATCAAGATTTTTTATCGGAATCGGGTTCAAAATACAGTTTTAAGTTTAAGTTTGCACCAATTTTAGAACTCGTTTTGTAATGAGACGGATAGTGAATAGTTTTTTTCGACTTAATTAAAAACGTGTGCATATTTGCAATTTATTTGGCAGTGAAAAAACTGTGCTGCTTTTCATCAGGAGTGCTGGCTCTTTTATTGCTATTTTGAAATGTAAATGTATTTCAATAAAGCCAAAAACTACAAAAAGGCAGAACAGCTTTTTGAACAAAGTTACATACAACACTTGCCCCACCTATTTGCATGTTTGTGCAATAAAATTGAGTGTATCCGGAACGAACGCTTTTTAATGAAAAAGTTTAAAGGTAAAATGACTCGGAGTTACAGTCCTGCGATTAAAATATTACCTGCAATGTGAAAGTTTGTTTTCGAATTTTAATATTTATACACACTTTCATTGTGTATTTTTTCAATGGTTCTTCACATGATTGTTCAGAATATGAGGTTTTAAACCTGGAAGAAACATCTTTAATTTTAGCGTTCAATTGAAATGAATGCTAATTGGACATTCCATGAGGTTTATCGTTAATAAAGACTGGTGAAGTGTGAAATGAAATGAAATTGTTTATTCTGTAAATAGGATATCGGAATCACTTTTACACGTCATATAAAAAAATATTAAAAATAAGCTAGATGAGTTCGGCGTTTCCTATCTAACTACTCTGAGAAGAAAGGCCGAAACAAACTCAGAGGTCGCAGTCTCTTTTAAAGTCCAGACATAATCTTGGTCAGGCCATATGAGGACCATGTAGATTATTGTCTGAAAAGGTCTTTTGAGGAAAGAACCACACAGATTTGAGTGGACCTGTCCAGTCAGTGCAAGCATTTGTCAGTAATCGTGGAGCTCAACTTAGAACTTAAGGAGCTCAACTCGACGAGCAATACCAAAGAAAGGACATTTGGGTAGGCCGCAAAAACTACTCAAACTGCCAGACTATCACTAAAACTAGAAGAGAAATAAAAATAAAAATAATATCCACATAGTCCTCACATTCACAATAGTTAAAATAATATAATACTTTACAAAGTAATCATGTCATTTTGAATATAATTTTCAACAATGTGTTTATAAAACTGGTATATGTTGATTTTACATAATAATTAAAATATCTAGTTTTATGGTTTTATCACAAGGCTTAGCAGAGCGAGCAGTTCAATCCCAAGCTTTTTTATCTTCTAAATAATCTGAAATTGTATAGTACCCTTTTTTACAAAGTTTGGTTTTAATACAGATTTTAAATCGTTTAATGAGTAAGTTTCGAATACCTATTATAAATAATAATTATAAGTATGTATTTTGCAAAACATCGAACTTCCGATATATCACATACCGTTAATGTTTAGCTAGTTTAAGGGGTACTCCACTCAAGTAATCGACTTATAAGAAGGAATCTAATAGACGCTTTGACTAAGATCACTGATCTCACAACAGCATCTTTTTTACATAAAAATAAGTTGTTAAATGATATAATTGGATCCACGTAGATTCTGCCTTAATATAGCACGCAAATGTAATACAAAGTAGAGGATAATAAAAATATTATAAAAAAATATCATTTAAGAAATCCTCCACAGAATAATAACATTTATCTATAAGTAATTCTGTGTTTTTAAATTTTTTGCAACGGTAAGTTTTTTATTTGGTCAGGTATTTTATTAAAGATTACAGGAGCCATACAAACCACGTTTTTTTTTTTAAATAAGCTAGTATTAAATTAATACGCCCATGCATAATAGATTCTGGTATTGAGATCTAATAGCCGTACTTCGTTTTCTAGTTTCTATTAAAGTTTCAAATAAACATTGATTTGTTATTACAAATATTGCTAATTCAAGCATATAAAGGCATGGGAAGGTTAATAATTTATGAGACTTAAATATAGATACGCAACTGTCTGTTACTATATGACCGAATATAGCTTTTTTTTTACTAGGGCAACTCGCAGTTTTGACCACTAAGGTCTTGGCTGCTTAACCGGACTTTCCTGTGGGTGCCTTAAGCTTCTACACTTAAAACCTCCAGCCAAGGGACCAAATATAGCTCTCAAGCAGCGCTTTTAAGGTCGTTTACTACAGTAACCCCAAAATATTATATCAAATCTTAAGATGGAAATTACTAGACCATGGTAAGCTACTAATATTGACGGTAAATTTACTTTTTTGACAGATTATGCAACATAAACGCGGCTGTGCTTAAATGTTTACAGATAACTTCTGCTTGCAGCTTCCAAATTAATTGACTGTCAATTATGATTCCTAAAATAAAAACCCGAAAACGAAACCCAAACCAAAAAGGATTGTGTGGTTTTATGAAACCACGGTAAAAGTGAAACTTTTAAGCGAACTATAGGCGCCGCCATATTGGCCTTGGCTGCTCTGACGAGCGCCTTTCACTTTATCCCTACTCCGCGGCCGACCGTCACGCGACATGTAACACACAGACGAAAAAGTTTGAGACGATGTAATTAAAGTTTCACTTTAAAAATTGTATTGTAAGACGATTTGCGCTTTTGATACTAAAAAAATATTTAATAAGATAGTTTACTCTTGTTAACGTCTTGTTTTATTTTTCCATAAGACATGCACTTCAAAAGTCTTAGATATAGCTGCTATATATGGGTCAAGGATATTATAAGATTGATTTGTCTTAGTCGTGACTTCTAACGGATTGTTAGCACCAACCTAGCATGCCCTCCGATTTTTATAGGTAATATTCTACTTATATGTGTCCTACATTTGCTTTTACTAGAGTAATCGGCCTAAAACCCTACAACCCTTTTTTTTTTTTTTTTTTTTTTGGGTGGGAAATTATCAAATAACTTCTCCCGCTCTGGGCGGAGCGGGAGGGCGTGTCAGACTATTACTGACTAAAACCCACCCGTGTTCCTTCGGTTGCCCTGTTGCCGGGGCCACGATTTCCCGATCAGTTTTCTTCGAACCCCCGGCAGGCATTGGCCCTAGCGGACCCCGTCAATTCTGCTGACATCTCTTTGAGGCGCGCGTGAAACACAACGCGCCGTCGACCCGGGCTTGGTCCTTATCGGACGGCGAGCTACCCATTGCTCACCGTCCGCAAGCCCGCGCCTACGGTGGCCGGAAATCGGCTCGCGATTCTCGCCCCGGGCGTCTCCTCCTGCGGCGGTTGGGGCGTGAGGGCGCGAAATTTGCCTCTCCCTCACGCGTTCCGCCTCCTCCTTCGCGAGCATTACCGCTTCGCAGAAGGAGGTGACGGCCTGCCATTTCCTCTCGCTCCGTACCATGGCCTGAACCAGGGCCGGACGCGAGAGATCACCGCCGCCGATCGCCTCTACGAGAACACAGCGTTGCTCCGCCCAAGCCGGGCAGACCTCCACCGTATGCTCCACCGTGTCCTCAGGCCGATACACACAATGGTGACACCCGGGTGTTTCCTCCCGCCTTATCCTGAACAGGAACCTCCCGAAGTAGCCGTGTCCGGTGAGGACCTGCGTCAGGCGGAAGGTGAGAACGCCGTGGCGTCTCTCCAACCACTTCTCAAAGACGGGTCTTATCGCCGCGATTGTGGCGTGCCCAGCGCGGGGTTGCGACAATCGCACTCTCCATGACGCCATGAGATCCCGCCGGAGCTCTGTCCGCTGTCGGGCCCTATCAGAATACCAGCGCTGCGACATTTATTTATTTTTAAGTGTCGCAGCATTATGCTGAGATAGGAGCCTTTTGGCCTCGTACAGGACCTTCTGCTTTTATTTTAATTTTACTTTGTTTTTTTATTGTTTTTTTATTATTTTTATTAATGTTCTTATTGAAGGTGTTTAGTTATTAATTTGTGATTTCCTGTGCGAGTCTCAATAAATACTTTTTCTTTCTTTCTGTGCCGCAATTTCTTGCGGCATCGGAGTTAAGCCCCGGCGTTTCGCCTCCTCGCGACACTCCCAGACGTGCGCGAGGACCTTTGCCTCCAGATCCCATGGCGGTAATCCGGCAAGGAGGCTCGCCGCCTCGCAGGAGACCGTGCGGTATCCTCGGGCCAGCCGGATGGCCATGACCTTCTGGGACGCGTTCAACCGGCGGGCTGGCCGCAGCCTCAATGAACGCGCCCACACTGGTGCCCCGTAAAGGGCCATGGACCGCACGATCCCCGCATAGAGCCTCCGGCAGGAGGCGTTTGGATCCCCTAGATTGGGCAGGAGCCGCTTCAATGCAGCCCCGGCCCGCTCGAGTCTGGGAGCCAAACGTCGGAATTGTTCTACGAAGTTCCAACGGCTGTCGAGGACGAGTCCCAGATACTTCATCGTCGACTCGACACCGATGTGAACCCCTCCCGCCATTACCTGGGAACCCGACGGTGGCGCATTCCGAGGACCATGAAAACCCATGGCCTCAGACTTGTGCAGGGCCACCTCGAGTCCCAGCTGCCGGATCCTATCGACGATTGTCGCAACCCCGCGTGTCGCTAAATCGGCCGCTGCCTGGTACGACCCCCCCTGTGCCAGGACAAGCGTGTCGTCAGCGTAACAAACGACGCTGACGTCGCTAGGGAGGTCGGTGCGCAGCACCCAGTCGTATCCGATGTCCCACAGATGCGGCCCCAGGACCGAACCCTGTGGGACACCGCACGACATCTCTTGCCGGTTCCACTCTCCTTGGTGACCGGGGTAGATGACGGCCCTGTCCGTCAGATAGGCCTCGACCACACGACAGAGGTAGCTCAGATAGGCCCTCTAATATAAATTCAAACTCAATTATTTTCTTTTCAACCCATAAAAAGTCAGTCAGCCTTCTTTTTATACCTAAAAGAGTTTTATGAAAAACTCTTGAAACTAGTTAAACAGCAGTATACAATATTCCTGCCATTGTAAATATTTTCAGTGGCGAGTCAAAGTTTGTTGGGAACTCTTACGAAACGCCGCAGGAAACATTCTAGATGTTTGCAACAACTTACAACTACCCACATAGGCACGATCGGGGGATACAAGTTTTTTAATACTTTTGTATGCTAATTTTGTAAAGGGAATTTTTCAAACTAAATAGTATTTTGTTTGGATAAACAAATCTGCGGTGCACTTGCGTTTCGACAATTCAATAACATTCATTGCGTTATTTACGTTGTCGAGCAGATGAATTTTTTAAACATTGAAGCAGGAATGGATCAGGAATTTCCTTCAAAATCAACAAAATCGTTCTAATGGATAGAAAGTGATTACGCAATTGGCTAATGTCTAAATGAATTAAAATAAAAACTTTAACGTTTAAGGCAGTAGGTACTGTAGTTGGACATGACTTTACCAACTGCATCAAGGTACAGACTGCCAATATTTATTAGTATCGACTTTAGTCATAATGCATCATTATTATCAAATTAATTTGAATTAGTCTGGATTTGTGCCCGGTTGATGGCAATAGGCTCACCCCCTATTACATAACTGGCGAAATGTGGGTGTACGGTACACCTCTGCCTAACCCTTCGGGGATTACAGGCGTGATGTTATGTGTAAGTGTAGGTAAATTGAAAAAAAAAAATTGTATTCGACTGATTACAGTCATACACGGCTTGTGATTTACGAACAAGTTATTTAATTTAATTTACAAAGTACTAGTAATCAGAAAAATAAAGGGCACTTAAGCCAAATAAAAACCATCGCTAGCCAATTCGAAACACGTATGGAATATGATATTTTAAACGCCCATTAGTCTAGAATAGTCTTTGTTGCGTAGCAAATATTTTTATACCTGTTCCATTTTGCGATATTTTATTCCTGCTATTTAATATACATTTCATTTGATCTAAAACGTTTAGAATGGGACCGATATGGCATACCAATAATTATATAATTATGACTGAGATGAGTATGTGTCTCTCTCGTTATTATCAGCTTTATTTTAACAACTAACTAACAAGAAACAAAGATTATTAACCATTCCATTCCACAAGGTAATGTGTTGGGGTGTATATTATTTATTATATATATAAACGACCTACCTAAAATAATTGACTCGAAGTGCGTTCTATTCGCGGATGACGTATCGCTAGTGTTTAGAAGCACTGAGAACACCGAAACTTTGACCAACATAGAAAATACTTATGAAATAGTTAAATCATGGCTAGAGAAGCACAATCTGCAAATTAATCTTAGCAAAAGTAATCTACTACAATTTAGGACATACCAACGAAAGCCACTAAACATAAATAACCTTATTAATAAATTAAATATCCCAGAAAGAGACGATCTAACGCTTCTTGGTTTAACATTGGACAATAATCTAACATGGAAAAAGCATGTCGAACATCTGAAGACTAAATTATCGAAATTTATATACGCATTATGCAAATTAAAAAGTAACACAAATTATGAGACCGCGCTCTCAATATACTATGCCTATGCTTATGCATGGTTTAATTATTTTACGGTTTAACGATATTTTCATCATGCAAAAGAAATGTATACGCATCCTTATGAACATTAAGCCATGGGAAAGTTGTAAACCACATTTCATAAAAAATAAAATATTAACGTTACCCTCCCTTTACATATTACAAATAGTTACGTATAGTTAGTCTACGTTCGTGCAAAAACACAGGAATTACTTTCGATCAAACACAGAAGCAAACCAGAATTATAACCGACGAAACAAAAACAAATTGATTACACAAACACCAAAATTAAAAATAATGAAAAATAGCCCCAACTGTAGAATCGCAACAATTTATAATAAATTACCGAATTACATATAAGATAACGAGAATATAAGTTCATTCTATAGCAAACTTAGATTACTTTTATTAGGGAAATGTTATTATACAGTAAACGAATTTATGACGGATAAAACTTTTTAGATGTAGGTACTTAATATTTTTTATTTTTATTTTTGTTAGATCCAGCCTGATCAAGGACATAAATATTGTATATTCCAGTGACATTAAATCTAATCTATTTCATTTTGTATTGTATTGTAAAATGACTTTATATTTAACCTATTCCTTATTATTATTATTTTATTCTAAATTAATCTGACTAAATATGACAATGTGTGTTATTGTGTTTGATTTTATATTGTTTATTACTGTTAATATTAATTGAAATCATATCGACGTCTTGACATGTATTTTATTTTACTTTTATTTCTGAGTTGATTGTATTTTTATTAGTTTTGACTAAATTTATGACAATTGTTTACAAACTCAACAGCAAACCATCATTGTTCTTTGCAGTGCCCTGACAGTGTTCATGTACAAAAACCGACAGTAAATATTGTAAAATGTGTTACGTGCATGAGAGCAAATAAATAAACTATGGGCATACGCCCATACGTTAAAATGTACTATAACCCTAGTGTTGGTTATTGCGCAATAGAAAAACCGTTTCCAGTTCAGGGGGCCGACCACAATCTTTTACGAAACAATCTTATTTCAGGAGAGTTTTGTTTCAAACTAACAATAACATAACTCATATTCGTACCACGATCTTCATCGTTCAAGAATGTTTTATTCCTGCTTAGTGCTGGGAAAGAACGAACTATTTGTAAGATCTGTCTATTGCCTGCTATAGTAGAAAAGAAACAACGCTATGTGAACTAGCATAGCGCTGTCCCTTTCACACGTTGGTCCGAATCGCTACTACGAAGTATTGGTCTTGAAGCAAAATATTATTTCTTTTACTTAAAATATTACTTTGCATTAGAATCTAATGTTTATGAGTAATTTCCATGAAATTGACACAAATATTAAAAGATTTGGCTTTGAAAAATAAGAAAAACAATTGAAAAAACTAAAAATAAGCTACGGTTAAGCTGTTACATGATATAAATCGGAACAGAACGAAATTTGAAACTCGGGCCGCATTCGTAGTTACTCCTTAATCGCTCACATCAATATTTGCGTACCGATTTAGATATGCTTGCACAAGATGGTTGGATTACAGTATTTCTTTGAGTATACACAACATTTTTCTTCTTCTTTGATTAGGTGACAACTGTAGCCAGAAGCACAATTTCCAAAATGCCACGTTAGTTTAAAGATATGGTGCAACTCAAAACAAAACAGCACAACTGTCATTTTGACAGCGCTCACGGTGATATTAATTTAGGGTATGGTCAGCGTTATCGCAAGTTGGCGCATGCTATGACGTCATATATGACGATTCACAGCACGTTGTTATCGCGCTGTCACTAATTCGGTATGGGTGTTAGCACGTTCTAATCGATTGCAGCGTAACTCTGAACACAGCCTCGATGTAGCGATATTTTTGTTTACAAGTGGATAACTACTACGAGGTTGAACTTATTTTAACATATTTGCTAATGAATTTCTGATCTAACTAGCTACAAAGTCGACATGGAATCAAGGGAAGGTTAAGGGTACTCAGTGAATAAGTTTTAAAACAAAGAAATGTGTAATGTTTTGACGAAGATAGTTCGAAACAATATATTGTGGTCAGACTCAGTGATTAGTTTTGTTATTAATTTTGCAGTCGAGTTTCCGGGCGGCAGCTATAGGTGCTCTGGGAATTTTTATTTTTCTGCTTTATCCGCTTCCAAAAACTCAAATGTTTCGTATGCATTCGCCATCAAACAAGAAATTAATTACACTTGTACTAAAATCTATAGATACACAATTCATTCGGCAAGTTTACGTAAATAAATACATTTTACTAACTTTACTTGACATGAAAATGTTTTTACTTAATATAAATTGCAAAACAATAATATTTCCGTCGAGTCCGAGGAACTTTTTTAAGATTGCTAAATTTGACATTAAAACAATATTGCTAGTTGTCAAAAGTCACGTCGTGGTACGAATTGAATGAACTTTTAGAGGTGAAGTCACCAAAATCGCTAAGAAAATAAGATTTTTTCAACATTACAATAAGCTTATTTTATGGACGTCATGGTACGAAAAGTCAAAGTAAGATTATAATAATACTGCTGTAAGAGCTGGTGGTAGGCCCCCTGATCAAATTATAATTTACTATCAAATTAATCACACTAGCAATTCACACACTGTAGGTACACGACACAACTATTCGGAACGCGCGACAGTTTCTAAACGTCTTTACTACTTGTCCGCCACCCACGAACTTTGCTTAGCTCCGGCCAGTCCGAGCGTTATGTTGTAGAGTCCGTCGAGCGCCGCTAGGCGACGCTGGCATCCCGATTAGTCAACTCAGGAACGTATTTCCAAAACATTATATACTTATTTAATAAATATTTATCAGCATCACACACACACAACACACACACACACATGAACACTGCATCATCATCATCTTCCTGCCCTCATCCTATGTTAGTTGAGCTCAGCGCAACACGTTTTCTTGTCAACCGTCACGCTATCCAGTCACTCCCTTCTCTTTCATATCATTCCTCATACAATCCATCCATCATTTCTTTTGCTTTCCTCTCCGTCCCCATCCAGTCACATGCGTTTCCTTCCTCCCCATCCAGTCACATGCGTTTCCTCCCTCCTCGTCAGATGAACATTGCGTCATGATTATTATTTAAGTTATCACTTGCGATAATAACTAATGCATTCGATTTGGAAGTTTGAAAATAGCAAGCAAGAGTCTTATGCTCTGCAGTTAACAGCGATAAACCACGGACAACAAGTAAAATAATAAATCCAAAACACTTTGTTCAAAACGAAACAATAATTTAAAATGTATTCATCACACCATATAGTAACATCAATTTACTTACAAACAACATAAACACAAAAACTCAAACATGTGAACAAAGATATCTGGTATTTTACTTCTATTCTGATATTGATACGAAAACATTTATAGTTAAAATTTTATCTAGGAGCGAAATGAAAATCTAAAAGTAATATTTCTCAGACAATTTATTGGCAACGGTGTCAAAGACAGACGTTGAAAATCGTTTAGATTGTACAATGTACATGCTGGATATTTTCTGGCTCGCTAGACTTCAAAGTAGGACTGTGTGTCTCTGAATCAATAGATTCTTGGGCAGATTATAAGATAAGATAGAAAAAATGCCACCTACACAACACAGTACCTTTGTAGTTCTTATAATAATTATTGTTTACTTTTTAACCGACTTCCAAAAGGAGGAGGTTCTCAATTCGAGTGAATGTTTTTTTAGTATATTTGTTACGCGATTACTCCGCCAATTATGAATTAATTTTGATGATTTTTTTTTTGTTTAGTAGTTCATACTTCAGAGGTGGTCCCATATAAATTTTATTAAGTTCGCTTGGGCAGTTTTTGAGTTAGCTTCAATAATACGTATTTTTTCCCACTTAGTATGTGAATGATATGATAAGTTCCTGTCACTGTTATTTACATAGCAGGTAGTGATATTCAAATTTGTGTGGGTAGGAGAAAAATAAAAACTATTTACAAAAAAAATACAACCGACTTTCAAAAAAAAATACTACAAAGTGAAAAATAATTTCGGAAGTCGGTGGCATAAAACGAAAATTCTAAACCAAAGACACCGACTTCCGAAATTATTTTTCACTTTGTAGTGTTTTTTTTTTGGGCTAAGTAATAACAGCTGCACGGGTCGATCAATCAGGTTAAGCTACGCTTGCCGCGGTTGGTCCGTGGATGGGTGACCATCTTTACATACCAAGTCCCCTCCGTGCCTCGGAAAGCACGTTAAGCCGTTGGTCCAGGCTGTCATTTGTAGATCTTTGACAGTCGTTACGGGTAGTTAGAAGTCCAAAAGTCTGACAACCAGTCTTACCAAGGGGTATCGTGTTACCTAGTCACTAGGTTGTGGAGGTCAGATAGGCAGTCGCTCCATATAAAATACTGGTATTCAGCTGCATCCGGTTAGACTGAAAGCCGAACCCAACATAGTTGGGAAAAGGCTAGGCAGATGATGATGAGTGTTTTTTTTTTTTTTGTAAAAAGTTTTTTGTTTTAACTATAGACCTGCCCTTGCTTCGTAGGGTTTTTACAACCTGTAAAAACCTCGAGATTTTTTCATAATTATGTAAGTTTAATGTTAATGTAACAAACACTTATAAACCTTCTGGCAAAAAATCTGGTGATGGGTGTAAACCATATCAAAATCTGTTGCGTAGTTCAGAAGAACAACGCGATCACACAGACAGACACGAAAAGTAACTGTAGTTTATAACATCACGCCTTGTTTCCCCCCAGGATTAGGCAGAGGTGTACCTATAGTACACCCACATTTCGACAGTAATATTTTATTTATAAGCATTTATATCATAAGTTTCTAATTTACAATTATCTATTAAAAGTTGTTGTCAGAAAAAAACAAAACTAATTGGAAGCCATTTAGTTTTTTTTTTTTCTGTTACTGGGATCTTTGCTACTAAACATAGCCCGAAGAATCTACGAAAATTCACAAATTACGTAATTCATGGCTGTTTTATCAAAATGATTGTCTTTTTCTAGTGACAGGTCAATATTTTGTTTTATTTATTAATATTTTTGGTCGGCTAAACTCTTTCGGAAAAATATTAGGAATTAAAAAGCTTACCACTATGCACTTAAATCAGTTTTAAAAGTTTAATTTTGGAAAAAACTATATTTTGGAGCATATTTTCATTCGACTTTTTTCAGGCAAATAAGCCAGTAATAACTATTTTTTTTTTAAGTATAAGGAACTCTAGAACTCAGCCGCATGCCAATAGAACTCATATTTATTATACTTTGCTGCTAAATGATCTGCCAAGTTCACGCACATTGAAACCACTGGGAAACAACGTTGTGGAATGATTGAGTGACAGAATCAGAATCTCACAGCTTTTACAGGCCCATTCTGCCAGGTAATAAACGTGTGATTCTGGTGAAACTTACTCGTATTTAAAACACCCTGTGTGTGTAGCCGCACCTGTACAAAAAATGTTTAGTTAATTTTTATCAAAACTTTGGCATGGCCATTCAGAATCCACATAATTTAGATTAATAAAATAAAAATAAGATTTCAATGTTGACTGACAAAACCGTCTGCCAGCAAGATTTAAATATAAATTGAAGAAAAATATATACAAATACGAAGTTTGATTTTATCATGATTTATTTTGACAATTTCAGCATATTTTATGAAGGACAACCACATTGTTTTTATTTTGTCAAATAACACAAACAACCCAATATTAATAATCAACATATCCACAATATAACTAATTACATTCGGCCAGTATCACAATGGGACCACAGAGTAATAAATAAAGCACAGAGACTGCTAACAATGGTCGGGGTGCGAGGACAATTGAAAATCGCTGTAGCTACAAATCTATTTGCCAGCTCGCAGTTTTCCACGTTGCCGTGCCGCTGAATCGTCAACCCTTTTATATTTTTATAACGTTATAAGTTAAGGACAGTTAAGCGAGTACTTCATACTTCCAGTAGGTACTTTATACAGACATGGTTACTTCTAGGGTAAGAAAACCAATATTCGTTTTCAAAAATCTAAGACATGCAGCTTAACCTGAAGTAATTAAATAATCAAATCAATCAGTGTTGCAATATTGTAATTCTGTATGGGGAGGCACGTCAAAACTATTCTCAAATCTTTAGATGTTGCACAAAGAGCTGTACTCAAAGTCAGCACTTTCCGGCCCTACTTGTTCACAACATACCTTTTGAATCAAATCAAATCAAATATTTATTTGCCAGAAATACATTGTTTTGGTACAGGTGAGATCTTATAACCTAAGTGTCATTGTATTCTGCCTGCAAGCAAGCGTGCAATTTTTTTATTAAGTTTACATTCATTCCTATTTTATTACTATTTATTCTTTCATTTCATTCATAAACATACTTTTTACATTTTTAAATATTTTTATAAAAAATAATTAAATAAACATTTAAAAATATAAAAAATAGTAGCCCACTGGTGTCGGGAACAGGGTCCAAGCCACCGGTGGTCAGGGCTCCTGAGAGAGGAACCTCCTAACAATACGTGCCGTGTCCAGGAGTACTGCTTTCTGGATCAAGCCCTTGATCCAGCTGCCTAACGAGAGCCTCCTCAGGTGTTGGTCGAGGCTCTTAGCTATTATGCCATTGGCCGTAACGATTATCGGCACAATGATTGCTGTATCGACATCCTACAAGTCGACAACCTCGTGAGCCAGATCAAGATACTTAATCTGTTTATCTTTTTCAGCTTTCACGAGGTTCTCGTCATGCGGGACCGCTATATCAATAATCATTGTGCGACGCTCTAATCGATCTATCACCACTATGTCTGGCTTATTGGCAACAATAGTCCTATCAGTGATGATAGATCGATCCCAATACAACGTGATATTGCCATTTTCGAGGACTGGGTCGGGCACATATCTATAGTACGGTACTTCCGATTCCACAAGACTGTATTTCACAGCAAGTTGCTGGTGGATAATCCTGGCTACAAGGTTGTGCCTATGCAAGTAGTCTCCGTTAGCCAGACGAGAACAGCCAGAAATAATGTGTCTGATTGATTCTCCGGGACGGTGGCATGCCCGACAGATGTCAACCGTACCGTCCTTCACAATATATTTCCGGTAGTTGTTCGTCATCATAACTTCGTCCATAATCGCAAAGACAAAACCTTCGGTTTCCCCAAAGAGGTCACCGAATCGCAACCAGGATACGGACGCTAACAGGTCTACATCGGGCCCATGTAAGGCCCGGTAAAAGCGCCCGTGAAGCTCTTTGCTCTGCCATACCGCCCTACGGTCATTAGTATCTTTATTATTATTTTTAAATGTCTTTGACATATCTCGGGACCCTGGGGTCCCGGACCTTTGGAAGGCGTACGAGGGGCCTAAGCCAACTCGCAGAGGCCCCTTAGACATTTATAAGTATTGAAGCACCAACCGACAATTATCCCTGTTCGCACTATGCAAGGGCACCCAAGGACAACCCCCGGTTGGTGTAGGACTATTGCAGAATATGGAAACAACGATATTGGATTATAGGTTTGGGTGGCTTAAGTGGACTGGTTACCTGGAGCTATGGAAGGACTATGGCCCCTGCCTGATCAATGTTTAAATGTACACGGATAAAATGGCAGGGGATGACTTGCACGCTCAATAATGGGCCCCCAAAAACGGTCGCTAGCACATAGTGTCGTAGCGACAAGGGGGCAACACGTCCTGAGGTGCTTATGAGGAGTGGAGAGGTATTCCACGGCTATCAGGACAATCCCGGAAGTACGGTCAAGATCCCTACCAGCATCTTACTGGAATACTTCCTTCCTCCGAGCACGTTTGCTCTTGCGAATCTCCACTCAAGCCGGCCAATTAAGGCAAGAATGAGGCGGGAGCTCTGTTCCTCGTCAGTGTTCACTCCAGCCGGCCAATAAAGGCAAGCCAGAGGTGAGGAACAAGACTTCTCCCGGGAGATAGGGTCCGTGGGGTCGCTACTGCCCAACAGCTCGCCACATGCTGCCCTGCGGGTTTTTGTATCTCTCTTGGTCTGGCTCCTAATCCCAGACCCGTTCCGGCAAAGTAAACTCTACTGGCACAGGCCTAGAGTTCGGAGCACGCAAGCCCCACCACGACGTCAACGTAGAGATACGACGGTGGGGTTATTATTATTATTATTATATAGTATTATCATGCATTTATTCACTATATTTATATTCTTCTAATTGTAGGTACCTACTAATTTTAAATTTTATGTTCCATATATTCCTTAAAACTATAAAACAACACTTTAGAAGCCATTCTGTCAATTTTGTCTTGAACACATTACCCTGTAATAATTTTAAATCGTTTGGTAAGTTATTGTAAATTAAAACACACATATTAAATACATTTTTCTTATAGATATCCTTATGACAGGGTGGATGGTACAGTAGGTTGTGAAACTTAAACCTTTTTTGGCTAGTTAGGACCTCACTACGTTGTTTAAAGTAGTGCATGTGTTTTTTTGTGAAGATGCAGATATCTTTTATATACATGCAAGGTAATGGAAGAATTTTACATTTTTAACCGACTTCCAAAAAGGAGGAGGTTATATGTTCGTCGCGTATGTTTGTTTTTTTTTTATGTATGTCCACCGATTTCTCCGTCAATTGTGGACCGATTTTGAAAATTCTTTTTTTGTTTGAAAGGGTGTGCTCTCGAATTGGTCTCATATAAATTTTATTAATTTTGCTTGGATAGTTTTTGAGTTAGCTACAAAATACGTATTTTTTTCCCACTTAGTATGTAGATGATATGATAAGTTTCTATCACTGGTAGCATGTAGTGGTATTCGAATATGTGTGGTGTAGGTACCACAACTAAAAAGTGAAAAATAAAAACTTTTTACAAAAAAAAAACACTACAAAGTGAAAAATAACACATGAAAAATAAACGAAAATACAAAACCAAAGACACCGACTTCCGAAATTAAAGTTATTTTTCACTTTGTAGTGTTTTTTTTTTTTGGAGGTCTGTTGTTTTTTTTTGTAAAAAGTTTTTTTGAAATAAAGGTTTACAACTGTCTAGGAACCAAGCCTTGTTGATAACCCGGATGCATCGTTTTTGAATTTTAAAAACTCTGTCAGTGTCGGTTGAGTTACCCCACATTATTAATCCATAGCTCTCAGCAGAATTGACGGGGTCCGCTAGGGCCAATGCCTGCCGGGGGTTCGAAGAAAACCGATAGGGAAATCGTGGCCCCCTGGCAACACGGCAACTGAAGGAACACGGGTGGGTTTTAGTCAGTAAGAGTCTGACACGCCCTCCCGCTCCGAGCGGGAGAAGTTATTTGATGATTTCCCACCCAAAAAAAAAAAAAAAAAAAAGGACAGATGACACATAACCATGGTAAGCTGATAGGGCGGCTTCTACAGAAACATTTTGTCTTAATTTTTTTAACGCAAACACAAATCTATAAATTTTCTGACAAATTGACTCTATATGACTTTTCCAATTTAAATGTTTATCTACATTAAGTCCTAGAAATTTTAAGTCGTCTACTTGTTCCACTTTTTTATCTTTAAAAATAATATCTAAAGTTAATTGTTGAACAATCTTGTGAAGTCCTTACGGTCGGCAGCTGTGTTGTCTTGCACGCAGTCTTGAGACACCATAATGCTAGTACAAAGTATGACAAGTCCTCTTATTTATTTACCCCACATTATTAATCCATAGCTCAGTACAGATGACACATAACCATGGTAAGCCGATAGGGCGGCTTCTACAGAAACATTTTGTCTTAATTTTTTTAACGCAAACACAAATCTATCAATTTTCTGACAAATTGACTCTATATGACTTTTCCAATTTAAATGTTTATCTACATTAAGTCCTAGAAATTTTAAGTCGTCTACTTGTTCCACTTTTTTATCTTTAAAAATAATATCTAAAGTTAATTGTTGAACAATCTTGTGAAGTCCTTACGGTCGGCAGCTGTGTTGTCTTGCACGCAGTCTTGAGACACCATAATGCTAGTACAAAGTATGACAAGTCCTCTTATTTTTCCAAGCGCAGATAAAAGGTCGTATACATACAATTATCTACCGACCTATAAAAACCATGATAATTATTCAGATTGATTACAGTTGTAATAGCAATTATATAATTGCGTTTTATTAAAACAGGTTTTTACTTTTATTAATTTATTTATCTTTTGTATAGATTCTTTTCTATTTTGTGAATGTGAGAACGCTGTAGGATTAGTGGATTGTAGACCTGTAGACGATTTTCTATTTTGTTAAGTACTTAGTACTTATTGAAAGACCTACACTGTCCTCCCATGCCTAGTAACACTGTTATATGAAAGTATTGTAAATGCCAATTATTTTTAAAAGAGTAACCGTGGAGTTTCTTGCCGGCTCTTCTCCATAGGAAGCGACCAATTGGAACCGTGCACCTAGCTTCTGGCATTTCATAAGTGCCCATGTAGGTTTATGTGAAATAAAATATTTAGAATTTTGAATTTTTGAATTTTTTGAATTTTGATAAAACCAAAAATTTTGTTATTATTTTTGGGGTCTTTGACCGCCGGTTGTGTAGTCACTTAAAATGTCAGTTTATTTATTTTGTGTAAACTTCACAGACGGGATGGGTAATATCGATGTCTCAACATGATTAAACAGATTTTATCACACGATGATTTTTGTTTTTTTTTGTCTTGTTTAGATATCGATACTATCACTGTTTGCGGAGCTTGGCTAGCTTATTTAATTTGACCCTGTAATCAATCTGCCTAGCCTTTTCCCAATTATGTAGGGGTTGGCTTTCAGTCTTACCGAATGCAGCTGAATACCAGTATTTTACATGGAGCGATTGCCTATCTAACCTCCACAACTCAGTAACTGGGTAGTACGATACCCCTTGGTAACACTGCTTGTCAGACTTTTAGGCTTCTGACGACCCGTAACGACTGTCAAAGATCCACGAATGACAGCCGGAACCAACGGCTTAACGTGCTTTTCTGAGGCACGGAAGAATCTCGGTACGTAAACATGATCACCCATCCATGGACCAACCCTGGCAAGCGTAGCTTAACCAGATAGATCGACCTGTGTGGCTGTTCTTACTTAGCCACAAACTCCTTAATTTGACCCTGTAGTAAAGTAGCATAAAATAATACATACCCTCCTACAAACATCCACTCATTTACACTCTACTCACCGGAGCACATACAGACGAACATAAAACCTCCTCCTTTTTCGAAGTTGCTTAAAAAATTTGGGCATAAAAGGAGGAAGAAAATTCCAAGTGCTTTAACAGGAGACTCGTGAGGATTCGTTAAATTGCTTTGTAGGCAGTAGCTTTGAATATACTACTGTAGGTAAAGTCAGGGAAATTAATTGTTAAGAAATTAACTAGCTACCAACTTAAATTGGCCGTATATCCAAATAACAACTGTCATTCTTTGACAGTTTTGTGATATGGCTATAAGAACACATCAGATTGACGTATGGTGTAATTTACCTGACTTTAGGAACCTAATACTCTATTATTACAACGAGTCCGATCACTGAAATTAATATTTTATCCCTACAATCACACTCAAGATTAGAGGATACTAACCTAGATTTCTCAATTTACTTAACAATATTTGATTTGCAAAATCTTTAACTTTCATAGACTAAGTTTCTGCAATGTTTAGTGAATCATTCTATTTCGCGATGTAAATAAGTCTAGTCCTATTAAGTTACTAAGTCACTTAATAACTACAGAAACAATTTTAAGTTTTTAGTCAGACCTTTAGGTAACGTTGGCTAAAGTAATCATTTATTTTTTTAGGGTTCCGTACCTACAAAAGGAAAAAACGGAAACCTTATAGGGTCACTTTGTTGTCCGTCTGTCCGTCCGTTCGTCTGTCTGTCTGTTAGTCTCTTGCTTTTTGTCAGGAACGCGTGGAGGTATCAAGTTGAAATTAATATTAAATACGTAGGTCTAAGGTCCCTCTAAAAAAGTCAAGCTTCTAAGTCAACGCAATAAAAAGCCCTTTATTGTGCGTGCTCCGATACGCACTTGGCAGGTTTTTTGTTTTTTAGTAACGAACCGCAACAGTGACAAGTCAGGTATAAATCCTGGCTTTCACGGTGCAATTTAATTGCCTGTGGTGTGCCATAAGTTGAAGCAACAATAAGCCCAGGTCCGCACGGGCAATTATTTAACGCAACGATTTTTAAACGCACACTGGATTTCTATCTCGGTGTTGAGCTGAACAATGAAAATCCAACAGAATGTATTCCAGCGCATCTAAAAAATTAAACTGTTTAATTTTCAACTCTCGGCGCTAAGCAGTGCGTTGAAAATCCAGTACGCGATAAAAATATGTCCATGGGCTGGAAACAATGTTTAGACGATGCAAGTCATTTGTTGCTTTAATTTTATTGTATGCCAGAAACAAGAAACTTGTGTAAATGTGGCTTAACAGATGCATGTGTGCTGTCTATGCTTCTCAAATTGATATATAATTGCTATAGTAAATAAATAAATTCTTTATTTTATCAAAAGCCATCACAGTACAAGAACCAAAGAACTAAGAGCATATTATAAGGCTTATAACTAGGTCACAATAATTTAAATTCCCTGACTCCTAAACTAGGTGTATGTGCCTGTATCTTGGGAGTCAAGAGTATTTTTATTTTATGAAGCGACGCACGCTTTACTTGTGGTTACTAAAAGTACAAATATGCTGAGAATGTGTGTGTAACCGCAAAAACTCTCGGTACCGTCCAAGGCAATGGTGAAGTCGAATGTGTTTGTCTGTGCACGTATGTGTGTTATGTGCTGCCGCTACACGTTTTCACGCACACATTCATAGCATGTTTATACACTTGGCTACCACAAGTAAAGCGCGCGTTGCTTCGTGAGATAAAAATACTGTAGTATGCTAGTCCAGACGTACTCCTGCATTATTACCACCCTTTTTCCGCAGTCACTTATAGAACATTTCTTTTGACTCGAGCCCCAAGTTTCTGTATGTGCGAACCGCTCGCGTTAGTAGGTAATTAATGTCTATAATAATTGTGTTGACCCTCATTACGCCGCGCCGCCTGTAACGGCCACCTCTTTAAGAATGCTTTATTATCCATCTGAAAGTTTCCGAGTGCCCACCTGTCTGGCGATACATTTTTATTTAGGGACCTTATCGACTTGACTCGGAGATTCTTATCTTGATTTCCAGGTAGGTGTAGGAATAATAAGATACAGAAGTTCTATAACTGCGTTTTATTGAAACCTTGTTAATGTTTGGCTAATTCGGATACTTAATAGTGTTGTTTATGTTATCCTCAGGAACAGCAATGTTGTGTCTGGAAGAGAGGTATTTATTCAAGTTAATTTATCATCAGATTCAGCTACTCTTATGATAAGATACCTATTCAATGTTTTCCTATTATAAACAGCTTTACTTGCCAACCTGTTATTATAAACAAAATAATTATTATGATCGAAATAACATTGTGGATTTGATAACCAACCAGAATTTAAACCTAGAACCTTTCCTAATCCACAAGATGTTTGCATAGTGCAAAATTCTTCGTCGCAGACCACAACAAATTTATTAAAACCATCTTCTCTCGAATCCAATTCCAACTGAAACGACTTTATCCCGTTCTATTAAAATCTCGACTAAAGACAGTAAAGACACTCAATTGATTTTAAACTACCCCGGATTCCATGTTAAAATTAAATCGTCTCCGCCTTGTCTCGGATAGTGAGCATGCTTCTTTATAAGCAGGGTCATTGTTTCAGTGAGACCCTTTCCTAAATAGTATGGCACAGGTGTATTGTTCTATATTTCATTAGACACGGTAGATCGATGATGTTGCTTTGAGTTGCAGGAATTTTGTTGCTTCTGTCAAACATCCAATAGAAAATAGTTTAATATCATTACAGAAATTTTTGTGTTAGATGTTTGAATATCAAGCGAACTTTGATATATTTTTTGATCGATCAAAACTAAATAATTATTGAACGAATGTCTAGTTATTATAGGGCGTCAACAATATTGATTTATGTTTAGTTTTTAATATTCTCATATTAAGTCTTCATGCTTATCGAATTTCGGAAAAGTTATATTAGACTAATCGTTGTTTTCGTGGCCAGGTGCAACTTTACTTAATTAAAACCGAGTGATGAGTTTATGAGTAATTACTGTCAATGTATAAAATGGCCTACAAAATAATCTCAGTTAGAAACGTACGATTGGAAGTTTTGATTTGTTTTTCGCGAGTTTAGAAGCCAGGCATGGGTAGACATGTCATCAACAAATCCATCGTTTCAATGGACTAGATTGACGTTTCATCAACGAATCGCTCTGTTGTGCCTATGTGGCATGACTGCAATTTAATCGAATTAACACCGGCGATACCGCCACGCGTGTTTGAATTTACGATTGAACGGTCGGGAATTCAATTCCGAACTCGCAGAGTTGTTGCGAAATGTTTAGCGTTTTCCACGTTTAGCACTAGTAGAAACTAGAATTAATAAATCCAATTTAAACAAATCCGAAGTAGAAACTTCGTATTTGTTTAAATTGGATTTATTAATTAAGACTATGTCTCTGTGTGAGATTCCGTCCACCAACGTATTAGAAAAGGAGATAACAGTTTGTGACAAACTGAGTTAGTGACGTAGCGCGTTTGTGACGAATTGAGTTAGTGATGTAACGCGTTTGTGACGAACAGAGTTAATGACGTACAGCGTCTATGACAACCAGCGAAAGTGACCAATCGCGGATTAGGTTGTACTACGTACGTGACAAATAGCGTTTGTAACCTGGAGCGTATAATCCTTCTGTTTTTTCTTCCTTTTAGTCCCATCGTTCACAAACTATTCAAAAGTAATCAGTTACAAACTCAAATAGTCAGAATTTCACAGCACTAGTATTGTAATGTCGGTCCGTACACGATGCAATCACAAACTACACCGACAAGCAATTTAAAAAAGCCACTAACTTATCATGAAATATTTCCAAAACCACGCAAGATAGCTTCTTGAAGTAAAAAGCAACATTCAAGTGTTTTTAATAGCGCATATAGAACACCTTTAAAACTGTTTTCAAGAATTTTTTTTAATTCGTGTAGCTAACTTGTATAGTTTAGGACATATTTAAAAAAATTGGCACTTTGCAATTGGCTTTTTTATATTGCTTGTCAGTGTAGTTTTGTAACGCGTTAGTAACTAATCCCTCACGACCAAACGCGTGGTAGTCGCATGCGCGGTTTTGATTAAATTTTCAAACTGTGCTGCGATTTACATCATTCATATTTTTTTAACAAATGTGCCATTGTGTGTACCATTTGTTCGTAAAATTTAAAAACTGTGTACGACTCTGCGTTACCAGTTAATATATAACTGTTCCGTCACTTTTGAGTACCATCGTAGACGACGGAACCTAGGCCCTTTGCACACAAACTTGCTCCGTTTATTCGCCGTGTGTAGGTATGGTCGTCAGTGTTGTACGGATGATTATGGAAGCTTGTTGACTGACACGTTTTTCTTACGGCGTGGTTATATGCCACCGTACCGTATGCATATGGAAATGGTGCCGTGTACAAGGGGCCTAACTCTCTTGCAAAAGAGTCCATACTACGGTCTACCACTATCCTTGTTGCTGCCTTGAAACGTGCCTGTGTTTATGATCAAATCTTTCCACTTTTGTATATAAATCATTCATCATTTCAGCCGAAAGACGTCCACAGCTGGACATCGGCCTATCCCAAACATCGCCACTTCGACCGGTTCTGTGAAAATCATAATGGTCTTAGAGTCTGCAATCCATTAACTAACCTCTTTTTGTTACAGTTAGTCACAGGCGGTAGCAAAGAAATTTTAAGTATATTTATTTCTTTAGGCGTTAACCTTCAACAACTCAGGGGATGGTAAGTCTATTTACCAACATTTAAAATTGCCCAAAGAACATTGCTTCAATCTTCCTACGAATCAACACGTATAAAATCTGTACTATCATTCCTAATTTATTTTATGCATCAATTATTATAATTTGTTACGATTTTTTCTTGATCGTTTTTCCGGCGCCATATCGACGAATCAAAGGATGATTACAAAGATAAAAACTCAGCATTTACAGTATTTCTTTTACGAACAGCTGATGAACATAATGCACCGAACAATGTTCTTTACCACATTCAATCAAGCAGACAGGAATTCACCTGCCAGTTGCTTTTAAAGCTCAGAAGAAATGCTTGCGATCGTTTACGAAATTACAATCGATTGAAAGTTGTAAGCCATTGTTTAAAGAACTTAGTTTGCTCACTTTACCATCTATGTACATTTATGAAATGGGAGTGTTTGTTTGCTGTAACCTGCATTTATTTGAAAAGCTGCGCTCTTGCCGTTATCAGAATACCATTCATGTTACCTCTTAAAAAACCGCATTTTTCGGCAAAAATGTGTTAGGTATGGCCCCAAAAATATATAATAGTATACCAGAAGCTATTAAAAAAGCAGAGTGTCTGGGATTCTTTAAGAAGTATTCGTTTAAATTCCTTTTAGATAGATGTTACTACTCCATCACTGAGTTTACTACTGATAAACAGAGGTATGAAGATTCCGACTTGGTAAATTAGACACTTATGATTTTATTTATTGATTAAGTATGAATGTGTTTATTTGTCTGAAATTGTATAACTGACATATTATTTTAAATTGATATTATTATTTCTTTTAATGTAATCTATTGACATGCCACCTTAATTGTAATTACTTATTTGTGTTAATTTTGTACGCCATAAATATAGGCAAAACATAGTGCGCATATTTTAGACTATAGGTACTATCTGTAACCATACCTATGTTTAACAAAATAAATGATTGATGGATTGATGATCATTATTGTCCCCACATGACACAAAACCACTCAAAATCATACTACCATGATCGATAAATTCCGTCCAATAAAGAAAGATTGCAATACAAAAAAACATAATACAGAGATATTCCTGGCCCCCATTGGATCGTACCCTCATCTTGATAAAACGTAATGCGCCATCTGTTACCATGATGCAAGAGATACAGAGACGCGGTTCAAAATGTATAGATGTAGCTATCTGTATGCTGATCGTGGAATTGAGGAAATATCATGCTTATCTTTCGAGCTGGATATTTTTCTAGTATTACGTGATATGTCATAGTATGGAGATTGGAGGGCCTTTTAAGCACGAGTTTTTTTATTTTTTTATTCTATTTTAATTTGGGACTTTTATAATCGCAATGCGTATGATAGTCCCATCATACCCTAAACAAATAGTAACAAATCACATTGCTATGGATTACATTTGGGCCATAAACCTGAACAGACTCTTCGCATCATCACCATTTGGTTGAGATAGAATTTTATGAAATGTGCCTAAATCGAGTCGGTTCAACCTCAAGGCGCCAAACACATAATTTCTATCAGACTCATATGGAACACAGTCCATCAATAAGTGATGTAAGTCTTCCACAACTCCACACTCCACACAATTAGGCGAGTTAATTTTTTTCATCATGAATGCAAACTTGTTACATGGAATGTGTCCAGATCTGAGTCTATGAGCTGTAACAACCAATTTCCTACTTAAATTACTATTGATAAACCAGGGCACACGAAAAGGCAAGCACGAGATTGTTGGTTTGAACTTGCAAAGAACCAATGTGACTTTCCAAGGTATTTTCACCATCACTGATTTATGGTAAACCTAGACTTATATTGGTTTAAATTGAACAGTGTAACAGTGTACCAATAATCAGTGAATTAAAGCACGTTCCTTCTATAAAAGTAAATTTTACTTTACAAAACCGGCCAAGTTGGACCACGCACAATGAAGGGTTCCGTAGTTGGCATGAATTTATCCCAAAAACAAACTTAACTTTGTTGTTGATAAACATGTTCTCCCATACAGAATGTATGGAAAAACATGTTTTTGCAACTGCAAATATAAGTTGGTCGATTACTACTCGTTAACTTGTAGAGCCTACTTAGCTGTGATAGTTTTCCTTTTAATTTCGTTATATAAACTACTGCTGTGATTTTTTCACACATTCAAAACCAACCATTTAGCTGGCATGGATATCTTGGCTGGCTGGTATCGATATCTTTCATTTAATAACGTCCTGTAAAACAAATACATCACAGCTGTAGGCTGCTGATTCGCAGGTGCTATTCGGATGAGTGCTCTAAGTAGACTACTTCCACGTAGGGTAAAAAATATATTTAACACAAATATTTTTTTAAAGGCCAAAAAACACGTTTTTTGTGTGTAATTTTAACTTTATTTTGTTTTTATTTTTTTGTTGTTATAGCGGCCATGTAGTTCACATTCTGTAAGAATTTCAAGTGTCCATCTATTATGGTTCAAAAGATACTGCCCTGTGACAGACGGACGGACGAATAGACAGCGGAGCCTTAGTAACTAAATAGGGTCCGGAACCCTAAAAAACGAACTAAAGAAATTGAAATTGTGTGAAACCTGTAGGTATACTTGTCCAATTCAACAGTTCCCGAATAATATTCAACGCCTCACTGAATCCCATACGCATGATACCATCATCTTCTTTCCCCAGATATAAAACACGTTTGGGTCTGTAAATGTGAGGTCTGACCAATTGTATCGAAATCCGTCCTGATGTGTTTGTTGGCGTAATATGGTAATACTGCGATATTCCTTGGCTGTGGTCATTTGGGACGGGATCTGAATATATTAGAAGCAAGACACGATGTAGTTGTTGCGTTGTTCGTGAATTTATCTGACATTGATGTGTTGTCTTAAGTAAGTCAGTAAGTAGCTCATTTTGACTTTAAATTTAAAGTAACAGAAATGAAACTTGGTCCCAATGTAGGTTTAGACTAGTAGCATGATACTGAAGCAGGAGTTTCGCTTTTAAACGAAGATGCTTTCTATGCCTGAACATTGAAAAGGGCAATAATTACGATTGATAACAGCGGGTAAGTGAGTTAACCTTCAATGTCTTTTTGTAAAAACCTATAATTGTCGTACAAAAAAATGTGTCAAAATTAAGGCATTTTAGAACATCATTCACATAAAAATGCGTGTGAATATACTACCAAAAACACCACTGCAACACAATTCACCATGTCACCTATATATACATCGTGTTGTGTTTGCAATTCCGACAGTATTTTCATAGCCGCAATGAGGTTTGATTTTGGTGCCTCACTCTGATCCCGCGAGTTTTAAACTACGTTGGATGTTAGTTGGCTGTTTGCTCCTATTGTTTTTGGTTTTATTGATAGAACTGACAACTAGCGTGTAGCTGTCATAAGTGAAGTCTATCAATGACTTCTGGCACCACGAGTAAATAAAGTTTTATTTAGATTTAGGAGCGTTTACTCTGAAAGTGAGCAATGTCGCAAATAGATGTCAAATATTTCGCTGTTTTGATTAACTTGGCAATATTACTGTATGGAAATAAGAAATGTGTCTAACTAGTTCTCTGGAATATTAATAATGAATTGCAATTATAACACTGAATTTGATGTTGTAACAATTTTAGGTGTAAAAAAGGCACTAGGAAAGTTTCCAAATACTTTTTTTACATCTAAAACTATATATTACGATATTAGTTATTGCATTTCATAATCAATATTTTAGTTCCCTGATTAGCCACATTTCTTATTTCCATACAGTAATATTGCCAAATCTAAACGGCGAAATATTTGACATCTATTTGTAACGTTGTCCACTTTTAGAATAAACGCTCTTAATTAGGGCATAAATCGCACACATTACGTGTGACTCTGGTTTTTTTTGATGATTCTGCTATATTAAGACTACGCAACACCTCTCACACTAGCGTGCCGCGATATTGTGGGCGCGACAGACGGTGCGACTTGCAGCGCGACACCAAAGGAACATTTTGTATACCGTCACGTTAATTTCGCCGCGATAACAACACACGATACAAGAGAGTACCTATTTTCTGTGACGCGGCGCGACAAGTCGCTCCTGTGTGTAGCGACGCGCGCAATTTCATCGAAATTGTTCTACGGATATATATCACAGAATTGCGTCACGCGACATGTAGCACCAGTCTGCAAGAGTCTTCATCCTTTTTGGGGATGAATTTTCCATAGTGCTTTGCTATATAAGGAACTCGTACTGTGTTGTCTGTGAGTGAGTCAATTTATTTATATTGTTAATATTTTTATTAAGTTGATCACTGCTGTGTTTGTTTATACGTGGAACAAATGAATGTATTCAAGCTGTTCCTTTTTTTATGTTGAGTGTATTATGTTAAGCAAGTATATTATAGATTTTTTTAAGTGGTGTAGTGTGAGCCTTTTATTCCACTGTTAAATGTAACCCACATTTACAAAATTACGATGAGATAAAAGAGAAATCTACCGACCATCAAAGAGTCGGAACATTAATACGGTATGATTTTGAAACAAAAGGACTGTTTATAATAATATTAGTTTAGATCTCTCATTAATTCGTTACCCGTAAACGCCTTTGAAAGTGCCCTACAAATGTATACATAGGCCTAAGTAAATAGTGTATCTATGTACCTCTAATATACTGTATAAATTGGATAGTATTGATTACTTAATATCTGCTTACTTTGTGATAATATAACAAAAGAAATACTTACGTATCTAATACAGGCTTAAGATGTTTATTATTTAGCCTCAATTATGATTAAGGTCTCAGAAAATACTGGGTATACTATTTTTGGATGAGTTTTGCGAAAAACAGTAATGTAGAAAATAGGAAATATTTTAGTATTTCCAGATTAACTTGTCACACCGTCCTGAATGGATTGACGACATCATAGAAATATATTGAATCAGAAGCATAAAGATAGAGAAAAACAGAAGACATTGGTGCCGATTCTCTTGTCACGAATGCCTCTAAACTAGACTTAAAATCACCAAAATTTATTCCTGTCAAACGACGATTTCCCATTCCGAAATAGACTAAATTAACACAACTTAACTATATTTTAGTTTGACAACACTAAGATGACACCGAGTTATTAATTTAAATGGCAATTTTGCTATTCTGAATTTGAGGTTCTTCACCTAAAATTTTGAGTGTCTAACAAAATCTGACTATTTTTAATCGCGATTAAAAAGGTGTGAAAAAAGTTAGTTCTTATGAACTAATTTTTTTCACACTAATTAATTCACACCAACATCTCGACTTCAGGTACAAAAACTGCAGGACAGGTGCAGGACTGTTGGCGGGGTCCGCTAGGGCCAATGCCTGCCGGGGGTTCGAAGAAAACCGATAGGGAAATCGTAGCCCCCGGTAACAGGGCAACCGAAGGAACACGGGTGGGTTTTAGTCAGTAAGAGTCTGACACGCCCTCCCGCTCCGCCCAGAGCGGGAGAAGTTATTTAATAATTTCCCACCCAAAAAAAAAAGGTGCAGGACTGTATCTTTTTTCTTTTCTTTTGCTTCTAATTTAAAAATGGTAATTTAATAATGAAAACTTCGAACCCCTTTATAAAACCCATAAACCTAACTCTATCTGTAGGTAATATTTTCAAATTTTCCATACAAAATGTGAAAAATTCCGTTTAAAACACATCGAGGCTGCCCCTACTGCGCGCTTCTAGCAAAAAATATATTCGCGGGGTTAGGGCAAACAAGTACTACGTGGAGTCGCGATTGTGAAATTCGATTTTGTTTGTGTCAAAATTTTTTTAAATTTTGAGTTTTTTTTTGCAGAATAGGCAAAAGTATTGAATTTAAGTGATGGTTTAATAAGTTTAGTTCGGTGTACAAGAAATTCGGCAACAATGCCGTCATTATGGGGGTGCCACCTCAAGCAGGGCATCATTTATAGCTGGTACTACTACTGTAATGTAATAAAGCTGAAGAGTTTGTTTTTGAACGCGCTTATCTCGGGAACTACCAGGCGGATTTGAATAAATCTTTTCGCATTTGATAGGCCAATTCGATAGCAAAAAGAAAAAAGTCAGAAAGATGCTAAGCGAAAATGCGATGCGACGCGGTGGGTCGTTTAAATTTATTGTAGTCGTAAGACACCACAATAAACTAACTTCCACGCGAACAGAATCGCGGCCAGAAGCTAGTGTTTGGATAAAATAGAACCTATTCACAGCCTGATTACTAGCCTATTCTTACTTTATCCGATTTTACTCTGTTATTTTTCACATAAATAGTTAAACATTTTTAAGTTTCATAGCTTTTCCAATCTTTTATCAAAACATTTCCAGCCTCTGTTCTCCCCAGACCAATTGTTCTATGAAGATGTTCCCAGGGAAAAAAAAGTTTTATTCAAAATCATACATAGCTCTCCAAAGTTCCTATTGTGTCTTTCACATTAAATAACACTAAGCATACATTAACAGGTGTTATGCCCTAATTTCCTCAAAATGTGCACAATGTGTGTTAGAATGTACATTAAAATAATTAATTTGTCCAATAACCACGTTAGCCTGCATTATTACTCAAATAAAATAATGTTGATTATTATGTTGGCAAACATAGTTTAAAATGGTAAATAATTTTATATCATCGTTATGCCTATTAGCGTAATATTATCAGGGCATTATTATAACATTATTATTAGAATAATTGAACTAATAAATGTAGTATTATTTAGTTTGTTTACTTAAAACAGTGCATTCAGTGTGCATACAATTATTTTAATAATAATTATTACTAACAATTTAATCATTATTATTATTTGTATGGATCTACTAGTTGTGTTCTACTTGAAAATTACACCCAAACTCAAAGCATTTAGGTACCTATTTCAATGTAACTATTTACAGGCACTTTTGAATTGTCAAAGAGTCGGTCAATTAGTCAGAAAGTTAGTTGCCCGTTCCAAAACGTAGATCTCTATGGAGAAAAACGGGCAAGAAACTCCATGGACACTCTTTTAAATACAGATATTACAAAATCCCATGTACATTATTCGTGTTGCTTCTATAAGGAGAATAATGTAAAAAAAAAACAAAAACAATTAAAAATATAAGATCAAAAATAAGCCCTGACAAATGAGATGACCAGTCTTACTGACGGCGCCCATTCACGAACATGAGGCGTGGATCAGCACCATCTAGCTCATCCATTTTGTAGGGAACCGAATGACCCAACACACGCGCCACCATTGTAACGGCTAGGGCTGCGCAGGGTAGGCTGCGCAGGCCGTTAACAGTTAGGTAGAAAGTAGAGGTAGAATAAAACAGCTAGATAAGTTTATAGATATAATTTAGCTACAAGAAGAACACGGCTAGGCCGTGGGTAAGATCACTGACACTGAGTCTGAGCACTCGCACACTTAGGATAGGCAGGAAGGGTACCGTCCTTGGTAGCACTTGGTAGATATGGGGGCCTGTTCAGTATAGGCTCCGCAGTAGGCCGGACGGCCCTAGTATGTGGTAGTACACGTCAGTAGCCGTGGAGATTGCCTGTCAGCACAGGCGCGCGGTGGTAGGCCGCAGGTAGGCAGGCCTTCGTCAGCGTGCAGCCTGAGCCCGTACAGAGAGCCCCTAGGTCGGGGCACACAGTCCTGAGGGACACTCCCCTCAGGGAGGCAAGCGGCAGTCGAAATGACAGAGTGTCTTTAGGAAATTAGTGTTGTGCCACGTTTGTAGTGATGTGGTTAGTTACTTACTAATTGATCACTCGACTAATATAGTTGAGACCGCTTACAGCGCTACACCATCAGCGAGACATTTAAGTGAGCATGAGATTACTCTGAACTGCCATGTTCTTTCATGCTTCTCGACACATATCTATTGATCATTGTTTTGAGTTTCTAATATTTTATTGCACGTAATTATAACTTTACAATTTTTAAGACAACTAACTATTTACACTAGGTACTAAATTAAAAGTCTAACTAAGTAACTGTATAAATAAATACAAAAACAATTGTTTATAAAATATAAAAAATCACATTGTTTTTTTATATTTTTTTTTTCTGAAACTGATTTTTTTTTAAATAATGGAAAGTGTTGTTTTGTTGGTGTTTCTAAATTCAAGACAAAGGTGTAAGGCTCATGCTTTTTATCAGCATGTTAAAATCCTTTAACTCATTATCTGTCACGATGCCTCATTGAGGTGGATAACAATAAAAATTCTATTGTGTCTCGTTGATGACAGTTGAAAGGTTAACTGAAACACAGCTGCACTCTCAGGCCGCGTCCTATTTAAAAGCGATCGTCGCGCGAATGAGATCGCGTATTCGCTCGATGTCGAATTGTCGCATTGCGAAGTCGCGTCAATAAGTCACATTCCACAATCGACGTAAGAAATGCGCAAGTTTTATTACAGGGCAATATAATTTACCGTACTGAGCTAGACAGCGAAATCATCAGATAAACACAAAGACGAGAGAAGCGTAGCGATTTTTTTTATTTGAGAAATGTCAGTGGGGAATTTATAAACCAATATTTTGACGCACGAAAAGGTACTTTTTAGGAGTACAATGTGTACGTCTCCAGACACTTGATTATACAGCCTTAGTTTTTCATCATAATTTCATCCGAACAAGGTCCACTACTGGACATTGTCCTATCCCTAGTTTTTATTCACTATAAACCTGCAGCTGTTCCATATATTTTACCAATTGATAATAATGAATGATCATTGATGCAACGAGAACTCCGGTACGTTTGATCGCTAGTTCCTACGAACTTGATGGTCCCTTAGTCGCTTCCTAACCAAAAACGATTGTCGAAAGTGACATATGAACGCGACGATCGCGTATTCACGCAACGATAGCTTTTGGTTAGGACGTGGCCTAAGTGGTAGAAAAATTTATTATTCTTTAATAATTTTTTCTATCACTTAGGTATGTACTACAATAAATAAAAAGAGGCTTCCTCAAAAAGCTCATTCAAGTGCATATACACTTTCAACGCTTGTATTACACATCTCTGCCAACTCTTCAAACTTGATGAAAATAAAGTTGGCACCCCCACTTTCGAAATATGAAAATCTAAACCGTGATAATTTCGAGCTAATTAAGGACAATTTAGGACTGCAAGAAAAAAATTTCAGACCAACCCCCCCTTCGAGATATTCAAAATTTTCAATGGGGGTGCTAACTAGTAATTAAGTTAGCACCCCCACGGCATTTAAATGTTCACTAAGAAAGTTTTATATATGTCATAATTTCGAGCTCATTAAGGACTACAAATGCCGCATCAACCCACCCCCCATGTACAACCCCCCACCCCCTATCCGTAAAAAACATGAAAAAATCAAATCTAAAAAATAAATTCTCACCACTATAATTCCTAACATAGAATTGTAGACTGCCAAGTACAAAAATAAAAACATCCCTTAAGCCACCCCTTGACCAAACTTCCCGAAAATAACATCTATTTTATACGAAAATTTCTCTTCTTCATACATAAACTGTAAATCAATTATTAATGTATTATTACAACTACTACTTGCAACATCCTCAAAAAACTACCCCTTGACTGATGCTTAGTTCAAAATGTTAAACGTACTACAAAAAATTATTAAAACTCCAAACCGTGCAGATGAAAATCTAAAACGGTGAAAATTTCGAGCTAATTAAGGACTATTTTGGACTGCAAGAAAAAAAATTCAGACTAACCCCCCCTTCGAGATATTCAAAATTTTCAATGGGGTTGCTAACTAGCCACAGCATTTATGTAAATGTACACTAAAAAAGTTTTATGTATGTCATAATTTCGAACTCATTAAGGACTATTTTGGACTGCACGAAAAAACATTCAGACCAGCCTCCCCTTCGAGATATTAAAAATTTTCAATGGGGTTGCTAACTAGTAATTAAGTTAGCACCCCCACAGCATTTAAATGTACACTAAAAAAGATTTATGTATGTCATAATTTCGAGCTCATTAAGGACTATTTTGGACTACAAGAAAAAAAATTCAGACCAAACTCCCTTCGTGATATTCAAAATTTTCAATGGGGTTGCTAACTAGCCACAGCATTTATGTAAATGTACACTAAAAAAGTTTTATGTATGTCATAATTTCGAGCTCATTAAGGACTATTATGGACTGCAAGAAAAAAAATTCAGACTAACCCCCCCTTCGAGATATTCAAAATTGTCGATGGGGTTGCTAACTAGCCACAGCATTTATGTAAATGTACACTATAAAAGTTTTATTTATGTATAATTTCGAGCTCATTAAGGACTATTTTGGACTGCAAGAAAAAAAATTCAAACCAACCCCCCCTTCGAGATATTCAAAATTTTCAATGGGGTTGCTAACCAGCCACAGCATTTATGTAAATGTACACTAAAAAAGTTTTATGTATGTCATAATTTCGAGCTCATTAAGGACTATTTTGGACTGCAAGAAAAAAAATTCAGACTAACCCCCCCTTCGAGATATTAAAAATTTTCAATGGGGTTGCTAACTAGTAATTAAGTTAGCACCCCCACAGCATTTAAATGTACACTAAAAAAGTTTGAAAATTTTTAAACAATAAATACGTCGACATTTATTAATCCGAAATGCGCAAAGCGATAAAAAAAAATTTGAATATCTCGAAGGGGGGGCTGGTCTGAATTTTTTTTCTTGCAGTCCAAAATAGTCCTTAATTAGCTCGAAATTTTCACCGTTTTAGATTTTCATCTGCACGGTTTTGAGTTTTAATAATTTTTTGAAGTACGTTTAACATTTTGAATTAACCATCAGTCAAGGGGTAGTTTTTTGGGGATGTTGCAAAAAAATTATGCAAAAAACATGTAGTATTAAATTAGTCCGAAATGTTAAACATACTATAAAACATTTTTGTACAGTAAACATGTATTCTTCGACTGTTTACATTTTATGACTGTTTTAAACAGAAGACATAATAAAGACTACATGTTTATTGTTCAACAATGTCTTTTAGTACGTTCAACATTTTGTTCTAACTATAGACTACGTTTATTGCATGATTCAGATTTTCTATTATTTAAAGTTTCAGACTAATTCCAGACTACATCTTTATCATCCATAACGAAATGTTAGACTTTAAAACATTTTTGGACAATAAACGTGTGGTCTGCGATAAGTCAAAGTTTCGAGCTCATTAAGGACAACAAAAGCAGCAACAACCCACCCCCCAAGTACAACCCCCCAATCTTGAAAACATGAAAATACCATGTCTCAAAATAGACTTTTAGGGACTATTTCAGACTTATAGCATATTTTAAGATCCACAAACGACAACATCCCTTACAAACGAGTCGTTAATTATTAGTCGCAAAAAACCGAATAGTTTTTTTGAACGTCAATAGGTTTTGAGTAAAAATGACTGTTCCTTAATTACTGAAATTAATAAATAATCTTACATTGTTCAACTTTATAAATCGAAATCAAAACTTTGGATAAACAATTCAGTTCAGTTTTTTAAGTTCTCAGAATTTCAGACTTATTAAAGACTACATGCCTATTGCATTAAAAAGACTTTTCGATTGTTTCAAATTTCAGACTACATGTTTATTGTTCAAACATGTTTTGAAGTACGTCTATCATGTTGGACCAATTGAAAACCTCATGTTTATATTATAATTTTTTTTAAAGTTTTTTTTACTTTCCAGACTAATTAAAGATCACATGTTCATTGCGTGGAAAAGTTTATACGATTATTTAAAAGTTCAGACTAACTGGAGATGGAGACTACATGTTTAATGATCCAATTTTTTATGATATTCAACATTCTGGACAAACTGAAAAATACATGTTTATTCTTTGAAAATATTTTTACTACCTTTAAATTATCAAAGTTATTAAAGATCACATGTTTATTGCATAAAAATGTGTTTTGGATTGGTTATAATTTCAGACTTATCGCAGACCACACGTTTATTGTCCAAAAATGTTTTAATTCAAAAAAAATTCAAATTCAAATTCAAAATAATTTATTTCAGGAATACACCCATATGAAATTCACGACCAGTGGCGTGCGTTTCATAAAGACAGAAAGACACTGCCTACCCTAGTTCTGATAATAGATCTAATATTATTTTATCAATAAACAAAACAAATCATAAATCAGCTCCACCTATCGAGTGCCGGTGGTATCATCATTCGAATTTCGCATCATCTCGATTCGCGCTGCACTAGCGCCGCCTCGCCTCTGCCACGGTAAAGACACAAACTATTCGTCTCTGAATGTTTTTATGTGTGCTCTCGTGGTAAGTCGTATTTAATGTGTGTGCGTTCCTATAGCTACGCGGGCTTTGCTGACACACAATGACAAAAATCACGCACACAACTGCAAGAAAAGCCAGTGTCTATTTGTAGTTATTCTATACAGCTAAGACGAAAAATTACGACTCGTACCGAACATTACCGAAGGAAAGTTAGCTATGCAATGCAAATATTTTAGGAAATAACGTTGTTTCATTGAATTTTATACATTTAGATGACCATAATTTTTTGTCGTATAACCTTTTTTACCCTTTATTGCCCGTTTTACTATAGTTGCCATATTGTTTGACGTGCGTTGTGTTTGTGAATACGCTATCAGGTAATTAGAATTTGATTGTTGTTATTAGTGTAAAATGGATAATATTGTCTGTGAAAGTTGTTCAGATGGTGTGTGTATTGAGAAAATAAAACATGATGCGTTTTCAAAACTATATTTCGGTGAAAAAAAAACAAGTTATCGAGATAGGTCGTGGTACACCGGATTTGCAATTAATACAAATTAAAGGTAAAGTCAATCGTAAATTCAATAAAAAACAATATGATTCATATCATTGGCTGACAGGTTGCATACACAGTACCTAATCGGTTATTTTGTTTCGTTTGTCTACTATTTTCAAATAATAAAACCGTCTGGAACGACACCGGTTACGCTGATATTCATAATTTTCCTACCGCCGCGAGAAAACATGAACAATCTGAAAAACACTTAGAAGCTTCCCTTAAATATCACACCTTTGGAAAAAATCGTATAGAGACGCGTTTAATCATCAATCGACAAGACGACGCGACGAACCAAAACCAACGTGCAGTATTTTTGGTGAGTAAAATTTTCTGCCTACCCTGTCTTAAAACTGTGTGCACGCCACTGTTCACGACAGATTACAAATTCAATTAATTAATACAATTTATACATTATTATAAAACAATAAAAAAATACAAAAAAATTATTAGTAAAGTATTATTTTAGCTGGAATATTAATTGCCATATACGAAGAAATAATTAACCTCGTATATGGCCCTCAATATTCCATTGTCAGATTTATGTATTCGGTTCATAAAGGAGGCCTGCGACTTTCTCAAGACTGCATAAAAGTCATCTACCCTGTTTTCGGCAAACATGCCGGACGCACTACACCGCCAAGGCAGACCCAGTATGCATCTGAATGCGTTGTTATATTGAACACGCAACGTGTTGTAAGCACGCTGCGTATATTTGTACCATAGGGCACAGGTGTAAAGGTTCCGGCAGTATGCGTTAAACAGAGTGATTTTCACTTGATTTGAACACTTCGCAAATCGTCGTGCCAGCATATTGCTCTTAGCAGCGAGCGAACGTCTTTGTCTTTCTATGTCCTCGTCATCTTTAAGTTTCTCAGTCAATATATGACCTAAATATGTGAAACATTTGACAGATTCCAACCTAGCGCTGCAAAGAAATATGTCCGGTATATGTAATGTGCTGTTGTCGTAACGAAAACACATTGTTTGGCTCTTTTTAACATTATACTTAAGGCCATGCTTATCGGCATATACCTCACAAATACGTATCAACTTTTGCATTGCCATGACAGACGGGCTGAGCAAAACCATATCGTCGGCGTAACTAAGATTATTTACAGGTACGTTGTTAATTGAACAGCCGACTCCGGCTCCGCTCAGCTCCTCTATCAGGTCATTCACATATAGGTTAAATAATATGGGTGATGTAAGTCCGCCTTGTCTTACGCCCGTTCTGAGAACATAATCGCTTGACAAGGCATCTCCTCATTTTACAGCGTTAGCCTGGCCCTCATACCAATATTTCATGATGTAAACAATGTCATGTGATATACCGGTATTGAACATTTTATCCCATAACGTGTTATAATTTATTGTATCAAATGCGCGGCTTAAATCTAGGAAACATGCGTATACATTTGTTTTTCTGTCCAAATAATATTTAACCGTTTTCTTTAAGGCAAATATAGCCGTGTTAGTTGCATGGTCCGCACGAAAACCAAATTGAGCGTTATTAAGGTTAATGCATTTTTGTATTTGAGGTTCTATTAACCTTTCAAATATTTTGGACAACACTGTCGCTAGTGTTATGGGCCTATAATTAGACATATCTGAAATATCACCTTTCCTATTCTTAACCAGTGGCACTACTACTGACCTCATAAAATCTTTAGGTAAGAAAGAATGAGATAAGCAGGCATTATAAAGTATCACTAGTTTATCTGCTAACTGAGGGCCACCCTGGATAACATGGTTTAAAGTAAGTCCATCATGCCCCGGAGACTTCCCACGTTTCATTTTATGAACACAATCAAGTAACATGTCTAAAGTTATCATAAAGCTAAGTTCACTCGCCTGGGCACGATGGCTATGTACAAGACCGCCTTCCTCAGTACACAAGCCTCCTGCAGAACCTGACACCTTAAATTGCGTTGCAAATGCCTCAGCGATCTTTTTGGGGTCCTGTATATTATTGACACTCGCTGCACGACTCGGTTTATAGGATAAATTGTTAGTAGATTTCCTGAATCGCCCAAAATCACCTGAGGCCCTTTGTTTGGCAATAATGTCCATTTTTATTTGATTTTGGTTTTGTTGACACCACTTAAGTTTATTTTTAAAGGTCTTTCTAGTTAAACACATATTTTCATAGACGTAACCCTGTGATGGCCTTCCGTAAAGTAACCAGCTCTGAAAAGCGTTCCTCGCGACTTCGTGAAGTGGTTTCACATGGTAGTTCCAAACAGTAACATAGTTACACTTTTTGGTTATACGCCTTTCTTCGTTTGAGTTATTAGCAGCTTGTCTCATGGCTTGTGTTAAAGCACTGTAATAATTATCTATTAAATTACAGCTGTGCTGATTACTACACGCCAGACCTACACTTTCATGATTACAATTTAGTTTTAAGTCAACTTTGGCTAGGTATTCATCACATAATTGGCGATACTTCAACAATTGAGCGTGGTTTCTATTATTAAGGCTTAATCTATTCATAGGAACATCATGTACATATGTTTTACGGCTTATGACACTTAAATCACATTCCACTACGACTGGATAATGGTCCGACCAGTTCACTTCATTTAAAACGTACACACTACGAATTGCGTCCCACCCGGACGAAGTGACAATACAATGGTCCAACCAACTTGTTGTGCCGTGTGCTTCACTTAGAAAAGTAAAAGTTTTTGAAGACTCACCCAGAAATTTAATGTCCGCACAAATCCAATTTTGGTCGTCACAGTACCTTATCAGATCATTACCGAACAAACTAGCGATATCTGCGTTAAAGTCACCCATCACAAATGCACTTTCGTCTTCGCAGTCCTCTATTAACGAATTAATTACACTGAGGCACTCAGTAAATAGCGGTAAGTTATCCGTGCACTCAGTGGGCATATACACAGACATAACTATAACACTTTGCTCCGGTAGCTGTATACGTACAGCGACGATACGACGCGAATCACATTTGATCGGTGTGACCTTGGTAAACAAACACTTTCTCCACAGCACGGCTACACCTCCATACGGCCGACCACGTAATGGGCCTTTCGTAGTGTCAACAGATGATATTCCGTAATATTGAAACTCAGTATCAATTTGGCTTAGGAAATCAATGTCATCTGGTAACAGCCATGTTTCTTGCAGCGCAATAATGTCATACTTTGCACATAGTTCCCTCACATATTTGAATGATCTTTTAATACTTTTGCAATTGAATGATACAATTTTCAATTTATTGTGGTTGTGTGGATCCATTAGATGTTTTATTTTTAAAAGTTCTGAATACAATTCCGTCGGGCCAGAAGTCTTCACGGAGAATAATATCGAGACATTTCTTTTCAACCGATATCTTAAATGACTTGAAGTTTTTTGAATATCTCGAAGGGGGGGTTGGTCTGAATTTTTTTTCTTGCAGTCCTAAATTGTCCTTAATTAGCTCGAAATTATCACCGTTTTAGATTTTCATTTTTCGAAAGTGGGGGTGCCAACTTTATTTTCATTCAAACTTGTGTACATACTTACATTTCCCGAGGAAATTATTTTTGACACTATTGACACCGTATCACATGTCAATGACGTGTAAGGGTTGTTCGCTACGAAACTTTGTATGGTTTCATTCGTTATAATGAATGTATGCTTAAATTACTGTTAAGGGAATAATAAACATACAGTTCATAGCTATTATGTTGTTTGGAAGTTGTAAATCTGAGCCTGTTTATGGAGATGTAACAATGTTTGATGTTGTAATAAACATGTTGAAGAACTTATGAAAACTTTATGAATCTTTGTTTTTGTTTGGCTGTAAATATAGTAAAGTGTAAAGAGCTGGCGCCATTTTTTAAACTTTTTATATGTAACGGCGCAGGGTAGCCTCTGCCAGAAGTGATCATCGTATTAGTGGTTCAGCAGCTTCAATATCATCAGGATTGTGCCTAAATATAGCAGTCAGTCGTAGATGTGGTACGACAATGACTCACCCTTTTTTTTTGGGTGGGAAATTATCAAATAACTTCTCCCGCTCTGGGCGGAACGGGAGGGCGTGTCACTCTTACTGACTAAAACCCACCCGTGTTTTTTCAGTTGCCCTGTTGCCGGGGGCCACGATCTCCCTGTACAGTGGTTCCCCTGACATAACCTATCATCAGAAGACTGCCGCCACGCAACCATCGATGCGACGCTTCGCTAGAGTGGCTGTCACCAGCCAGTGTCACTCTTATCTGACCTTTTTGGTGCTTCCTGTAACTTCGTAACAAAACTAGAAGGTGCCACTGATTGGGCTATTATATTTATTGGTTTATCTATTATTTATAGGCACGTATAGGGTAAATAATAGGTAGCAAGCAAGAACAGACTTACAGATTTACGAATGCAAACCATGAAAGTGCTGTAAATGGCCTTTATTGAGTGAATAGGTATATCCTGCGCATCCAGAGTCATCAGTCATCTACCGCCTTCCTGACTGGCTTATAATAATATGTATAACACAACACGAGTTTTATCCCCGTCCACACGTCGATGAGCAGTACGATATTTTATTGTATAATTTTTGTATCAAATGACACTTTCATACTTACTGGATTTGTTTATAACCGTATGATGTTGACGTGGGATCCCAATTTTTAACCGTAATATAAATAAAAAAAACCGGCCAAGTGCGTGTCGGACCACGCACAATGAAGGGTTCCGTAGTTGGGATGAAATTATCCCAAAAACAAACTTAACTTTGTAGTTGAAAAATATGTTCTCCCATACGGAATGTATGGGAAAACATGTTTTTCCAACTGCAAAGTTAAGTTGGTCGATTATTACTCGTTAACCTGTAGAGCCTACTTAGCTGTGATAGTTTTCCTTTTAATTTCGTTATATAAACTACTGTTGTGATTTTTTTCACACACCCAAAACCAACCATTTAGCCGGCAAAGGGGGGGGAACACTTGACTCTAACAAAAATTAGCACTTTAAAGCTTAATATTTCGCAAACGAATCCCTGAATCCAAAAACGGTTTTCACAAACTCGCAATATTTTTGAAAGACCTTTCCAATGATATCCCTTACCATGGGGTAAAAAAATAAAAAATATAAACATCACCACTTTACGTGTATGAGAGGTAGGTACCCTAAAAAAAAATGTTTTTCTTAATTTTGTTTTACCACTTTGTTGACGTAATTAATATGTATACCTATGCTAAGTTACAGCTTTCTAGTACTAAGGGTCTCGGAGCTAGACCGCGGACAGACAAACAGACAGACAGACAAACGGACATGACGAAACTTACAGCTAAACAGCGCTTGACGTAAATTGACGTAATTTTAGTCGGCAACTTTTTGATCACGTCTAAACTTGTATGGAGTAGTGACAGGCGCTGATTAATTTGACAGGACTAAACTAAAATTTATGTTCTGCCCTTTCTTAATGAAATAGAAAGAAAAAGATGCACTGAACTTAAATTTAGTTTAGTTTTTGAACAAGGGAATCGTCACCACTGTCTGACGCTGGTTTTCTAATGAACTTTTAGACACGTGACGGATAATAATATTATAATAACAAACAGTTTCAACGTATCTAATATCATTTGTACTTGATAATCGCCGCATGAACGAGGCCTAACTCATATAGCTTGTGGAACCTTACAATGATCATCTTAAAGGACTAATATCCCTTAAACCACTCTATTAGTCTAAAATATCCCAACTTGAGACATAAATCTATTCAGCTTGGATACTTGAGGCTACTCCTAACCGAATCCGATTGCCCTAATAGGATTATAGGGCAGCATTAATACTCGTAACCGTCGCAACGGGTATTAGATGAGTAATAATAGTAATATAATGAGTTATGCTAATCATGATTGTGTATGTGATAATTTAATCATTGATGGACGCGGAACTGGGCATTGAATAGTAATAATATGGTATGCTGAAGAAGTAGTCCACTTAGAGTACCCGACCGAATAGCAACGGCGCGAATAGCACCTAGCCTAGTCCACGAAAAGCAACCAGGTGCTCTTAAAATTTATTTTTACGTTTTTGTTCACGAAGAGCACCTACGACTCAGCAGCCTAGTGCTGGGATGTATTTGTTTTACAGGATGTTAAGTATTAAATGAAAAATATCGATAAAAATCACTAGTATGTTTATTAATTACACATACTTAAGTACATACGAAATTTGTCTAGGCGATATTTAAAAATGAAAAATAATAAAAATCACTATGACAATAATGATTAATCTTACCAAATAATAACACTTCTTATTTTTAATATATCACAATCAGTCTCCAAATATCACTTTTATTGCAAAATCAGCCTTAATTAAATCTTACCTAATAATAATACAGGTAAAACAGGAGTACAAATTAAAAACGAATTATGCTATTATTATAGGATTGCACCAAGAGAAAGGGAAACGAGTATCTGCTATGTGTAGGTACTAGTGGTGGACTAGGCTAGGTGCTATTCGTGCAGGTGCTATTCGGACGGGTGCTCTAAGTGGACTACTTCATGCTGGAGGTATTATTACAGCCCTAGTAATGAATAATTGGTAATAAATTCTAAACAAACAATCAACTCATTTCGTATTTTTTTGTTTTTATATTATCCTTTCAACTGTCATTAACGAGACACAATAGAATTTTAATTGTTATCCACCTCAATGAGGCGTCATAACAAATGATGAGTTATTTTAGAAAGAGCTGTGAAAATGCCATCGAACTTTATCCTTTTTACAATTTCAAGAAATAGGTAGTGTTTTTTAGAACAGATATTTTATTTTATGACACAACTTCACAAGTCTATTTCTAGATCAAATAAGGGTTTTGAAATGAGAGCGGTTTACAAATAAATCATTTGATATTTTATCCTCAACCTCCTACAAGACCTCCTTTTAGACTATTAATAGATCAACATATCTTGTATGAATATTTTATTATTAGAACAAATTAATCTATTCATAGTCAAGACCATACAATATGAACTAACAATCCTAAGAATATCTACATAAAAATACCACAAAACAGAAAAGTACAGAAGGTCGGCTCCATAGAACGAGCAAAAACGCACGCACACATTCACGCGTAGTCTACGTACAGCGAGTGCCAGCGCACTCGCGACTGGCATACATTTGACATTATTTGAAATCACCGTACATTACGCGACCGTGGATATGGGACTTACGACCTTATAACAAAACAAGGTAAAAAATACGCAAACATTTTTAAATGCAGGTTCAAGTCATTTTTGAATGTCGAACTTTATTCCTACAAAATTAAAGTTCTAATTACAAAAACTGGCTTGGACTCAAATGAGGACTCGTTTTTAAACGACTTCCAAAAAGGAGGAGATTCTATGTTCGTCTGTATGTTTATTTTTATTTATTTCTATCGATATTTTCGTCAGTTGTGGAAGAGAAAGCTTGCGCGGTGGCCCCATATTAATTTTATTAACTTTGCTTGGGCAGTTTTTGAGTTAGCTTTGATAAAACGTATTTCTCCCACTTAGTCCTTGTGGATAAAGTTATAATAACTTTCTGCAGTCTCTGTTATTTACATCGCTAGTAGCGGTATTCGAATTTGTGTGGGATAGGCACCACAACTAAAAAGTGAAATATAAAAACTTTTCACAAAAACAACAACCGACTTGCAAAAAACAGTACAAAGTGAAAAACTACTTTAATTTCGAAGTCGGTAGCAAAAACGAAAATTAAAAACCAACCGACTTTTTGAAAAACTTTACGTAATTAGACGGATAGAATTTTATACATAGTGTTGGAATACTTAAATTGTATAATATACCTAATAGTAAAAAGAAAGAATATTATGCCTTGACAATTTAAATTTAGTCTTCTCGTGAATAACTATTTCGTTTAACATAAATATACAGTTTTATTTATTTATTTATTCACAAGGCAACTACAACAGGTAACAATCACACTATATCACTAAGTTCACATTATAGGTTTCGACCTGATCACCCAAAGCGTAATCGCACAACATGATTAGCAACAATACCTAATAATAAAAAACCGGCCAAGTGCGTGTCGGACCACGCACAATGAAGGGTTCCGTAGTTGGGATGAATTTATCCCAAAAACAAACTTAACTTTGTAGTTGAAAAATATGTTCTCCCATATGGAATGTATGGGAAAACATGTTTTTACAACTGCAAAGTTAAGTTGGTCGATTATTACTCGTTAACTTGTAGAGCCTACTTAGCTGTGATAGTTTTCCTTTTAATTTCGTTATATAACCTACTGCTGTGATTTTTTTCACAAATCCAAAATCAACCATTTAGCTGGCAGGGGGGGGGGACACTTGACTCTAACAAAAATTAGCACTTTAAAGCTTAATATTTCGCAAACGAATCCCTGAATCCAAAAATGGTTTTCGCAAACTCCCAATGTTTTTAAAAGACCTTTCCAATGATACCCCACACTATACGATAAAAAATAAAACATCACTTTACGTGTAGGAGAGGTACCCTAAAAAAAAATGTTTTTCATGATTTTGTTTTACCACTTTGTCGGCGTAATTAATATGTATACCTATGCCAAATTACAGCTTTCTAGTACTAAGGGTCTCGGAGCTAGACCGCGGACAGACAGACAGACGGACATGACGAAACTATAAGGGTTCCTTGTTTACTACGGAACCCTAAAAATGACAACTACAGTATAGTTTAGTTTAGTTATAGTTTATTGAAATTATTGATTTACATGAACTTTGTTCACAAAATTACAGCTAGGTCTACGCGTCTGCCCTCCAACACACTTCTGCTTAGGCAAGGAATGTGTAGGAGACCAAACACACCAGGTAAAGTACATAAGTGACACAACGTTACACTATTTAAAGCGTTACAAGATTATAAAAATATTAAAAAGAAAGAGTACGCACATTTCTTTTGAAAGCAGCGGCACGAGAATCGAAGATGTCGATACTGTTATTGTCCCTTGTAATTTTATTATAAAGTCGACACATTATTTATAATGTTTTGATTAGGTGTATAAACAGTATTTATTCTAATACAGACATTCGAGTAAGTGTCTGTAAGCCATATCATCAGCCGTGTATGTACTTTACGTACTTACGCTTTTATGTGTGCGTGCGGCTTATTTCGCTCGTTGTATGGAGCCGGCCTTCTGTACCCATCTATTCTGTGGTAAAACGTTGGTTCGTGGACGTGATTAGTACGTGGGTATATACTACAGGTATATACAAAGTACAGAGTCTCGCCTTTGTCTCGCCAGACGCTCATCTTGCGGAATGAAACGCACCGTTACATACTACCGCCGTTTTTGTAAGGAACGGCGCATGTTGTGCTACTGAATAGTCTTGTTCGTAGTGAATTTTTAATTGTTTTTAAGATGACGGTAGCTAATGATTCCTGAAAGGTTACCTAGTGGTTCTTTTAGACATTGGTAGTACATTAAATTAAATAATCGCAACACTTGTATTTTTTTTTGTTTTTACAGACACTCATGGTGTTTTTGAAATATAAAATTATGAGAACAAACAACAACAGTAATAAACTATTAAGTAAAACAAACCAAATATTTTAAATCGTAAACTAGCATAGAATATTTGATCAGATGAGAAATAAAATAAACAAGTCAAAATTCAAAAGTCATTTATTCAAACTGGGCTGAGAATCAGCACTTTTCGAACGTCAAAATTACATAAGATAGTCCCCCAAAACGCCCACCCTCCACCACTTCCTAGTGCCTTTCGCTGGGAAGAAGAAGTGGCGCAACAAACTCCCCAGCAGCACTGCTGTCTGTTCAAGTTAGAAAAAAAAAAGACTCTATACAATAGTATCCAAAATAACTTACATTATGCAACACAAAACATAATTTAAATGATAAATTATTGGCCATATGTCAGCTAGCACACGCCAATATACTAACCAAAAACATCGAGAACTATACTCAAGCAGAAATAAATCTTCTTCCCAGCTAAAGCACTAGGAAGTGGTGAAGGGTGGGCGTTTTGGGGGACTATCTTATGTAATTTTAGTCTTTTACTATTCAATATTCCTCCCCAGGAATATTGAATAGTAAAAGACTAAAATGTCAGAATGTGTAAATGCCAGTATAAAAAATGTAGCCACTCAAAAAGTATCCTCCTCTGCGGCATATCTTCAGCACGAATGAAGTTTCTTACCTCCGTAGTTTGCAACAGTGATGAGTTATAGCTGTTTAAGTAATAATGGTAGTCTGTAAATAATCTTTGTAAGTAAGGGAGGGTTAATTCGTTCCCTTGTTTACGGGGGCGACGTGGTTTAGATGTGGTTTACGATTTATGGTGTAAATTGATCGTTTACGAAAGTTGGGGGTGAAACATTCAATGATCTTTTCTGGAGTGAGGGAGAAACATTTGATGGTAGCCCCGAACCAAAGTAATGTGTAACGTAATCTACAAATCAATAGGTGTGTTTCATGAATAATAGCACGGCATTGTCTGGATTAGGTAAGGCCTGAGTCAGTCTCATGCTGTTACTGCTAATACTGGTCCTGCTCCACAACCACAACTACTTAATTGATTAACATTTGCAAATACTGTTGGAGCTGCCGAAGATTATAAGACCATCTTTTCATTGTATAAACTCAATCTCCTTTGTGTTATGTAATTGCATAGCACAGGTGTGAACACTATGTACTAAAGAGTTACCATTTACCGGGTAATATGTTTTGCATTGACTTCAATGTGCCCTGGCGGCTGTGAGTATGTCATGCTGACTAAAATGTCTCGCTGACGGTGGCGTGTGTGTTGGATCATTTAGCTCCCTTCAAAATGGTTGAGCTGAATGGTGCTAATCCATGCGTCATATTCGTAAACGGGCGCCGTCAGTTGGGACTGGTCATCTCTTAGCTGACATGGCTTATTTTTATATTTTTATTTTTGAAGTGTTCTTTTTTATCTTTTTACTATCGATGATTCTAATGTGCACGTCTTTCTACATTGTTCTCACATGTATACTTTCAACATGAATGATGTAACCAATATTTTGTAACAATTTTTTATTTAAAAGAGAGTCCGTGGAGTTTCTTGCCCGTACTTCTCTATAGGTACTTACCGACTACGCTTTGGAATGGGCAACTAGCTTCACATTTCTGACTGACCGATTCCTTGACAATTCAAAAGTGCCTGTAAATGGTTTAATTGAAATAAATGCTTTGAGTTTGAGTTACCGATAAGTACAGTTCCATGGTTTAAGCTAGACGAAAATAGTTTATGTTGTTGTGAGAATATCAGGTAAACAGCTGTTTACCTGATATTCTCATATTCAGTAATCCCGGCTTCCAAACTAGCTAGTTTGGAAGCCGGGATTACTGATCAACTGATCTATTCTGTCATTCTACATGATGCTAGGGATTGACACTAGTGATGGCTTTCTTCAAGGTCGCATCACCTAAGTTTTCACTATAAGTTTTTTACAGAATAGATCGATTGGTCAGTAATAGATCGGTTGGTCAGTAATCCCGGCTACCGCTTCATGAGATTTTTACAGAATAGACCAGCTGTTTGCGACTTACTTAAGAGGCTTAGTATCATCACTAGCACAGGTTATTTTAACGCACACGAAGTGACCTTTCCCCTGTAGCCTATATATTCTTTTTTTTTACTTGTGTTATCCAACAGCTTTCCACTCTTCCCTGTGTATTGCCTTCTCCGACCACCTAAGCCTACAAAAAATTAAAATTACAGGCTAATATGCGATGACCTTACTAATAATTACTTACGGCCGAACCCAATTACCTATTTTCAGTTAAAGACAGATCGCTGTTGCTGGTAAACAGAATAATTCTATCTGTCATGGAATATCGTCCCACAATTCTGTAAGGTCCTTATTCTCTGACATATTATTGGGACGTTAAACCATAGATAGGTACAGGGCCGGCCCGTTCATATAGGCGAACTAGGGGACGGCCTAGGGCGCTCGTATTAGGTGGGCGGCAATCAGCGGCATCGAAATGAAAAAATAATACATTACATTTATTTTTTTATTTAACTACAACTTGAAAATACTCTCAACTTTTTACCCATTTTTCTACCAAAATGCGATCATAAACATTTACGAAACCATCAGTACGGTTCATCTGGAAATCAAAAGCGAGTTGAGGCCAATCCATTGCTAAAAAAACGCGATTTAAAATGTATTGCTTCTCTTTTTGTATGGTATAATATTTTGTTCAAAATTAATTTGACTATAATTATAGTTTGACCGCGATCGCTGTACCGATCGCGCCTAAGAGATATTATTTCTCAACGGCATGTGAAGCCAAGTCAGAGGCCTATGAGCGGCTTTAAAACTCTGACACCAGGTTAGTCACTCACCACACGAAAAAGAAAGAACATAGTTTTATTTTGTCACGAATTTTCTTAAAAGGGCGCTGTTCCAGCCTTTCGCCTAGGGTGCCAGGAATTCTCGGGCCGGCGCTGGATAGATAGGTTTTTCTATCTCCAGTATGCCAAAACTGGTGATAGGTAGGTTATTGGGTTCGGCCGTTAGTCTCCAAAATACTATAACGCAATGCTAATATTGCAGGCAGAGAAGTGATGGTTTAATACTCAAAGAAAGCAGGAATATAGAGCGTGGTTTCCACAAATTTAAATTTGACATGGATGACACCGTACAGGCAACCATGCGTGGAGAGCTCCTCTCAGTAGTATTTAAACTAGATCTCTTTGTGAAAGGATTTGTCCGTGGAACGGTGTCCCGGTTTGAAGAGCTGATGATGTTACAGGCATATGACATTTCAACTTTGCCACATATACATATGTGATGCTCCATCTATGTTTTTCAAATCGACAGCATGAACTGGTTTGCAATTCCGCAAAATCCTATAGCGATAGCGCAAAATCCTTTAGTTAACTGAAACATAAAATCTCCGTTAAGTGGGTAGGATTTTAAAATCTTATCAGAGAGCAATAATAAAGAAGGAAAATAACTAAGTTTATTAACGTTTTTATGTAGAGCACGATAGGTTCATAATTTTAGACAAATGTTATAGTAAGATTCAGTTCATTGACGTGTAAAAGTGTTTGTACAAACCTACTTACAGAAATAAAATCATTTATCATTTATCATTTAAGTTTTCATTCTGACTTAGCCTATTTACGAATTGTGGTTTATTAAAACGTACCGAGAGTTATTTTAGTCTGAAAGCAAATCATAACCTTTAAGTAACCTCATTGTTTGTTATTTTAAAATAAAGCCCTTATAAGTTAATTAACAACCTACTTCTAGGTACTACATGTTTATTGACTGACGCACGTAAAATAAATAAACGACTCAACTCGAGCAAACACAGACACACGTACATACACACATACCCTTACACATACATACGTATAAACACACTCACAAACAGTGGAGGCCAAATAAACCGCGTCCAGTTCTTCAAGCACTTTCCCGGGGTTACTTTGAAAATTTATTTGTCCCCGGGCGCGGTTAAATACTTGCAATACTTCATACTTTGCTGAGGATCATTTAGGCTTCGCTCGGCTTTTGTTCTTTTCAGAAATAAAAAATAAAAACCGTATGTATTCTTTTTTTTATTTTTTTTCGTTGCTTTTCTACCTGGAGTGTTGGTCCGTTTTAGATGATAATCTCTTGAAAACTTCACAATACAATGCGAGGATATTATTTTGTACGAAATAATGTTGTTTTCGAGTACTGACCCGGATGAGAAATGTATTTAGATTTATTTTGACTACTTGAAGCTCGGTGAGTGGAAACAATGGTAATTTTATGTATCAAAATCGATTTGGTTTCATAATGGCGTTACTGTTTTGTATTGGTTATGAGTACAAACCTGTATCATCCTTATGTAAGGGTAGAGCTTCCTTGTTGCTAATTTATTGAAGCAAATAAATTAAGCTTTGAGCGATATACCTGATTGCCGGAAAAACTAATTGAATATTCCACACATCTCTTGCATCTCGTCACAACGTTCTCTCTCGGATAACCAACTGACTTGATGTATGAGAACTAGACAGTGATAGACTGATTATGCACTTCTGTGCCAATCTCGAACAATAAAAGATGCATTTACATCTTTTTAGTAACTAGCGATTTTGTGGCAAGCATCATAGTAGCTTCTTCCTCTAAAACATTAAAATGAACCTATGTAAATAAGTATAGTATTGATAAAAACTTAAAAATATTATATAACACTAAAATATGTTATCTATGTACAAGTATAAAAAGGCAAGTGCTCATTGGGCATAAAAAAATTCTTTCGCATCGCCGTCAATGAGAAAAGTGCCCAAAAGGCTGGCAGCAGCGCCACGTTGGATGGCAATGCTGATTCTTCGGGAAAGCCCTCTAGTCACGTGAAGGTCGAGCAACCGCTCGGCGATGTTCCGAAATACTCGATTCAAGGTATAATGCAATGAATAACATCAAATCACACACACATCAAGACAATACCGTTTAATTCAGTAAAACAGTTTTTAAATAAATCATATCTTCACAAAAACACAAATAAAGCGTTAAATTGAAGAACAGAAAAAGAACAAAACATTTGTTCTACAATTTTTCATTGAGAACTTTGTTCAAAAGGTTCTTTTATTCTAAAAATGTACCAAAAATGTTGTATAAAGAAATATGGGTAATAAAAGCGAGTATTGCAGGAAAAGGGCAAGAAAGAAAGAAAGTTTCAAGGCCGCTGAGTAATGAATACTGCCGCCAAAAACATATGAGATAAAACTTTTTGATACACTTCCCAACAAAAGATCGTGTTCAAATATATCAAGGGGGCGTTTATATACCTACACATTGCATGTAGGTATATATTATTATCTACATGTTAGATACTTGCTCTCATCCCAATACGAGTTACGAATTGATTTAACAACCCGCTTTGTATTTTATTAATATCTTTGAAATACTGAATGTCTAGGATGTTGGATTACGTCAATATTTAGTAGAAAATTCTACTAAATATTGGTGCTATTGTTATCTGTTTGGTAGTTACGTACATATATTTTCATAGACTGTCAGGATCATAGATGAATTATTTATAATAAATCTATGGTCGGGATTGAGGAGCCACATAAAATGTGTTGTATACTGCAGCATTACACTGCATTATAAACCTTTTTTACGCGAACATAGGCCGTCTTATTTTTTCCTTTTTCATTTTGACACGAATTCAAAATTTTTGCAATGGAAGAGAAATATTGACTTTTTTCTTGGTTGACAACCGTCAGTCGTCAGCAGAGCGTTGAGTTGTGAGAGCTATTTGATTGTTTCGCTGTGCGTAAAAATTTCTACGTCTTGATTGCGGCAGTTCTCGGGAGCAGTCGGGGATATTGTCCCCTAATACCCATTTGTTGATTCATTTGTGAGTATACCAATTATCTGTCGTATAACCCTCTTATATAATTTGGCCTTACTTTCTGGACTAAAACGCGGTTTATCTTAGATCCAAATACAAAGGCCGATTTTCGGCCCCACCCCCTGGGCCAGAGCCGGACTGCCGGTCGCACTCCTCGCCAGGGTCCTCGGCGTCCGAGTTCGGTCAGCGATCCAGGCCGAGTTAGCGGCCCAGGCCGAGTTAGCGGTCCAGGCCGGGTTAGCGGTCCAGGCCGAGTTAGCGGTCCAGGCCGAGTTAGCGGTCCAGGCGAGGCGTCCCTGGCACGATTACGCGATTGTGCTTAGCCGGGCGTCGGGACGGCGAACGGCAGTAAGCGGTCCTCGGCGAAGAGCCACCCTCCAGCGGACGTAGTTTTTGGTTTTCTTTTTTTTACTCTTATAGTATTTCAAAATTCAAAAAAATACTTCTTCTAGTATAAACATTTGGGCGTAATTTATTGGCTTTAACCTCACCACACACTCATTTTTAAACTAATATATTTTCCGTAGGACACGTGTTACGTGTTACGTTATCTTAAAACCTGAATCTTTTTAAATTTCTAGTTCATAGTATACACCATTTAACCGTATGTAAGAAAATCTGGGAATTATTTTCTTCACGACTTTTCGGTACGCGTGCTTTACCCATTGCGACGGCTCGGTGTTTGACGAATAGCTATTTGTCGGGAAATCCGCGTCGTATCGCCTAACGCCTAAATTACATTTTTCAATGGTCCTAAACCCTTTGGCTATTTAATTCCTTAATTCCTGTTTTTATTTTTTTTATCTTTATTACCGTGTTCTTTTTTGTCTACCTTTTAAATATACAGTGTTGTTTTACCGCAATCATACTTTTCATTTCTTATCCTTACAACGCCCCGGGTTCGATTCCCGCGTGGCGTTGGACAAGTGGCAAGAAGACATAATATTTTTTGCTACAATACGTATTACCGATATTTTTTCTATTTTATTTTTAAACTACAAATAAGAATATATTTACTACTAAACTATACCAAATATGTTGTAATTGGTTGATCACTTTCCGAGAAACAGCGCGGTGAAATTTATGGATTTTTATGAAAAATTAAAGCATTGTAGCTACCTCAAAAGCCTTACAAAACTGATTTTTTTATACAGATTACGCATAATTCTAAATGCTACAAAATTTTCAACAATCATGTCAGATAGTTTTCGAGTTCTAAGGTGAATCCTCAATTCAGACATCTGAGTTGAGGAGCCACCTTAAACTTCCTGAATTTTTTTAAAGGTTTTATCACAAATTCCAGGATCGGGCCTACAAAATCGGCAAATTTACTACTAAATATTGATAGTACCCGCGTTTAAATATGAGACATGGCTCCTCAATCCATACGGCTCCTACAAGAGGCTCAGCCGAAAAATCAGCACTTCACAAAATGTACCGGACATTACCGGACATTTTACGAAGTGAAATTCTAAGAAATGGACATTTTGTGACCGGTAGACATTTTGCAAAGTGGTAATTTTACGACTGAGCCCTTCAAGTGGTGCCAGCTGTAAGCATACCTGCAGCTTTGACCAAGTGAAAGTAAGTTTTAATCAGCCATGCATACTAAAGATGATCATCCTAAGTTCTAGTTTCACAGCTAAGGACATTAAAAGTGTTATTAGCAGTATGTCAAGAGGCAAGTCTCCAGGTCACGATGGTCTGAGCATTGAGCACCTCAAGTTCGCGGGCCCTCATTTACCAAGAGTGTTAGCAATGTTTTATAACTTTTGTGTGAGTCATGCGTATTTACCTTGCCATATGACAAAAACTATTGTAGTGCCTATTATTAAAAATAAAACGGGTGATATCGCTGATTTAAAGAATTACAGGCCCATTTCTCTGGCTACGGTGATCGCGAAAGTGCTTGACAGCCTGCTTAACAGACAACTTAATAACTTTGTTCAGCTGCACGACAATCAGTTCGGATTCCGATCCGGACTATCAACTGAAAGTGCCATCTTGTGTCTAAAGTGGACTGTTAGGTACTACTCTGATAGAAAAACACCTACGTATGCTTGTTTCCTCGACCTCTCCAAAGCGTTTGATCTGGTTGCATACAGTATCCTTTGGAGGAAGTTAGAGGAAGCTGGAGTTCCTCCAGAGTTGATAAACACTTTTAAATGCTGGTATGGAGGCCAGATCAATCAGGTACGCTGGGCAGGGGCTTTTTCAGAGTCGTATAGGTTGGAGTGCGGGGTGAGGCAAGGGGGGTTGACTTCACCCACGCTCTTCAATCTGTATGTCGATGGGCTAATCGAGGTGCTCAGCAGTGAGCGGGCCGGCTGTTACATTGACGGAGTATGTGTAAACAACATTAGTTACGCCGATGATATGGCACTGCTGAGCGCCTCGGTTTGTGGTCTTAGGAGGTTGGTGGCCATCTGTGAAGAATATGCTTTACTTCATGGATTGGTCTACAACGTCACTAAAAGTGAAGTCATGGTCTTTGGTGTCAGCAGTCAATGTTCAGATCCGATACCTCCGGTCAAGTTGAACGGAATATCGCTTGTGAGGGTATTTAAAGTGAAATACTTAGGACATCTTTTGACTGCTGACCTCAAAGATGATGAGGATATAGAAAGAGAAAGGAGGGCTCTGTCGGTGAGAGCTAATATGATCGCTCGCAGGTTTGCACGTTGTTCTAGAGTTGTGAAAAAAACCTTATTTCGTGCATATTGCACCTCATTTTACACGTGCAGCCTGTGGGTAGATTACACTCAAAAATCGTACAGCGCCCTCCGCGTGCAATATAATAATGCGTTCCGGGTATTGATGGGGCTGTTCCGCTTCTGTAGCGCATCAGGCATGTTTGCTGATGCTCGTGTCGATTGTTTTTACGCTACGATGCGAAAAAAATGCGCTTCCCTGGTGCGCCGGGTGCGGGCCAGCCCCAACAATATACTGCAGTGTATCGGGAGCAGACTAGATTGTTTGTGTATGAATCGCTGCTGCAAGCTTTCCACATCTGTGTTGAGCGTGTAGCAGGGATTCATTAAATGTGTTATGTTTACTAACATAGTTGTTAAGATATATTGTTACTAACATTTCTGAGTCTTGTTACTTGTTAATTTAAATAAAAATAAATAAATAAATAAAATAAAACTATATTTAATTTTGACGTATTAAAATGTTTTTGTGAACCAATTTACAGAAATAAATATCATTTATCTTATCATTTACCATTTACTAAAATACTTAATTGGAAGATCCACATCGTACATAAACACTATCTCAACCCAGAATTCCGGACATCTTACTGTTAGACTGCAAAACATAACGTAAAGTTACATTCAAACATTTCAAAACATGACTAACGATGGGCCCAGCTTAACAGACCACAATTAATTCTTACAGCTCCCAATTTAGGATCAGGTACTTCCAAATTCATAGTAATGGCGGCCGAACCCCACAGAGCAGCCATCCCACATCGTTTGATCATGCTAAATTCATAACCTCCTTTCAACCCCAGACCTGGACAATAATTACCGTCTGATAAATGGTAATGGCTATACTTTATAACCCTATTTACACCCCAGTAACGATATTGAAGGATAAGATCTCGGGAAAAACATGATATTATTATGGTCCTTAGAGTAATAATGGCTAGATGGAGCATGAATGAGTGAAGCCTCATGAACTATGCTGTATTGTACGGCACAGTTTGTTCGTCGGTGCAGTAATTTTAATGTTCTTGTGTGTTTCACAGTGAGCGTAAATATTAACATGCTGCTTGAGGACAAATAGATCGTATTGCTTTGGTAACACTATTGTCTGCTAAGCGTGGTCTTCGATCCAAGGGTTGAGCAAAGTTTAATTGGATTTTTCTATTAGAAATAGATTGCGTGAAGTTTGGATAAGTGTCTGGTTAACGATTTTGGGTTTGTCTCTTTATATGTGTCCAATAACATAACTGGCGATTGTGGTTGTAAAATACAACTCTGCCACTCATTCATGGTAAACTGGCTAGACTTTATTTTAATGTACTTCAGCGGCAGCGCGGTTCGGGGTGCTCCTTCTAGGTATTAATACTCAAAGTTATAACCATGATTGATTCTCATTTTTAGGCGCAAGTCATTGGGGTAATCTTAAGGTTATTGGATACTGTCGACGGCTAAGTAGGCTGAGATAGATGCTAGCGATATTTGAGGCTGTTACTGCCTACCTATCTCGTTTTCCCATACCTATGATTATTATATTGAAGAAGTCCATAGTTGTCAAACTCAAACTCAAAGCATTTACTTCAATTAAACCATTTACAGGCTCTTTTGAAATGTCAAGGAATCGGTCAGTCAGAAATATGAAGCTAGTTGCCCATTCCAAAGCGTAGTAGGTAGGTACCTATGGAGAAGAACGGGCAAAAAACTCCACGGACACTCTTTTAAATAAAAAAATTGTTACAAAACATTGGTTACATCATTTATGTTGAAATTATACATGTGAGAACAATGTAGAAAGACGTGCACGTTAGAAACGTCCGTAATAAAAAGATAAAACCAAGAACAATTCAAAAATTAAATAAATTAAAAATAAGCCATAGCAGCTAAGAAATTACCAGTCCCAACTGACGGCGCCTGTTCACGAACATGACGCATGAATTAGAACCAATCAGCTCAACCTGGCGTTCTCGCGTATGGACCAACTGGTATATGTCAAGTTTATCTATGGATCAAAATAGTGATAACTAATTTTTTGAATAATAAATTCTCTCTCCACAACGCTGTTGTTATGGTACGTCCATGTCAACATTTTTGTAATAGTGTGAAAAACAAAGCCTATCGAATCCAAATCTACTATATTGTTTTATGTGGTACGGGAATTCAAGTGAATAAACTTTTCATTGTGTTTGAAAGAAGAAGACATGCTGCCCCGACCCCAAATAAATAAGAATAGGGGCAGGAGGATCAATAATGAAGAATTAACATCTAATTCACATCACAATAATTCCTAAAACATGTCTTGTAATAAAACCCACTTGAAATTGACAAAAACAAATGTAAAGGAACTAAAAACTTCACTCACTCACAGACAAAGTGACTAAATGCATCAGCAGCAGCCCACAAAACGTACCGCATTGAATATTTATCACTGCAGCCAGGACCGCACTGAATATTGCAGGTGTTGCGGCCAGACGGTTGGTGGTCCTGCTGAATTACTGAAACATTTCGCTTTCAACTGTCCAGGGTTAAAGTATTGGCTCTTTGAAGCTTGATATGTGGTCTTAAAAGAAGAGTTGAAATCTGGGATTATGTTTTTTTTAAGTGTGTTTACCAAAAAAATATTGTTCTTTGGCATTATTTTACAAGTAATTACTTGTTTTTTATAAGTAATTCGTATAGTGTACACAAGACGCCTTAATGCAAATTTCTTTCATAAAAACAAAAATAATTAATCTGCTCATTAAAATTTAATACTGTAAAAGCGTGAAAATTAAATAGAAACGTCAAAGTTCTAAGACGTTTCAACACTTAACAATATCTACTTAATGTCAAAATTCTTCGTCACTTCAATACTACGGGGTGAGACTTGAACTTTTAAACACTTCTAACTTGAATAATACATCTAGCCAACTTAGAGTGTAAATAATTTAACTTAACTTCAAAATTTAAGTGTTGAAAGAAAACTTTCTTTGTTTATTTTTTAAAGTTCTAAGTTTAATATGTCTTACAGCTTACTCTTGGCTCAACTTTTATGAAACAATGTTACTTAGAATTATGGTAAAGAATGCTGTAAAAACATCCTGTGGCTATATGGTATTACAAAACAACTTAATTGCTATAACATACTTGCGCTAAGTAGGTACTAATAATAATTAATGATGTAAAGCTGGATTTTTAAAACAAAACAGTTCGTGTTCTTTGTTATAAGCTTATACAGGGTGACTGGATCTGGACTCGCCATAGCAAATTCGCATATAGAGGAGGTAATTTACTAATTATTGAACCATACTTTCCCTAGCTAAAGTTTTATAGTTTGGGATATATGACAATTTTTATAGTTCTCTTCTGTTCTAGTTCATCGTTTGTTTCAATCGTAGGTACCCAGTTTATCCTACTCTCACGCGTAATATATTTTTCCTTATAGGGTAGAAGCGCACAGTGAAACAAAATAAAATAGTACTCACATAAAAGCTTATAAACAGTAGTTTCATTGTGAGTCAAAAATAATTTGTTTCAAAGAACGCTTCTTTAAAAAATATTAATTTAAAGATTGAAAAAACGTCAAAAATATACAAAAAGACCAAACACTCTCTTTTTGGGCAATCATTTGTATAACTTACTATATTATTTATCACGTAAATCTTATTGAATAAAAAATATATATCTTCAACTATACAAGTGCATTAATAAATAGTTGAAAATCGTAACTTTTTTTTCGAGTTTGTGATGGGCGAAAAAAGCCTCTTATCAACCCTCCTCCTTTTTCAGTAGCAGCCCACTACTACTATAGGTGCACCTTTGCCTAACCCTTCGGTGAATACAGGCGTGATGTGATGTGATGTTACGTTATGTGTTCTCTGTCAAGTGATGTATTTTTGACAAAAATCTTAAAATTGCTGAATAACTGACCCAAAATAAAAAAACGCCCAAAATAAACCTGATGCTAACTCCCAAACTATCATAATCCTGACTAGGCCTAATTGGGGAGTTAGCATCAGGTTTTTGCAATACATGAAGTATGTTAGAATATGATTTTCAGTCTGTTACGTGTATTCTTATTGTCAAATCAACGTTTTAATTTTTAATTTTTCCGGTTAGATATAAGCTTTTTCTAACCATAAAAAAGACAGTCCCAAAAACTTTTTAGAATAGACGGATAATTTCAAGAAACGTGTTTAACAGTCCCAAGAACCCTTTTAGGGATTATTAAAAGAACAATCCTTTACAAAAGTGTTGATTGAAATAACGCTAACTTTTAGTATAAAATTCAGCACTGATTGTTTAATTTTCCGCTTACGGCTGCGGTCTACTGAAAATTTGTTGAGTGTTACGCGATGCATTTATTAAAGTTCAACTGGATAAATTTTTGAAACTATGTTGTTGTGCTATGCAGTCTGTGGTTTGGGCAGTTTAATTTTACATGGAACTGATACTTGATTAGCTAATATACAGGTTAATTAACACCAGGTGATAAGGTAAATTTAAATAATGTGGTGATACTTAAATATACTGATTGGCTAATACTTTCAAATTATATTTTATAAATATCGGGCGGGTTACGTCAGCTGCATTATGCATGCAGAATAACCGCTGAACAACAGTCTCCATACGGTGGGTGCCTGAGGATGGTCGGCGCCGCCGAGGCCGGCCCAGGAAGAGGTGGCGAAACGACCTATATGCGTACCGCAAGGGTTGGATCGTGGTGGCTCTGAAAAAGGATGCCTGGAAGGATTTGGGGGAGGCCTTGCTCAGCAGTGGGACATTGTAGGCTAACAGAAAAAAAAGAGAAAACAAGACAAATACTAGGTAGGGCCAAGGCTACTGATGGTTACGGCTATTGGGAAACTCCGCGGAATTAATGACTTTATTAAAAGAACTAATTGGCTAATACTTTTACTTTATGTACCATATTCTTGATCCTATACTCAACTATAAAAATCTTTTAGGTTTTAAAGTGTGTTTATTCATTTAGTTTTGGCAATACTAACTGATGAAGTTGATATCTATTACAAATGGGCACAATAATATTATTAGTAAACAATGTCACACATTTACTTACACATTTGTGTCTCAAAACTGTCTACACCTTCCTTTACCACAAGCCCCATAAACATACCTACCAACCTAACGCCACAAAGATTTAATCACCACACAAGGAAAAAAGACACGAACATATAATACAACACAAGAGGAAATAACGGCGACATTTCTCTTGGCAACCTTACCATAATAGCGAACATTTACGAGAATCCTTTGGATTTCTTTTTTGTTACTTTAGCGGCTACAGCCTTTCCGAGTCACGGTTTAGAACGGTATTACCGCGTGGTATAGACCGGGTATTACTGCGTTACGGCTTGCAATACGATCGCTTAATTCCGCTAAGGAATGGGAAGGTGAGATGCTGTAATTTAAGGGAGAGGAATTTATATTATGTTGTTGTTCTGGATGGGAATAAATAAGTTGTTGGCAATAAATTTGGAAAGTCAAGTAGCATTATATCATTTTATTATTTACTATTCACCTTTTGAAACGTTTCTATATACGTTACACAAGTTTTTTGCTGACGTCTTTCCAGATTATACGCTGAACAAACAGTAGTATGCTTTCTTACGTACTGGGATGGTTTTAAAAGACCTAATTGCGTATCGAAACGATTCTAAATCTTTTGTCACCCGTGCGATTATTTACCACGACTTACCCAACAATTACATATTTTTTTAAATATTATTGATAGGTTTTTCATTTGACCGCTATCTCGCCTGATGGTAAACGATAATGTGGTCGACGATGAAGTACGCTTGCCTAGAAGTAACCTATTCTCTTGACATAAAGACCCTAAACCAAAAAATCCAGCACAAAATTTAATCTATTTGAAAAATACTAACTAGACATTCACTTTCCTAGTTTCCCACACTATATAAAACAATTTACACCTACCACCAAGAATGACGCGGCAAAATAAGGCCGTTTCTCACACACATAAGTTAAACATCGTTACTTCATACACCACCCGCCGCGTCCCGCGTGTAAATGCCGCCATTCCCGACAATGAGTAGCTACCTTTATATTAACCTCGTTTGCCGTAATGACGTTGAATTTATTATTGTTAGGCTCGGTGTACACGTGAGCTGAAGGGCTGAGCAGAATATTGAGTTGGTTAGACTTAGTTAAGCAATTTGACGTTGTGTGGTCTCAGATTAAAATAGCCTGACTGTCTCTTTATGAAGATTATCTAGATTTTATTAACAGTTTATTTTTATTATGTTTTGTTGAAGGTTAGTCATCATATTTCAGCCTACTTAGTGCTGATTTTTCAATTGGCAGATGACTTAAATCTGAGAAAGAAATATGACAGTTGGACTGCATATTATAGAAAACAATAGGTAAATATTTATTCTTAAGGTAAAAGGTATCAGATGGTCGAAAAATGAGCACGTGTGATAATTTTGGTAATATTTGATTCATATTGATAAAAAGATACTTTTTTGTTGGTGTACCTATTTAGTTGAAGGTCACAAGAGAAACAAATTAATATTCAGTGTAGTATGATCGCTCTCTACAGTTGATCACTCTCAAACGATCCCATTTCCATTCCTTAATATATCTTCCGAAAATCCGAGTACCTACCTACAAACCGAACGTTGATGCATCGAAAGCATCTTTCATACGTTCTCCTTCCGGAATGCTCTAACAACGTTGGAAGTCGACGAGGCGATGTTTAACATCGGCAGATCTACGTGTTCGTCGGAGTATTCCCAGCGCGCAAGTTACTTTGGTAATGGTTCTAGTCGTTCTTGTGGAACTTTTCGTTTTCTCGAGCGTGATTGAAACTGATAGTATGGTGTAGTAAGATGTATATTAGTGTACTATTTTAATGTGCAAGAAATAGCAGATATTAGGGAAACAAACTGATTGTGGCAGTTGTGACTGTTAGTATAACCATTATAGCTATATATACCAGAGTTAGATACCTTTTGAGTTCGAAATTACTTTAACAGCGTGACAATAATCAACAGTACTTCATCACAACATACGACCCGTACTGTCTCGGTCTCTAACTGGGCTAAGCCAGATTTAAAGACTAAAATCACGTTGTAATAATGTCTATATCAAGTTCTTTTACGTGACCAATCCATTTTTGACTTCGTTTTACTCAAACAGCGTGAAAATAAGATACACTAAGTCACAACACACGTGTCACCCATCTTGAATCGGGCCGAGCACGATTTACAGTTTAATTGCGCCGTGTCACGCGTCACGCTGTAATAATGTCTGTATTATGTTCTTCGCGCAGCCAATTTGTTGTGCGGTTGAAAGTCCAGGTAAATGGGCGTGCAAAATATAGACGTTATAATAAAAAAAGGCCCGTGAATGAACACGTGTAATTTTGACGCTTTTTAGTGTCCGGTGCAGAATACAGGAAAAAATGGACACGTATTAAACAGAATTACACTTAATGAAGGTTTTTTGTGACGCTTATAGAACAAAAAATTATCAGAAATATTTTTTTGCTGGTGCCGAAAATTGTGACGTAATTTCCGGAATTTTATGGATTTCATTTGACAGTTTAAAACAGTATTTATTTCGCTTTTGCATTGAAATATTTTTTTAAGGTGACCGACTATACTTCACAGCGTAGGTACCTATAGAAATAAAGAAAACAAAAAAAATTGACTATGATCATTATTCTGAAATACTAGCCGTATAGTTTTTCGGGTTCTGTACGTCCAAATGAAAAACGGAACTCTTATAGGATCACGTGTGTCTGTCTGTCCGTCTATCATAGCCAAGTTTTTCCGAATCTAATGGAACGATTAAGTTGAAATTTGTTATACCTACATATGAAATTCTGTGACCTAAACAAGGACGTGTGACGGAAATAAATGATTTGGAAATATGGGGCTTACTTTTGGGAGAAAAACAAGAAAAAAAAAATGCATACTGTACCTAGTTAAATATCAAATGATCTTATGATATTTCTTATAATTTTAAAATAAACAGCTTTAAAGTTATTTAAGAAACAGATAAAATTTCACCATCCTTCATCTCCGAAACTAATCAGCTAAAAATTTTTAATAAAATACTGAAAATAGTTCTTTACTTATTGATTACAGGAAATCTTTAAGATAGCTATGGTCTTTAAATAACATGGTGAATTTTCAATATTGAGAGTACAAACTTACATTTGCAGTTGGAATGTATCATAAAAGAAAACATTTATTAACTACAAAATTAAGTTTGGTCTTGGGATAAATGCATTCCATTGGCCGGTATTTTTAGACTGAGTTTTCTTTCTACTAAGCTCTCACAAACAAACTCGTGCAGCTCAATAAAATTAAATCTACGCTCAAAAAAAAAATTGTGTCGCGATAGTTTCACAAGTTTGCAAGACTCAGTCGAAAACATGAATCCTTTAAAAGCTTTATTTTCATACCGCTTGAATTTTAGAGAGCGCACCTGGTACGAATATCAAAGAGGGATCAACGTCAAAAATGAAACTTCACGGTGCTCTAACTTCAGAGGACGTTCAGAAGTACTAGCACAGAGTTATATTTTTGTATGGATTCAAATCCGGGGTCAGAGTACTCAGAGATTCAGAATAATCTGCATATAAATTCGGTTATGTTGGGTTTCAGCTTTTTAGGTCATATATAACTGAATATAATTTACACAGTACCAAACATAAAAAGGAACAGAAATAAAATTTGAAATAATATAAACCTTTACTACAAATTCAAATGTCATTTATTCAAACTAGGCTGAGAATCAGCACTTTTTGAACGTCAAAATTACATGAGACAGTCCCCCAAAAACGCCCACCCTTCACCACTTCCTAGTGCCTTTAGCTGGGAAGAAGAACTGGCGCAACAAACTCCCCAGCAGCACAGCTGTCTGTTCAAGTTAGAAAAATGATTCTATGCTATTGTATGCAAAATAACTTACATTATGCAACACAAAACATAATTCAAATTTCTTTTTCCGTCAATTATTAAAGACAAATTCTTCCTCCGGTTGACGCTGTTGTTTTAATTAGCATAGTTGAATAACCCCTGGCTGGAGGTTTTAAGTGTAGTAGCTTAAGGCACCCACAGGAAAGCCCGGTTAAGTAGTCATGATCTCAGAGGTCAACTAAGAGATGCCCTACCTAAAAAAAGGGAGCTGTTACTGAAAAATTTCAATGGAATGCCTCCCGTCATTCCGACCTCGCCGCCGAGGTCCTTTGCGATCGCGACCGCGTCCCCGAGTCAATGAAACTCCCCCCGACCCTTGCTCGATAACGAGGTGCCAGCAGTTGTTGCAGCTGAGCACGTAGCTTTAAATTCCCCGACTAATAATCATGATCAAAACTTTGATCCAGCCCGTCCCTTCCTTGATGTCCTGCCTCTGGTTGACGCCCTTAGCTGAGGTTCGTACCCCACAGGGGGTTCCCTTAGCGAGCGTTCACCTAGTTTTAATTTGCATAGTTGAATAACCCCTTTTTTTTTTGGATGGGAAATTATCAAATAACTTCTCCCGCTCTGAGCGGAGCGGGAGGGCGTGTCAGACTCTTACTGACTAAAACCTACCCGTGTTCCTTCGGTTGCCCTGTTGCCGGGGGCCACGATTTCCCTATCGGTTTTCTTCGAACCCCCGGCAGGCATTGGCCCTAGCGGACCCCGTCAATTCTGCTGACATCTCTTTGAGGCGCGCGTGGAACACAACGCGCCGTCGACTTGGGCTTGGTCCTTATCGGATGGCGAGCTGCCCATTGCTCACCGTCCGCAAGCCCGCGCCTACGGTGGCCGGAAATCGGCTCGCGATTCCCGCCCCGGGCGTCTCCTCCTATTGCGGCGGTTAGGGGCGTGAGGGCGCGAAATTTGCCTCTACCTCACGCGTTCCGCCTCCTCCTTCGCGAGCATTACCGCTTCGCAGAAGGAGGTGACGGCCTGCCATTTCCTCTCGCTCCGTACGATGGCCTGAACCAGGGCCGGACGCGAGAGATCACCGCCGCCGATCGCCTCTACGAGGACACGGCGTTGCTCCGCCCAAGCCGGGCAGACCTCCACCGTATGCTCCACCGTGTCCTCAGGCCGATCCACACAATGGTGACGCCCGGGTGTTTCCTCCCGCCTTATCCTGAACAGGAACCTCCCGAAGCATGTTGAATAACCCCTGACTGCAGGTTTTAAGTGTAGTAGCTTAAGGCACCCACAGGAAAGCCCGGTTAAGTAGTCATGATCTCACAGGTCAACTACGAGATGCCCAAACTAAAAAAAAAAAATCGAAGGACTTTTATTAGTTTTATCATCATCTGCCTAGCCTTTTTCCAACCATGTTGGGGTCGGCTTCCAGTCTAACCGGATGCAGCTGAATATCAGTATTTTACATGGAGCGACTGCCTATCTGACCTCCACAACCTAGTAACTAGGTAACACGATACCCCTTGGTAAAACTGGTTGTCAGACTGTTATTAGTTTCATAATCAGTTATTCCCTCATTAAAAAGTTAATAATTTATATCTTAAAACTAAACGAAGCAAATCTATGTAGCGAGTAATAAACAGAAAAGGACCTTTCAAAACTAATAAATGAATAATCGCAATTGAACATTTCTCTATGAAAATTGAGAACTTATTATATAAATTATTTTAATATGATTAACGAAGTAATGGATTTTAATTAAATAGCCTTTATCAAACTCAAGGTTTAAAGGAGACCGAGCGTAGCGTACCGGGTATTAAACTCGGCGACCGAATACGTACTATCACGATTCGCTCCAAAACAGGAATCGTCGATGTGGGCTATAAGCAGAGCTGGGCAAAATACATGCTTTGCTTTAATTAAAATACAAATTACATAATACTATCTCGCACGCATTTAAAGCACGAAATACAAAGTATTTTTAAGTCGTGTATTTGAAATACAAAATACAGTATTTTAACTATTTTTATTTAAAATACAAATTATAAAATACAGTCAGGTGTCAGGTTATGTAAATAGAATAGAACTAATACAGCCCAGTGTTGCCAACTTTAAGATTGACGTATCTAGCGGTCGCCATTTTGTTTACGAAAGCTATCGAGGGCAATTTTTTGCAGAACGCACCCATTAATAAGATCGCTAAATGTATTTATATTCAAATGTATTTTAAAGCCATAAGTATTTGAAATACCAATTACAAATTACATTTTTAAGAAGTAATTGAAATACAAATACTAAATACGTATTTGTATTTCAATTACGTATTTTAATTTCAAGTAATTCAAATACTGCCCAATCCCACTTCAGTCTAGCAGACTTATAGCCTATAAGTCTGAGGACTGAGGTAGGATTGGGACGGCGATGTATATGCAGGACTCATTGAGACAGCTGGGCCAGAGTCGTCACGAAGTGGATACCACAAGACGGGCGTCATCGCGGAGGGAGGCCTAAGAACCGAAGGTAGCGTTTCGACCTAGAAGCGTTTACGGAAGTTTGGTCGGAGAAGGCAACGCACAAAGAGCAATGAAAAGCCACGAGCGAGACCTTTGCACAGCAGTGGGACAATACAAGTTGAATAAAAAAAACTTTGCTTTTGTTGATTTATTTGTGAAATAATTCCTTTGTTCATATTTTATCGATATTTTGTGTCATTCGTGTAATCGACTAAGTGACATTTTTTTTGTAACATTGTCTATGATCATTTGCAAAACAGTAGAAATCTTTTGATTCGACATGATATTTTTTGTAACAAGAGTAAAAAAGGCCAAATATTCAGAGAATTGGAAACAAAATTCTAGTTTTATTTTGGTTTATTAATCCAATGACATAATGTAAACAGTAAATCTGATATCAATGATCGCCATTCGACTAAAGCACGAATACTATTGAAAAGCTTCTACCGATATCGAGTAGCTACTCGAGAAAGTTTTGTAGCAATCGACTACTCGTCTTTAAGTCCGATCGGATCCACCTCTATTATTTATCGATTCAAAATCAAACCATCGGGGTTAACAAACTCGATTCTAACTGAATTTAAATTCAGGCGAAATTAAAACAATGGTTGAACTTTCCCTAAATTCATTTGCATTTTAATGCATTCAAATAAAAAATTAAATGTAGAAAGTTGTAAACACAGCGGAGCCTTTTGATCCAATTAACCTTTGTTTGACGAAGAGAAAAATGGAAATGTTTTTGACATTTCAGACAATTTTAACGTTCCTGAAAAGTTCATGCCGTGTTACTTACATTTTTGCTTTAGGATTTCAACGCCGTCTATTGTAAATATTTTTTTAGGGTTCCGTAGTAAACAAGGAACCCTTATAGTTTCGTCATGTCCGTCTGTCTGTCTGTCTGTCTATCTGTCTGTCTGTCTGTCCGCTCTCTAGCTCCGAGACCTTTAGTACTAGAAAGCTGTAATTTGGCATAGGTATACATATTAATTACGCTGACAAAGTGGTAAAACAAAACTATGAAAAACATTTTTTTAGGGTACCTCTCCTACACGCTAAGTGTTTTTTTTTTTTACTCATCATTGGAAAGGTCATTCAAAAAAATTGTGAGTTTGTGAAACCATTTTTGGATTCAAGGATCTGTTTGCGAAATATTAAGCTTTAAAGTGCCAATTTTTGTTAGAGTCAAGTGTCCGGGGGGGACACTTGACCCTACCAGTTAAATGGTTGGTTTTGGATATGTGAAAAAAATTACAGCAGTAGTTTATATAACGAAATTAAAAGAAAAACTATTACACCTAAGTAGGCTCTACAAGTTAACGAGTAATAATCGACCAACTTAACTTTGCAGTTGCAAAAAGATGTTTTCCCATACATTCCGTATGGGAGAACATGTTTATCAACTACAAAGTTAAGTTTTTTTTTGGGATAAATTCATCCCAACTACGGAACCCTTCATTGTGCGTGATCCGACACGCACTTAGCCGGTTTTTTTTTAATACTCTACACAAAAAATTCAAAAGGTGCAAAGGTGCACAGAAGTTTCTTTTTGTGGATCAACGTTTGAAAATGTTAGCAAACATCAACTTGTGTCGACACCATCCCATCTTCCTAATACAGCATGCTGTGCTGGTGTAGCGCTGCGAGCGGTCTCAACAGTAATAAGTCGTGTGATGCTAATATCACAATTAGTAAGTAACTAACCACATCACTAATTTACTAAGAACACTCTGTCATTTCGACTACCGCTTGCTTACCTGAAGGAGGCTATCTCCTGAACCTCAGCATTCTGTGCCCCAACCTAGGGTGAGTTCCACATTAGTGGTATTATATATAATATAAGCTATGAATGAGCCATCTGCTATGATCTTGTGTTTTATGCTCGCGTGTTCACCATACTTAACCTCATTTTACATCTGTCATTGTGCCACGCTATGTTTGCAAACTCTCTCTCTCTGCCTGTAAGCTGCTGCGATGTGTTAGCTACCACCTACTCTGCTTTCCCCATAACGTACCTTGGTCACTGAAAGGGGGAAGAAGCTGACACATCGCATGCGGCCTGCTGCTGCTCGCACCATATTCTGACATGAGTTTACTACCGCGCTTTTCAGGGCTCTCTGTACGGGCTCAATTTTGCAAACTACCTGCACGCTGACGAAGGCCTGCCTACCTGCGGCCTACCGCCGCGCGCCTGTGCTGACAGGCTGCCTACACCTGCTACCGATGCTCTTTACCACCGTCTTACGAGGGCCGTCCAGCCTACTGCGGAGCCTGTGCTGAACAGGCCCCCACGTCTACCACGTGCTGCCAAGGACGGTAACCTTCCTTCTTAAGTGTACGATTGCTCAGATCTCAGTGTCAGTGACCTTACCCACGACCTAGCCGTGTTTCTACTACCTGTTAATTATAAGTATTAACCTATCTAGCTGATTCAATTATTGTACCTCTACCTACCTATCCGTTAATGGCTTACGCAGCCTACCCTGCGCAGCCCTAGCCGCTACACTGGGGCGGCTGACAACAAACTAACGCACAACAAACTAATCTAACGGCGCCAATATAACAAATTATTGGGAGCTATATGTTTGAGCCGTTTGGGTTTGAAACTCTAGAGCCTTGGGGTTTGAGTGCTCATCGAGTATTTCGGTACATCGCCAAGCGGTTGGTCGACTCTTCACGAGACCAGAGGGATGGCCATTTTTAGCCCAAAGAATTAGCATTGCCAGCCGTCCGAATGGAATAACCTAACATTTTTTTTTACATGGCTTTCAATAAAGCTCTGTTATATGCAAGGAATTTGTGTGTATCAATGCCCTCTGGTTTTGATAAAATTAATCCTCATTTTCGGTGAGAAATCATCGGTAAGTAGTTTCAAGAATTATAAATGTCGTATCCGGTCATTAGTACGGGCACAAAACGAATCGCAAGCGCGCCGCTGGCAACAGGACGTGATCTACCCACACCTATAGCGCGCGCTTCTACAGAGTCGTGATGTTTTAAGGCCACGGCGAGGGAGGATTGAGCCTCTGATTGCATCGGAGTTAAAACGTCGCGGAACTGTTCTCGATTCGTGGTGCTCAATTTTTGTGTTAATTGTAATTTGTGATTTTAATAAACGCCGTCGCACACAGTGTGTGTATAATTTAGCTACTGTGATTAATTTGATAGTAAATTATAATGTGATCTGAACTGCAAACGGTTTTTCTATTGCGCATTAATCAACACTACCCGTAGTTAAAATATCGCTGACGATAACGAAAGAGTCACATATCCGTCTCCGACATATACATTATTTCAATTATAACGATGTTGGGGGATGGCAACCGGATGGCATTAATACACACAAATGCCTTGCACATTATAGAGCTTAAATTTTGAATGCTATGTCAAAACAAAATTGTTAAAAATGCAAGATGCAAGAATATGCTTCAACTGTCATGTGAAAAATTGAAACCTTGCCGGGTAAAATCTTTGTAATAGCTGCAACATGTGTCTTCTGCAATGAATAACATCAACGCCACAATTAATACATCGCATTGGTTCCTCATTCTCACTCGAAGTACGTGTAGCAGAGGAGTCCAAGTTCGTGCCGTGGTTGTCATTTAAAGCCGGTTTCGAGGTCCATATAGCGCCAGGTTCAACTTGAGGTATAGATTCAGTGTCCGAGGGTAGGGCCGGATCATCATGATGAGCGGCATCAAAATCCATGACAATAAAACAAACGTTCGAAGCAGCGAGTAAACAAAATAACATCACAAAAATATACTCTGTGATAACATCCACATTGCACGAAAGCAAATAGCGAATAGTTTTTTCATTGTTGTCTAATACTAAGGCGGGCCGTTATTTTCTATAAAGACGTTTCTCAATCACTACTAACATTGGCAGAATTGTTTGGGCAAAACCGGGACTTTGTTTGCCATAGTAAGAAATTGAATTGAATTAAAGGTAAACATAATAAGATATAAATTCAACTCAACTACGGAACCTTTCATTGTGCGTTGTCCGACGCGCACTTGGTCGGTTTTTTATATACTTGTACAACATATAGAGAATAGTTCAAATAGAGAGGCCATAAAAAAAAACCGCCCAAGTGCGTGTCGGACTATGCACAATGAAGGGTTCCGTAGTTGAATTTATTTATCCCAAGAACAAAGTTAACATTTATTCCAACTGCAAATCGTCGCTCGGCATCCAATACCGCAAATGTGTAATTTTTTACGTTTTTTTTAAATTGCAGGATCACTTATTTGAACGTGTAGAAAAAATAAAAATCTAACACCTTTAAACGAGCAATTCTTGTATATATTATATAACCTGAATCTCTGAAACGGCTCGAAGAATTTTTATGAAATTTAGTATGCAGGGGGTTTCGGGAGCGATAAATCGATCTAGCTAGGTTTCATTTTTAGAAAACGTCGTTCAAAAAAACATAGTCATCCATATATTTTTCTTTATTCAAGTAACAAGAACTCATTGTGTTAGTAAACTTATGAACTTTAGCTTATTTTACCAGGTCACTCAGAAATTTTTGCGACTAACAGTTTTTGTCTATGGGATACTGGCTGGCGCTCAGAAGCACCATATCGTCTGCAAAGCTAATATTATTTACACAAATACCATCTATACAGTGTGAGTTTTCATAATGTGCACATATCGAAATGAGGGAATCATGCTTAATTTTACCGACGGAAAAATTGTCAAAAATTTTTTTTTGTTTTTTTTTCTCTTGGGCATTTTATTAAAAAAATCTTTATTTTTTTCATAAATTTTTACAATAATTAAAAACATTTTCAATTTTAATTTGTGTGGACGCCTACTTAAAAAAAAAAAATTTAATTCCATAAAAGTATAAAAAAATATTTAGATTTTTAAAATATTTTTTCTGTCGTTAAAATTAAGCATAGATTCCCTCATTTCGATGTGTGCACATTATGAGAATCACACTGTATGGCAACCCACTCTGGTGCTGCTGAGCTCGCCAATCCTGCCTCACCCCGCATTCCAACCTGTATGGCCTGGAAAAAGTTCCAGCCCATCGTACACTATTGATCTGGTTACCATAGGTACCAATATTTAAAAATGTTTTTAAGCTCCATTGGCAACCTATCCTTCTCCATCTTTCTCCACAATACGTCATAAGCAACCAGATCAAGTCTTGAATAAGTCGAGGAAGCTAGCATAAATCGGCGTTCCACGCTGTGTATAAGCATAGTATGTGACAGTATGCTTAAGACACAACACTGCACTTTCTGTTGAGAAACCACGCCGAAACCCGAATTAGTTGTCATGAACATTTACAGTTTTATTTATTTGTGAATTAAGCAGACTGTCAAACACTTTTGATATTGATATTATAGTAGCTAGGGAAATGGGCCTATTGGATGCCGAGCGACGAAATGTAAGTTTGTACGCACAATATTGAGAGATTTACCGTGTTATTTTAAGACCATAGACTTCTTATAGGTTTTCCTGTAATCTATGAGTAAAGAGCCATACTATGTATTTTTTTTTTTTTTTGGTCTAGTAGTTACGGAGATAAGGGGGGTCGACAGACAGACAGACACACGAGTGATCCTATAAGGGTTCCGTTTTTTCCTTTTGAGGTACGGAACCCTAAAAATAGATTCCCTCATGTCCAGGGGTATCCGAAAATACCCCGTGTATGTTCCGCGATTTTTTGTATTTTTCGAGTATTTTTTTTTTTGTCATTGTTTAGAGTTTTGCTGGTGGAGCTTCAAAAATTCATAATTATCTTTTTTTTTTGTAATGTTGTAAATTTCATATCTTGAGACATGAAACTGACTACTATAAATACTAATTTTCCGACAACTTATATGCGAAACGACCGAATAAAGGATTTCATGCAACACGGATGCATTACGTACACAAATCGTATGCACAAACATCCGGCGGAGGCATGCATTGCAACGTTGTGGGAGATGGCCCATCTAAAAATAGAAACGCGAGGAATACGAAATAGGTATTGAAAGTGATATGAGCCTATTTGAAATAAATGATTTGACTTTGACTTTGAAAAGAATCTGTGGCTAATAAATAGTATTGATGCTAAAACAACGTTTGGTTTGCCTGCCGATTTTTGGGGTCCGCGCCCACTCGACCCGAAGAATAATACTTGGATATTTCGACCGTGTAACATTATCGGATCTACATTGTTGCGATTTTTTTTTTTATTGCTTCAAATCATTGCGGGAACATTTTTATAATTAATTCTAAGACCATTAATGCAATAAATTTAAAAATCGCAAAAATGTAGATCCGACAATGTTAATTGCTACAGTCGATTTATGTTTTCATAGGCGTAAAAACGTCGCTGTATAATTATATAGTCAGACAGAAAACTATCGATTTAACGCTTGCACCACAGAGAGTGTAAAATTCAAATAATGTTTGGATAAATAAATCATCAATTAAACAAGTAAGTGCTTATCCTTTTTTATTAAAGTGAAACTTTTATTACATCGTCTCAAACTTTTTCGTCTGTGTGTTGCATGTCGCGTGACGGTCGGCCGCGGAGTAGGGATAAAGTGGAAGGCGCTCGTCAGAGCAACCAAGGCCAATATGGCGGCGCCTATAGAAGTTTCACTTTTACCGTGGTTTTATAAAACTACACAATCCTTTTTTTTAATATAGTATAAGCTTTGTACTTTGTAGTAAAAATCACAGATTATTGTTAATTATCATTACAATCTTATAGCTGGTGGCACGGTGGTATTTCTTGAATCACTCATACGTGATTATAATCATTAGGTTAACAAGTAGGTACTAATTTTTAAAATATATAAAGCAACATGATTGATAAAATTATTAAAAAATAATAATTAATGTCTTAAAGAATACAGAACTAAGTAGAACAACACAATTAAAAGATTAAAGGTTTTTGTTTGTTTGTTTTGTTGTCACTTTGCCTGACTGTACAAATGGCACTAAAATGGTAATAAAACATCTGGTATTATTCTTCGGGTCAAATCTAAACGGGTCGAGTAGGCGCGGACCCGATTTTTGCATGCAAAATTCAAAATTCAAAAGTCATTTATTCAAACTAGGCTGAGAATCAGCACTTTTCGAACGTCAAAATTAAATAAGACAGTCCCCCAAAAACGCCCACCCTTCACCACTTCCTAGTGCCTTTAGCTGCAATATTTAACTTCGATTAAACTCATTCCTGAAATCGATCTCTCAACCGCACAAACACTTACAAAACAACTGACGACGCTTTAAATACAAACCGAAGTCAAAGCATCCTCCAACTTAACAACTGAGGCTCGACCAAAGGTTTACTAACAACCAAAAACCGAGCTCAACACGAAGGCCTTTCAAGAAGAATCTAAAACAATCAACACTATCCTCCTACTCAATTACGTCGTACCAGTGTCGACGTTACTGCAGCCCACAAAACAAACCTCTGATTTCACATTTATATCGACCACACAATTAAGATTAGATCCTGAACCCTTTACGTCCATTATGGCCCATTTGGCCCACCTTCCACGATAAATTGTGGCCAATTAAGATTGTAAGCAGAGGCTATTCTAGATTGGCGGAGTCTTGTTGCAGTGGCCATTTTGTTTGGCAGCCGCCGATTTGTGAAATTGGTTTTAGAGTTGTTAAGATTTCAAAGCTGCTTTGGAAATGTTTTAAACGGTGTAGCTTTTGTTACTTATTATATTCACAGCCTAAAACTCCCTGGTATAGAAGTTTGTTATTAATCTATTGAAGCGGTTAAATAGGAAAATAAAAGTATGTTGTTAAATACCTGGTACTTATTAAAATACCTACACTGGCCTCCCATACCTAGTAACACTGTTATTTGAAAGTATTGTAAAAGCCATTTTTTTTAAAGAGTAACCGTGGTGTAAAGGCCGGTCGGGGACGCCCTAGGAGGACATATACTGACCTTGTTGGTGATGTTCTTCAGAAAGACAGGTGCGTAGTACTCGCAACCGGCCTGCGTGTATGACCAGATGTATGAACGTAAACGAGGCAAAAGGAGTATGTAAGGATCGTAGAAGGTGGCGTTCTGTAGTTTCTGCCTACCCCCATGGGAAGAAGGCGTGAGTTTATGTATGTATGTATGTATCCGTGGAGTTTCTTGCTGGCTTTTCTCCATAGGAAACGACCAATTGGAACCGTGCACCTAACTTCTGACGTTTCATAAGTGCCCATGTAGGTTTCTGTGAAAAAATAATATATTTTGAACTGTCATTTTTTCCGACGGAAAATCCTACCCCACACGGCTTGAAACAAGCCGATTGTAAAACACGAGTTCTGAGTCCTTTAACGGGTTCTGAAACCTTTATTTTAAGTACAGTTGTTTTTGTCAAGATTGGATACAATGGCAGTCCTAATATTAACATTTAACAAGAAAATAATGCCTTAATTAGAGTTCTATATGCCTAATGTAAAACAAATCTCTCAGACCCAAAATACCATTCCCCTAATACGTAAAACGTTTTCAATTATCAACAAAAACCTTATAATTTCCATTCAACAGGACACTTGTACAGACAATAGCGCCATCTGTACGACGTCACGAATATGATAAACCGGTATTAGCAATGCAGATCACGGGTTTGTCCTTCGCAAAAAACAAAGCACAAATTAATGCAATTATGACGTTGGCAGATGGGCCGTATTTAAATCTCGCCACAGATTTGGTTTTATTTATATTAATGATGTAAACAAGTTGTACTTGTAAACAGTTACAAAGTCCACTGTTTTGCATACTTTTGCCTGTCTAAATGAGGGTATTTTTCTTTAGTTTTAACCTTTTAAAAAAGAAAAAAAAATGTTGAAAAAAAAATTTGGCGATGATGAAGTAGATAAGTAACGTAATAATTTGTCATTCGTGAAATAAAGACTCTTTGATCCGGAAATGAAATTCTTAACAGCTTCCGTTTCAGGAAATTATGTAAAACATTATCCACTTTTGAATACCTATTGTTTGCAGTCATCTGTCTAGCCTTTTCCTAAAGGGCTTGCTACACGGCTGCCAACCGCGTCCCGACAGTTTACAACCGTGTAGATGGTGGTTTACGACCAAATTTCAAACAGCTCTGCTTGTCGCCAACCAAGGTCACCTCTGTCCGGAACGCGGGTGGCAGCACTTAACTATGTTGGGGTCGGATTCCAGTCTAACCGGATGAACCTACAACTATTTTACATGGAGCAACTACTGACATTCATAACCTAGCACTGTTTTCAGTTAAAGGTTTTATGTCCATCTTTTCCAGGATATTTGTTAGTTTGGTAATGTTGTGTATAATATCCTATTGAAGTATTTTCAAATGCCTTTCATGAAATTAATGTTTATTGGTGTCGGTTTATAAACATAACATAACATAACATCACGCTTTGTTTCCCCGAAGGGTTGGGCAGAGGTGTCCCTGTAGCAGGTACACCCACATTTCGCCAGTTATGTTTAAGTCCCATGTAATAGGGGGCGAGCCTATTGCCATCAACCGGGCACAAATCCAGACTCCGAGCTGCTACTGAGAAATTTCAGATAGAAAAACCCAATAACACGTTGCCCGACCCGGGAATCGAACCCAGGATCTCATGCTCAGCAGTAGCGCTTGCGACCACTAGACCAACAAGGCAGTTTATAGACATACCACTTTGTATTCTTTATTTTTATACATACGAAAAACAACTTGTTTATTTTATGTGGTTTTTGTCATAGGTACCTATAATATTTTGGTTCTATTGAGTTCTTTCCTAGAAATTGTTTGAACAGTGTTTCAAACAGTTCGTCGGATGAAATTCAAAGGATTTTTTTTTGGTTTCGTACACACAGTGTCTTATTTCAAATACATTGTTATTTTACGATAAAATAAAATGTTGTGGAAAGTAACTGACATGTTAGTTGCTTGCCCTATTTTGTGATTAAGTATTTTAGCAACATTTTTGAATTTCATACAGACCTTAATGGCCATTATTTATTTTGTTTCTCAACCCAGTGTCAGAGAAAAGGAATAAACATTGTTTGGTCTGCATTTTCTTCTTTAATTTTAGTTTTATCCCATCTAGGAATATCGTGGATCATTCCATGGAATAGCATTTTCGGAATATTCTTTCAAGGAAGTAAATCAAACTTATTTAATTTTCTGGCATCAAGCTGCGTTACTAGGTGAAATTATAAGAGGTACTTACAGAAAACTTTTAATTTTGTCTATAGTTGTCAGGCACAATGCAAGGTCACAGAACGCGCATAGCTTTGTGGCGTCACGTATTGTGAATTTGTGAACGCACATTAGTATACGTGGCGTCGCCTATATTATGTTTAATTAATTATAAGTAGTCAGGAACGTACCCTTGTAAGTGGCAACACGAAACCACGATCCAGGGCGTTACCTACAGCGTGAACTAGCGTGCCTTTTAGTAGCGCTGCTCGCTTGCTTGTAAACCGTCGCGGGACAGACTAGATATCGTCGGCGTGGGTGGAGACCTAAATAACTGCGATTTTGGTCAAATTGACTTTCCACCATTTTCGTATCATCCAAATCATGCCGCATAAATAAATCGCAATTATCTCCAAACAAGTTTTTTTTTGTTATTTAGTTCTCCACCTACGCCAATGATATTATGTAATTAGTTTATTTTGTCCCAACTAGTTTAAATAATTATAAGTACTAATAGTGCACTGTAGGCACTAGCTTGGCTGCGGTACCCGGGACAGTGTTGAAATTAAAGAACTCTTGCTTGAAAAGCTTTATATTCAATTCATTAGTATAACATTATATTAAAGACACACACGCGAGCGGCGCCTGGGGATAAACTATCTTTTTTTTCATCAACAAGTGAAAAACGATTACAAATCCTAATTTGAATATATCCTGTCAGATTGTTCGGATGACGTACAGTATTGTTGGCAGCCTGTACAGCATGAGGTTTCATCTCATGATAAAACCTTACAGTACCTTGTATTAGACTTTGATACGTGTGACAATCATATTATTATTTACTGCAAGATAAAGTTTCTCTTCCGCTCTTTGACTACGCTTCACCTACAAAACGCGTAAAAGGAGACAGGTGGAATACCTTCCACCTATGTCTCTATAGCTTGTCCACTCTTAAATGACGCACCCCACTACCGCATTACCCTTAGAAATCCGTATTACCGTGTGCATAAATGCGGTAGTGGGGCGCGTCATTTCAGACTGGGCAAGCTATAGAAGGACATGACTTGTGAGGACTTACAGTTGTGATTCGTATGGGTTTATACTTTATAAGCAGTGTGACATACACCGTGAAAGAATCACAGTTTTGCTAGAACAAACGTTGTTCAGACCATGGTCTACTACCATTCTACAGCATCCAATAAAAAAAAAACTTGATTGGTTTTGAAAAAACACAAAAAGACTAAGTTTAAATGTCAAGATTATCTACTGCTTACTTTTCGTTTATGGAGGTACATTTCCCTGTAGACAATGCTGTGTCCCTTGCGTGGTGTCTGTGTTGTAGGGAGTGACGATAATCTTGACATTTTAAACTTAGTCTTTTTTGTGTTTTTTCAAAAACCACATGTTTTTTTTATTGGATGCTGTAGAATGGTAGTAGACCATGGTCTGAACAACGTTTGTTCTAGCAAAACTGTAATTCAAATTTCACGGTGTATATGGCAGTTTTTTCCAGCTTTGAGTAAGCAAAATAAAATATTATTATGAAAACTTTAACTTTTGTTGATAAATCTTTTATAAGCCCTGATAGAAGTCATTTACATTGAAAGGTTGTAAATTAAAAAGGATTTAAAATTCAACAGGACACGGTAGCACATTAATCAGAGTGATGGAAGCGTACCAGAGATAAAAATTAAAATCTCGCTCTTATCAGTTGTTTTGTATATAGGTAGGTAATTCAAAAATATTTTAAACATCTTTTTTTTTCCAAGCTTACTTAGCACGCTTCCCAGAGCTGAGCAAAGGCTTCCTCCAAGTTCTTCCAGGAACAAAATATCATTATTTCAATATTATTTAAAGCTACTTTAACATAATAGCAGTTTATCACAAAATTGTACCACTAAATAAGAACGTTATCTAGCCAGTATTAACCCTAACATAGTATGTTCATGTTAGACTGCAATCTAGCTCTCCTCGGAGATCTATGTACAAGCACTAAATGGCTCTTCTTGCGAGGATTTCAGTTAAATCTAGGAGTATTTCTTTAATGTTTTTTTTGACCAACTTCCAAAAGGAGGAGGTTATCAATTCGGATGTTTACATATATTTTTTATCTAGGTACACCCATGTTATAAATCCTCTATAAAAGTTTCTAAAACAGTTAGCTTATTGCCAACATTAAAACAGTCAGTGTCATTGTAACCATAATATCATCCAAATGAGTGTTATAATGTTGTACTTAAATTTCATTATGCAAATCGTTTCAACGTTTAAGTGGGGGACAGCAGCACCCGCTGCATGCATGTGCAGTGATGTGCTGCTGCAGGCGACATTCGTACGTGCAGTTGTACTGAATTTCGTCGGATTTTTTAAATTCTTGATCTTGAATTACAAACACCCAATGAATTTGGAATCTTTTATAGAGGATTCATATCATGGGTGTAGATAAAGTCTTGTATGCAACTGTATATAATTAGGTATTAAAACACTCATGTGATACTATTATTAAACCCACAATTAAATCCACATTCGTGTTTTAATACCCCTTATTATACAACAGTTGCATAAATATTTTAATATGTATTTTCGAGCATAATTCCGTCATATATAGACGGATTTGCAAAATATTTTTTAATTTAAAAACTTTTGAGGTGGTCCGATTGCATTGTCACCAGGTCAGGATCTGATGATTGGATCCTGGTGAAATCGGGGGAAGTCTTAAAATATTATAGGCACACCTATAGCGATTTGGGTATATTTATAGTAACTTGTGCAGTTGCTCTCGGAAAGCACCATTTGGTGAAATGGAACTGATGATGAAGACCACAGATGGCCAACGGAACTTCTCAATAATAAGTAGATATTTCACGGGTTGCGATTTGATTACTTAAATATAGTTGCCAAGCAATTTATGTTCGTCACAATGTATATGGAGAAGTGGAGCTGATGATGAAGTACCAGGAGAACTCCTCAACTATTAACGTCCCTTCATCGAGAAAAGCAATATTTTGTAAAAGGTGATGAGCAGTTGACATTATAGGCTATTGTAACTTAGATAGATTATAAACTGGTTCACTAAAAACCGAGAAATAAATACTTTTTTCCAAAAAAAAAACAATTGGCTTCCAAAAAAACACTACTTACAAATTGAAAAATAACTTAAATTTCGGAAGTCGGTGGCAAATAAAGAAAAAAACAAAACCGAAGACACCGACTTCCAACATTTAAGTTATTTTTCACTCTGTAGTGTTTTTTTTGGAAGTAAGTTGTTTTTTTTAAAGAAAAAGTACACTATAACTAAGGCGTACCTAGTAAAACTTTTTAGAGATGTAATTTTTTACAAATTGATAAAAAGCAAAAAAACAAAAATAAAACCATTTAGCTTTTTGTTACGAAATTATCAATGGCAACTTACAACAAGAGCAATGTTCCAACTACATAGGTTTGTGTATTAGAATCTATCTATGTACAACTAATAATTAGGCACCCATATAACGCCAATCTGCGGCGCGTGAGTCGCTGACGGCACGAATTTTTGCCATTTTAAATTTTATATTTGTATAAACATTTAGGACTATATAGTATTGTATTTATTTTACTTTTGATTTGTTATTTCACTACCTATATGCTGCACCGGTTGACGTCATCACGTCAGCGCCGACTATCGGTGAAAACCAGCGCTGGGGCTCTGTCTCGCATGGGGTCGCAGCTTTATGTTGAACGATGGCCGTTTTGCGTGGATGTGACGCATATTTTCCCCCAATTTGTTATTTACGTATTTTTAACCGACTTCCAAAAAGGAGGAGGTTATATGTTCGAAGCGTATGTTTGTTTTTTTTTTTTTGTTTTTTTTTATGTGTGTCCACCAATATCTCCGTCATTTGTGGACCGATTTAAAAAATTCTTTTTTTGTTTGAAAGGGTATGCTCTCAAGTTGGTCTCATATAAATTTTATTAACTTTGCTTGGACAGTTTTTGAGTTAGCTGCAATAATACGTATTTTTTTCCCACTTAGTATGTAGATGATATGATAAGTTCCTGTCACTGGTAGCAGGTAGTGGTATTCGAATGTGTGTAGAGTAGGTACCACAACTAAAAAGTGAAAAATAAAAACTTTTTACAAAAAAAAAACAACCGACTTCAAAAAAAAAAAACACTACAAAGTGAGAAATAACTTTAATTTCGGAAGTCGGTGGCAAAAAACGAAAATACAAAACCAAAGACACCGACTTCCGAAATTAAAGTTATTTCTCACTTTGTAGTGTTTTTTTTTTGAAGTCGGTTGTTTTTTTTTTGTAAAAAGTTTTTTTTTTAAAATCTTTCTTTGCGTCATGTTTACCGCAAATAAACGTATTTTTTTTCTTTCTTTCTTTCAAATATGTTTTAATTCTTTGTAATTCTTTGGGGGCAAGCGGGCGAGCCTATTGCCATAACCGGCGGATATATCCAAAGTATGGGATGCTACTAAAAAAATCCTATCACAGCAACCCAATAGAATTTTGCCCGACCTAGATCGAAGACAGGTCCGTCAGGCATTGCAGTCTCGAAGCCAACAGCGCAGTATACTAAATTCTATTAGCTGTATATTCAGTGTGGGGCTTGTGCCTAAGTAATACCAACCGCACGGGTCGATCGAACCGGTTAAGCTACGCGTGCCGCGGTTGGTCCGTGGATGGGTGACCATCTTTACATACCAAGACCCCTACGTGCTTCGGAAAGCACGTTAAGCCCTTGGTACCAGCTATCATTCGTGATTCATAGCCAGTCGTTACGGGTCGTCAGAAGCTCGACAGTCTGACAACCAGTCTTACCAAAGGAGTATTGTATTAACCAGTAACAGGGTAATGGAGGTGAGATAGGCAGTCGCTCCATGAAAAATACTGGTATTCAGCTGCATCCGGTTAGACTGGAAGTCGACCCCGACATAGTTGGGAAAAGGCTAGGCAGATGGTGAGCTGTATTTTCCTAATAAACTTTACTATCAAAGTAAACATTAGATAACTAAAATGCTGACATACACCAACCAGCTTTGCATTTAGCAATACCCGTAAATCCAAAATTCAACTTTACTCAAATTTGTACTTTACAAACTGATCCCGTGCAATATGACAATATGTTCGAATACCCAAAGACGTTACCGTTGCATCGTAAACCTACGTTTATACTGCAGTGAACAGAGCTCGTATAAAATAGTGTGCGCTTCACTTTGATACGGTAACTTTGTTACGACTAGGGAGAGGGGAACGTCGATAGATTAGTTTATTTAGAATTTATGATTTTATAAGACCTGGAAAATTCAAAAAGGTATATGGATAATTTACATTTATTTTATAATAATAGTGAAAAAGTCTTATAACACTGATTAAATTATTCTCAAATAAAAAAAAGTGTGGCACTCGGGGACTGTCGCGGTAAAGCTATTGCATAGCATTTGTGACCTCCATACTTCCTATTTGTCAACGCTACACTTGGGATGATGACGGATGATGACATAAAACAAAAATTACGTTCCCATGACAACATCACGTTGCCTCATGGGAACTACGTTCCCAATACTACGTAATTTTTGTTTTATGTCATCATTCGTCATTACATGGTAGGCGAAGTGGGGGGTGTCAGGTTTTTTTCGTTACGGAATTTCTTGATTCGGTCGCCGCGCTCAAAGCCCGCGATAAAAGCTATGCAATAGCTTAATACAAGTACTTTCGTAAAAAGTATAACGCAAGCAGCGTATCGCTTATTTGCTACGACAGCGTAGCCGCGTAGCAAGCGTAGCACCACCTCGTAGCAATCGCGTAGGCATTTATTTTAGTACTATACTGTCGAACTAAACTCATCGACTTAATCCCAACACTAGCTATAGTATGGTACAGATAAATGAGTATTTCGGATCTTAGTGTTCGAATATGGACTATCACCGCGTACTTATTTGCTAGTGCCTTTTTATCTGGACTTAGCGTGCTTACGTTGAAGCTTTTATCTGTTGTTTTAGTTCTGTTTTTGGACTTGAAAGCTCAGCATTTATAAACTAACCATTTATTTATTTAAACTTCTCGCACACAATAAGGTACAAAGGCGGGCTTAATGCCTTAGACATTGTTTACCAGTCTACCAAGGTTGGAAAAGAGATTAGATGGCAGGTATTCTGTTTGTGAGATTTATTTTTTTGTTTTTGTTTAATGACAACTTATCTATATATAAAAATCAATTGCTGTTCGTTAGTCTCACTAAAACTCGAGAACGGCTCGGCCGATTTAGCTGATTTTGGTTTTGAAATGTTTGTCGTAGTCTAGGGAAGGTTTAAACGGTGAGAAAATTTGGAAAAACCCACGAAAAAAAAAAGATATTAAGAAAATTCACGTTCTCATATATTTTGTGTGGATCGGCTTTTTTGATATCTCGGTAGGTAAGTAGGGTAGGTACGGTAGGTAGGGTAGGTACAGTAGGTAGGGTTATGCACATTCATTGACTGTTAGGTGAAACGAAGTTTGCCGGGTCAGCTAATTGATAATAAAAATATTAAAAAGATTAAATAAAAAAGGTACACAAATACTTAAATATTTACATAAATATTTTACACTAGCTTCTGCCCGCAACTTCTTTCACGTAGAAGTCGATTAAATACAGCCCCTGTTACTCGCTGATAACGTAGTTTTTTATACGTAAAAGAATTTTTTAAATCGGATAAGTATTTTTTGAGTTTATTATTACAAACAAACGTACAAAAAATCAAATCTTTTCTCTTTATATTATAATGTTAGTTTATATAAACATTACGGCCATTCTTATTCTCAGAACTCCTACAATACCACGTTTTAGCTCTAAAAATACTTAAAAGTCACCATGTCTAATGAATATTAAACCACAAGTCGTCGTGAAAAACCACAGAATTTACATAAAATTCAACTCACAGATTCTTTACAATATTATTTGACGTATCGATTTAGAGGTCAGGGCCTCTTCAAGGTCAAGTTCAAGGACACTTTAATGGACGAGATCCGGCAATGGCAGATATCTTTATGAAAATGTGCGTTATCTTATTTATTTTGCACAAGATAGCAGTAATCTAGTTGTAAAAGTGTCTTTTAGAAACAATAATTCTTCTTAAGGAATGGTTGGTAGTCGAATAGTCAAACTGACAGGTCATTTAAGGCCTCCAGATACTTTCAGTAATAATGTCATTACTACTGACAGTGTGGTGATTGGAATGATGATGTGATGCTAATGTTTTCATAGTTTTACGTCAATTTTGGAAGGAATGACAGTAATATTAATGTCATTATTATTGAAAGTGTCTGGACCCCTAGAAGAATAATGAGATATAGCAACATGAGGACACGATGGAGCATACGGTAGAGGTCTGCCCGGCTTGGGCAGGGCATCGCCGTGTCCTCGTGGAGGCGATCGGCGACGGTGATCTCTTGCGTCCGGCCCTGGTTCAAGCCATGGTACGGAGCGAGAGGAAATGAGAGGCCGTCACATCTTTCTGCGAAGCGGTAATGCTCGCAAAGGAGGAGGCAGAACGCGTGAGGGAGAGGCAAATTTTGCGCCCTCACGCCCCTAACCGCCGCAGGAGACGCCCTGGGCGTTGGGAATCGCAGACCGATTTCCGGCCACCGTAGGCGCGGACTTGCGGACGGTGAGCAATGGATAGCTCGCCGTTCGATAAAGACCAGGCTCGGGTCGACGGCGCGTTGTGTTCCACGCGCGCCACAAAGAGATGTCAGTAGTATTTACGGGTCCGCTAGGGCCGATGCCTGCCGGGGTTGCGAATAAAACCGAAAGGGAGATCGTGGCCCCCGGCAATAGGGCAACCGAAGGAACACGGGTGGGTTTTAGTCAGTAAGAGTCTGACACGCTCTCCCGCTCCGCCCAGAGTGGGAGAAGTTATTTGATAATGGGAATTAGGGACACCCAAAAAAAAAAAAAAGATGTAACAACATCGAACTGACTTTCCTTGGTGTAATTTATATTTTAAATAAAAAATCGTTTTAGTGTTGAGCTACTTAATATCGATATAAATCTGGCAGACAGTTTTAACGATGTCATGGTAATTTTGTTTAGAAAGGTTTGTAATGATACACGATTTCAGTACTAATATTTCTGTATTTATAATCTTGCACGTATACAAACTTGGTACACTTTTAGCGTGATCTGCAGTGGCCTGTATGGAAAGCCCTCAATCGATTGCGTACCCAAGTAGGCCGCTGCAGACACAATTTGTTGAAGTGGGGATCACTAAACCATACAAAACCCAGTGCGAGTGCGGTGCTTCTGATCAGACCATGCCCCACTTGCTGGAGTGTCCTATGTGCCCGTTCACCTGCATCTCGGATGACCTAAAGAATGCCACTGATACCGCAATCAACGTGGCCACCTACTGGGCTCATATAATATAATATAAATAATATCATTATAAAGAAGAGTATCATCGACACGAAAAAAAGAAGAAGAGAAGCATTATTTTACAAACTATTTAATTACGTACTTAAATAATAACGTTATAGACTCTAGACTTTTTGAAGACACCTTTTGGTTTCGAGGCTAAAATCGAACTTCCTTAGAAGCTAAGCGACGCTCCAAACATCATGTTTCCAATTCCGTTCCGTTATCAAACCAGTACTTTTACGGTAACTGTCAAATGAGATACTTTTAAACTTCATGATAGCATTTAAAATGACAAAATCTAATTAATGTTTGGAAATCATGACAGGTTCTTCTGAAATAACTAATCATCATTATCAAACTTCCGTACCTACATTCGCGTTGTTTCTGTTATCCGTAAAGGCTTATTTTCATAGCTCGTATGCGGGGTGCGGGAGATGTCTCATTTTGTCTTTCATTTTGTGTGAGTCTTCGCACACTGTTTACCGACCGATGAATTTCATTGGTCACAACTCCGTTACGGATATTCCCCGCAGACGGTGTACTGACCGCGCTGTAGTTATGACTTTAATTCATCACTACCCCGCCTGCGGAAAGTCCCTGCATGCTGTGAATCGACCGAGTTATCGACTAATGAAAATGAGCCATTAATATGGATGTTAGCACTACTTTAAATTTACATAGTAAAAAATACACCTTCGATACTATTAAGTTCTTTGTTTGATTCTTCGCAGAGTAGAAGTTATGTTGCAAGAAAACAGATACCTTGTTTCAAAGTATTGTACAAAGTTTCAAACTCTTGTCACCTACTTTAAAAAAGCGGCAATATAAGTAATATACAAAGTCCATAAGTACATCGGTACCTACCAACTCGGTGTGATCGCTTCCCGCACAATATTCAATCTCGCGAGCTCGCCTGAAAGTGTTAAATATTCAATGCTTCGTTTTAACTCAATTTCAGAACTTTTCGATGTACTTAGTACTTATACATTTATTTTTACGCTAAACCTCACAGGGTTTTGACAGAGTTGAGAATAGTGTTAATATACTTACTAAAGATTTTGGAATGAAAATGTTTTCATTAGAAAAAATGCAGTTCTAATAATGTAAAGCTGCCAATCAATGCGAAAAAGATAATTAGTAATTACATATTGCTTGCATAACTATGTAAAAAGCAACAAAAACAAAGTACAATAACGAAAACTCTAACACCAAAAACAATGACTATTTGCGTGACGTTATACATAGTAACGGTGTTTCTCGCTATTGTGTAACCTTTTGTACAATTTTAAATGTATTCAGACGGTTAAAGTTGTAAGAAATTCGATAGCAACACCATATTAAGTTATTCAGCCTGATATTTGCTAGTACGAACTATACCGTTTCGCTTCCGTCCCGTTCGCATTAAATTGACGGCCGTCGCCATAGGCAGTAGATTAATAATTCGTCAAATGTACACAAAGCTCATTCCAATTAGTGAGATATCTATGTGTACACTACTGTACAATTCGTCCCCTTAGTAACACAAAACCGTATCTCTATTTTGATCAATTTTGAGTTAAGTATACCATCTATCTCAAAATAACAGGTTCTATTTAGTCACAAAGACGCGTATCTCACGTCACTTTATTTCCAAAATGGTGGTTGACGTATATAGGTATATTATGCGTAAAACAGAAAAAAAGACAGAAACTTATCTGAAGATACGTATGTGTGTTAGATATTTATTGTTAAGCGATGAATGCACACACCTTTTTAACCGACTTCCAAAAAGGAGGAGGTTATATGTTCGTCGCGTATGTTTGTTTTTTTTTTTTTTTTTTATGTATGTCCACCGATTTCTCCGTCAATTGTGGACCGATTTTGAAAATTATTTTTTTGTTTGAAAGGGTGTGCTCTCGAATTGGTCCCATATAAATTTTATTAACTTTGCTTTGATAGTTTTTGAGTTAGCTACAAAATACGTATTTTTTTTCCCAATTGCTATGTAGATGACATGATAAGTTTCTGTCACTGGTAGCAGGTAGTGGTATTCGAATGTGTGTGGGGTAGGTACCACAACTAAAAAGTGAAAAATAAAAACTTTTTACAAAAAAAAACAACCGACCTCCAAAAAAACACTACAAAGTGAAAAATAACTTTAATTTCGGAAGTCGGTGGCAAAAAACGAAAATACAAAACACAAGACACCGACTTCCGAAATTAAAGTTATTTTTCACTTTGTAGTGTTTTTTTGGAGGTCGGTTGTTTTTTTTTTTGTAAAAAGTTTTTTTACTTATAATATCACTAGGTAAAACAATAACGTATGTAAATTATTTAGTGTAACAAAAACGTATCTCAAAACGTTTTACCCAAGGTCATTGCAGGTTTGAAAATGCATGCATGATTACGATATACAAACCAAAGAAACAGTTTAAGAACCAAAGTACTTAATAACAGGAAGGACTGTCTTGTTGGTCTAGTGGTCGCAAGCGCTACTGCTGAGCGTGAGGTCCTGGGTTCGATTCCCGGGTCGGGCAAAGTGTTATTGGGTTTTTCTATCTGGAATTTCTCAGTAGCAGCCCGGAATCTGGACTTGTGCCCGGTTGATGGCAATAGGCTCGCCCCCTATTACATGGGACTTAAACATAACTGGCGAAATGTGGGTGTAGGTACCTATTTTAGGTTCACCTCTGCCCAACCCTTCGGGGAAACAAAGCGTGATGTTATGTTATGTTTACATGCTATTTAAGTTTTTAGTATAATGTGATTTACGTAGGTAGGCATAGAGTAGTGTAGTATTATTTTGTATCTTCTATGTACACTTACTTGTGTTTTGATATTGTATCCTCTTAATAACCATAGTAAATTTCTTTGAAAAACAACTGCTACTAACTAACGTATCTAATTCTAAACTAAAATAATGTTTCACAAAAAGTTAACAACACGAGAACCTTATTCCAAACAATTTAATTTTGTACATGTAATAAAACCTTTAAAAAATATCAGTTAACTGCTTTGCGGCCCTAAATAAGACTAAACATATTCTATGCTTTAAACGTAATAGCTTTGAAAGGTAGTAATTATATTCTCATTATTCTATCGTGTTGCGCGTTTTTTTTAATCTGTTTTTTCAAATTGAACTGAATCGAGATACGTTTTTGTGATACTAAGGGGACTTGTACACACGGCTACACATCAAGCTTTATACATTTTCAGTTTAAGCTCACCTAGCATTGTACGGAAAAACTATACAATGCGAGATCAGCTTAAACTGGAAATGTATAGCTTGATGTGTAGCCGTGTGTACATGTGTCTCACTAGTGTGTTACTGTTCTGTTTTGGTATATATGGTATTGTTTGTTGTATAACGAAAATTAAGGTTATGCATTCACTCATTACATTCTACAGGAGAGACCGCGAGTAAAATAAAACTTTTACATGTAACGAAAAAGAAGAGGATTTTATTTAAGTATTTTAGTGATAATAATATGTATTTTAGAAGTATGTATTTAAGTATATTCTTATGTTGTATGTTTATATTTAAATTAGTGTATAATTAAGTTTTAGTAATAGTTAAGTTTTATTTTATGTATTCTGTTTTCTCTTTTAGTCTTACACACGTTGTCTACATCTCTTTAATTACTTTCCTATCGCAGGTATGCTGGAAGAGATTTCTATAGAAATAAGCATCACCTTTGTACGTATTTTTCTGTTCCTTTCTTCTTGTCTGTTTATATGTGTGTACATAAACTGTTAAATAAATAAATAAAAACAATGTCTTCGTTTTCTAAAGTATATCTCATGTTCTAAGTACGTAGTTATTTTGACCTAACATTATAATATATCAACAATATACATAGGTAAGTCTACGTCATTGTTTTGACCTTGTTATCCTTATTTTCTTCTGTGGTTGTACACGCACTTAAGTTGGCCACTTTGAGGAAATGGCCAACTTAAGTGACAGAAAACAATGATAGATCTGACAAAGGGCGGTATTATACAGTATGTTTATTAACGAAAGGCATTCTCGCTAACCCGCAATAGTATGATATACGTACATGCAAAAAAAAAATATTAAGGAAATGTTTTTATTTTTTTAATAATAAAATATTCCCAAAAAATATTAAATTGATACGTAAAAGAAACACTCAACGTGGAAGTATGGTTTGGGCAACGCCGATAAAATATGTACGCGCTAATATTTCGATTTTAAAACAAGACGTTTCGAATTTGTTGTCATTTAATTAATTTATGAATTCGGTTTTTTTATAGTTATTTTTAACCAACATAGCCCGAAGAATTGCCAAACTTAAGTGGCAATGGGCAGGGCACATTGCTCGCAGAACGGATGGCCGATGGGGACGAAAGGTTCTTGAGTGGCGATCACGTACCGGAAGACGTAGCGTTGGAAGGCCTCCCACAAGATAGACCGATGACCTTGTGAAGGCCGCAGGAATCCGCTGAATGCGGAAAGCACAGAATCGGTTGAAGTGGAGGTGCTTGGGGGAGGCCTATGTCCAGCAGTGGACGTCTTTCGGCTGAAATGATGATGATGATAGTTATTTTTCTATGCTGATATTTTTATTTTAATCTATAAATGATATAGATTAACGAGTTTAAGGGAACGCCCTCTGTTATTTAACATACCTGTATAGTAAGGTTGGAGTACTCTATCAAAAATATTATAAGTATGACCTTGAAGCATTTCCAGTGACAGAATATCGTCGTCAGCATTTTGTCTTTAAATATCAAGAAGTGTCTTTGTAGATTCCTACCCCACTAAGAAACTATTTACTTAGTTTTACTTTAATCTCGACTTCGACTATTCATTAGTATGGACATAATTTACTGCGGAAAGTGCCTAAACTCAAATTTCAAATAAAAAATAAAGTTTAATAAAAAACTGTAACCCGACTGCCTACGGGAAAATGAAAATGATCTAAAAAGTATGAAACAAGCAAATATTTCAGACAGAAATCAAGACAGGTACAAAAATGGTCCAGGTAAAGCCGTGGTCGCATGCCTATATACCATGTTGGTGCCAGGAACACCTACAAAATTATAATGGCATGCGACGACGGCTTTACCTTGACCATTTTTGTACCTATGTCTTGATTTCTGTCTGAAATATTTGCTTGTTTCGTACTTTTTAGACCATTTTTATTTTCCCGTAGTCGGGTTACAGTTTTTATTAAACTTTATTTTTTTATTTTATAATTTTCCGTTTTTACACTTGATAAACGTAAATAAGAGTAATACAATAGTTCAAAAATTAACCTATTTTAAATTGCAATAGCAGTGCATAGTGCTTTGGACGAAACCATAGAGCGATTTATTTCGACGTTAACACCATATATCGATATCGAGCTTCGAAGAAATCTAAAATAATAAATATTTTGTTGTACTTGTTTTTCTTCATAAGAGTGGCATTAAAAATTGTTACTATTTATTAAGATTTGATTAACTGCACTTTGGTAACATCTTGCGATACTACGTAGCGCAGTCTCACTTTTGCTTGTTTTTAACAATTTAAACATATTTATTTACTTTGAAAATATAATATTATATACATATTTGTAACGTGCTCGTCAAGAACTTTCTTTTGATACCAAACATGTCATGATCATCCCATTTTAATTTTTTTCGAGGTCAGAAATTTACGTGTAAAGTCCACCAAATTAAATTTAGGGAAAAATTATATAGCCTATGTCACCCGGACCATTATTACGAATCTATTGATACCTCACTCATCAAAATCGGTTAAGTAGTTTAGGCGCTACTGTGGAACACACGTAAAAACAAACATACATACATACATACATACAAACATACATACATAGACTGCTAAAATCATAACCCTTCCTTTTGGCTTTGCCGTAGTCGGGTAAAAAGGTACAATAATTCGAGCTGAAATCAAACTCTTTTGTAAAATAATATACTGTACGTTAATAAAAATGAAATTTGGATAAGTAAGCTTATTAATTAATGAATTAATTCAATAAGAAAGAAGTGAAAAAACTATAGTTTTTATCAAAGCAGTCCGTAGAAAGGATTTGAAACTAATATAATAAAATATCTACAACACCTTTCTTTGACAATATGATATTATAATTCACAGTAATTATTTAATTAAATAATCGCAAACTTTAACTAGACACTGTCATAAACTGTATCGTTTATAAATAATGATATTTCGATTTTAATACTCTCTCTTTCAGCCTTACTAAATGCATACTATATTTATATCCTAACTATATAATAATAATCCATACTAATATTATAAATTCGAAAGTAACTCTGTCTGTCTGTCTTCTGTATGCTAACTTTTCACGCCTATACCACTGAACGGATTTCGATAAAATTTGGCAAGGAGATAGAATATGGCATTCTGGGAAAGGACATAGGCTACTTTTTGTCTCACAAATAACCCTAAGGGGCGGGATATAGGGGATGAAAGTTTGTATGGGAAACCTGTCATTTCTTAAGTTAGGGCTATGAAAATTTTAATTTATGCTTTTAGTAACATATAAAGAATTACGTAATTCAGCGTTTTTCAAAAATCATCTCTCAAGAGGGGATGATTTTAAAATTCACATGTAATATTGCTTTTTTTGTGTCTTCTTTTCAAAAGATTTAAGGGATTGGGTTATAGTCCATATTTTCAATTAATATTTAGTCTTTATTTCATTAAAATCGGGCCTTTCGGTCAAAAGTTATTACAATTTAAATTCATAAACTAATCTTTGTAGGTATGTGTTCATTGGCGGCAAGAGTCGGTATTACAAATCAAAGGTGATAATAATAGTAAAATGAATAATTAGTATTTTTAAGAAAGGCATTTAAACCTGTAAAGAATCGTATAAACCTGTTTTTTTTTTAAACGGGTTTAATGAAAAACAGGTTTATATAATTCTTTACAGGTTTAAATGCCTTTGTGTGAGTAAGACTTGCGCCCTTTTTTTGGGTGTGAAATTATCAAACTTCTCCCGCGCTCTTGGCGGAGCGGGAGGGCGCGTCAGACTCTTACTGACTAAAACCCACCCGTGTTCTTTCAGTTGCCTGTATGTTGCCAGGGGCCACGGTATCCCTTTCGGACTCTCCCGCAACCCCAGCAGGCATCGGCCCTAACGGACCCCGTCAGTTGTGCTGACATCTCTTTGAGGCGCGCGTGGAACACAACGCGCCTTCGACCCGGGTCTGGTCCTTATCGGACGGCGAGCTATCCATTGCTCACCGTTTGCAAGCCCACGCCTACGGTGGCCGGGAATCAGCTTGGAATTCCTGACGCCCAGGGCGACTGCTGCGGCGGCTAGGGGCATGAGGACGCAAAATTTGCCTCTCCCTCACGCGTTTCTCCTCCTCCTTCGCGAGCATTACTGCTTCGCAGAAGGAGGTGACGGCTTCCCATGTCCTCTTGCTCCGTACCATGCCCTGGCCGCTGATCCAATAGGTTTTGGGTCGAAAACCTATATGGTAGTTCCCATTGACCTAGAATCACGAAATTTGGCAAAAAGCAAGCACAAATAAAGGGAAAATTCAGAAAAATGTGACCGATTTTCGCAGGGGACTTAATTTTTTTGAAACATAAAATACGTCCATGTTACTTGCTGATAATGTAGCTTCCTATAGGTAAAATCATTTTTCAAATCAGTTTAATATTCTATGAGTTTATCCATTACAAACAAATACACAAACATACAAAAAAATCAAACCTTTTCTCTATATAATATTTTAAGTAGTTTAGATATTTTTTAATTTACGGATGTTGCCAATAGCGATTTAGTTTTTTTCTTAAACGGAGATAAATATAACACACCACAACATCTTCATCACTCACTTAGACGACATTTTCTCGCGAGGATCTAAGCGGAACTGCACAAATTATGCCGAAAACATAACGTCAGGTCCATAAATTAATGATAGTAGTGCGGTATTGTTTCGGTATACAGAGCATACTATACCGCACTGCTGCTTACCGACCAATGAGGAAAGGGCCTTATAAATGAAAACACTGTGCCGTGCCTACTACTTTGAGAATGTATATACGAGTATACCATTTTGAATCGTTTATTCTTGGTTATTACTGGCTGACCTCGACCTAGAGGAAATACTTATTCTTTATTCAAAATTTTCGGGTAACAGTTCGGTGCAATATTAAATCTAGACATAGGTAACGAAACAGACAGTAAGTTAAACTGGAGTAGTCATGTAGACAACAAGCTAAACAGGGTCTGCATTACCTTCTGGCAGTGCAGGAAAATGACAGGTAAGAAGTGGGGCCTCTGATAAAAAATACAGGATTCAACTTCACGAGGATCGCTGATGCGAGGGTTTGCGCCCCACAGAGCTACGAATCTTTACCGACGGATCCAAAACAGGTAGTGGCACAGGTGCTGATGGAATCTTCTCGGAGGACTTCAAAATACACATAGCTACACCATTGGGAGTCCATAACATAGTGTTCCAGGCTGAATGCATGGGTATATCTCTTGCCGCTTCAGCTATCTTGGCCAGGGAAGTTAAGGACCACTCGATACGAATACTCTTGACAGCATGGCTGTTCTACAACCGCTAAACAGTCACACTGTTGACTCTGGGCTGATATACGAGTGCCACCAGCGCCTTAACGTGGTGGGTAGCGTCAATAATATAACCATTCAATGGATCAAAGGACATAGCGATTCACGGGGCAATGACGCAGCCGATGAATTTGACAAAAGGGGGTCGAGCATGGTACCAGTGGAGCCTGAACTCATCGTGCCGCTCCCCTTCGGGTACCTACGCACTCTCAGAAAACGAACCAGAGACCAACATCACAAACTATTGTTGGACTACGGTGAGTGCAGGCAGGCCAAAGAGGCACTCCCTATAATCGATGGCCGCCTCACGAAACAGTTTCTCTAACTTACGAAAAAACAGCTGCATACAGTATGTAACTGGCCATGAGTCATTTAATAAACACATCTTTGTCATAGGAGTCACAGATAGTCCGCTGTGCAGAGCCTGCATGGAGGACGACGAGACAGCAGCTCATGTGCTGTTAAACTGACCGGTGGTCGCCACATACAGGGCCAAGTACTTCGGTAACCCAGGTATCCTATTAGAGATTATCAGTGACACTAAGGCGTTGCTGGCCTTTGTTGAGGAGCTGGTGTAGCATTATGAGTGGTCTCACTATAATTAGTCGAGTGATTCTCAATTAGTAAGTAACTAACCACATCATTAATAACGTGGCACAACACTGATTCCCAAAGGACACTCTGTCATTTCAACTGCCGCTTGCCTTCTTGAAGGAAGTGACCCTCAGGACTGTGTGCCCCGACCTAGGGTGAGTTCCACATTAATGATAATTATTATAATATAAGCTATAATGAGCCATCTGCTATATTGTTTGCCTTTTATTCTATGCTCGCGTGTTCACATACTTAACCTCACTTTACATCTGTCATTATGCCACGCTAGCTCTGCTCTCTCTCTCTCTCTGCCTGTAAGCCGCTGCGATGTGCTAAGCTACTACCTACTCTACTTCCCATACCGTACCTTGGTCACTAAAAGGGGGAAGAAGTTGACACATCGCATGCGGCCTGCTACTGCTCGCACCCACCTGACATGCGCTTCCTACCACGCCTTTCAGGGCTTTCTGTACGGGCTTAAGGCTGCACACATCAAAGGCCTGCCTACCTGCGGCCTACTGCCGCGCGCCTGTGCTGACAGGCGACTTCCACATGCTGCGACGCTAACTACCAGCAGCCTAAGAGGGCCGTCCGACTACTACGGAGCCTGTGCTGAGCAGGCCCCCACACCTACCATGTGCTACCAAGGACGGTACCCTTCTTTCTTATCCTAAGTGTGCGAGTGCTCGGAACTCAGTGTCAGGACCTAAACCACGGCCTAGCCGTGTTACTACTTCCTATATAAATTATAAATCTATTAACCTACCCAGATGTTTTATTATCTACCTCTACTTTCTACCTAACCGTTAACGGCCTGCGCAGCCTACCCTGCGCAGCAGTAGCCGTTGCACTGGGGTGGATCGAATAACTGATTTTCCCACCCGTACTCAAAATACAGGCTTTATTATTTATTTATTATAATACTTCAATCACACAAATGTACAGAGGCGGACTTAATGCCAAAGGCATTTTCTACCAGTCAACCTTTGGGTGATGCAGAGACAAACAGTGGTAGGTGCAATAGCGAGAATTGAGGAATAAATATTTATTTAAATATAAAATTATACATAAACATATATTTCCAATTATATATAAATATAAACAAAATTAAATATATACTACTAAAGCAAATAAGACAAACAATGGGAAATCATTACCGTTGTGATGATACTGCCAGCTTCCTGCGAATGTGCTCGCGAACTTTAACTTTAAAAGATAATCGGTTGGTCACCATCCTGATTTCCTGGGGGAGCGCATTCCACAGAGAGATAGACTGAACGAAAAAGGAAGAGTGAATGAAGTCTGTGCGGTGGGTGGGACATTGAAGAAGACGATTGTGAGATGAACGTAGATTTCTATTGTGGTTGTCGCAAATGTACTGAAAGTGCGGGACTAGATAACTCGGGGAAGACGGAGAGTTAAGAAATGAAAACAAGGTGGTCAGCGCCCTTTGCTCTCTACGCTGGCGTATGGGCAACCAGTTTAGAAGCGAACGATGCGCAGAGGCATGATCATATTTACGCAGATTGAAAACGAATCGAATGCAGTTATTGAGAAGACGGTCTTTGACGTGGAGTTGCAGATATGAGCCCGTATTACCTGTTAGGTAACAAAAGTCCTGAGGGCCAGATAAGTGGCAATCGGGTTTCATATTTATACGACGAAATTTTTGACTTTTCCGTCGTTGTATGTCACTTTGTCTTGGCCTACAGTGTGTGAATGTGGAAACTAGGAGATCATGCTCAATTCTTATCGAGTTTCTTCCAATAGATTGCAGATTCGAAACCTAACGTGTAAAGGGCGTTTAAAAAGATAATATGATTACTGTTTGACTGACTACATGTGAGTTCAAGCTGCAAAAAAAAAATATTCATCACAAAAATACACTACTCAAATCAAATCATTTTTAGAGAACCCACGTGATTGAATGATTTTTAACAAAAACATTGTTCTAAATTGCCAACATAGTTTATGTTTACATGAAACAGTTGACACAATAAAACCGGACCTTGCTAGCTGGCTATATTTTCACCAGGCTGTTACTGTTTTCGTTTTAGTTAAATATGATTGTAAACATCATTGTCATCACAAAAAATAATTGTTACACATTGTGTACTACAGAGAACAATTGTAGACAATCAAATGAATTCTTGTAGATGTTAACATCTTTTTGAGGCTGACCGTACCAAAATTTGCTTGCGCTCTAGTCTTGTGATAAAACGTATAAAACCTAAATTACAGCATCAGTACGCAACTGCAGCAGACGTGCGATAATGCTGAGCTCATCTGCTCAGCTGCTCAGCTGCTCAGCGGAGCGGTCATGTGCACAAATATTGAGCTAATCTCCTAAGTGCGCGCAGTGCGGGTTATACTAAGGTGCAGAGTAAAGTGTATTTAGCTGTATTAGTGCATTGGTAGATGTTACTGATTGCCTTTCACAGATTCTCTTATTTATTGCTATATGCTTTATTGTACTCAAAATCAAGATAGGAACTCAAATGTCTTTGTAGCGAGTTTTCATTACAGAAGCATGTTTTATTCACTCCCAAACTCAATTAAAACAAACGGAAGAGCATTTCCCTTCTGCACTACGATTCTAATTCTATTACCATCGCAAACAGCTATCAAAGCCAAGCTCATCACGTAGTAAGAACCAACCAGTACAGAAAGATAATTAAGTACGAAAAGCGTAACTACTTAAGCTAATATAAGCGTCCTAACGAATGAAACACAGTGAGAGACGTAACAGCACTGTTTGTATGCAAATTTTTATTTGCCAAGAGAGACAAAAAGTGGGGAACGATCCCGGGCTGGGTTTAGGGTGGTGACATATAAATGTACGCGAATTACGTCGCGCTTTAGTTTTTTGAGTGAATTGTGGTTCCAATTGGTCGTTTTCTATGGAGAAGGGCCGGCAAGAAACGCCACGGTTACTTTAAAAATAATTAGCTTTTACAATATTTTCAAATAACGGTGTTAATAGGTATGGGAGGGCAGTGTAGGCCTTTTAACAGACTTGAGCCCCAGCTTGTTATTTTTACGTATGCATGAGTAAGTATATCATGCACTCTCGTCTTATGGTAGCAGAAGTAACTCCATGGAATTTTAGTCGATAGAAGTCCGACAACCCTCTGTTCAACCCAGACGAAGGGTCAGAGGGACGGAGCAACGGTGGAGTTTTTTCGTCAATTTTTAAAGAATCATGTTTTTTTTTTTTGTTTTTCGGTTGGTTTTATCTGCTGATTTTATTTTACAGCTGTTTATCTTTAAGGTGCCTATGTTTGTGTTTCACAAAGACACTATTCTGTTCACATCTTTGTGTAGGTATTCGGGCCAACTGCTAAGATAATTCTGAGTATTAACTATGCTAGGTAGGTTCGTGTTGGTTGTAGGCTCAGGTAGGTTCACCGCAATAATCCGAGCTATTCAGAACTATGCGTAAACATAGCGTGTCGCGATCAAAGCACAGATAGGTAGAACGCAACGTTTCCTTAGCCGCATACTTGGTTTATTCTGTCTGATAGACTTATTTTTCTTTTATTATTTTTTTACAAGTTTGTTACTTGGGGAGTTTTAATTATACCTTATTTATTTGTTTTTTTTTCTTTGTGGCCTCAAATAGGTTCTTAGTCCATATTAAAGTTCGGTCAAAAATAGACTCGTTATAAAAAAAAAAGGTTTTTCTTCATTAACGTGCTTAGAGTTATTTAATGTAAATCAAAAATAAATCTCTCAACCATACGGAAATTGCGTGTCCTCAAAATCGAAGTGACGTCGTCAAAACCATGCTGATTCCATCTCTAGCAAAGGCAGTTTGTTTAATTTTCCTTTCAAATAACCTAACAAAAGAATGAGGAAGACTACTGTAAGATTAACACATCCCCCACTTCGTTAGGTTTCCTTTTACATCATAATATAGTAAAAGGGAGGTAGTTTCAAGTGACATGAAGGCTTTGGTACTCAAAAATTAATAGACATTCTATCTACCCACGGTGGCGTGTATTGTGGGCATAGAAACGCGTTATAGAAACGCGCGGGGCCATTCACACCACCTGTCATTAGTCGTCACGAAATAGGTACACTTCGTGCCAATTTAGCTATCGTAAGAAGTCGGTCGTTTCGATTTATTTCGTGCTCTTGACGACAAAAATCATGCTCATATCTATGCGAAGACTTACCAGCTTAGCCACGATCCGTAGATCGGGACAACTATTTGCTGTCAGTACACAGTGGAAATACTCTCTAATAAAACATCTTTATATATATAATTCTTCTGTGAGTGTGTATGTCACTGAACTCCTCCTAAACGGCTGAACCGATTTTGATGAAATTTTTGGTGTGTGTTTGAATGAGTCCCTGGGTGGTTTAGATTCACAATTGGACCCGGTAGGTGGCGCTGCGATCGAGTTATAGGAAACAGGACAACGTCTGTTCGGTCAGCTAGTATTATATATAGTTTAGTTGTCACAAGTATGGTCGCTAAGCATGAGGCCTTGGATTTGTCATCATCATCATTTCAGCCGAAAGACGTCCACTGCTAGACATAGGCCTCCCCCTTGGATTTGTGCCTGGTGGTAATAGGATGGTCCCTTTATTACATGGAACTTTAACAAAACAAACTGCTAAATTGAGGGTGTATTATTGGCTCACCTTTTCCTAAGCTTTTTGGAATACAGGCGTGATGTTGTGATACATTAAAAGGTTTTGGGAAAATTCAGAACAAACCTTAAAGGTGTTATGCAAAGCTAATGAACGATTCTAGGAATTACCTCAATCTTCCTTAATCAGGAACTAAGCCTCGCGTTTTCGTACATTTTAAATGCGATCGTGTTCCACCTACTTAAGTTTGAATTTCGAAAATTGATGAAATTAAATCATTGTTATTACCCGACTACGGCAAAGCCAAAAGGAAGGGTTATGATTTTAGCAGTCTATGTATGTATGTATGTATGTTTGCTTTTACGTGTGTTCCACCGTAACGCCTAAACTACTGAACCGATTTTGATGAATGAGGTATCAATAGATTTGTAATAATGGTCCGGGTGACATAGGCTATATAAATTTTCCCTAAATTTAATATGGTGGACTTTACACGTTAATTTCTGACCTCGAAAAAAATTAAAATGAGATGATCATGACATGTTTGGTATCAAAAGAAAAGTCTTGACAAGCACATTACAAATATGTGTATAATGTTATACTTTCAAAGTAAATAAATATGTTTAAATTGTTAAAACAAGCAAAAATGAGACTGCGCTACGAAGTATCGTAAGATGAAACCAACGTGCAGGTAATCAAATCTTAATAGATAGTAACGATTTGTAATTCCACTTTTATGAAGAAAAACAAGTACAACGAAATATTTGTATTTTGGATTTCTTCGAAGCTCGATATCGATATACATGGAGCACTCAGAAAATTTTGCGATAGGTATTAAAAAAAATATACTACAAGTTATGTTTTTTTATTAAATCTTTTCAAATAACTCTCCATTGGCGTTTCACACAGTTTCATGCGTCTAAACCAATTTTCATTACACATTTTCCAGTCCGCATCAGACACCTCCCATCTTTAATCCCCTTCTCAAATGCAGCCAGTGCATCTTCCGGTGATGAAAACTGTTTTCCCTTGAGTTGATTTTTTTATTTTAGGGAACAAAAATGATAAATTCATGATTTTCACCCGTAATGAAATCATAAACGCGCCGAGACGAGCCTGCTTCAAATTTTGCTATCATGTCTCGGCACCATTCTACCCGAACCTCCTTCTGAGCCTGCGTTGGATTGTGCGGTACCCAGCGTGAAACTATCTTCCTTACCCGAAGATGCCCATGTAGAATTTCATGCACACTTCCCGATCCAATCTGCAGTATATGCTGAATCTCTTCATATGTAATTCACCTATTCTCTTAAATAAAAATTTTCACAGCCAGCACGTTTTCTTATGTAACAGCCGTCATAGCCCTATGACGGCCACTTCTTTATTCGTCCGCCAAAGTTACTTGACCACACTTAAATTCCAAACCAGCGGAAAACAGTCGCTTTAGAAGGGCTTTTTTCTATGAACACCATTCGAAGTCTTTCAAACGATTCTTCCGGTTTTAGTCGACATTTGAAATCGTACAAAATCATCACGCGAATATTATATGTTCTCGTTGTAAATTAAATTTTCAGTGAGACAGACTATTTTGATTTTGCTTTTAAAAAAATGTGGAGGGAATTTCGAATTTGGAATGTTGTGTTTTGTTTTTTAAATAAAGAGTCATAGTTTTAATAGCTATCAAAACTAGCCAGTGTCCCATAGACAAAAACTGTTAGTCGTTAAACTTTCTGAGTATGGTGTTGGCGTCGAAATAAATCGCGCTATGGTTTCGTCTAAAGCACTATGCACTGCTATTGGAATTTAAAATAGGTTAATTACTGACCTATTGCATTAATCTTATTTACGTTGTTGGAACGTTTAGCAAACGTAAAAACGGAAAAGTATAAAATAAAAAATAAAGTTTAATAAAAAACTGTAACCCGACTACGGGAAAATAAAAATGATCTAAAAAGTACGAAACAAGCAAATATTTTAGACAAAAATCAAGACATAGGTACAAAAATGGTCAAGGTAAAGCCGTCGTCGCATGCCTGTATGCCATGTGGGTGCCAAGAACACTTACAAAATTATAATGGCATGCGACGACGGCTTTACCTTGACCATTTTTGTACCTATGTCTTGATTTTTGTCTGAAATATTTGCTTGTTTCGTACTTTTTAGATCATTTTTATTTTCCCGTAGTCGGGTTACAGTTTTTTATTAAACTTTATTTTTTATTTTAATGAATATTAAGGTTTTATATGGGTTAAACAGAATTTAAAATTGAAATGATTACTGTAATATCTCGCTGACGGTGGCGTGTGTGTTGGGTCATTTAGCTCTCTTCAAAATAGTTGAGCTGAATGGTGCTAATCCATGCGTCATGTTCGTGAGCGGGCGCCATCAGTAGGAACTGGTCATTTTTTAGCTGCCACGGCTTATTTGAATGAAATTTTTGAATTTTTGAATGATGTAAACCAATATTTTGTAACCATATTTTGATTTAAGAGAGTGTCCGTGGAGTTTCTTGCCCGTTCTTCTCCATAGGTACTGTGAGCAACTAACTTTGCTGCGGCACTCGGGATCGTGTGTAGTGTAATAAATTAAAGAAACTTTTGGAAAGATAGACTATAATTAAACCAACAGTATACAGCAAAAGGCAATATTACGCGACCGACGCCATGGGCTCAACTAGTTTTTTCTTACAACAAATGCACACCATACGAAAATCCTAATTTAAATACAAAATGTTCGAATGTTCGGATACCATAGAGCGTTCTTGCCAGCCTGCATGATGTGTGAGGTTGAATTCCAATGATAAGTCCTCACAGTACCTACTACGCTTAGGAATGGGCAACTAGCTTCATTTTTCTGACTGACCGACCCCTTGACAATTCAAAAGTGCCTGTAATTGGTTTATTTGAAATAAATGCTTTGAGTTTGAGTTTGAAAACAAGCTGCACAAAAGACAAAACTTTTGTTCTCATAGTTTCTTTTATTAATATTATTATTGATTGTGATACGATATACTATGACTAAACTACACAATTAAATGAAGAATTCTGTACCAAATCTGAACTAGAGCTTTAATGCAAAAAAAAAACTGTTATTAACCATTAATATACTAGTAGTTCCTCTCAGTTCTACTAAATCTCTATCGCTTATCAACATGTCCGCACCTTTAACTCTGAGCTGCAGACAATCCTAATCGCCTTGCGATCTCTCAGTAATAGAGTAGTCGTTACTAGCTATTCAGATCACTGTAGACTAACTGATCGACTGCAATTTCTCTCAAAATTATAGGGAGATGTATGTATGTGAGGAATTGATTAAAAACCCATCTATGATAACAGGTTCAAATTAAATAAGCTGACTAAACTCCATAGACTTGATGGTTAGCGATATCTAATGAAGATTTAAAGAAAAAAAAACTTTAACTCATAATTTCAAGTAATATAAATATTATATATACCAGTGGTTGATGACACCGGAATCAGCTGTAAATTAAAAGTAAAGAAAACACATATTTTGTTTTATCCTCATTAGATAATGGTGCCGATTCTCTTGTACACATAGGAATAGCAACGAACTAAAATACTAAACTATCACTAAAATTCCTTCCTTTTGACTATGAGAATCTCAAAGCTATTCTGCAAAAATAAATTCTATTTTAAAAACAATTTTGACACATCTAAACCGAATTTGACAATCGCGACTCCACACGTGATACCTAACCACGTGAATCTTTTTAGAGCCGGAGGCGCGCAGGGGGGACAGCCTCGACGTGTTTTATATGTAATTTTTCACTTTTTGTATGGAAAATAAGAAAAATTATTACCTACATGTAGAGTGTCATTGTTTTTGCGATTGGAAACACCGTTTTCGAGATATAAGCAAAAAAGAAAAGATTCAGTACTGTTTTTGCATCTGAAGTCGAGGTGTTGGTGTGAATTTAAAGTTTATGACAACCAATTTTATTCCACACGTTATTAGTCGCGATTAAAAATTGTCAGATTTAGTTAGAAAATCCAAATTTTTGGTGAAAAACGTCATATTCAGAATAACAAAATTGCCATTTTCACTAAATTTTTATCTCAGTACCATCTTAGTGCTGTCAAACTAAAATATAGTTAAGTTGTGTCACTTTAGTCTATCTCAGAATGGGAAATCGTCGTTTGATAGGAATAAACTAAATATTGGTGATTTTTAGTCTAGTTTAGAGGCATTTGTGACAAGAGAATCGGCACCATTAGCTAGCTAATATAATTTGACCTTTTAGAGGAAGAACTAGAAGTTCAGCCTAGGAATTTCAACTACGCTTAATGCTCCAATTGGAATTAAATTGTATTTAGTATGATAAGAATATCTTTGTAATTTATATGGACATTTACAGTACAATTTATTGACTATGTCATTATGTAGCAGATGACAACTTACGCATAAACGTGACCATCTTTTGACACGATTTTAATTTCTGTCTTTGGACACAAGCTTTTTTCTCTCGTATCGATAGAAATTTTAATCGTTCATCCTGGGAAAAAATAATAGCCAACCGGCAAGGTGGCATCGAGGTTATTACCCTCCTTTATTTATTCGTCGCCATTTCTAAAGGCTGTTTTAATGTATACACGAGCTAAGGTGGGTGAAGCGCTTTACAATTACCTTTCAAATGGTCGCACTGGTAATTGTAAGGCCCATTATCCACGACGCTACCAAAGTAACCGGTTATAAACTCAAATCACCAATGAGTCGAATAGAATAGAACAGAATGTCACAGCTCTAGTATTTCAATGGCGGCGAGGACGCAACCAATCACAAATAGTTAATAACGTGTTAGTAAGTTTTACTTTTTAATAATCAGAGAGAAGTTCCATATCTATGTCAAAAAAAAAAGTCAAATCATTTATTTCAAATAGGCCCATGTATAGCACTTTTGAATGTCAAAATTTACAAAATAATAAATTGAATTTTTTTTTGAATTGAATTTCTTTATTTTGCATAAAATATGGTACAAAAAAGGTCTTAAGTATAAGAAGTTCCACATATTTTGCTTACTTGCATTTTCAGCATGCAAAAAATATCTTATATACTATTTGATGACGTAAAAACTAAAAATCCTTAAAATTATGTTATTTAATTACATTACTAGTGAGATCATATTTAACTTTGCTTATAATTTAAGAACTCACTTATTGTATAGAACATATTAATAAACAGCCATTTCTTAAGTTTTTTTTTAAAGTAGTTTAATGGTAGCTCTCTGATCTGTTTGGGTATTTGGTTGTAGATTTTGACAGACATATTGTAACAATTGTTCTGAAATAGTGTGCTTCTACATCTTGTGACAGCCAGTCGGGTTGGATCTCTTGAAATGAATTTTTTATTTTCTATGGCTTTAGTATATCGCTCAGAGTGCTTTTTAACAAATAATCCTACTTCTAATATATACAGACTAGGTAGAGTTAGTAATCCTAATTTCTTAAATAAAGGTCTACAAGATTGAAATGGTCCAACCCCACAGATTGCTCTGACACATTTTTTTTGTGTAATAAATACATTTTTAGCCTGAGAAGAATTACCCCATATAAGAAGACCATATCTAAGTACTTGATTCTAGTCGCCCCTTCCAAATGGATTGATTCTAGTCGCCCCTTCCAAATGGTAGTTTTCGTATGGAGAAGAATGGGCAAGAAACTCCACCGTTACTCTTTTAAAATGTTTACAATTATTTGTATAGGTACGTACATTTGTTAAATAATTATATGTGAAGACGATGCACCTAGAATAAAATTACTATACCACAATAGGCAAAAAGAATTAAAAATGAAGCAACGACAGATAATTTATTTAATAAGTGATAGATACATGGTGCTCACATATTTCCAAACATTGTAAAAGCAGACGATTTTCCTAAAATTTTGTAATTAATAAGTCAGTGTGTGAGGAAGTAATCGCAGAATGTAAAATCAATGTCATAAAACACAAAATAATAAATTTTACAATTAAATTAGCAACCAGTTTGATTTTGTCTAGATTCTAAATTGTCCTATGGAGCAGGACCAGCATGTTTCCAAGCACTCTTATCTTGGATATAATCCTCTAATTTGTAATATGCTTATTGCTTATGCTTATATGCTTATGCTTATTGTTAAATGTTACAACAAAAATTTAAAACTCATATTAAAAGTACTCTTTGTAAATACAAAGAGTACTTTAATATGAGTTTTAAATTTTCTTTCATTTAATTGCAATATGGCACAAGGTATTTTGTTGTAACATTTAACACAGTACCCCATAAAAGATGTATTTACTTTTGATAATCTGAAAAATGGTTGATCTAGTTTATCTTTATTTCTAGTATTAAAATTATGTCTATCACTTATTTTATTAAAGAGATGTGGATTTTTCCTAATTATGCATCCTATACTAAATAGCTGTGGATATTCTATTCATAATACAAAATTGTATTAAACAATTAAACAAACATCCAGTATTGCAGCTACCGTCTTAGTTCAATATTATCTTTAGCGATGTCGTGCATTTTATCCAATATCGATAGCAATATTCTTTTAAATGAACGTGGTCCGACACTGAGTAGTATCTTGATTTGATTCTATATAAAACTATCAATTTGAAATGACCTGCAAAACTTGTTGATTTATCTTTTATCAATAACTTTGGTAAAAAATATCTACAAAGTAATTATATTTCTTATTGTAAATCAGTTGGGGATCTAATAACACATATTCGTCGCAAAGTCTAATGGGAGTCAGGTAGAAACATCACAAGATTCAAACAAAATAATACCAAAAATGATGTGATTAATTAATAACAATTTATAATTAAGTGACGTCTACAATTTAAACTGACTTGCGGCACCATCGGGCCCTTTACAAAACATCATAAATAAAACATCCTCTAACTTCCTTAATTAATCCCTAACTTAAGCCCAAATATTTAACCCTTCAGCAAAAAATCCATTACATAAAACTACGCTCATTAACTGAACCCGATTGGTTTTAGAACTAGTTTATTTAGATTGTAAAGTGGAGGCGATCGGGAATTCCAAACTTGTCGAAATTGGAATAGTTAGGAGTCCGGAACCCGAAATGTTGGGTAAAGAGTCACGCCCACCAGCTAGATCATTATCATATTAAATTACGTTCTGTTTTACACTTAGATTAATATAATGAATATCCTTTTAATTGGGGATTTAGAATTGTCTAGTTTTAGCTAAATTTCCTGTGTTTGGATGGAGCAACTTACCTATGACTTTTCATTTCATATTTCGTACGCCATTTTCGGGTGACCATTGATAATAAGCACTGTGCTGTGTCCCCCCATAGCACATCATTATGCTGATTGGAAGCCTTCTTGTTACAGTCACATCGTGCAGCCACCTACATTTACCTACACCTACGATTTAATTTCAACTCTTTATTAGTGACTTTTGTGGACGTGATAATTATTCAGATTTATAAATTATTCAGTTGCAATCATGTAATTGCGTTTTATTAAAATTGGTTTTTACTTTATTAATTTATTTATCTTTTGTATAGATTCTTTTCTATTTTGTGAAGTGAGAACGCTGTAGGCTTAGTGAATTGTCGACCTGTTGACCATTTTCTATTTTGTTAAGTACCTGGTACTTATTCAAAGACCTGAACTGTCCTCCCATACCTAGTAACACTGTGTAAGCAATTACAATATAAATCAAGATATTTCAATGTGATTTTAAGATTTTATTAGTACGCTACTTGACTAGTAACAGTAATTTGGTTCGATAAAAGATATTAAATGATAATGTGTTTAAACATTATGTTATGATTAAATACTTATAAATTAACTTGAGTTCAAATACAAAATATTAATGAATAATATAATAAATAGTTACCATTTTATACAAGTTTAATGTCCATCTATTGACTAAAAATTCGCGCACTTTGCCGCATTTTTGTAACGGGGACACGAGGTGTCAAGTAAATCGAATACTGTTTTCTGGAGGATTATATTCTAGACTGTTGAGCGGTACAGTACAGACAAGCTAACTGTCAAAGTGTAATTATTGTATACCTAAATGTTATTAATTAAAAAGGATTTACCACAGTATAAGTGTCTTTCCTTTCAACTGTTATTTGAAAGTATTGTAAAAGCCAATTATTTTTAAAAGAGTAACCGTGGAGTTTCTTGCCGGCTCTTTTCTATAGGAAACGACCAATTGGAACCGTGCACCTAGCTTCTGACGTTTCATAAATGCCCATGTAGGTTTATGTATGTGAAATAAAATATTTTGAATTGAATTGAATTACTATTTCTGTTCTGTGCTCGCCGATCTAATTTTTTTTTCAATTTTATTAGGTATTCGAGTTATCTTATCTTTTTGTATGCTAATTATTCTGTGACAAATAAATATATTCTTCTTTTTTTAGGGTTCTATACCCGAAGGGTGCCAAACGGAACCCTATTACTAAGCCTCCGCTGTCCATCCGTCTAGTCTGTCTGCCAGTGGGTAGTATCTCATGAACCGTAATAGTAGACAGTTGAAAGGTTCACCGATTGTGTATTTCTATTGCCGCTATAAAAATAAAAATAAAATATTGTGTGGTTTATGAAACTACGGTAAAAGTGAAACTTTACACGGTCAGCTGCTGCGAACTATAGGCGCCGCCATATTGGCCTTGGCTGCTCTGACGAACGCCTTTCACTTTATACCTACTCCGCGGCCGACCGTCACGCAACATGCAACACATAGACAAAAAAGTTTGAGACGATTTAATAAAAGTTTCACTTTAATAATGAAAATAGAATATATGTAGTTAATAATTATACAAGAAAGGTGTTTTTTCAGCGTTTTTTGCTCGATTTTATTACGGTACGGACCTTTCGTGTGCGAAACCGACTCGCACTGGGCCGGTTTTTTCTTTCATTCATTTTGCATTGAATTGTTTCCTACGTTGTAATGAAAAATGCTTAAAAATGTTACAACTTCCTTTTGGAACTCTAGGAAAGCGGTTTTTTCTATCCCAATTTTAGGATGACAAGTTTCATAAATACATGTATCATTACAGAAAAATACACAAGATCACATTGTACATAAATACATTAACTCTCTAATCCCCACATAAATACACCATACACGTCCTAACTAACAAATGACCACAACCATTTACATTTTCATTACGACCAATACATCAAATGCCAACCGACAGATTACTAGCCTACCGCCACCGAAAGTGATTGAGCTCAATTCCACTAAACGCGATCCAATATCCAATAACTCGAGCTATTGTTGCAATATCAGTCTGCATGCTGTGCAGAATTGTATTATGTCAATACGACTATCTAGTTATCTGAAGATAGGATAGTATGTAGTAACTCCATTATCGACAAACAGTGGATTACATTCGCTGCACGGATGGCACTGTGGTGCGTTTAGGATACAAAAAAATCAGTAAGTTCATTCATTGACAGACTACGCACCTACCTGAACCTATGAATTTATGTTTAAATGTTCCTCAGGTGAGCTGCACTAAGGAAGGATTTTTGAAAATTCGTCCCCCAAATGAGTTAGATGAAAGTTGGCTTGCATTAAACTAAAATAATACCTGGTTTTATGGCTTACAGAATGAGTTCTTCCGGGTTTTAGGGTTTGTGCATTTGAGTCTGTTTTACGTCTATAAATGAACCTACGATATTGTAGAGATTCCTCTGAGAGAGAAATATTAATTAAATTGAAAGAAAATTTTCAACAACGACTATAAAAAGAACACCTTTTTTGACATTTTTGTGACCTGGCATCACCTGAAATAGACGACTGTAAACTTTGTATTAGTAATCTAAACATTTTTTATCTTTTTTCTTGTCTGTTTATATGTGTGTACATAAACTGTAAAATAAATAAATAATAAATAACTTTAACTTTTGTAATGTGCGTTTCATTTGTGCAAAATAAACTAATTATCTTCCATAAAATCTGCTGTTTCTTCACGGGAAGAAGCTAGACGAGCCAAAACCAACTCAATTTTGGATTTCCCATCGTTGCTAAAAAGGTTAAATTAAATTCCTAATAGTGTACACCATTACATTTAAGTTAAATTCCTTACAGTACATTACTTATGAGCACAGAATGTCGTGATGGCCCAGTGGTTAAGTCCTCGCCTCTCATGCACGAGGTTGTGGGTTCAAATCCGGGCAGGTACCAATGTTACTTTTTCAATTCATTATGTACTTTCAGAGTTTATCTTGGACATTACTAACATCGGTGAAGGAAAAACATCGTGAGGAAACCTGAACTTATAGTTAATATAAGTCTGTAGGTAATCGCCAACCCGTCTTGAGTAAGCGTAGTGATCAATGCTCGTGCCTTCTCTGTATGAGAAGAGGTCTTTGCCCCGCAGTGGGACAATAATAGGCTGGTATTAATAATATGTGAGCACCATGTATCCATCAAATAATTAATTTATCTGTCATTGCTTAAAATTGTGACGTTATGCCTTTATGTGCCTAATTGAAATAATTTTTACTTTGACTTTGATTGCACTTTGACATTATAGTTGAATTCCTTAAAGTATACACTATTACAATTTAGACTATCATACGTTTTTAAATTCACATAATCCTTTATAATATTTTCAGTGGAGATTTAAGGCTCCGTACATAAAAAAATCCCTCATTTGTCAATTTCTTATCTGATAATTGTGAGAAAGCTTGAAAAAGTAAAACATTAATCTGTGTAACTATAAAAGTATAATTTTTGTGGTGCTAAACCATTCGTGTCAGTCACAGCACCTGTTAATAGTTTCATGAAAATCAAAAGATATGAAACAAGAAAATATTTCAGACAGAACTTAAGACATAGGTACAAAAATGATCAAGGTAAAGCCGTGGTCGCATGCCATTATAATTTTGTAGGTGTACAAGCATGCGACCACGGCTTTACCTTGATCATTTTTGTACCTATGTCTTGACTTCTGTCTGAAATATTTTCTTGTTTCATATCTTTTAGTCCGGTTTTAGTTTTTAAACTTACTTTTTATTTATGTTCAAAATCAGAAGTAGTTTCTTGTACAAAGATGATCAAAGGTCAGTCTCGTGTAATTTTTTGGGAAAAGTTATTGCGAATTTTTGTGATTGGATGGATACTTAATTTATTGGAAAAATCCCTTCAGCCACATACAAAACAAAGAATTCGACTTTTCAAATCTTTCTTACAAACAATTAACAAAATTTATCAAAATTGTCGATTTCGTGCATAATTAATTTTCATAAACCGCCATAAACAATTTCCAGTCAAGTCCATAAAGCTTTTGATATCACAGTCAAGATTAACTTGTAAAATACATTTTCTGTTATTTCCAGTACCTCTTGTTTTGTTACAGAAATTAACACAAACACAATTCATTTGTTAAGTAGAACATTTTGTGAAATAATAAATTCTCGGAATATTTTAGTAGGAAATAAATGGCAGCAGAACTGTCATTCTGTTACGCTCCAGTGAATTCAAGGCTTTGGAGAGCGTTATTTTATGACGTATGTTACGCAAACATGCACGTTTTGTTACAACAAACGAAATAATTGTGTCTTGTCATGTTAAGGGCTTGTTTTTAGCCTAAATAAATGATATGAGCTTTAAAGTTCTTTTGAATCGTATTTTCCAAGTTAGTTGTAGTCAATTTAACCATTCGCTTGAACTCCGTACGGGATTACTGCACCTGCAAAATGATACTATACGATGTTTATCACTAGCAAACATAAGAACGTATCTTTCTGCCAACCACCTTAACCTACATTTCTGACTTTTGAGCCCCTAAATTACAAACAAAATTTCTCCGCAACAACGGTATCCAATTACGAATATTAATTTGTCGTAGGTTATGAAAGGCTTCGAGCCTTTCAAGACCTACGTCATAATTATGTAACAACTGTGGCTTAACAAACATAGTTTGAAAAACGTCTTTACGTTTATTCTGATATTCTGATATACTTAACATCAAGCCTGTGAATGTGTACTTATAGTACACCTACATTTCACCAGCTATGGTTTCATCATCATCATCAGCCTATAAATGTTCCCACTGCTGGGACACAGGCGTCCTCTCTGTGAGAGGGAGTGGGCCGTAATCCACCACGCGAGCCCAGTGCGGGTTGGTAGATGTCACATGTCTTCGAATTTTCGGTTCTAGGACATGCCGGTTTCCTCACGATGTTTTCCTTCACCGTTTTGAGAGCAGTGGTGATGAAATAATTTACACAAAGTAAAGCGCCTGTCTGGGTTCGAAGCTACGACCTACAACTCGTAAGTCGCGGCCGTTACCACTGGGCCACCACTGCTCTAGCTATGGTTTAGTCCCATGTAATACCTACGGAGCAAGCCTATTGCCATCAATCATGCAAAAGTCCAGACTCCGGGCTGCTACTGAAAAAATCTAGATAAAAAAACACTGCCAGACCAAATCAAACCCAGGACTGCTACTTCGCTTGCGACCACTAGACCAACAAGGTAGTTGCTTGTTTAAATAAACATATTAACTTATACACAAAAAGTTATGAATGTGAAAAAAACAATTACCAGTGGGATAAAGACACTTACATATGATGAAACGGAGGCACTTTTAGAGCACATAAAGTGGCAGATACACTCACACATTCACTCTAACATATACGGTCGCATACACTCTCTCATTCACTCTCACAGACACTTTCACAGACACTCTCAAATATAGACACACTACGCACTGGTATTCACACTCGAATCACACACTCACTAACATACTTGTTTTTGTTTGATATTTTAAGTACCTACAGATTTGTTTTAATAGATAAAGATTATGCTGTACTATGGAAGAGCGGAGTCTCCTAACACAGGCATTGTTTGCTTAAAAGGAGGCTCCAAACACGAAACCCTTTTTTGTAAACTGAAGCATAAATAAAGCATAATTTAAATATTTTTTTTCATTTTGTTTGGTGATAAATTATAGCAATGTAAAGAGGTAGCGTTGTTAATAATTTCATACCATTCCTGCCCCCGTACGTCAATCTGGGGGCCGACCACAATCTTTTACGAAACAATCTTATTTCAGGAGAATTTTGTTTCAAGCTTACAATAACATAACTCATATTCGTACCACGACCTTCATGGTTCAAGAATGTTTTATTCCTGCTTAGTGCTGGGAAAGAACGAAGTATTTGTAAGATTTGTCTATTGCCTGCTATAGTAGAAAAGAAACAACGCTATATGAACTGTATAGCGCTGTCCCTTTCACACGTTGGTCCGAATCGCTACTACGAAGTATTGGTCTTGAAGCAAAGTATTATTTTCTTTTACTTAAAATATTACTTTGCATTAGAATCTAATTTTTATGAGTAATTTCCATGAAATTGACACAAATATTAAAAGATTTGGCTTTGAAAAATAAGAAAAACAATTGAAAAAAATTAAAAATAAGCTACGGCTAAGCTGTTACATGATATAAATCGGAACAGAACGAAATTTGAAACTCGGGACGCATTCCGAGTTACGCCTTAATCGCTCACATCAATATTTTGCGTACCGATTTAGATATGCTTGCACAAGATAATTGGATTACAGTATTTCTTTGATTATACACAACAAACTTCTTCTTTGTTTAGATGGCGACTGTAGCCAGAAGCACAATTTCGACAATGCCACGTTAGTTTAAAGATATGGTGTACCGTGCAACTCAAAACAAAACAGCACAACTGTCATTTTGACAGCGCTCACGGTGATATTAATTTAGGGTATGGTCAGCGTTATCGCAAGATGGTGCATGCTATGACGTCATCTATGACGATTCACAGCACGTTGTTATCGCGCTGACACAAATTCGGTATTGGTGTTAGCACGCTCTAATCGATTACAGAGGAACTCTGAACGCAGCCTCAATGTAGCAATATTTTTGTTTACAAGTGGATAACTACTACGAGGTTGAACTTATTTTAACATATTTGCTAATGAATTTATGATCTAACTGGCTACAAAGTCGACAGGAATCAAGGGAAGGTTAAGGTTACTCAGTGAATAAGTCTTAAAACGAAGAAATGTGTAATGTTTTGACGAAGATAGTTCGAAACAATATATTGTGGTCAGACTCAGTGATTAGTGTTTTGTTATTAATTTTGCAGTCGGATTTCCGGGCGGCAGCTAGAGGTACTCTGGGAATTTTTATTTTTCTGCGATAACAGCTTCCAAAAACTCAAATGATTCGTATGCATTCGCCATCTACAATCAAACAAGAAATTAATAACACAATATGTACTAAAATCTCTAGATACCTACTTACATAATTCATTCGGCAAGTTTACGTAAATAAATACATTTTACTAACTTTACATGACACGAAAACGTTTTTTCTTAATATAAATTTGCAAAACAATAATATTTCCGTTGAATCCGAGGAACTTTTTTTAAGATTGCTATATTTGACATTAAAACAATTCTGCTAGTTGTCAAAAGTCACGTCGTGGTACGAATTCAATGAACTTTTAGAGGTGACGTCACCAAAAACGCTAGGAAAATAAGATTGTTTCAATATTACAATAAGCTTATTTTGTCACGGTACGAAAAGTCAAAGAAAGATTATAATAATACTGCTATAAGAGCTGGTAGTAGGCCCCCTGTATCAGTGGGTCCGAGCCCATTCGTCCCCTAAGATTCGCACCCTATTCCCACTCGTCCCCTGGAACTTTTGAGGGGCCCATTCGTCCCCTGAAGAATATTTATTTTTATTCATTCTTCTAATATAAGTACATGTATATGTGTATACTGCAGCTTGGTAGTCCTGGTACAGTCGCGCAGAAAAGGCTAAAATAAAAAATATAGTAATTCGGTAGATATCATGTTTATTTCAAATAAGATTAACACATGTATGTTTATTTAATTTATAATAACCGTAAAAACATTTATTTAATATAAGTTGTTATTATAGTTTTTAACAGATATGTAAAACATTTATCTTCGAATACTATATTCAAACAAGAGTTTTAAGATGTTGTATTCACAGCACATCTATGTCAAATCGTATGTCCCTTGCTTTCCAAACATCCAAACGAATTAAGATTACCCCTCCCGCTTCGGCTTTCCACACCCCGCGCACATCTGGAGAGTACTTACCAATTTTAAACACCTTATCTATTATTTGTAACCCGTTTTTTTAACAAGCCATTCGTAGTGAGACAATTTTACATCGTAAGCCTATCGACAGGTTATATTATTATCATGACGGATTATCATTCATCATAGCTCTTTTTTCAATGATCTGTTATGATTTATTAAATTAATTCCGTTAATAAACTGTTCACAAGTGTACTATGTTAACCGTTTCTTATGTAAAATATAGCTAATTTTATCTCAGGGGACCAATAGGCACCTGAATAGGTGCCGAATCTTTAACTTATATTGTATATATATTAGAGGGGACGAATGGGTACCTTAAAAATAATATTTTTTATTAAAATATTAATTGGTCCCCTACCAGGAGACCAATGGGCACCTATATAGGGGCCGAATCTACAACTTTTATGCTGGGGGACGAATTTTAGGGGACGAATGGGCTCTGACTCGTATCAGTATCAGCGCTGACCTCTCTATCGACAGTTGATTGATTACTAATCACTTTAATGAATCTCTAGATGAACAAAGCACTGGCTGCTAGACTATTGACGTTGTGTGTAATGCGTGATCATTCTTCCAAGTGACTAATTTATATAAATTGAAGCGGTTTAGATGATCTTAGCCGTTTAGTGATTTCTGTATATGTGTACGATAACAATTAATGCAATGTAGCAAAAAATACAAAAATTACTAGATTTAAAAATATTAAGTGCTTTATAAAAAAAAGTAAAATTATCAGAATATTTTTTACCGTGATTTTCCAGTGATTGAATACGAGACGCTGCAGCACACTCTAACCTTTCAAAATAAGAATAATGAACTACAAAATATTACGTCCCGTCGATAACTAGATTTTATTATTATTTAAATTGAAAAAAAAGTTACTTGTAATTCGCAAATGGCAAGTAGACTTCCGGTTGTATATCTGTGTAACGGAACCCGGCTCAAAGTCATGACTTTGCAGAGAAACGTCATCGAGACGAAAATTCTAACAGGTTGTGGCAATGGCGAGACAGTGTTTATAGCGCGTATACCACTAATTCCCCACCATTACCAGTTTAAGCGCGTGCAGTTCTCTGGGAGCGTATGCTTTGCGATCAACAAGTCACAGGGGCCGACACAAAAGGCTGAAGGCTGCGGGTCTCGACCTCAGGACAAGCTGCTTCTCACACGGACAACTGTTACGTCGCTTGCTCCCGAGACACCATTCCTGACTCTGTATATTTTGGCTGCTGAGAATAAAACTACAAACGTAGTATACAGGGAAGTTTTATAAAAATGTGGCTGTTATTGTAGTATCTTATGACTTCCACGCGAAAGAAGTCGCAGGCAGAAGCTAGTTATTAATGTTAGGTTTCAATTTATAAATACGTAATTGTTGGATATTGTACTGGCAACACCCAAAGATTCGATGTGTCAGAACGTACCGCGGGAACGGCCTTCTGGGTTGGGCGCTCGTGACGGTAAGATGTGCTTGATGGCTGTGTCGGTAAAAATATAGATTGGCATGGTATTGGTTGGAAATCTACTGTAAATTAAAGTAACCTATTAGTTTCATGGTAAATATTAGAATACGGATTGAATTGGGATATTATGTGGGGAATAGGAGATGTGATGGTATGGTGTAGAATATTGAATTTGATGTTGGTAAAGAAATATAAATGACTGACAAAACATCTTGGTGTTTCATATTATTTTCCTTATCCCTGAAATATTGTAAATATGTAGTTTTATTAAACAGTTTTAGATTATGATATTGGGGTAACGGTATAAGGTTCATTCGGGGATTGGTATCTATTTTGAGGTTAAATAATTATGTTCGAAATTAAATTACTTACTTTAGAGCAGGATGGTTTTTATTACATTAATATATTTAAGAACTAAATAAAATTTAAAAAGGAAAGGCCGGGCGGGGACGCCCTAGGAGGACATATACTGACCTTATTGGTGATGTTCTTCAGAAAGGCCAGGTGCGTAGTACTCGCAACCAGCGTGCGTGTATGACCAGATGTATGAACGTAAATGAGGCAAAAGGACACACGGGGCAGGATGGTGGAGGACTGGGCTCTGGAGACAGGCCTGGTCGTCCTAAACCGGGGTTCTGTCCCCACGTGTGTGCGGATGCGGGGCGAATCGGTGGTGGACATTTCGTTCGCCAGCCCCGCTCTGTCGCCGCGTGTCATTGACTGGCGCGTCATGGAGGGGGTGGAGACCTACTCCGATCACCGGTACATCCGGTTTGACGTCTCCACCCAGACCTCGAGTGCGCCAGTCCGACAGGCCCCGAGTGGTCCGCGGTGGGCGCTGAAGCAGCTGGACCGGGAGCTTCTCCTGGAAGCCTCGATCGTGCAGGCCTGGGTGTCATCACCGGACAGGCCTGCCGACATCAACGACGAGGCGGAGTGGTTCCGGGAGGCCATGTCCAATGTGTGTGACATGGCAATGCCCCGGGTCCATCCTAGGCATGCTTCGCGCCGGCTGTACTGGTGGTCGCAAGAGCTGGAGGCTCTGCGCAAGGCGTGTGTTGCTGCGCGACGCCGGTACGCCAGGCATCGCAGGCTCCGTATCCGCCCTCCGGATACGGAAGCCATTGAGGCGGAGCTGTACGAGGGGTACAGAGCGGCGAAGGCCGCCCTCCAAGCGGAGATCCTGCGGGCCAGGGCGCTGGCCCGCGAGGAGATGCTGGAGACTCTCAACAGGGACCCGTGGGGGCGCCCATACAAGATGGTGCGGGAGAAACTCCGCCCATGGGCTCCCCCGCTGACGCAGAGTCTCCGGCCCCAGCTTGTGGGGGACGTGGTGAGCGCTCTGTTCCCCTCTAGAGGGGATCATACTGCTCCGCCCATGGCTCCGCCTACTGCGATGCCCGATGCGGACCACACCGACGACGACGATTCTCCTGAGGTGACTGAGGTAGAAATGAGAGTGGCGGTACGCAAGATGAGTGCGAAGAATACCGCCCCAGGACCCGACGGCATACCCGGAAAAGCCTGGGTCCTGGCCATGGGGGCTCTCGGGCCTCGACTGAGGGGGCTCCTAAGCGCATGCATGGAGAGGGGCCAGTTCCCACTTCGTTGGAAGACGGGGAAACTGGTCCTCATCAAGAAGCCGGGGCGCCCAGCGGACTCTCCGTCCGCTTATCGGCCCATTGTGCTGCTCGACGAGGTGGGCAAGCTCTTTGAAAGAGTCATTGCAGACCGCCTCGTCGGGCAGCTGGTGCGAGCGGGGCCGGATCTGGCGGAGAGCCAGTTCGGTTTCCGCAGGGGGCGCTCTACGGTGGACGCCATCATGCGCGTGCGGGCCCTCACGACGGGGGATGCTGTGGCCCGGGGCGGGGTCGTCTTGGCGGTGTCTCTAGACATCGCCAATGCCTTCAACACCCTGCCCTGGAGTTGCATAAGGGAGGCACTCCGGTATCACCGGATGCCGACCTACCTCTGTCGTGTGGTCGAGGCCTATCTGACGGACAGGGCCGTCATCTACCCCGGTCACCAAGGAGAGTGGAACCGGCAAGAGATGTCGTGCGGTGTCCCACAGGGTTCGGTCCTGGGGCCGCATCTGTGGGACATCGGATACGACTGGGTGCTGCGCGCCGACCTCCCTAGCGGCGTCAGCGTCGTTTGTTACGCTGACGACACGCTTGTCCTGGCGCAGGGGGGGTCGTACCAGGCGGCGGCCGATTTAGCGACACGCGGGGTTGCGACAATCGTTGACAGGATCCGGCAGCTGGGACTCGAGGTGGCCCTGCACAAGTCTGAGGCCATGGGTTTTCATGGTCCTCGGAATGCGCCACCGTCGGGTTCCCAGGTAATGGCGGGAGGGGTTCACATCGGTGTCGAGTCGACGATGAAGTATCTGGGACTCGTCCTCGACAGCCGGTGGAATTTCGTGGAACACTTCCGACGTTTGGCTCCCAGACTGGACCGGGCCGGGGCTGCATTGAAGCGGCTCCTGCCCAATCTAGGGGATCCAAATGCCTCCTGCCGGAGGCTCTATGCGGGGATCGTGCGGTCCATGGCCCTTTACGGGGCACCGGTGTGGGCGCGTTCATTGAGGCTGCGGCCAGCCCGCCGGTTGAACGCGTCCCAGAGGGTCATGGCCATCCGGCTGGCCCGAGGATACCGCACGGTCTCCTGCGAGGCGGCGAGCCTCCTTGCCGGGTTACCGCCATGGGATCTGGAGGCAAAGGTCCTCGCGCACGTCTGGGAGTGGCGCGAGGAGGCGAAACGCCGGGGCTTAACCCCGATGCCGCAAGAAATTGCGGCACAGCGGACAGAGCTCCGGCGGGATCTCATGGCGTCATGGAGGGTGCGATTGTCGCAACCCCGCGCTGGGCACGCCACAATCGCGGCGATAAGACCCGTCTTTGAGGAGTGGCTGGAGAGACGCCACGGCGTTCTCACCTTCCGCCTGACGCAGGTCCTCACCGGACACGGCTGCTTCGGGAGGTTCCTGCACAGGATAAGGCGGGAGGAAACACCCGGGTGTCACCATTGTGTGGATCGGCCTGAGGACACGGTGGAGCATACGGTGGAGGTCTGCCCGGCTTGGGCGGAGCAACGCCGTGTTCTCGTAGAGGCGATCGGCGGCGGTGATCTCTCGCGTCCGGCCCTGGTTCAGGCCATGGTACGGAGCGAGAGGAAATGGCAGGCCGTCACCTCCTTCTGCGAAGCGGTAATGCTTGCGAAGGAGGAGGCGGAACGCGTGAGGGAGAGGCAAATTTCGCGCCCTCACGCCCCTAACCGCCGCAGGAGGAGACGCCCGGGGCGGGAATCGCGAGCCGATTTCCGGCCACCGTAGGCGCGGGCTTGCGGACGGTGAGCAATGGGTAGCTCGCTGTCCGATAAGGACCAAGCCCGGGTCGACGGCGCGTTGTGTTCCACGCGCGCCTCAAAGAGATGTCAGCAGAATTGACGGGGTCCACTAGGGCCAATGCCTGCCGGGGGTTCGAAGAAAACCGATAGGGAAATCGTGGCCCCCGGCAACAGGGCAACCGAAGGAACACGGGTGGGTTTTAGTCAGTAAGAGTCTGACACGCCCTCCCGCTCCGCCCAGAGCGGGAGAAGTTATTTGATAATTTCCCACCCAAAAAAAAAAAAAAAAAAAAAGGCAGAAGCTAGTTATTAATGTTAGGTTTCAATTTATAAATACGTAATTGTTGGATATTGTACTGGCAACACCCAAAGATTCGATGTGTCAGAACGTACCGCGGGAACGGCCTTCTGGGTTGGGCGCTCGTGACGGTAAGATGTGCTTGATGGCTGTGTCGGTAAAAATATAGATTGGCATGGTATTGGTTGGAAATCTACTGTAAATTAAAGTAACCTATTAGTTTCATGGTAAATATTAGAATACGGATTGAATTGGGATATTATGTGGGGAATAGGAGATGTGATGGTATGGTGTAGAATATTGAATTTGATGTTGGTAAAGAAATATAAATGACTGACAAAACATCTTGGTGTTTCATATTATTTTCCTTATCCCTGAAATATTGTAAATATGTAGTTTTATTAAACAGTTTTAGATTATGATATTGGGGTAACGGTATAAGGTTCATTCGGGGATTGGTATCTATTTTGAGGTTAAATAATTATGTTCGAAATTAAATTACTTACTTTAGAGCAGGATGGTTTTTATTACATTAATATATTTAAGAACTAAATAAAATTTAAAAAGGAAAGGCCGGGCGGGGACGCCCTAGGAGGACATATACTGACCTTATTGGTGATGTTCTTCAGAAAGGCCAGGTGCGTAGTACTCGCAACCAGCGTGCGTGTATGACCAGATGTATGAACGTAAATGAGGCAAAAGGACTATGTAAGGATCGTAGAAGGTGGCGTTCTGTAGTTTCTGCCTACCCCCATGGGAAGAAGGCGTGAGTTTATGTATGTATGTATGTGTATAAAATTTACTATTTTTAGAAATGTTATGTCCTTCTTCACAGCGAACATTACGCTCTCATTAGAGCGTAACGTTCGCTGTGAAGAACGCTCTAACTTAAACGTTACTTTACGATGTGCGACGCTACTACCACGTTACTTCAACATTTATTTTATTCAGAATAAGTCGTTTGTTATTTGAGTTTGCAGCGAATGTGTGAGAATTCTTTCATTGATATTCATAGCGGTTGTTAGTAAAGGAAATACATTGACGTTTTATTGAATGTAACGTTTTATTGCAGGTTATTGTGTTGCGTGGGTGTGAAAGTGCTTAGGATGTGATTTTGTATTTTTAGCACACTTGTGTGTGAGTAAAATATTTACTGTTTCCATATTGACGATGTTAAGTTTATCCAGCATACTTCGGGCTATGAAGCCTGCTACCAACTTTGAAAGCGTATACTTACTGTTTTTAGGGTTCCGTAGCCAAATGGCAAAAAACGGAACCCTTATGGATTCGTCATGTCTGTCTGTCCGTCCGTATGTCACAGCCAGTTTTTCCGAAACTATAAGAGCTATGCTGTTGAAACTTGGTAAGTAGATGTATTCTGTGAACCGCATTAAGATTTTTAAACAAAGATAGAAAAAAAATTGGGGGTACTTAGAACTGAAACTCAAAAAAATTTTTTTCATCAAACCCATACGTGTGAGGTGTCTATGGATAGGTCTTTAAAAATAATATTGAGGTTTTTAATATAATTTTTTTCTAAACTGAATAGTTTGCGCGAGAGACACTTCCAAAGTGGTAAAATGTGTGTGTCCCCCCTGTAACTTTTAAAATAAGAGAATGATAAAACTAAAAAAAATATGATGTACATTACCATAAAATAAATAAATAAACTTCCACCGAAAATTGGTTTGAACGAGATCTAGCAAGTAGTTTTTTTTTAATACGTCATAAATCGTAAACCGCAATTTACCTTTCATTCAATGTTGCTGCTACGGAACCCTTCATGGGCGAGTCCGACTCGCACTTGACCGCTTTTTTTATAATACATTAATCCAGTTACTTTTCACTTTCCCCACATTTTAGTAGATACATGACGCTTGTATTACCCGAAGGGTTAAGCAGAGGGTGTACCTATAGTACATTTCGCTTGTAATAAGGGGCGAGCCTATTTCCATCAACCGGGCACAAATCCTAACTCCTTGCGGCTTCTGAGAAATGCCTAAAGAAAAACTCAATAACAATCTGTCTGACTTGTAATTTTGACGTTCGAAAAGTGCTGATTCTCAGCCTAATTTTAATAAATGACTTTTGAATTTTAATACTTATATTTTACACGCCATTCTGACACAGTTTTTCTTCCATTAACCATTCGTTACTCCCTTCAATACACTTTTAGTTTATTAATTACCAGCTGGCACGGTTTTACGACTTGACAAATCAACAAGGTTTCTCTATTATAAGTTAGTTTAGTAATAATGTATTATAAACATAAACCTTTCGGAAGAAATGCTCTAAATGATGGTGAAAACCACATCGAAATCGGTGGCAAACTTTAGAAGAAAAACGCGGTCACACAAACAAACACGAAAGTAGGAAAGATGTTTTACATTTAAAAAAAAACCCCGCCGCCGTATCTCTACGTTGACGTCGTGGTGGGGCTTGCGCGCTCCGAACTCTTGGTCTGTGCCGGTAGAGTTTACTTTGCCGGAACGGGTCTAGGATGAGGAGCCAGACCAAGAGAGATACAAAAACCCGCAGGGCAGCACGTGGCGAGCTGTTAGGCAGTAGCAACCTCACGGACTCTATCTCTCGGGAAAAGTCTTGTTCCTCACCTCTGACTTGCCTTTATTGGCTGGCTGGAGTGAACACTGACGAGGAACAGAGCTCCCACCTCTTTCTTGCCTTTATTGGTTGGCTTGAGTGGAGATTCGCAAGAGCAAACGTGCTCGGAGGAAGGAAGTATTCCAGTAAGATGCTGGTAGGGATCTTGACCGTACTTCCGGGACTGTCCTGATAGCCGTGGAATACCTCTCCACTCCTCACAAGCACCTCAGGACATGTTGCCCCTTGTCGCTACGACACTTTGTGCTAGCGACCGTTTTCGGGGGCCCATTATTGAGTGTGCAAGTCACCCCCTGCCTTTTTACCTGTGTTTTTTATATAAAATATTGGTCAGGCAGGGGCTATAGTCTTTCCATAGCTCTAGACAACCAGTTCACTTAGCCACCCAAATCCATAATCCAATATCTTTGTTTCCATATCCTACAATAGTCCTGCACCAACCGAAGGTTGTCCTTGGATGCACTTGCATAGCGCGAACAGGGATAATCGTCGGTTGGTGCCTCATTTCATTCAAAATGTCTAACGGGCCTCTGCGAGTTGGCTTCGGCCCCTCGTACGCCTTCCAAAGGTCCGGGACCCCAGGGTCCCAAGATGTGTCAAAGACATTTGAAAAATAATAATATAATTAGGGAGTTACGCGTTAGATAAAATACTATTTCCTAGCCACCATCTGGCTCCATCATCAGACCCTGGATTTATAAAGATATTATGATATTTAATTTTTTATAATGATGATTATATACCTTTGTCTATTATTCTTTGGATTAGATTTTTGGATTTTTGCAATCCTGAATGATAAGGATACAAACAGGAAAATCGTTATTTCCGCTCCTATTACAAATACATATCTTGATGTTCATAAAGAAAATTGTTTATGTATGCAAACATAAAATACATTGTTTCATTACTTTGATGTGGAAGTAAACAAAACTAAGTACCTACCTGATATTTTAGTTACGGATAATCATGATGTAATTTATATTTTTTGACAATATGTTTTCTTTTTTTTTACTTGTAATAACATAACATAACATAACATCACGCCTTGTTTCCCCGAAGGGTTGGGCAGAGGTGTACCTGTAGTAGGTATACCCACATTTCGCCAGTTATGTTTAAGTCCCATGTAATAGGGGGCGAGCCTATTGCCATCAACCGGGCACAAATCCAGACTCCAGGTTGCTACTGAGAAATTCCAGATAGAAAAACCCAATAACACTTTGCCCGACCCGGGAATCGAACCCAGGACCTCATGCTCAGCAGTAGCGCTTGCGACCACTAGACCAACGAGGCAGTAATAAAGTCTAGGAGTCGTAGGGAGGCTTGTAATAAAGTCTTGTATTTCCATAATTTTTAATATTTTTAGTATATTCTATTAAAAGCATATTGTAGGTACGTGCGACGATTCAAGCCTTTGGTATGAGCTATTTTTGTACAACTAATGCAGAAAGGATTTTTTTTTGTTGAGAACATTATAAATGTATGATTGTACAATAACCTTCCTTACCTTTTAATATTCTGATTTAATCCATGCTATAGAATAGTTTATATTCCCTAATAAAAAAAGCAAATTTTCGTTTTCATAGTTATTTAGAACGAATTAATTTAAAATCAGCTTATTAAGTTTCAAATATATATATCCCATCAAAAACATAACACAAAAATGTAAGTCTCGCAACGCAGTTTTTCTACCGCAAAATGTTGTGAGATCTAATGTGAAACCGAGTCGGCAAATTTATTCAGTAGGTACCTACCTATCTATGGAAGCATCTATCCAAAAACCTTGTCTTAAATTGTTACCCAAGTAGTTAAAGTTAACAAAATTTTATAGTGATCATTGAAAAATCAAGAATCATTATCTCAATAATCCGTGCCACTAGCATGTGCATCCGCGACACAAGGCATAAATTCAAACCAATAGCCAAGTTATTTGGCTTCGACAATGGACCAGCCAAATAACACAGCTACCTAGACAAAACTGATGTACATTTGCAGTTGGAATGTATGGGAGAACATATTTTTCAACTAAAATGTTAAGTTTGTTCTTGGGATGAATAAATTCATTTTAATTGATTGTGCGTAGTCCGACACGCACTTGGCCGGGTTTTAGGGTTCCGTACCTCAAAAAGGAAAAACGGACCCCTTACAAGATCACTCGTGTGTCTGTCTGTCACAGCCAATTTGCTTCGAATCTAATGGACCGATTAACTTGAAATTTGGTAAACATATGTATTTCTATGAACCAAACACGAACGTGTAACGTAAATTAATTAATTATTAATATAGGGGTCACTTTTGGAGGGCAAACAAGAAAATTTAAAAAAAAGTTTTGCTTACAGTATCGTGTGACATATCAAATGAAAGGGCTTGTTGCGAGGATCTTAAACGTAAACGTAAATACTTTTAAAGATATTTAAGAAATTCGATGAAAATTGACCGTTCCCCCTTATCTATCATTATCGAAGAAAATACATAGTATAAGAAGTCTATGGTCTCAAAATAACATGGTAAATCTCTCGATATTGTGCGTACAAACTTACATTTACAGTTGGAATGTATGGGAGAACATGTTTTTCAACTAAACTGTTAAGTTTCTTCTTGGGATAAATAAATTCATCTCAACTACGGAACCCTTCATTGTGCGTAGTCCGATACGCACTTGGCCGGTTTTTTTTTTGTGTACGTGCTGGCGGGCACATGCCAATGGGCGACATTGTGTAGATTTCGTTTTATAGATAACAAAGTAACATTTTAAAAAATCGGTTTGTTTTAGTTTTTCCTTGCTTTTTATGCTAAACACTAATTGTGTTCAAAGTTGTAACCTTGTGTGACTGCTAGAAGTATTTAGAATTTTGATGATCGGTGAGAGTATCAGTGACAAAATTAAGTAACTTTCACTTTCTAAAACTACAAATCGAATGTGATTTGGGAATATACCTACCTAGTTATATTATGCCCTCTTGGTCACTAATAATTTAGGCTTCTAACTTTATCCACAATGAAGTCACAGGGGGGCTCGAAAATGTCCTGAATGGCTTCGAGAAAAGGATGGTCGACTAGGCGAGGGCATTGCTGGGCCCCCAGATATTGGGCTATTTTAGCATTTGGATAAATAATTTACTTTGACGTATGTAATCAACGGTCCTAAAATATGGATATCAGACTTGGGCTATAACAAAGTCACAAGCCTTCAAATTAGCTGTGTGTCAACGTGCCATGGAAAGAAGTATCATCACCATCATCATTTCAGCCGAAAGACGTCCACTGCTGGATATAGCCGAAAGACGACCACTGCTGGACCCAAGCACCGCCACTTCGACCAATTCTGTGCTTTCCGCATCCAGCGGATTCCTGCGGCCTTCACAATATCATCGGTCCATCTTGTGGGAGGCCTTCCAACGCTGAAAGAAATATGATGGGAGTAAAAAGAAAAGACCAAATTAAAAAAAAAGATATAAGACAGGTAACGGCGGTGACTGACGTCACACGGAAAACCAGAATACTGAAATGGAGGTGGTCACACCCTCAGAGGCTCAGACAAATGGAGCAAAAGAATAACAGGCTACTATCCGAGAAATGGCAAATGAAATAGAGGATGACAGAGAAAACGCTGAATTGATGAGCTGTAAAATACAGGAGGAAAATTATGGACTTGATTATCAATAGATAGAGAAAAATAGTAGAAGATGGAGGAGGCCTTTGCCAATAGACACACAGACTTAAGAGAGCCAGTGTCAACAATAAAATTATTTTTTATCTTCTTTTACAACTTGTTAATCATTTTATTTTAGTAGCGTAAGTTTTAAAAAGTCTGAATAAATGGGTTTTATTATTAATAATATTATTTGTAATCAACAGATTTTTCGGTTTACCTGACAGATCTTGGGTGTGAATGATGTTTTGGGATAGCCAGATCATTCGTATTAGTTAATCCTAGAATAAGTACCTACTATCTACCTATATATCAGCAATTCGAACTGCGTCAATACTGAAATTGATTGGAATTGGTTCGCTTTGAATCACAACGTTTGTTTGCTGTTAGTAAGACGTGAATTACCTATGTGAATACACATGTGTACTTACTCTAGCAGCTAGACTACGATACATTCTTGTTATTGTTACTTTCACTGGAATACATAAACATAAACACATGCCTTTTTCCCATGAGGGCAGGCAGAACCAAACAGAACAAAACAACACCTGCTACAATCCTTATATTTATTGTAAAGTCAGTAAAAATTCATTGTGAAGCAAATACAAATACAAAATAGTTTATTGTGCCAAATAGAAAATTAAATTACATTTTAACGTGTTTGGAGCCTCCTTTTAGGCAAACAATGCCTGTATTAGAAGGCTCCGCTCTTTCACACCATTGTAAGACATTTATGGGTAACTATATAATGTAAGTACATTTTTCTGTATTTATTAATCTTAAGAAAATAAAAATAAAAATCTGTAAGCAAAATTAACTACCAAATTAAATTGTCCGTATATTCAAATCAAACTGTCATTATTTAACAAATGAAATGAAATAGTTATAACACGGTAAAATAACGTAGGCTAAAAATGAACTTATACAGACAGCAAAATAACATATACATTTTTTTTTAATTCACACGCATTTTTTTCTAAAATTCATTCAATGGTATTAACGTAAAAATATTATTTACTGCTGTTTATGAATTAAAGCTATATTTATATTTTTGTGGTGAAACTGGCACAATAGCGCGGTAATCTAGGGGTAACCTCGCAAGTGCCATTGTTTGTGAGCTGACTAGGTCGCGTGGTACACCGTAGTGAATAGTCACCTTTATCACAACAAAAACGAAAGAAAAATAACTCACAATTTTTATATTTAAGTTTTAGAGTAAAATATGATGTATAAATGTGGAAAGGAAAATAGAAGACAAACTCAGCCCGGTTATACTAGTGGTCGTTTGTCCTGGGTTCGATTCTCAGGTCAGACAAAGTGTAATTAGATTTTTCCATCAGGAATATCTCAGTAGCAGCCCGGAGTCTGATTTATGCCCGATTTATGGCAATTTGCTCGCCCCTTATTACATCAGATTTAAACATAACTGGCGAAATGTGAGTGTACTATAGTTTCAACTCTGCCTTACTCTTCGAGGCAAATGAGCGCGATGATATGTTGTGAATATGAAATAGGTATAGAAATAAACCAGGAAGAGAAACTCAATGCTTTTTCTTCCCACAAATTAAACTACCAAAACATTGTTTTAATAACCAAACGCTTTTCCATCCAAGAAATACATTATTCTTGAACAAACGTTACATTATCATATGCTCGCAAAGTGTGTTAAAGAGTAATATTATCTTGAGCAATATTGATACGTGCAAACAAACTTCTGTAACTTCCATACCCAGGCAAACTAATATCTAATAACTGAACAATCATTGCACCCAGGTGCTCTTCGTGGATTAAAATTTATTTTTACATTTTTGTCCACGAAGAGCACCTACTACTCAGCAGCCTACTGCTGGGATGTTTTTGTACAGGATGTTACTAAATGAAAGATATCGATAAAAATCACTGGAATGTTTATTAATTACACATATAAAGAGATAATATTATGTATATACCTATGTATGTAAATAAATATTTGGCTTTTATGGTGTGATATATTAAAAAAAATAAAGTGTTATGATTAGGTAAGATTTAATTAAGGCTGATTTCGCAGTAAATGTAATATGTGGAGACTGATTGTGATATATTAAATATTAGAAGGGTTATTATTTGGTAAGATTAATAATTATTGTCATAGTGATTTTTATTATTTTTCATTTTTAAATGTTGCCTAGACAAATTTCGTATGTACGTAAGTATGTGTAATTTATAAACACTCTAGTGATTTTATTGATATCTTTCATTTAGTAACATCCTGTAAAACAAATACATCCCAGCAGTAGGCTGCTGAGTAGTAGGTGCTCTTCGTGGACAAAAATGTAAAAATATTTTTTAATCCACGAAGAGCACCTGGGTGCTCTTCGTGGACTAGGTTAGGTGCTATTCGCGCAGGTGCTATTCGGACGGGTGCTCTAAGTGGACTACTTCAATAATACTCCATTTGAAATAAGATTAGACATTTAAACAAACCTTTTTGACAGTCCGTTCAACCGATTTTGATTTATATGCCGTAGGCATAAGAATGGCATTAAAAGCAAAAAATTGGTTACAAACCCAACTGTTTACTGCAGCTACCAATTGTCATGCCACCAATGCAATAGAAGTCAGTATCGGTTGAACGGAGTGTATGAAAAGTTTATTTAAATGTCTAATCTTTTTTCAAATGGAGTTTAAGTATACCGCATTTTACGCACACGATAATGCGCCGTGTGCGTAAAAAGCAGTAGTGGCGCGGGTATAGCTGCTATACTAGTAACTGCAGTCTTAGATTTACGGTAAAAAAATATTTTGAAGCCAAAATCTATAAAACGTGTTCCTTTGGATATCCGATAAATTTAGGGTGTTAACAAGACCATGACAAAGAATCAAAATGCTAAATAATTATTTAAAAAAAATCTTCATTAATACAACACCCTTACTTATATGAAATATAAAAAATAAAATCATATAATTCTGACTATTTTTGACCATGAAAAATTACAACGATGCATTTTCTTAGCTATAAAGAAGATGGCACGGAACGGTGGGGCCAAATGTAATAAGTTGAGATATGATCTAAAAGAATAGTCATATTTTGTTATTCTTGAATATCAAAAATCAGCTCAATTCTCAATCTGGAAGCGGAAAATTGGATAAAGGTCTTAAAAAAAACGTAAACGGTTCGTCGTCGCAACGCCTACCCCTACTAGACAGCTGCCACTTGTTTCGTGTTTTCCCAATTATTTTTCATTTTCAACTACCACTGCTTTGTTTTTTACAGATTCTGACCCTGCTTACTTTGTACGACCCTTGCTTTCACACTGGACACCGAAGATCGCTCACACGATTGACTTGGAATTGTTATTTTGGATTTTACTGCCGCTTTGTAGATTGAATATTGTTGAAACTATAGATCGCTGTGTGAATTGTGGGATAGCAACTAGTCACTGCAATACACTAATGTATGAATCTATAAATTTCATCTCGTTACATTCAGGCCCAAGAGTGTATGTGATCGTTTCTGTCTCCTTTGAATGTTTGGTTTGAATGAAAATGATTTACTCGTACTTATTAATGATACCTAGATACACCCATCGCCAGTCTAGTGTTATAATGACTTCGAAATTATGTATTTTTGGAACACTTGCTCTAGGACTTTTTGTACTATTTTTACTTATAGCATAACCCCGGGATAGATTTTGATGCGCTTTGGCCTGACTAAAGGGAGAAATAATATCTTCAAAAATACAGTAGTTTTAACTGTGGCGGAGCTGGGTGTATTTTGCCCACAGTCCTTTCTTAGCCATCCAGCTTTGTTTATCACGGATGACAAAAATTACTTGCCAAACTAATAAATTCATAGCCAGTGACGTTTAAAAGATGAGTTATTTAAAATTACGCTTATATCCTTATATGCATACACACATATCATAAAAAGTTGATTTTCGTGTCTGTCTGTGTGACCGCGTTTTTCTTCTAAACTACGAAACGAATTTCCATGTGGCGCGGCGTTCACCATTATTTAGATAATTTATTCCGGAGGGTTCGTGTATTATACTTACTTAATAAAAAATCTTGTTGAAAATCGTGCGAAGCTAGTTTACTAATCGAACAAGTACCTACCAACTTCTCTATACATTTTGATATATAATTATGTTCAACATAGCTAACGTTGAATATTCAAAATGTATTCGTACGTTTCTCTCGAAGTGGAAGTACCAAAAAATGTGTCTCATTTGCGTGCAGTGCATAAAGCTGCTTACTTGTGCGACAGGCGGCAACGTCTTTTGTTATACCGTAGTGAACGGTCGCCTTAATAAAACTATTTTTGTTTCATGTTCGTATTTTTTTTTCTAGAACGAAGTTCCATATCGCACTTTACGAATGAGAGACCTTTGCCTTGCCTTTACCTTTTGGGACAATTTCAGGGTGAAATTGAAATGTTATAATATAGAACTAGATAATTCGGTTACACGTGTCGCGTCTACATACTGTAAGTGCGTACATTATTCAAAAACGTCTGAAAGCATTATGAATAGGTTTCGTTATATCGTTTACAAGAAGCAAACAAGTGATTTTTCATTAAACAAAATTTGAAATACTTTTTTGTTCATCACTGCTAAGACCGCTTTTTAGTACCTTCATTACCCGTTTCTAGTAGATAAGTAGAGTAGTGATAGCCTTAATGGTGTGACCGTCAGAATATCAAGTCATAGGTCCCGAGTTAGAATCGAAGGACCTCTGACTTTTTGGATTCATGTGTGTATTGTATAATTATCACTTGCTTCAAACACGGTTTAGGAAAACATCGCGAGGAAACCGGCATGCCTGAGAGATATTTCTCGACGGCATGTGAAGCCAAGTCAGAGGCCCATGAGTGGATTTAAAACTCTGACACCAGTACCCTAATTGGGTAACTTATTTTCGAAAACAATTTTGCCTAATTTGTTTCATTTTGACAGTTCAACAAAATTCATTGACTTATTTACGTTTTTGAGCAGATTTTTTTCCAACTTATGAAGCAATGGATTAGCAATCTGTTTCAAATCGAAACAAATTGTGATTGTGTTGTATTACACAATTAGGGTACTGGTTAGTCACAAACTACACGAATAAAAGAAAAAGTAGATAAGTAACTTTTTGATTAACTTAGATCAAAGGTTAAAATCGAAAGCTACTCGCAAATATTTATTTTATTCTGTTCGACAAATTGACTTCTGGAAAGGGAAACCAATGTAATGCTGCAGTTTCATAGGATTCCACATAAAATGGAAAATCACAGGCAATTACTGGGAAACAAAATTCGCGAGATCAAAGCTACGGGAAATCTTTGGATTTTATTCTTATTTCCCATTTAAATTAGACCTTCTTTTATGATTTCGTTTACCAATATATTCCGGTTATGTACAAGTACGAAAATAAAATCCTCGAATCAGTAGAGTTATAGATATCTGTATAAATGATATTAGAAAGAAAGAAAAAGTATTTATTGAGACCCGCACAGGAAATCACAAATTAAACTAAACACACTCATTAAAAAAAAAACAATAAAAAAAACGTGTGGCACTCGGGGACTGCTGCGGTAAAGCTATTGCATAGCATTTGTAACCTCCATACTTCCTATTTGTCAACGCTACACTTGGGATGATGACGTGATGACATAAAACAAAAATTACGTTCCCATGACAACATCACATTGTCATGGGAACCGTCATTACATGGTTGGCGGAGTGGGGGGTGTTAGGTTTTATTTTCATTACGGTTTTATTTTCGTTACGGAATTTCTTGATTCGGTCACCGCGCTCAAAGCCCGCGATAAAAGCTATGCAATAGCTTAAAAACAAATTAAAATAAAATCAGAAAGTCCTGTACCAGGCCAAAATTCTCCTATCTCAGCATATGCTGCAACATTTAAAAAAAGATGTCGCAGCGCTGGTACCTAAGTACTTAATTACATCAACTAAGGTCTTGATCCTTGGATCCATATTCAAGATCAATGCTCGAATAAAATAAATCTCATGAAACACTGCGGTGTGATAGTGAGCCACGAAAGAACTCAGTTCGTGTACCACATCCACATCAGCGAGCCCACGGTGTGAAAGAAATCATCTCATCGTCGCTCCGTTAATTATAACCAAACGCTTCAGGCTAGTTTACGAATCGCCTTTTAGTAAGATTTTGTGACTCCTAGAGGAAATATAGTTTTAATTAGAATTGTTATTTTGATAGTTATTACTCCTATGTTTCCGTACCTACCTATTTGAGTACCTTCTATTTTTTTACAGAAACGCAAATTAAAAAAAACGCGAGCTGATTATAACTCTACGACGTACCTACGTCCGTTTTACGTTGTTACTACATAAAGAGTGGCCCTTAGTACGCTTATATATTATACAAGGTCAAATTTAATTAGTTAGGGAAACCACGCAGTCATGATGGGTTTTCATATCCCAACGACGAAAAATTATCTAATCTAATCAACGTTGACCCCAAAAAAACGTTAGTTTTTTTTTTTTTTCATCATGTTAAGAAAAAGAAAGAAATAAAACTTGTTTATCCTGCACAAACAAAACGCACATTTTAAAAAACCGGCCAAGTGCGTGTCGGACTACGCACAATGAAGGGTTCCGTAGTTGAGATGAATTTATTTATCCCAAGAACAAACTTAACATTGTAGTTGAAAAACATGTTCTCCCATACATTCCAACTGTAAATCGTCGCTTGGCATCCAATACCGCGAATGTGACATTTTTTAACGTTTTTTTTTTTTAATTGCAACATCACTTATTTGAACGTGTAGAATAAAATAAAACAAAAATCTGATGTTCGTTAAAAATTTCACATTCGCGGTATTAATATAAAAATAATATAAATCTAACACCTTTAAACGAGCAATTCTTGCATATATGTATATATTATAATCTGAATCTCGAAAACAGCTCAAAGAATTTTTATGAACTTTAGTACGCAGGGCGTTTCGGGAGCGATAAATCGATCTAGCTAGGTTTAATTTTTAGAAAACGTCGTTGAAAAAGAAAAATGGTCACGATATTTTTCTTTATTCAAGTAACAAGGACTCATTGTGTTAGTAAACTTATGAACTATGTTAGCTTATTTTACCAGATCACTCAGAAAGTTTTGCGACTAACAGTTTTTGTCTATGGGCTGGTTTTGATGTCGATAAAAAATATGACTATTTATTACAAAAAAAACATAACATTCTAAATTCCCTCCACATTTTTTTACGAGCAAAATCAAAATACTCTGTCTTACTGAAAAGTGGATTTACAACGAGAACATTTTCGAGCGATGATTTTGTACGATTTCAAATGTCGATTAAAACCAGAAGAATTGTTTGAAAGACTTCAAATGGTGTTCATAGAAAAAAGCCCTTCTAAAGCGACTGTTTTCCGCTGGTTCAACGAATTTATGCGTGGTCGAGTAATTTTGGCGGACGAAGAAAGAAGTGGCCGCCCTATGACGGCTGTTACATAACAAAACGTGCTGGCTGTGAACATTTAATTCAAGAGAATATGCGAATTGCATATGAAATGGTTCACCATATACTGCAGATTTGACCGGAAGTGTGCATGAAATTCTACATGGACATCTTCGGGTAAGGAAGATAGTTTCACGCTGGTAACGCAAAATCCAACGCAGGCTCAGAAGGAGGTTCGGATAGAATGGTGCCGAGACATGATAAAAAATTTGAAGCAGGCTCGTCTCGGCACGTTTAAGATATCATTACGGCTGACGAATCTTGGTTTTATCAGAATGATCCAGAAATGAAGCGTCAGTCGACCATGTGTCTGTATCAAAATGAACCAACGGCTACCTAAGTGAAGCGAGCCAGTGTGCAACCAAGTGCAGGCAAAATTTTGATCGCAAGTTTTTTTTCTTTGACGGTTTATCTGGTGTCAGTACCCTTACGAGATCAAAGGAGCATCAATACTAAATGGTATGTTACCAAATGTTTGCCAGAAGTTTTTACTACTGCAAGCAGCAAGCGACCGAACACTGGCCTCCGTGGGCTATTGCTTCACTACGACAACACGCTGACTCACTCGGCGCTCAAAACAAGGGAATTTTTGGACAGCACACCGGCAAATTTATAGGTCATCCTCCTTACAGTCCCGATTTGGCTCCGTGCGACTATTTCTTGTTCCCCAAAATAAAATACCAACTCAAAGGAAAACAGTTTTCATCACCGGAAGCTGCACTGGTTGCATTTGAGAAGGAGATTGAAGAGGTGTTTGATGTGGACTGGAAAATGTGTTATGAAAATTGGTTTAGACGTATGAAACTGTGTATTAAAGAACTCTTTGTTCTTTGAAAAGATATAATAAAAAAATATATAACCTGTAGTTTATTTTTTTCTAGTATCGCAAAACTTTCCGAGTGCCCCACGTAATCTAGTTTAAATTTATTTCATCCCATGGGAGATGGCACTGCAGTGATTGATGTACATGCAATCCAGCTTGCTAGTGATAATTTTTAGGATATTGTTGGAGCTGGCCCGCACTCTGCGCAACAGGGATGCACACCTCATTCGCATCGTTGCATAAAAGCAATTAATATGTGCGTCTGCGAACATTTCCGATGCGCAACAAAAACGGGGCAGCCCCATCAATAGGTAGAAAGCGTTGTTGTATTGGACACGAAGGGTATTGCACGACCTTCGGGTATATCTAGCCCATAGGCTGCACGTGTAAAACGTTGTACAATGAGCTCGAAACAGAGTAATTTTGACTTTTTAAGTGAGCAGCGTGCAAACCTGCGAGCCAGCATGTTCGCCCTTACCGACAACACCCTTCGTTCCCGCCAATATCGAGTCCGTCATTGAGGTCAGGGGTCAATATATGACCAAGATATTTAAACGTAAATACTATTTGTAGTGGAGTCTCATTGAGTAATACAGATGGTACATAACCTGGTCTACCCCAAGCCTCAAAGACCATGATCTCCGACTTATTAGAGTTATACATCAAACCATGTATTTTGGCATACTACTCACATTTGGCGACCAACTTTCTGAGACCACAGATTGACGTGCTCAGAAGCACCATATCGTCTGCATAGCTAATATTATTTACACGAATACCATTATATAGCAACCCACTCTGGTCCTGCTGAGCTCGCCAATCAGCTCGTTTACATTACAAGTTGAAAAGCGTGGGTGAGCTGAACCCTCCCTGCCTCACCCCGCATTCCAACCTATATGGCCTGGAAAAAGTTCCAACCCATCGTACACTATTGATCTGGTTACGATACCAATATTTAAATATGTTTATAAGCTCCGTTGGCAATCTATCCTTCTCCATCTTTCTCCGCAATACGTCATAAGCAACCAGATGGAAAACCTTGAATAAGTCGAGGAAGCTAACATAAATTTGCGTCCCACGCTGTGTATAGTATGTGACAGTATGCTTAAAAAAATTCAAAATTCAAAATTCGAAAGTCATTTATTCAAATTAGGCTGAGAACCAGCACTTTTCGAACGTCAAAATTACATAAGACAGTCCCCCAAAAACGCCCACCCTTCACCACTTCCTAGTGCCTTTAGCTGGGAAGAAGAAGTGGCGCAACAAACTCCCCAGCAGCACAGCTGTCTGTTCAAGTTAGAAAAAAATAAAAATGACTCTATACAATAGTATGCAAAATTATTATGCAACACAAAACATTATTTTAATTAAGTATAAATTATTGGCCATATGTTAGCTAGCACACGCCGATATACCAACCAAAAACATCGAGAACTATACTCAAGCAGAATTAAAAAATAAGAACTAAATATCTAAATAAAAGCCTCCAGGCATAAAGGGCGTGCCCGCTTACATAAAGCTGTAAATTGGAAGTTATAAATGATAAACTAGGACCATCGAGGTAAAATAAATGTACAGTTAATTACTAGTAACAATAACAAAACCATGATCAGCAAGACGACCAGTCACCACAAGCAGCACCCGTTCACAAGCATAACGCAAAGATCAGCCATTACCCTCCTCGCCATATTTGAGGGAAGGAGGCAACCCGACTCCCGACGCTACCGCAAGCATTGACATCTAAGGGAGCATGACGAACTTGCTGCCGGTTGCTCAGGTAAAAAATAATATAATCAATTGTCGAGGTCACTAGCCAACCACAAATTGCAATACAAACTCATAACAAAAACATTGTAATGAGTAGATTATGTCAACAATAAAATAAAAATAAATAGACTCGTAAAAAAATAATTAAAAAATTGACTCATAAAGTCAAATAAAATAAAAAAATTATATAAACTTATATAAACTGTCAGTAGGTAAGTTAAATCTGGAGAAAGAACATAAACATTGTCTTGAGTTAATCACAGCGACCAACTATTCTTATCATTTAAGTAGTCGTTGATACAATAGTATGCCTTTGAACAAAGGTTGGATTTTACTTTATTTTTAAACGCATTAAAATTCAAATCTAGCATAGAAGAGGGTAGCTTGTTATAAAAGGTTATACCAAGCCCAACAAATGAGTTATGAACCTTATGAAGCCAGTGAAAGGGAGCTCGTAGTTTGTCCTTATTTCTAGTGTTAACATTGTGAATATCACTGTTTTTAGTGTATAAGTGTATATTTTGCCTAATATATAAGATGTTGGCGAAAATGAATTGTGATGCCACCGTGAGAATACCAACATCTTTAAAAAAATCTCTTAGAGAAACTCTGGCACGTAGCTGGTAAATTGCTCGAACAGCTCGTTTTTGAAGAACAAATATATTTTGAATGTCAGCGGCTTTGCCCCACAGCAGAATACCATAGGACATAACGCTATGGAAATAACTAAAATAGACTAACCGAGCTGTATCAATGTCAGTGTATTGTCTTACTTTCCTGACAGCGTAGGCGGCCGAACTGAGCCTCCCCGCTAGGCTTGATATATGTGGGCCCCACTGAAGTTTGGCATCTACTGTTATGCCCAGAAAAACTGACGAGTTCACAGTTACAAGCACCTCTTTATCTAAGACGATGTTGGGTCCTAGATTTCTAACATTTGGTAGAGCGAACTTTACACATTTCGTTTTCTTGGCATTGAGAACTAGGTTATTTGTCGTAAACCAATCCGTAACCATTGAGAGTGCACTGTTTACGTCGTCAAAATCTTGTCTATTCCTGTCTACTTTAAAAATAAGAGAGGTATCATCTGCAAACAGTACAACGTTACAGATATCCTTTAAATAAAAAGGTAAGTCATTTATATACACTAAGAATAAGAATGGACCCAGTATTGAGCCTTGAGGTACACCTAACTGAACTGGTAGCTCGGAAGATTTCACACCATTAACATCTACACATTGGACCCTATTATGCAAATAAGAATTTATTACTTTAAGAGCTTCGTTTTGGACACCGTAATGACGTAGTTTACGCAAAAGTGTGTCATGGTGCACGCAATCAAAGGCTTTGGAGAGATCACAGAAAACTCCAATAGCATTTTGCGAGTTCTCCCATGCGTTAAATATGTGTTTCATCAGAGCAACACCTGCATCTGTAGTCGAACGACCTTTTGTGAAACCATATTGTTCATCATGAAGAAGTCTGTTTAAATTAAAATGTCTTAGCAACTGCTTGAGTATTAACTTTTCAAATATTTTACTGAATGCAGGTAAGACAGAAATAGGCCTGAAATTGCCAACGTCATTTTTGTTACCCGATTTAAATAATGGTATGACTTTACTACTCTTCATGAGGTCAGGAAAAGTTCCTAAATCAACACATTTATTAAAAGTTACAGCTAAATATGGAGCTACTATGTCTATTATATTACTTAATAGTTTAATGGAGATACCCCAGTAATCACCAGTGTTTTTAGACTTAAGTGTGTTAAAAACATTAACTACATCACGAGGTGTTACATGCTCGAAGCTAAATAAGCTATTACATTTAGGCACACTGCTATGCAAAAGGTTTTCAGCTTTAGACGGGGACGAATTTAAGGAGCGAGTCGTAGTTATAGGTATGTTGGCAAAAAATTCATTAAATGCCTCAGCTACGTCGGCTGCTATATTAACTAATTTACTGTCGACCATAATCTCGAGTTGTTTTTCTTGTTTAACCGACTTACCCGTTTCATTGTTAATAATTTTCCAAGTGGTTTTTACTTTATTATTTGAATTTTTAATTGTATCGCCTAAAAATTTTGATTTTGCAAAAACACAAATATTTTTAAATAATTTTGAATAATTTTTGACATACTCTAAGAAAGGAGTATCAAACCTATATTTTTTCAAACCATATAACTCGTATAGTGTCGCTCTACTTTTATAAATACCTGGAGTAGCCCATTGGTTAAAGCCAACAGAGGTGCTATTAATGTTAATAGTTTTGGTCTTGAAAGTAGATTGGTACTCTTTTTGCACAACATCAAAAAGGGCTCCATAGATTTCATTGGGATTTTCGTGTTCTACTATAGATGGTGTAATTCTATGAGCTATATTATTTTTAAACTTGCTGCAACGACTAGCTGTATAAGGCCTGCATTCTATTTTATGTGGTTTTTTTTGTAATTGCATAGGGAAGCTAGCTAGTAAACCACAGTGGTCAGATGTTAAGTCACTTAAAACTAATTTATTTTTGGCATCACAATCACTAAATATATTATCGAGACAAGTCGACGTAGATGCCGTGATCCTAGTAGGTTCAAAAAACAAGATAATTAAATTATAAGATTTGAACAAATTGAGAAGTCTAATACTTAATGGAGTATCATCTAAAATATTAATATTGAAATCTCCACATAAAATTAAGACACAACACTGCACTTTCTGTTGACAAACCACGCCGAAACCCGAATTGGTTGTCATGGACATTTACAGTTTTATTTTTTTGTTGTGTATTAAGCAGACTGTCAAACACTTTTGATATTTTGTTGTTGATATTATAATAGGTAGAGAGATGGGCCTATTGGATGCCGAGCGACGAAATGTAAGTTTGCGCGCACAATATTGAGAGATTTACCATGTTATTTTAAGACCATGGACTTCTTATAGGTTTTCCTGTTATCTATGAGTAAAGAGCCATACTATGTATTTTTTTCAAAATTTTTGGTCCAGTAGTTTCGGAGATAAGGGGGGGGGAATGGTCAATTTTCATTGAATTTCTTAAATATCTTTAAAAGTGTTTATTTTAAAATGATATAAAAAATATATTTAAGATCCTCATAACAAGTCCTTTCATTTGATATGTCACTCGGTACTGTTAGTAAAACTTTTTTTTTAAATTTTCTTGTTTGCCCCCTAAAAGTGACCCCTATATTCAAAATTCATTTATTTACGTTACACATTCGTGTTTGGGTCACAGAAATACATATGTGTACCAAATTTCAACTTAATCGGTCCATTAGATTCGGAGTAAATTGGCTGTGACAGACGGACAGACAGACAGACAGACAGACACACGAGTGATCCTATAAGGGTTCCTTTTTTTCCTTTTGAGGTACGGAACCCTAAAAACTAGACAAAATTCACACAAAACAAAAATAGCCAACAGCCTCGTATTCAATCAGTAAAAGGTTTGACAATATTGTTCAATCAATCTGCCTAGCCTTTTCCCAACTATGTTGGGGTCGGCTTCCAGTCTAACCGGATGCAGCTGAATACCAGTATTTTACTTGGAGCGACTGCCTATCTGACCTCCACAACCCAGTAACAGGGTAATACGATACCCCTTGGTAAGACTGGTTGTCAGACTTTCGGGCTTCTGACGACCCGTGACGACTGTCAAAGAGGCACGGAGGAGTCTCGATATGTAAAGATGGTCACCCATCCACGGACCAACCCCGGCAAGCGTAGCTTAACCTGGTGGATCACCCCGTGCGGCTGTTATTACTTAGCCACGAGCTCCTCCTTTGACAATATTGTTCATGGTAATTATAACACTGCTGCACTGGTTCATTGGTTGATGTCAAGGTCACGGACCAAAGACAATATTGCGTAATGACAGTAATTTACTGTTGCAACATTGGCAAATGACAACAAAAACATAACAAAAACAAATTCCGATTGCAGAGTTAACTACTTTTGTAACAAATAACAACAATTTAAGCTGTGCGTCGCATCTGTGCAAGAACAGGTCCTTGCTCAGCGAAAAGCTGTGAATTCCGACGAACCTAACTTCAACAGCGCTGGTTTTCAGCAATTAACTAAGGAATGACGTAATGACGTCTCCCTGTGAGACCTATTATATCGGGTACTTAAGTGTTATTTTCCACTGAAATGTTCGTGTCGTATAATTTAATGTGACCCTGTAGTAAGTACACAAAGATGACTTTATCGTTAGTATAACTATAATACTAATGCCGTTACGTTAAATAATGAGGAAAAATAATAATTTCTTACGTTATATTTAACATAGCATAAAATTTAAAAAATTTAACTTACCATTTTCATAAGTCAAATATACTTTGTACCTAGACAAAGTAAATTGGTGCCATAATATTTTTTTATCACATCTTGTAATGATTAAAAATCTTCATTCACCGTTACAAGGACAGCAGCATCACCTTGTAATAGATATTTTTAGAATAAATGCAAAAATAAATATAAAACCGGCCAAGTGCGTGTCGGACCACGCAAAATGAAGGGTTCCGTAGTTGGGATGAATTTATCCCAAAAACAAACTTAACTTTGTAGTTGAAAAATATATTCTCCCATACGGAATGTACGGGAAAACATGTTTTTGCAACTGCAAAATTAAGTTGGTTGATTATTACTCGTTAACCTGTAGAGCCTACTTAGCTGTGATAGTTTTCCTTTTAATTTCGTTACATAAACTACTGTTGTGATTTTTTTCACATACCCAAAACCAACCATTTAGCCGGCAGGGGGGGAGGACTCTTAACTCTAACAAAAATTAGCACTTTAAAGCTTTATATTTCGCAAACGAATCCCTGAATCCAAAAATGGTTTTCACAAACTTACTAATATTTTTGAAGGACCTTTCTAATGATACCCCTCACCATGGGTTAAAAAAATAAAAAAATAAACATCACCACTTTAAGTGTATGAGAGATACCCTAAAAAAAATGTTTTTCATAATATTGTTTTACCACTTTATTGGCGTAATTAATATGTATACCTATGCCAAATTACAGCTTTCTAGTACTAAGGGTCTCGGAGCTAGACCGCGGACAGACAGACAGACAGACGGACATGACGAAACTATAAGGGTTCCTTGTTTACTACGGAACCCTAACAAGCATATAGTTCTAACTTTGTATAATATATTAAATTCTGTGATAAAATTTAACTCTGCTTGTTGATATGTGATGAGATTGGTACTAACTTAATAAGACAAAAAAAACAACCGACTTCCAAAAAAACACAACAATGTAAAAAATAACTTTAATTTCGGAAGTCGGTGTCTCTGGTTTTGAAATTTCGTTTTTTGCCACCGACTTCCGAAATTAAAGTTATTTTTCACTTTGTAGTGTTTTTTTTGGAATTCGGTTGTCTTTTTTTTGGTAAAAAGTTATCATTTTTATTTTTTTTGTTATGGTACCTACCCCATACAAATTTGAATACCACTACCTGCTATGTAAATAACAGTGACAAGAACTTATCATCCACATACTAAGTGAGAAAAAATACGTATTATTGAAGCTAACCCAAAAACTATTCAAGCAAAGTTAATAAACGAGAGCATACCCTTTTAAACAATAAAATAATTTTTAAAATCGGTCCACTATTGACGTAGAAATCGGTGGACATAGATAAAAAAAAACAAATACACGCGACGAACATATAACCTCCTCCTTTTTGGAAGTCGGTTAAAAAATAACACTTAGGTTTGCGGTTGGCAATATGACTTCTTTTTAATTACCAATCTGAAGCCAGCTCCGCCTATTTTAACGAGTTGGGTTAATATTTTATATTAATATTGATGAGTCATAGAAGTAAAGGGTCCAGTGTGAGAATGAGATATTTCATTGTTATGTGGAACTAAAGGACACTGCGAGTATCAATTTTAGTCAATTTAAATACAAACACTGTGTGAATCCGTGTGCGTTTAAATTTTCATCATGCATTTTCTTCGCCAGGGACCTTACGATATTTTAAATTTTAGAAAATGGTCATCTTTTCTACTTATCATCTACATCATTATCAAAGCCTGCTCAATGTGCACTACTTGAGATGATGATGATGATTGGATGATGACCTGAATTCGTCACTTCATATCAAAGACGCATGCAACGGGTTCCGAATGCAGATGTCCACGTGCTGTTGATGCTTCTAAATACAATCGCCCAGGCTGGCGATACTGGAAGTGACAGCATACCTATGAATTGTTGATTATTAATGGTAAATGTATCTATCCCTCTTAAAGTAAGTTGTGCACATTCCATTAAAATTTGTACTCAACAGGAAAATTGTCTTAAGTGACTGTAATGTGTTGAAGATTAAATTAGTGGAGTAGCCAAATACACTAACAAAACACTACTACACAAGCAAAACCTCATGCGAATCAATCCCTGTTAGTCTCATGCATTACTGATGGGTAAGCTGGTGAGTAGGAAAAAATATCCATACAATGTATTCAAAAAGAGCTAGTTTATTCTTCGTAAACAGGAACCAAAATAGCTTTTTATAATCCCTAGGGACTAAAAGTGATGTGAATTTGGAATGTGTATATTGTTCGTAAAAGTTCTAATCACCAAAGAGATCACTCACGAACATTGATTATATGAACAAGTAACAAGCTGAATAATAAAATAAATCGCGAGCGAGCCAAGTTAAAAAAAAGTTGTGATAAATAAAAAACGCGCGTTATGCATTCCACTTTCGTTCGTAATTGTTAACTCAAATTCGAATTTCATGTTTTATAAAAAGTTTGTATGTCTCACTCAAGTAGTGAGAATGAAATATACTATTCTTATTCATAAGTTGCACTTAAATACTTTTTTCTCATACACTCGTAGGGTGATGAAAAGTAGAGTGTCTACCTCGGAAGCAACACTATTTTAAGCTCGCTGCACTCAGGATTCTACATTAGAATCCCTCACTGTGCTCGGGATTCTACTCTAGAATCCTTCGCTCCGCTCTGGATTCAAAGAAACACTCTCACTTTTAAAATAGTTGTTTGCTGCCTTGGCAAACAATCTACTCTATTATTCACGTGTTTCAAGTTACCCGAAAAACACAAGTCAAGTAAAAACAGGTCAAGTTACGTTTTTTAATAGCCCTTGAAATGGGACCTATCTCATTTTAATTAAAAAACAGCAATAAAAATCTTCTTCATAATTTTAAAATAACAGTCATTAGATGGAACGAATGACAATGGCGCTCGGGTTTCGTATCAAAATAGAAATAAAGAGAATATTATCCATTGTTGAATATTTAAAACTGAAGATATTATGTACGAGAGGATTATAATGACGCCTGACTAGACATAAAGAGGTTCTTCGTGGAAAATTAATATTTAGTTAGTGAAGTTGAAGCTGTAATTTATCACTTGTATTTTTGCCCTAAAACCATTTGACTCTATAATGAATGATGTCGGAAAAACTGCAGAGAATGTTCAGTTACCATATCCTTACATGTTCACATTTTTCACTATTATATCAAAAGCTTTGTGGGTACAAGTAGTAAATGTTACTTCGGTTATATAATATACGTTAATTGAGCATGAGGTCCTGGTTTCGATTTCAAGTCGGGCAACCTGTTATTCGATTTTTTCCATAAGGAATTTCTCAGTAGCGCCTGGTCTCTGGATTGTGCCCGGTTGCTGGCTCACCCCCTAACTGGCGAAATGTGGGTGTAATACACTTCTGCCTAACCCTTCGGAGATTACAGACGTGATGTTATGCATTACGTTCAAATCAAAATATAAGGTATGTCAGCAAAATAGAATAGGTAGGTAGTAGGCAAAAGCCAGTTCAAATTAGTAAAACGTTTCAATAACATCAGAAATGGTTGGAACATGTTTTTCTTAAATCTAACACAAAGGATACCAACTCAACATTGTAACGCGAGAATTACTACTGTATTCTAATATTTAAGGAAATATTGTGTTAGGCTGGCTGACGGTTGTACCCCATTCTTATTCAGAAATTGAAGATCGGTCTAGTTTCGTCGAAATTGTATGTTTTACTACGCATAATTTGCAGTATATGTTTAATATATTATGTGCTACCTATTGCGGTTCATGAGATACAGCCCGCTGACAGACAGACGGACGGGCGGGGGCGGACAGCGGAGGCTTAGTAACAGGATTCCGTTTGGTACCCTTCGGAGACGGATTCCTAAAAAGGGAAAGCAAAACTTGCAAAGAGATCACTATCCATAAACCTGTTTAAATTTCTTCAAAAACGAATTTTAAATAAACAATCCCATTCTCAATTGTCATTTCAAAACGTCTTCAATTTTCGTCCCCACTACTGTCCCGAGTTTGAAGTGCTCCAAAGTAGGCCTCCACCATTATTCAAACTTTCATTTAAGTTTGAATTATAAAAGTTATACCTTTCAAGTTATCGCTTACCTACTCGTGAGTTAAGGCTTTGAAGGTGCGAGGAATTGTTGGTTTGAGAGAAGAGCTGCTTATTCTACGGGCTTTACAATTAGGCGTATTAAAAGTTATGTTTAAAATGATGTTGATATACGTGTATTCAGTCACTTATGCACAGAATTAAAAAAACAACATTGTTTAATAAAAACTTGCAGAAATTTTGACAATCTGCCTATCTATTTGAAAAATCAGCTTAGCCGAAAAGTATGACACCGAACTTTGAAAAGAGTCTAATATAGTTATTCATTCTCATAACTTCAAATAAACTGATTACCATAAGTTCTTTTATCCATTTTTCATCCTATTCTTAAACTTCAACATCACTCGTTCTTTAATAAAACCAATAGAATTTCATTATTAAATTCACTTGCGTGACTGTCGCTTTCGAATCAGACTCACTTGAAATCTCTCCAGCATCCTAACGCCGACTCGGCAGTTTCCAAACGTTTACAGAAATGTAGGTATATAACAGCACATTTGTTTGGCGTGTGTTTACTCTGGGAGTCGCACGTGCTGTTCTATTGTCGAAAGGTTTTCATTCATGTTCATTTCTATGGAGGTTCTGTGGCTTGATTGTAGCAAGTGGAGGCTCGTTTAAAGCGTATTTTATTCAATGGTTCAAGTAGAATAATTGTAGTGATTTAGAAACAGTCACAATGACGTTGAATTCTTTGAAGTAAGACGAGTAGGTATCATGTAATGTTTAACATTATGGTCAGTGAATTACGTTTTAGTATTCTAAGATAAGAAAGGCTACCGATTTAAATTCCAAATTGAGCCTTATTTGACTTAATAATACCCACAATACATTAACAATTTCTCCGCCACTAACCCCAAACGCTTAGAATATCGCAAAGATAAACAAATAAATAATAACACCCTCCTACTACCACCGGTCCCTAATTCTCCTACACATTGTAAAAATAGGGACGCACCTCCTTACGTAGAGATGTTGAATAAAATTCAATAGCGAAGGGTTAAGGGCCCCGGGTCCACTTACTTTATAGGTGAGATCCTGGCCGCTGACACGTCTTCGATTTTCGATTCGCGAGAGGTTTATTTTCTGTACCATCCAAATGTATTGGCTAAACGAGCGACGTCAAGTGGTACAATAGGGCAAAGTGTACCAAACTGCGCTTGTTTATGTTCGGGATGGGTAATGAAATGAACCTAACCCACCCCCAGAGCCTTTTTATGGATCGGTGGAACAGAAATAAGATTTTAAAGTGCTCTTTTTTGCAGTATCAAATATTCTTGAGACGTCTCACTTTCTGATAAAAATGCTCGCAAGAAAGGAGCGATGAACGTAAAAAGCAAAATTCATGAAACTGTAGCTCTGTTCTTTCTGTTGGATCTAAAGTGGATCTAGCATGAAATTAAATTGCTATTTATTTCTTTGGGTAAAATGTGAAGCGATTTGGCTAGTGTTTTACCGCTTTTGTTGAACACTTTAATAGGTTAAACATATCCGGTAGACGAGATTGAGTGACGTTGACAAAAGCGCCTTTTTATAATGTAAATAAGAGTTTGTAGAAACGAGATCAACATAACGTAACTTCACGCCTGTATGTCCAGAAGGGATAGGCAACGATGTAAATTATACCCAGATTTTTATAGTTTTGTTTAATACTTGTACATATTATTATATTATTTTAAGTCTATTGGTTCTGTAACCATTCGTAACGTGGATCCACGCGAGATACAATGGTTTTTTAATTGTTTCTGTAATTATGACATACGAGAGGTTAAAGGCCAGGTGCGTAGTACTCGCAACCGCGTGCGTGTATGACCAGATGTGTGAACGTAAACGAGGCAAAAGAAGTATGTAAGGATCGTAGCAGGTGCCGTTCTGTAGTTTCTGCCTACCCCCATGGGAAGAAGGCGTGAGTTTATGTATGTATGTATGGTTCCTTAAATTATGTAAATACGTGTGTGTAAATAAAAATCACCTCTAATGATCTAATATTTTTTAATAAAATATTTAAAAATCTAATCTATAATGTATCAATTTAAAAATATTTTGCTTAAAATAAACATTTTACTAGATTATTTCCCACAGCAGGAGTCTGCGGTTGTACAAGACAATTAAGAAAATGAGTGATCCAACTTTGTCATTACAAATCCTGACATTTATAGACATAATATTAACGATGGATCGTCTGTCTCCTCCCGAGCAATTAATACAAAAATGGCTCGGCTAGTCACCGTTCAAATCTGACATCCTCCATTTATATTCGTCGAATAAGAAATCGAAGGCAGGTGCGAATGAAGAGGCTCGATCAATCTATGAAGATGTAGGTATGTGCTTTTGAACCATTTTCCATTTTACCACAATTTAATAAAAATAGGTTTTTGACTATAATTATAGTCAAAAACCGGTTGTTAAGTATCGTACAACAAAATGCTGGATTAAGTGAAAGAAAATGAAGGAGGATTCTCTGCCAAAATAACATACTCCAGAGTCCAGTTCAACACAAGATAAAGGTAATTTAGAGCATGTGAATTAGATTTAGTGTAAACTTCGGCACTGCTTTAGAATATCAGTTGACAAATAATTTATTATCAAATATGGCTCGTTGAACCGTAATTGGGCGATTGAAAATCTCAAATAGACACCTAATAAATCAGTTAGTTTGCAATAACGCCAATTGCGTAGTTATCATATTTGAAGTTCGTTTTGCGATTGTTAAGGGGACGATAACCGACTTTTAATGATTTTATACTGAAGATGACTTCTAAACGAGTAGTGTTAGTGATTTAGAAAAAATATATGTTAAATTAGAGCATTTTCCTAATATTTTAATATAGGCATATTTTTGATTATGTTTATATTACATAGTGAAATTAATTTGTAAAGTTATGTCTAACGCGGATAAAAAACTGAGAATGACGCAAAATTTATCGAGCGTATTTTTCTGAAAACTTCACCATTTTAAAGATAATTAAATTATTGATCTTTTAGTATACTTGTTTTATTAAAATACTTTTTGTTTTACGTGTAATAAATTAATAATGCATCTAATTTGGAACAGCGTTATTTGATGGGCGAGTCCTATTACTGGCTGGACGTACGACGCGGTGCTTGAGCTCAGTATAGAACACGCAAAATAACCATTCAAGGTCACTGTCATATATCTGCGTCTTAATAGTATAAATTCGTCCGTCTGAATGATATGCATTATGTACTTTGCCACCTTGCTGATTTTCTAATTTTTTCTCCACGAATTGAACTATTCTTAAATTTTTTGTGTTTTATACGGAAGAAGAAGCACAATCAATCATACTTTGCCTACCTTGTGTGTAAAGTCAATGATCCCTCAATCTGTCAATATGAGAGGGCGATGAACCGACGAAGAAGCTACCTAGTATACCTACCTACTATGATCAAAGTATTGGCGAGACAACCAATATGTGTGCGACAAATGTTTGCTCAGGCGAGCAATGCGAAAGCGTTCCTAGCTGATTTTGAGTCGATTTTATAGCTTGCTGTTCAATATCATCATCATCATCATCAGCCTATAAATGTTCCCACTGCTGGGATACAGGCCTCCTCTCTGTGAGAGGGAGTGATCCACCACGCGGGCCCATTGCGGGTTGGTAGATGTCACATGTCTTCGAATTTTTCGGTTCTAGGACATACTTGGGTGATGCAGAGACAAACTGTGGTAGGTGCAATTACAAAATGGAAGAATAAAGAAATAAAAATATCCAAATACGAAGATAGACATATACTTATTACAAACTATAAATATAATATATAGGCCTCATCATCATCTAAAATAAAAATAAGGACAAATAAATATACATACATACATGAATATACTAAATCAAACAAGGCAAACAATGGGAAAACATTAACGTTGTGATGATACTGGCAGCTTCTTACGAATGTGCTTGCGAACTTTAACTTTAAAGGAGAATCGGCTGGTTGCCATCCTGATTTCCAGGCGGAGCGCATTCCACAGAGAAATATAAGATTGAACAAAGAAGGAAGAGTGAATGAAGTTTTTGCGGTGAGTGGGACATTGAAGAACGCGATTATATGGTGACCGTAGATTCTTATTGTGGTTGTTACAAATGTACTGAAAGGGGGGGCTAGATAACAAGGGGAAGTGGGAGAGTCAAGAAATGAAAACAAGGTGGTCAGCGTCCTTTGCTCTCTGCGCTGGCGTATGGGCAACCACTTTAGAAGGGACCGATGCGTAGAGACATGATCATATTTACGCAGATTGAAAACGAATCGAATGCAGTTATTGAGAAGACGGTCAAGTTTGTCGAGGAGATCTACATTCAGGTCACAGTAGCACACATCACCATAATCGATAATAGTGAAAATTCAAAACATAGGGTTGATAGGGTTATAAAAACCGAATTAAATTTTTTGGCTTGAGAATAATACACGCGAATACCACGCTTCACTAGCAGCTAAACACATGTAGACAGGGCCGTTTAGTGTTCAGCCATTTATTGGTAGTGAAGTAATTTTTTGTTTTAATATTTCTATAATTATGACTTCATTCGTCAGGTAAGGCTGAAAGCCAAATAAAACAAAGCTTCGGAAAGGCTAAGTGGATATCATTAATTGCTTCAGTAAACTGGCAAAGACCTTATAATTACTAACCATAGATTATGCACAGACAGAAGATCTACTTGTTGTCTGCAACTAGAACCGCTAACATGCTATTTTACTTTTATTTACCTAATTTATATTTAGTTTATACTTTATTCTCATAGTTTAATTTATTACATTAAGTATTTACGCACTTCGTAACCTGAAACACAGGTTTAACCTAGTTCAGGCACATAAGCAACAGTGCTCTATTTTAATTATTAAGTTACCTACTTATTGTAAATATGCACCTTTTTATAAATAAACGATTTATTTATTTAATATTTATAATTAGCGTGGGCTGGGCAGGTCGAACGATCGTCAGAAAATTCTCCTCTCTATAAATAATTCCTGTATAGTGTACAGCGTTTTATACGCTACCCACGTGTAGGTACAGTCAACCTCAAAAAGATGTACGACAAGAATCGTCGTCATACATGTTGTATCTATGTGTACCCAGTAAACATTAAACTCTGAGTACTAAATTGTAGTAGATAAATAGTAGGGGAAGGTGGGGGGACACCGAATAGTTAAGGTAAAGATACAATAAATAAATCACTATATTATTTATTGAGATAATCAATATCATAAATGTTTAAATATACCTTTGGCATAACTTTGGAATGAAAATATTTCAGATCAATCTTAATAACTACAAAATAAAACAAGTTTTATTAAAAATTATAAATCCGAATTCACCCCATACCTACCTATGGGTCAAATCGGATGGGCATGTTATATTCAAGGGGTGAATATAGATACTGTCAATAAAACTAAATATTCAAAGGAGAATGGGCGCTTTTGTATGGGCTCCGTCCCCAGAATGTTTTAAGATTGTATCAAATTGAGCGATATGTCTTTTTAAAGCTTATTATAATGGCTTCATTTTATTCTATTACACCAACCACCGCACTCGTGCAGGGGAAGAACTACGAATGATTACATTTTTCTTCAGAAGAAAATAATTTTCGCTTAGTTTATCATCGTCCACCTCTTTTGCTTTACAAATATCATGGGCTAGACTATTCCATTCATCAAAAGTTCTATGGAAAGAGCTATGATCTAAATCTTAACATGTGTTCTCGAGGTTATGACTGTTATGACAGTAGCTTATTGTATGCCACCAACAACGAAACTCGTGCAAAGAAGATACACGACTCTTTTTTTTTTCTTAATAATTATATTTTTAGCATAAACAGTTTTTCGTACATGCCTGTTATTTTACATAGTGTTCTTTGCGGTGCAACTACTTGTTTTGTGTTGCGTCTTTACTGCCACCAACTCAAGTGTGCAGGCAACTTGAGTTTTTTAAAAACTCTAGTTTTTAGAATACCTAGTTTTAAAATGAATTAATTTGCTGTTTCCTGTGTTCACGTAGTTTAATTTTACTCTTATTATTTTACTGTGTCATGTAAATTCACCAAATAATGCAATAAAACAAGAACAATGGCAGTTACTATATTTATTATTCACAATATTAATCTAAATCTATAATAACTTCGTCTAGAAAAGTTGCCGCTAACAAGATGTAATTTTGGTGCCTTGCCCTACCCAAATACCATTTAACACTCATTATATGAGCATATGGGCCTATTGTTCTTTTTCCTGTTAGGCACGAACAGTAATAATTGCGGACCGACTCTCATCCCGTCGTTCTTGTATAATGTAGAAGTAATAATTATATTCGATTGGATACATGACGGGATTGAACACGGCTTCTCAAAAGCACTCTTTCATCATTGAGCCCGTATTGTGCTAGGTCGGGAATTATGGTTTCACATACTTCGATGCAGTAGATTCCATTTCTTATATGCTTGCTCAGGTAAGACCAGGCGAGCTTTATTTGATAGGTGCCTAGTGCTATTAGCACTAGATCCTCCTCGCTTACTACTGGGACTGCCAACGCTCGTACAGCTTCATCCGTAATAGTATGGAACGCTGCCCTCTGTCGATTGAGATTATTTTCCACAACGTAATCACCCAAACTATTTGGCAGATGAAGTCTTACTTGGATTTCTCTGATTATTTAGTTGGCATGTGGCGTGTTTGTCACAGGCTCTTTAAACGTGTTTGTTAGAGCGGCAGCAATTCATACATCTTCGAACATATGTATGAGGCAGTGCTCTGTTGAAATATTCTTGCCATAATATTTTAAAATCACGTTTTAGGCGACCATTTATTACCTCCACGACCCATCTAATTATTGTCACCAGCCGGGATTTATTTGCATCTTCAGTGCTGAGTTGTGATTTGGCCCAACTCCTTGTGGGATGCATATGAGCATTACAACCATGCTCTTCTATATCTCCAAGAGAGTCCCTGAAACCTCTGTCTAAAATGAGTACGTCGCTAGCATGAAGTACTACATGTATTGGAGCTTCATTATGAATTGATCTCGACATAATCGTAGCATCTGATGTCGTTGCTGCGTGCGGTCCGGTAACATAAAAAATATATCCATCCGTGCAAACAATCAAATATGGCTTTAGAAGGTTACGAAACTTATGCAGACTATAAAATTGCTTTTGAAATAGAAAATTGCTGCTTTTTTTGTATGAATATATGTTTTTTGCCAACAGAATTTGTATTAAGCTGTCCTATTGTTTAACCGGATTTCCAAACATTCCCACTAAATAACAATGGGAGCCGTGCTATGCGATTATCGCCTTTAAGGTGAGCTTGAGGAACTTTGGCCCACTGTACCTTTACCTTGCGCACAAAAGTTGTTTTTGTGTGAGTCTGGTAGTATGTAAGTGTGTAGGGCAGCAATAAAGGAGCGACGCGCGACGGCACCGACAGGTACCCGTACCCACACCGCCCTGTACGCTTAATATATAGTAAAAAAAAACATAAAATAACTGTTGAAGCTAAAAATAATATTATTAAAAAAGTTAAATTAAAATAATTCATAGTTCCTTCCCTGCACGAGTTTCGTTGTTGGTGTCATACAATAAAATAAAGCTATTGTTATGATCTTTAAAATGACATATGTCACATCTTGATACACCACTGGGGACGAACCGCCCATTCTCCTTTATCGCAGTTTTTGCATTAAAAAGAAACCATTCTTGCTCAGAACAACCGATGCAATTTTCGTGAGCCCATTTAAGACAAGCAGTGCATTGGTACCATTCATCTGTGGACTTAGTTTGACTGTACTTTTTGCCGTAAACCAAACACTCCGATTCTCATGATAGTTTTCTTTATTCGTCTTTTTACGTGGCATGTTGACGCTCGCACTCAGTAACAAGTTTAAAAATTGTAATTATAAAGAGGAATAAAACAAACGCCCACAATACCCGGAAACAGGATAGCCGAAATCACCCCGTCCGCTTGTACCCCACAGGTACCATATTTGAAATTGTAATAACTAACAGGTTATGTTTACACTTATAGCAACAACCAATACCGTTTTAAAAAGTTAATTATATATTACTTCTTAAAAAATACAACGGTATATGATAGCACATAGCTAAAGTTAATAATAACACTTTAAAAAAATCAAAATATTAGATAACTTACCTTTGTTTTCAATTTTCGTTTATAGACGCACGAGCTGAGATGTTATCACCACTGCCATTTGCAACCGCACTGAGTAAGCGTTTGCGCGTATTTCTCCACTAGCTAGATCGAGACAGCTGTACGCATAGTAATGAAATAGCAACTATCTGGTTTCACCCTCTATCCGGTTTCCCCCCTCTTTCCCCTATTATGGAACACAAATTGTAGGCAATCGAATGAGTTCTTGTCGATGTACTTATACACTTTTGACCTTGACTGTACTTTATTTTACCGAGAAAGGTTGGATTAAAAACAAAAGCTGTATTTTCTTGATTCATTAACCTCTCTATTTGTCTATGCAACGAAAAAATTCTGAATACCACTTTGTTTTTGAAAGCCTGATCTGTAAATCAGCTTTCAAATATCATCTGATGTTTGTAAATTCAAATATGACTGCTGTCAATCACTTGACTGACAACAGATTAATTTTGGTGTCTAAACCGAAACGCTACTCAGACACCAAGGGGACCTATGTCAGTTATAAAACGATAATTGGATATGAACGATTTTTTATTGTAAAAACAAACGAATGCCATATTTTTGCACAAGAATAATTTTTAGGATTCCGTACCTGAAGGGTGCCAAACGGAACAGCATTGCTAAGCCTCCGCTGTCTGTCTGTCTGTCAGCGGGCGATATCTCATGAACCGTAATAGGTAGACAGCTGAAATTTTACAGATTGTGTATTTCTATTGCCACTATAACAAAAAATAATAAAAATAAAATAAAGTAAAAAATTAAAGGGGGTCCCGATACAAGAAACGTACTTTTTTGGCGTTTTTTGCAAAGTATTGTACGGTTGCTTGGCCGGTTTTTGTTCCTTACTGCCTAACATGTAGACAGGTCGGTATGTGTGTGTGACCTTGTGTCTGCGCACACACTTGTGCACTATAATATCTCCCGCGTCGATGGCCAGTCTCCACTGGGATTGAACTCCATAGCCGAGATTCGGTCAGGAGAGGACTATTAATAGGTATGTTCTAGGTTGTAGTCTAAGTATTAAAACTTAAATGTATTCTTCACAGTCACAATAAATCTAAGGAGTTTCTTTGGCCATGCCCAACCATTCTATAACACACAATTAATCTGCCTAGCCTTTTCCCAACTATGTTGGGGTCGGCTTCCAGTCTAACCGGATGCAGCTGAATACCGTATTTTACATGGACCGACTGCCTATCTGACCTCCACAACCCAGTAACTGGGTAATACGATACCCTTTGGTAAGACTGGTTGTCAAACTTTTGGGCTTCTGACGACCCGTAACGACTGTCAAAGATCCACGAATGACAGCCGGGACCAACGGCTTAACGTGCTTTCCGAGGCACGGAGGACTCGGTATGTTAAGATGGTCACCCATCCACAGACTAACCCCGACAAGGGTAGCTTAACCTGATGGATCGAACCGTGTGGCTATTATAACTTAGCCACGAGCTCCATTTTATAACACACATCGCAAATTAAATCTATCAAAGCCAATCGTTTTCGCTACCTATCCTAAGTTACTCAAATCCAGTTTATAGATAGTAAAGTTATACCAAAGGGTCGACCAACCATCGGTCAGGGAAGCAATTAAATCTATACAGATGGACGATTGTAACTTCATTAATTATTCCATTCTCGCTTGAATCAACTGATTGATTACACGATAGGTCAAGGGGTGCGGTGATATCTGCACGAACGTACATACGTTGTTTCATCAATAGGTGTGGGAATGTTTGTTACTATTGAGAGTTAAGGTTTTTATCTTTTTTGCAGAGTATTTATTTTATTACTTTAATTTTTTTTACAGCTAGTACATTTGAGTATGCAGTAACATTTGAGTATGTGTGAACAATGACAAGTTGAGTATGAAAGGTCTGGTAAATATTCAACTTTAAGGGCCTTAGTCCCGTTTAGTACCGTAAAACTGTCACTTTAAAAAGGAATCTCCTCATAAACGGCTTGGTTAAAAGATTTGAAAAAAATATATGTTTGCTATAGATTCATGAACAACATTTTTGAAACTGGATTTTTTCGTATGGCTAATACTTTAGCTTTAAAAAAATATTTAGCAAAACACTATTTTTAGCTAATATTCCCTACTACTTCTAAACGGCTTTGATGTTTGTAAATATTTTTACACTGAAAAATTGGTGATTAAAAATACTACAAATTTGAAACTGCATATGTAAATCAATCAATATTTGCAAAGAAAATGTCCCCAATTAGAGATAGAGGGTCAGAGGCGCTCTGCGCGGGACGCGGGCGGCAGTCGTGCGCTAGCACTGAGACGGGAAGGCTGTGTCGCTCGCTGCTCCGCTCCAGCTATCGTCGACTATGCGCATACGTATGTGTTAGTGCGAATGTTTACGAACTTATTGTATTAATGTGCGTTTATAGACTAGCTCGCGCTGCAGAGAGTCAATTCGATTGTGCGCGTAGGCACTTTATTGTTGAGTATTTTTTATGTGCAATATCCTTAATACTTTTAAATTTACAAATTTACAATATAAATTTAAAAAAAAATCTAAATATAACATAACATCACGCCTGTATTCCCCAAAGGGTTAGGCAGAGGTGTACAGTCACGAGCAAATATGTATACACATAGCAAAATTAAAAAACAATTTTCTCGTGGAATAACGTCTGCAACTTTATACCTATTTCATATTGGTATGGATTCCAAAATACTATGTTCATTACAGCATAATATTACAATCACAGTAGGAGAAAATCACTTTTTAAAGTTGCTAAGTGTATACATATTATTGCTCGTGACTGTATCTATAGTACACCCACATTTCGCCAGTTATGTTTAAGTCCCATGTAATAGGGGGCGAGCCTATTGCCAAAAATCCAGACTCCGGGCTGCTACTAAGCAATTCTAGAGGGAAAAACGCTATAGGACTTTGCCCGACCCGGGAATCGAACCCAGGACCAGTACAGGTCAGCAGTAACGCTACAACGGCGCAGTCGTTGACCTACAATATTGTGCAAATAAATAAATAAAAATGGCAAGGCATATCAAGCACTGCAATCGGGACTATGAATGAGAATTAAAATTGATTGAATTTTAAAATGATAATACTGTATTTTATAACCTCTAACTAACAATTCCCATTTTGCGTCACACGTGATCTGTTCAATTTATATCATAACACGTGTAACTCCGGATTTTTAATTTGTCTGTTTGTGATGTCTTATTTATACCTTTTTAGTTGAATTTTTTGTCGTAGTTGGGTTTTAGTTTGTATAACTTTTATTTTTATTGAATTTTTTTTGGCGTTGGTTTTTTTGGGATTTTTTTTTTATACGTATTTTTAAATGTGCTAATTTAACCCTTTAATTTTAGGTGTATATTGTGATTGACTTACGTAAATAAATGAATCCTTATTATCAAAATGAAAGTCTTACCGGTTGGAGTGTAGCCTTTTAACCTACGGAGCGAGGATTTTTATTATTCGGGAAATAATAAAATGATGAAATACCCAATTTTATTGCAGTATCGTAAGCTTGACCATGGCAACCATGTAGGTTCTGAGAAATATGGCCCTATGATGCACCTTTTCCAGTTAGGAGCTTTCGATTTTTTTTTAAATAAAAATCTGTATATTTCCAAAGTGGTGACTCGGATGAAAATCTTTTCTGGAAATAAATTGTTGTTCTAGTCGAAAACCATGAGATGGTGTAAAAAAAAACCAGAGATTTTTGGTTTTTCATGTTGACAAATAAAAAAAAAATTTTTTTTCCTCAAATTCATGTTGGGATGCTGTTTGCACGGGGGTTACACAGGGGAGGTAAAATTTCGGTTATTTTTTGCCTAGGACGCACCGTTTTCGAGATATTTGAATTTTCGTTTTTTGCCTATTTCTATTCAAAAAAATATCCGTAAATTTAATAAGTTCTCTGCCCCTAACGATACGCAAGCTGAAAGATCGATCGTCACTCAGCCGACGTTCGCACGGACGTAATAAAATCGCGGCGGGATTTTATCGCGCACTGGATTTTGAACTCTCGGTGTTAAGCCGAGCGTTGAGAATCCAACGCGCTGGAACGCACTTTTATTTATTTTTTATTTTTATCTGCTGTTAATTATATTGTGGTTTTTTTTTAGTCTGTGCTAAATAAATGTATTTCCTTTCTTTCTTTCTTCTTTCTTTCACTCTCGTCCCAGCGCGTTGAAAAATCAAGTACACGAAAAAAAATAGCCGCGATTTTATTACGTCCGTGCGGACGTGGGCTTACTATTTTTTTGTTGTTTTTTTTTTAATTATTTTCCGAATATTTTAAGGCTCCGTGCACAAAATTCACGCGACAGAGTTTAGGTAAACTCTTGCGATGCAATGTTTGTGTGCACCGATCACACACACACGCCTAAACATTGAACGTAGTGACCGCTAAACAGTTTTGATCCTATAGATGGTATTTTGTTAAGTTACGTAGGTACGCATAAGAAATAAGTCTGGAATGTTTGTGTGTATTCGTTTATGTTTATATTTATAACAATCAACATAAAAAAGCTAAAAAAAAACATGTATTTCAGACAAAAAAGTCCATAGCCAAGGCAATTTGAGGTTGTTAGCAACAATAATTTCGCTTATGACTAATGTTAGTAACTAAAAGTAAAAAGAAGAAACTAGATACACCGTCTACCATCCGTCCGTCTTCGTTTTTTACTTTTTGTATGGAAAACATGAAAAATGATTACCTACATGTTGGTTTCATACAGGGGGTCGAAATTTTCATTATTTTAGCGATAGGACACACCATTTTCGAGATATAAGCAAAAGAACAGAAAAAGATACAATTCAGTTTTTGCACCTGAATGAGTTTTAATTTAGTGAAAATGGCAATTTCGCTATTACGAATTTGACTTTTCACCTAAAATTTTGATTGGTGCCGATGCTCTTGTACACTGAACTAAACTATCACTAAAATTCCTTACTTTTGCCTATGAGAATCTCAAAGCTATTCTGTAAAATAAAACCTCTAAATTTAAAAATAATTTTGACACGTGTAAATCGAATTTGATAATCGCGACTCCACACGTGACACCTAACCACGTGAATCTTTTTAGAGCCGGAGGTCCGCAGGGGGGCAGCCTCGACGTGTTTTATATGGAATTTTTCACTTTTTGTATGGAAAATAAGAAAAAATATTACCTACGTCTATTCATGTCTAGTCTAAGGGGATTAAAGGTTTTATAAAGGGTGTCGAAATTTTCATTATTTTTGCGATTGGACACATCGTTTTCGAGATATAAGCAAAAGAAAAAAAAGATTCAGTGCTGTTTTTGCATCTGAAGTCGAGGTGTTGGTGTGAATTTAAAGTTCATGACAACCAATTTAATTCCACACGTTTTTAGTCGCGATTAAAAATAGTCAGATTTAGTTAGACACTGGTGCCGATTCCCTTGTTCACAAACTAAACTAAATTTAAATTCACTGCATCTTTTTCTTTTTATTGCATTAAGAAAAGGACAGAAGATACATTTTAGTTTAGTCCTGTCAAATTAATCAGCACTTGACGTAAATTGACGTAATTTTAGTCGGTAAGTTTTTAATCACGTCTAAACTTGTATGGAGAGTGACAGGCGCTGATTAATTTGACAGGACTAAACTAAAATTTATCCTGTCAAACTAATGATGCAAAAACAGTACTGATTTTTTTTTTCTTTTGCTTATATCTCGAAAACGGTGTGTCCAATCGCAAAAGTAATGAAAATTTCGACACCCTTTATAAAACCCTTATACCCCTAACACTATACAGGTAGGTAATATTTTTTCTTATTTTTCATTAAAAAAAATGAAAAATCCATATAAAACACGTCGAGGCTGCCCCCCCTGCGCGCCTCCGGCTCTAAAAAAGATTCACGTGGTTAGGTATTACGTGTAGAGTTGCGATTGTCAAATTCGATTTAGATGTGTCAAAATTACTTTTAAATTTAGAGAATTTATTTTACAGACTAGCTTTGAGATTTTCATAGTCAAAAGTAAGGAATTTTAGTGATAGTTTAAATCAGTGTACAAGAAAATTGGCACCAATGGTGCCCTGTGCGCCTCCAGCTTGAAAAAATATCCACGGGGTAGGGCAAACAAGTACCACGTGGATTCAAAATATATTTAAATTTAGAGAATTTTTGTTGCAGAATAGCTTAAGATTGAAATTGATGGCGTGATGTTATGAAGAAATGTGTAAATTTTCGCAGCCGCCATTTTAGATTTACGTTTTGACATCAAAATCTGCTTTAGAATCCTCGAAAACTTTGAAAAAGACACTCAAAACGAAAAATTTGAAAATTGTCACAGCCGCCAACTTGGATTTATATTTTGACTTCACTATCAGCTTTAGCATCCTCGAAAACTATGAAAACGACACCCATAACGAAACATTTTTAAATGTTCGCAGCCGCCATCTTGGATCTTTATTTTGACTTAAAGTAGTCTTCAGTAGCTTTAAAGAACTTCGTTCCAAAAATACTTCATTTATTGCTACTACAGCATATCGGCGCGGGCATGTCGGTGACGCGAACCCATAACTTTTTCCCACCCGGCAGGCAGACGTTGTCCTGCGACAACAGCGCCACGCTAGTCCAACTATAGCTATAAACCATCCAAGTGACACAAAAACAATTTAAAAAAACATCTAAATCAGTCAAGCCGTTTAAGATAAGAAGAATTACGAACACACGTACACCATTATTTTATTTATTGCCAGGCGTGCAGAATTTTAATGTTCTTCAAAAACAAGCAAAGTACTTTAAAATAAAATGCGGATCAAAATGTGGTAGTCGATGTACAATTTCTGGAATATGTTAACATCAGACACGTGCGTGCGTGTGTGCGTGCTGCGATGCAGTGATACATCCTCACGCTGGGAAGGCCCGTTCGCTACTGACAGGATGGGTTTTCCGCGATCGTTTATATAGTTCACTTTGCTATTTATTTACGAAATGAAGTAATTGTTTATTTATAAAATAAAACTTAGATTATATTAAACGGTTAACTTAAGAGTAATATGTAATTTTTAAAATTTCTTAATAGTGTTTCTAAGTATTAGAAAAAAATATTTATTTGTCTTGAACTTTTCAGAAAATTACGTTATTTCAACATTTTTTTCTTCTGCTATATTTTGTATGAAAGTGGTTCCTCTATGTACAAGTAGACCATAATTATAATGATATTGATGACATTTTTTAATTTTTAAAATCTAAAGCAGTTTCTTCTAATGAAACGATCAAACGTCAGTCTCGCGTAATTTTTTGGAAAACTTGTTGCGAATTTTAGTGATTTTCCACGAATCCTTAATTTATTTGAAAAATCCCTTTCCCCTATGTACAGACGCCAGCACATCAAGCTACCCGAAACTGTCAAATTTTCCCAATCAACTTTGAACCTTAGACATCAGCGATAAAGTTGAAAATCTATTAAATAAATTTGACAGATTGTAGCTTGATGTGCTGGCGTCTGTACAAGACAAAGAATTGGACTTTTCAAATCACAAAAATTTTGTTTAAATTCTGGTCCCCTTTCTCACAACGAATGATCAAAATTTATCAAAATCAGTGATTTCGTGCGGTGCGGCGGCACGGAGCCTTAAATGTTTCTCTTTTCGATAAAATCGAACATAGAATATACTTTATTGTCCTTCGTTTTTCACATAATAGATGTTATTATAAGTTTACGTTATTATTATTATTAAGGGCCGACTTTTCAAGCCTCAGTTAAGTCGGTGAATAGTTATCTAGCGTATGCAATTATTTGGCTGTTTATAAGGCGAATTAATATTTTTAATTTTTCAATCGTATAATAGCTGAAGAATAGTTTATCTGTGGTCTTTGTTAACCATCAACTTCACACTATCATGTGCAAGTGAGATGCACAGATACAGTATTCAACGTGTTAGACAAGAATAGAAACAAAACTTATGTTTGACATTTTGACATAATCATAACATAAAGACATAATCATCAGACACTGACTATCTGACTATTGAAAAATCCAGAATCATGATATCTATGGAATAAACGCTTTACGATTCTTTATCTGAAGATTGAAAAATCAGCTCTTAATAAAACACGAAATAAATAGCAACCGCATGACACTTATATGAAAAATTCGAACCCAATTCTCTTCGAAAATTCAATTTCACATAAATAAATAAGCGCGAAAGAATGTGACAACCGGCGACGGCGGGCGTGTCTGAATAAAACCGGTTTATTCAGGTTAACACGAGTTTTAAAATTATATTCTCTGTAATAACCAGTAACCAAAATTAATTAGATTTAGTCGAAACCGTTTTTGTAATTAACCGGTTAAGCAATTAACGGTTTTAAGAACAATATAAACCGGTTTCAAGCCCTGATCTATCTATAAAAAATATCAACCTTGCATCCACCATTCCCTTCTGGAATCGTAGGCAAAAACAGCGACCCACGTGTGCGTGTCTGCGCCCCTGCATATTCTTTGGCCGTCGTTTTAGTGTAGTGCGCCACCGCACGCTTCCAAGGGTAGGGGTTTAGCTCCGCCCACATACGGAAGGTCAGTGAGCCTACTAATCACCTTAAGAACGCGGTGACGCGACGCATGAATTGACCATACAAATGTAATACCTAAATCATTCGCAATTTTGGCATATTTTCACTATATTATGTTGTTATTCGGATTAAGACAGTGTTTATCTAGGCTCCTACATCTTTTTTTTCAAAAAATCTTTTCTAAAATGAAATTTAAACGAATTTAATTTCGCACATTTTTACAGCGTAAATGACATCTCTTCCTTCATATTGTTTTTTTTTTTTTTGTCTTATGAACAACAATATCTGAAATATAGTTTCTGCTGAAGCATAGCTTATATTATCAAGTTACAAATTATCGAAAAAAAAAGGAAAAATATTAAGTTTTCATTCATAATTTTTGGTATTACGGAACACATCCAAATTTATCAAAAACTAGCTTCTGCCCGCGACTTCGTCCGCGTGGAATAGTTACTTTGGGCTAACGCTAACTTTAACCCGCGACTTCGTTTACGTAGAAGATGAGCGAGACTGGGGCCACCGCCCTTCCCCCTCATGACTGAACGCGTATTTATGATGTGCAAGGCCTTGCACATCATAAATCAAGATTTTTCTTTTGACATGATTTAAACTATCGAGCCTGTTTTGTAATAAGAATTTAACTGTGATTGAAATACAGTAATTATACAAAAATGGCAACATTTATTTAATATGTTTTTCAGTTGCAGTTTCTGTCATACTTAGTAATACCTAGGTATATTTTCCTTTTGTAACATACAAGAGGATATTGCGATCTCACTTTAGAATCACCCTCCACTCTAACACAATATCACAATCGACGTCAAAGTTCTAAAGATAGTCTTTTGTCTCGAGTACGCACGACAAACTTTTTGTCCAATAAAAGAAGTCGCGATCCTCCAGTATATTGCCATTAATATAAGTGAAAAGAACGGAAACTGTACGGTTCGCAGAAACGTAGGGAATAGCGTTTATATGATTTAACTATACCCCGTTTGAAATAAGATTAGACATTTAACTAAACCTTTTTTACAGTTCGTTCAGCCGATTTTGACTTCTATTTCGTTGGTGGCAGGACAAATGACAGCTGCAATAAACAGTTGGTTTGTAACCACTTTTTTTGCTTTTAATGCCATCCTTATGCCTACGGTATAGAAGTCAAAATCGGTTGAACAGACTGTAAAAAAGGTTTGTTTAAATGTCTAATCTTATTTCAAATGGAGTATAGTAATCTTGTAATGCCAGTGGACTATCGTATGACAATATTAATTTGCTTATATAGCCTTTTTCCAACTATGTTGGGGTTGGCTTACAGTCTAACCGGATGCAGCTGATTGACAGTATTTTACTTGGAGTGACTGCCTATCTGACCTCCATAACCCAGTAACTGGGTAATACGATACCCCTTGGTAAAACTGGTTGTCAGATTTTCGGGCTTCTGATGACCCGTAACAAGTGCCAAAGATTCACGAATGACATCCGGGACTAACAGCTTAGCGTGCTTTCCGAGGCACGGAGGAGTCTCGGTATGTAAAGATAGTCACCCATCCACGTACCAACCGTGCGTAGCTTAACCTGATGGATCGACCCGTGCGGCTGTTATTACTCAGCCACGAGCTCCTATCCTATCGTATGACATATTATAAGAAACCTACGTAGATAGCCTATTTCTTGCCGAAAGTTTACTCGAGCTTAAATTCAATTAGGTTTCTGGTTAAATATTATCCTGTAGATATTGTGAATTAACTGATTGGATCCGTTGAGGCTAAAAAAGGCTAGTTTCAATATGTCTGAATATTTTCGCGAGGAAAATTGTTTTTTTTTTAAATCTATGGTTATATTTTTGACATTACAAGTTGGAAATAAGAAATTAAGTAGGTATTCAATCAGTCCAAAGAAGAGTTACTCTTTTAATCTGACAATATTTTTGAGTGACCTTCCTAGAAAAAGGACGATTACATACATTTTTGGCTTTATCAGATTATTATTACTGGGAAAACAATTTATAAAGCTTTCATTAGAATTTCTAATGAAAACTTTGACACTGGGTTGATTGACTTTTGAACTATTAAGCTTTGGTTTCTCAAGAAAGACCCGCTCTACTGAGAAACCGTAACCTAACGCTAGGAGGACGCTACTTCGAGCACTGCTCTATATCAACCTGAAATTCTACTTAGTCTGTAATAAGAATAATATCTTGAAGCCTCTCTAATTGCGAAACGCAAATTCAAGTTCAGTCTTCAACTATTCTCAACGTGTCGTACTTCAAAAGATTTCTTATTTAATTAATTGTCTTGCTGAGTTTGGAATTCTAAACAAACTTTCAGAAGGTGTATCTTGACATTCAGACCTTACGAATTTAAAGTTCTGACTTCGTGAGTTCGTGAGGCTGAGTGACGCTAAGTAGCTTACGTAAAAGGAATCTTTTGTACGCATCTAATGCTTTGGGGATGTTGTTATCGTATTTTTAGCTGGTTCATGATAATAACTTTGGTGGTATTGGATTATCAGATGTAAGGGTCAAAATGTTATCATCATTTTGCTGTAAAGTCCAATTTTATAAAATAACCCGCGTGTACCACGTTAAAAACTCCTGTTAAATGTTAAACCAAAACTTTGTACACACCGGCTCTAGTCTCCGATAAAAATACGATATTAAAACCCACAAAATATTAACAAACATTTTCGTACCTAACTTCATTATTTTGATGCCCCTTGCCTCAGAGCCGCAGGTGTTTATTTCGCCTCCAGAAAATCAGTGATAATTTTCAACCCATTGCATGTGTAACATCATTAAATCCTGTGATTATAACCAACATGACCTACTTTCAACGTTTTCCAATATTTTTGCCATATTTTCGTGTCATGGGAATCAAAGTTTTGAATTCCATTACAGTAACGAGTGCTCGGCTAATCGGTTATTATTGAAGTTACACGGCGTGTCGCTAGATGGCGTTGTTAGAGCCATTATGGTTGTTTGATAATAGATGTGTGGGGCGACCCTAGTCGGTGATTCATCGTAATTCATCTTCCCTAATCGAGGCTGTGTGGAGGTCGTCTCTATGGTTGTCACACTAAAGTTATAAAATAATTTAGTCTGTAGTATAGATAATTATGTTGTTATATTCTGTAGAGAACATTTTACAATTAGAACAGTCATTGACTTCAGTGAGGTCAAGTTTACAAAAGTAATAGAAAATTATATTCGATTTGAAAAGTTCTCACTACATAAATTCACAATGCTTACTTTATTTCGAAAACTTAATACTTGATTGTGACCGCTCAAATCGGCTTACTCCCAATAAAAAATAAAATTATCAAATTATTTCGTTACAATGAAAATTTTAAATAAATTCTGAATTCATTCAGATTCGAATAACATTTCTTTAAAATAAAACTCTTGATTTGAATTCGAGACAGTGGCATTCATCTGTAATCAACTCCTTTTCAGTTTTAAAGTCTAATATTAAAATCGTTGGTCATAAAAATATAATACTAAAATTTTTACGATTCCCTTTAACTTTTTTGATTGAATCGCCCATTTTAGATATCTTTATGACTGAAGTTTGCTACTCGGCCGGCAGTTAAATACCCCAATTTGAGCTGAACATTACTGAAAATATTTGAATAATGAGCACTTAAATGCGGGTAGAGCTTTTTGGTATTCATATCCTCTTAATAGTCAGAATAAAGAGGGGAATCTACGTAAATATACTAATAAGGAAAGAAAAAATAAGCTGTGAAGGCTTTATTAATACTTAATTCTTCGTTCATCGCTTTTTATGCTGGCGTTTAATTAGTTACTCGCATCGGATATTAAGCGATGCCAATATGCAGACTTATCAAAAACTAATAAAATAGGTACTACTATTAATATTACTAGGTACTGTATGTCTGTATGAGGATGTGCCAGAAATGTGTGGTCAAATTGAAGGTACACACGACTACACATCAAGCTGTACAATGCCAGTTTATGCTGATCTCGCATTGTATAGGATTTCCGTACAATGCGAGGTCAGCTTATACTGGAAATGTGTAGCCGTGTGTACAGACCATCAAACTGAACAACTTTCTCCATTGGACCGACATAGTCATCGCGAAAAAATTATCAGCTGTCCCATAGACAATACATACTCGACGCAAGTGTATCGGACGCGATTTGAATTTCGCTATTACGATATTGGTCCCATAGACAATGTTGTTAAGTTTGATGTCTGTACCAAACCCTTTAATTTGACCACACCTCTCTGGTACAGCCTGTATATACGAGGGGGAGTTTTTAATTCACGGAGTGGGGAGAGAAAATTTACTTTTTTTTAAATGTATTCTCTTGCAACTCTAATACAGTGGCGTGCACACAGTTTTAAGACAGGGTAGGCAGAAAATTTTACTCACCAAAAATACTGCACGTTGGTTTTGGTTCGTCGCGTCGTCTTGTCGATTGATGATTAAACGCGTCTCTATACGATTTTTTCCAAAGGTGTGATATTTAAGGGAAGCTTCTAAGTGTTTTTCAGATTGTTCATGTTTTCTCGCGGCGGTAGGAAAATTATGAATATCAGCGTAACCGGTGTCGTTCCAGACGGTTTTATTATTTGAAAATAGTAGACAAACGAAACAAAATAACCGATTAGGTACTGTGTATGCAACCTGTCAGCCAATGATATGAATCATATTGTTTTTTATTGAATTTACGATTGACTTTACCTTTAATTTGTATTAATTGCAAATCCGGTGTACCACGACCTATCTCGATAACTTGTTTTTTTTTCACCGAAATATAGTTTTGAAAACGCATCATGTTTTATTTTCTCAATACACACACCATCTGAACAACTTTCACAGACAATATTATCCATTTTACACTAATAACAACAATCAAATTCTAATTACCTGATAGCGTATTCACAAACACAACGCACGTCAAACAATATGGCAACTATAGTAAAACGGGCAATAAAGGGTAAAAAAGGTTATACGACAAAAAATTATGGTCATCTAAATGTATAAAATTCAATGAAACAACGTTATTTCCTAAAATATTTGCATTGCATAGCTAACTTTCCTTCGGTAATGTTCGGTACGAGTCGTAATTTTTCGTCTTAGCTGTATAGAATAACTACAAATAGACACTGGCTTTTCTTGCAGTTGTGTGCGTGATTTTTGTCATTGTGTGTCAGCAAAGCCCGCGTAGCTATAGGAACGCACACACATTAAATACGACTTACCACGAGAGCACACATAAAAACATTCAGAGACGAATAGTTTGTGTCTTTACCGTGGCAGAGGCGAGGCGGCGCTAGTGCAGCGCGAATCGAGATGATGCGAAATTCGAATGATGATACCACCGGCACTCGATAGGTGGAGCTGATTTATGATTTGTTTTGTTTATTGATAAAATAATATTAGATCTATTATCAGAACTAGGGTAGGCAGTGTCTTTCTGTCTTTATGAAACGCACGCCACTGCTCTAATAATACACTTTTCAGATCTTTCGATCCTGTGTTTACCCTAAAAAAAAATGATTAAATTTTCTGATTGCCCTCAAAATAAGTCAAAACTAATGTATTGTCAGTTTATACTCGTCACTAGAGCCGTAAGTTATTGTTGTGGCTAATGCAAGAAACTTTACTTCAACAATATGTTTTTAGACCAGCTTATTAACAATGTGTACGCGATCCAGACAGAACAGTCACAATGACCCTGGACTGGGAAAGGGTTAAGAAACTCTACTAACCCTACATTCTACAAAGTCTGCGATCAATTCACGAAATAACTACTCGGATAATCTTGCGTATGCCAACCCTATTATTCTGCTGTACTATGAATTCGGAACCCATCTCGATTCGATCGGAATGAGAGTTAGATGCGTAGTTTTAGATTTGTTTTTGATTTGACGCTTTGAAAGGTGATGTGTGTGTGTGTGTGTGTGCATGGAGCATGTAATGGGAAGCACTTATCTTTATTAGTTATCGTTCAAAATCTTCGAGGGATGAAGCTATCAGTGTGAGACTGTTTGGGGACGTGGAATGATTATGTTTTATTTGGTGGTGTTGTGGTTGCTGCCTAGTACAAGAACGGAAAACGGTTGTTTTTGTTGAGAAGTTAGAAAAAACGACAGAAAAACTGTAGTAGTTCTTCTTAATATTCTAATCATATTCTGGACTTTTTTCGAAAGATATAATACAACCTGAATTAATTAAATCGACAACATTTTCAATACAAACCAACCTGTATCTAAAGCAAATAGGATAAAATACCGATAAAGTTATTTGTTACCAAATCAAAGTGCTTCTGATAAACACAATAAAATTCAAACACACTGAGACAATTCTCAAATATGAACAACTCAAACATCGCACATTTGCTCAACATTCGACTGAGACCTCACACAGAAAAATCGATCTCTAACAAATACCGGATCAAATTGACAACAAGAAAGGGAGAATCGTAATCCAAATGTTGGCAGAGTAAAAACCCGCATCCGCTAAACCGGTGGGTATTGATTGGTGGCACCGGTGGCGGGTGACTGAATCAAACTCCCGCGGCTAATGAGGCATCCTGTATATAGGTAGGTACTTCGTTTGTAGGAAGGCAGATACAGTTCTTTAGGGGGTATACGGGAGGAAGATGCGGGCGCAGGCGTTGGAAATGTTACGTTGATTGTTGGTATTGTTAATGTGGTAGGTTTGGGATCTTCTAGTGCTATCCAGAGTCACTAGTCAAAAATGTTAGATGTAACCTTGTCAGATTATCTACAAAAGATGTTAAAACTATAGCTAGAACCGATCTTTCAACCAGATATCAAACTGTTTTCCTTTGAGATGATTTTTTATTTTGGAGAACAAAAATGGTAAATCCATCCGTAATGATATCTAAACGCGTTGAGCCTGCTTCAAATTTTGCTATCATGTCTCACATAGAAATATAATATATCTACGATGTCTCGGTACCATTCTACCCGAACCTCCTTCTGAGCCTGCGTTAGATTTTGCGGTACCACCGTGAAACTATCTTCCTTACCCGAAGATGCCCGTGTAGAATTTCATGCACACTTCCCGATCCAATCTGCAGTATATGAAATTCGCCTATTCTCTTGAATTTAATTTTTCACAGCCAGCACGTTTTCTTATGTAACAGCCGTCATAGGGCGGCCACTTCTTTCTTCGTCCGCCAAAGTTACTCTACCACGCATAAATTCGTTGAACCAGTGGAAAACGGTCGCTTTAGAAGGGCTTTTTTCTATGAATACCATTCGAAGTTTTTCAAACGATTCTTCTGGTTTTAGTCGACATTTGAAATCGTACAAAATAATCGCGCGAAAATGTTTTCGTTGTAAATCCATTTTTCAGTGAGATAGAGTATTTTGATTTTGCTCGTAAAAAATGTGGAGAGAATTTCAAATTTGGAATGTTGTGTTTTGTTGTAATATATAGTCATAGTTTTAATTGACATCAAAACCAGCCAGTGTCCCATAGACAAAAACTGTTAGTTGCAGAAGTTTCTGAGTGACCTGTGTATAGCTGTTACTAATTCACCACCATATCACTGCACTCACTAAAACGTCCATCCTTATGTTTTCAACTTACTTATACTGTGACAGGTTGACAGCCGTAACTATTGGTTGGCAACTCTGTGAGATAACTGTCACCTCACTTGGCTGTAAGGATGAAAGAAACGGATCGTTTATTGGGGCTTATATGGTGACGCTTCGCTGGTCTTGCGGCTTTGGTAAGAAAAACAGGTTCCTGGGTTCCGTACTTGCGAATGAGTGTTATTTTTGGAAAGGATTAAAATGTTGATCTAAGATTATACAAGTAGTATACTACTAGCAACCCGCTCCTGTATCGCACGCTTGACAAACCATCAAGATTTCTTTATTATAAATGTAAGTTTAATATTAATGTGTTAGACACATAAACTTTCCGAAATGAATTTTCTGAATGATGGTGAAAACTACATCAAATCCATTGCATAGTTAAAAACAATATAATAATACTGACGCACAAAGTGACTTTAAATATTGCTTAAGATCCCTGATGGTTTTTTGTTTTTGACAACTGCGAAGATACGACGACGAACATGAATGCGGATAATTCTAATGGAACAATAATATTCAATCGTATTTCTTATAGAAATAAGACTTAACGTAACAAACAATGGTCAAACAGTTCATACGTAAAATACAAATATTTCCAGCGAACCAAAAGGACTTTGACAAGCAAACTCTCAGAACTTTTGCCAAACAAAGCCAAAACAAATGACAACATTAAAGTCCTTAAACTCCTTAAACTTCTCAAACTCGATCCAATACGTCCATGCAATTACGACTTTTGTTAACAAAACGAGAACAAAAGAATCCAGCATCATAAAATCAAAGAAAAACAATAGAAGGCTCTCACCACTCAAATTGCGTACACAAAGTTGACTAACAGTCGCGAAATTTGAACAAAACCAATAAACTGAGTACCAAATTTAATATTCGGACCTAAGAATTTAATACGTAACCTCTCGAAGAAATACTGTGAAAGTTAGACCATTTCTAAGGGCAGTGTGGAAAGAAAGTTCACGCGAACGAATCGGGGGTGACGGCGACCTATTCATTAATCAAGCGAATCAGTTTGATTGATGGTGGAAAGATTGTCGTTCATTTTTGCACCGCCCCCTTTCTTAGTGTAATGAATTATACCCCTAATCGAAGATTGGTTAGATTGAAATGGAATCCGGTCAGTGATCCTTTGTTTTTTGTGGGTGTAACGGTTTTTATTATTTCTATTTTCTTTGGTAGATTCAACATTTTCTAAATTAAACTGTCTAAAGATATTATTATGGGCCTTCATCTATATCTTTTACCACAACGAGCATGCTGTACTCACCTTAGATATAAGGCAAAACAAAATCGCATGGTGCTATAATTTCATGTATCAAAAAGGGGGGAGGAATAATAAGGTATTTAATCGTGAAAAAAACGGAAATCCTGTTATTCTCAGTAACATACAAAATGATAAATGATTTTATTTCTGGTTTGTACAAACACTTTACACGGCAAGCATAAATATTTTTAGTAAAAACTAGATGAAAAATAAATAACATTCGTTCATTAATTCATGGAACATCGGAATTTAATTATATTTGCAACATTTAAAACGTTTTATGCACAGGAACTGCTGTTAAACTGTTCTAATTTTAATTTTAATTGGATTTTATTAATATGTATTTTCGAGAACGGTATAGGAATGAATGAAAACGTAATTTAATAATTTCAGATATTGGGTTTAAGCTTCCGAAATTCTTGTTGTATTTTAAAATGAATATTGCTAGGAGCCAGTGAAGTGAATTCAGCGTAATAAATCGTAGGCTTAGTCTTGAAAATTTTATACAAACTGCATAATATGTCGGACCGGTATTATGGCATGCAGTACTTTGGAGTTCGACGGCAATTAGGCGTTCTTCATTCATGTTTTTCTTTGCTCGAATTTATATTTATATATTTATAAATTCACGCGTTCTTTTTAGGATTCCGTACCCGAAGGGCACTAAATGGAACCGGGAACAAAAGGGTATTTGCCGCTATAACAACAAATAATAAGAATTAAATAAAGTTCAAAATTAAAGGGAGTTCCCATACTATAAACTTTTGATTTAGTATTTTTTTTCTTACCCTGTCATGTGGGGTATCATTATTGTCTGTCTTGAATTCATCGAGTAGAGTCCTATTTTTTTTTCTTTTTATCTTCAAAAATGAAGGAATAGTGGGCCGTAATTGTTATCATATTTAGACCATTTTTGTACGAACTCTATCGCAATAACTTAACAGGAGTTTGAAACTTCTGTACACCATGTATGGTGTACAGAAGTTTCAAACTCCTGTTCCTGTTCTAAATCTATATCTATATATAGATTTTTGAGATTTATTTCTATCAAAACTAAAATATTATGGATTTGATCAAAACACGATACACTGGTTCCAAAGTTATCTCACCAACGTCAACACAACAGCATGTGGAAATACAATGGCTTGTTTCGTCACGTCTTACTTCCCTTAATAGGGGAGTCCCGCAAAGCTGAATATTAGGCTCCATCATCTTCATTTTGTATTGTGCAGATATAATAAATATCCTTAAGCGGTGTAGGTACCACATTCATGCTGATGACGTACAAGTGTATATCTCTTTTGAGCCAAGTGACTATGATAGCGCGTTAACGCACCTTAAACGAATTTTCTTTCTTTTTCTAATGATGATCTTAACAGGATAGCATGTTGGGGCTGAAAACAACGGTTTGGCACTTAATCCAACTAAAACTAAGTATGTATATGCTGTTTGGAACTAACTATCAAATCAGTGCAGTGCCAGCAACAATCAACGTTACTCTGTTGGGTGAGTCGGTCAGTCGAGTCATTGAGGCACGTAATTTGGGTCTGAACATGGACGCTGCGTTGAGATACGAAGCACACGTGGCATAGTCAGTGAGCTCTTGTTTTTACCAGCTTAAGGTCCTGTATAAAATCAAACCTGTGAACAAAGGGAATATTATTAATTCACAAATTTGTGGATCTATTGTTAGATAATAGTTTAAACATGCTTATTTACCAATATTTATTTATTGCAATCACTTTTTAATCCAATCAAAACGATTACTATTTTATTCACACCTACGCCATTATAATTATAATAAGATTATTCATTTATACAGAACATTTATGTATTTAAATAATCAAGTAATCAAATACACAATCACCATCGAACGAGAAGGTTTCTAAATGCTAAACTTTACTATTATCATTCAAATTATTATGTCATTATTTAAATTGGAATGTGCTTAGTGAAATTAAGTCCGCACATACCACTTTTCACAACACCAATAATTTGCTTATTTACTATCTCATCTGCTCGACGTCCGTATGTCACTGCAGGGATACAGCAAAATATCAGCGTCGGTATATTTGCCTGACAAATGCTGAGTTGGACTCCCATTTGGTGCAATCTTGAGATGCACACCGCACTTGGTATGTTTCATTATTTTAAAGTGTGTCATTACAATGTCTTGTATACTTCTTTTTTTTTTGTATATTGGCACCTTGTAACTATATTCATGTATTTAGTTATTATTTAATCGTGTTTTTGTATGTTGTACTGTCTTTTGTGTGCAACAAATAAACGATCTATCTATCAACAAACCTATTAAAAATTCCGATTCATAAGGTATTTTTTTTAAATATGGACGATTTACTGCAACTGCAAAAATAACTTTCACAGTATCAAGTTCTTTAAAATGAAAAATAATCTTCGTTTAGTATTTTCATTTATTTGATCAATATTGTACGGTAATACGAAACCCTTCGTGTGCGAGTCCGACTGGCACTTGGCCGGTTTTTTATCATATCTACAGTCTAACTTTTATTCACATCACAGCCAAAAAACTACAGCCACAGTTTAAAATCATTTTTGCCACTGAAAAAGTTATAAAACAAACCAGCCACCAAAAAATGTCAATTTCTAAAACGCGAAAATCCCGCAGGGCTATCCATAACAATAATCCTGCCTAGTGCGTCACCATTCACTGTAACTATAAAAGTCACCGGCAGAGAGAGAGAGCCTCGAATTATGGTCGCTGTGATATGCATCCGCAAACTACTGCGTGTTTACTATCTACTACTCGTAGTCAGTACTTGACGTGTAGTAGTTTCGAAAAGAAAAAAAACTTTTTACAAAAAAAAAAACAACCGACTTCCAAAAACACTACAAAGTGAAAAATAACTTTAATTTCGGAAGTCGATGTCTTTGGTTTTGAATTTTCGTTTTTTGTCACCGACTTCCGAAATTAAAGTTATTTTTTACTTTGTAGTGTTTTTGGAAGTCGGTTGTTTTTTTTTTTTTTGTAAAAAGTTTTTATTTTTCACTTTTTAGTTATGGTACCTACCTACCCCACACAAATTCGAAAATCACTACCTGGTATGTAAATAACAGTGATAGGAACTTAATCATCAACATACTAAGTGGGAAAAAGTACGTAAGTATTATTGCAGCTAACTCAAAAACTATCGAACCAAAGTTAATAAAATTTATATGGGACCACCTTGAGAGCATACCCTTTCAAACAAAAAAAAATGAAATTTCAAAATCGGTCCACAATTGACGGAGAAATCGGTGGACATACATAAAAAAAAAAGTGGCCCGGTAACTGTAGAGCAGGACTAACGATTTCCAAGGTTTAGCTGCGCTATCGGTAGTAAGTTCAAGCCTGAGAAAAAAACTTTAGTGCATGGAGACATAAAATCAGACCCTCATTAATCAATGAGGGTCTGATTTTATGTCTCCATGCACTAAAGTTTTTTCGAAATGTGAACAGAATGATACATCTCTGTCAATCGACAGAGATGTACCATTCTGTTCACATTTCGACAGTAATTATGGCATGTTTATTAACCCAATTCACGAGGGGACTAGCCTTTTGCGATTAACCTATTTTTTCCACTGCTGGGTAAAGGTCTCCCCATACTCTTCCGATTCTCTTTATCTTCTCAGGCCAATAGATCAGGAAAGAGTCCAAATCGCCAGCGTTTCTAAGGCCTGCTTCGGTGACGACGACCACCTTAAGGCACCTACTGCATGCTATTAATCCGTTTTGATTACTTGGTCTCAAACCAAGAGTCTGGACTGTTTCTCCTGATGGTAAATACAAATAACACAGCAAGGGCTGTTGAGCAAAAATAAATAATCTTGCCTAGTGGCTCACTATTCTATGTAACAATAAATGTCACTGGCAGAGGGCGAGGCGCGAAATATCACAGCACCGTAGTGATATGCGATCACAAACCGCCTTTGTTAATGATCTAGCAGAGAATTTACTTCACTTATTTCCGGAGAAATGATGACATTGAGGCTACGATGATGCCTGTGTATCGTGCTTATCCAGAATACAAGCCTGAAAGTCCATTTATACCGCAAACGTTCGTTTTTGAACGAGTAGATATTTACATAAAGTCAAAGTCAAATCATTTATTTCAAATAATTAAATAAAAATCATTTTTAACGCCAACATTTACAAGAAAATGGATTGTAGTCGCCCATTGCAAAAGATAGTTTTGTATGGAGAAAAATGTCTTGCCCATTCTTCTCCATACAAAACTACCTTTTAACTCCACCGTTACTCTCTTAAAATGTTTTACAATATTTTGAATACATTTGTTTCATGATAGAATTATGTAAAGACGATAATGTACTTAGAATAAAATTACAATACCACAATAGGTGACATATCATGAAATGCATTTCCAGTATAAACTTAAATTATCTTACATTGTACGGAAAAGCCTGCAAAATGCGAAGTCAGCTCATACTGTAAATGTATAGCTTGATAATATGTAGTTGTGTGTAGGTATCTACCACTCGTGATCAAATGCCCACGCTGTAGAAACACCTTTGGGAATAGTAGTATAGTCAGATACACTGATTCATAGGTACGATTTTGTGCATGGCAACAGGCAGCAAAAAGTAGGGCAGTTAACAATTGACGTGTGCAAGGGATTCGACACCAATCACACCATCTGCCAAGAGGGAACTCACGAAGGATGGTTGAAATCGATGCGCTACGGTTGTTGTTCTTTTGTTTGGTTTCAGGCACTGAGTTTCATAAAAATGAAGAGAGCATGAAAAATTCGTAGAGGGGAAAAGTAAATGCATACTGACCACTCTGCACCAGCAGCTGTGGAGCCGGGGAGTACTCTAGTCTGTGGCCGTGGGGAGCGAACAATTGACGAAAAACATTGCTTCAAATGAAAGATATCGAAAAAGTGATCCAGAAACTTGCAGAAGCTCACGAAAAGATACTTCATCAGCATGTGAACGTCGAGGCAATCCAGCTTCTCGACCACACAAACATAGTTAGAAAACTAAAAATAACAAAATCGTTCGAGCTAGTGTTTAGTGTTAGTGAATAGTGTAAAGTACAAAAGTGCCAAACAAACACAAGAACGAAGTGTATTCGCCTTAATAAAGACAATAAGAAAAGTGCTATTGGACACATTCTTAGTAAAGACAATTTAATAGTTTAGGTTATAATTAAATTACTTATTAGTCTATTTATAAGGCTAGATTGTAATAAGATTAGGGTTCATCCTATTGTTGAACCTTAGGAAAAGGGAAAAAAATAAAAATAATGAAGGACCCCTTACACTTTCAAGATTTACGAACATCACAAGTACCTACTACTATTGCAATTGTGTAAAAATGTATTGCCATCTCACTTCATTATCATAAAGTTAACAAAAATTTTAAATAACGGTTTTTTAAGTTTTTAAACATCGTGAGGAAACGGCACGCCTGAGAGATATTTCTCGACGGTATGTGAAGGCAAGTTAGAGACCCATGGACGACTTTAAAACTTTGACACCAGGACACACTAACCACACGAAAAGAAGAAGAATACTTTACTTCCCATTAATTAACCGTATAAATTCCAAATAATTACGAGAAAATAGATTCCTACTTTTCAGCAGCGTCTCATAATTTCAACTTACGCCAAAAACTCGTCAATTTCACACACGCTTTACGAGTTCACATTCATGTACGCAACGGATACGATACGCTTCTATCACAATGAAGTCGCAGCCAGCAGGATGTACAGTGGACGAGCATGGACAATATACCGTACACAATGGCCCACAGTGGCCCTTGATGCGACACTAAGCTTGGTTATCAGACAGGTTTATATGGCTTGGAAAAACTATATTTTGGAGGGGCGAGACAGTAAGTTGTAGTGTGTGAGGTTTCAGAGTAAATTCAGATGTAGTGTGTCTGTAACGGACAGTAAACTGATCTAAGCCTTTATTTAGGATATAATTATTAAAATATAATAAATAAATAAATATAAAATATAATATTTCAGTATTTGACATTATATACCTACAATTTTCTATATTTTTTTTAATCAAATTAGATTTGTTACAGCTGTAGTGGCAATCATGTCATTTGGTTCCTTATTTGGAGGTCCTTATTTTTATTATTTTGTTTATCTTTTACATAGATTCTTTTCTTTTAGATTTTGTGAATGTGAGAACGTTGTAGGCTGTAGACTTGTGGACCATTTTCTATTTTACTAAGTACCTGGTACTTGTTGATAGGCCTACACTGTCCTCCCATACCTATTAACACTGTAATTTGAAAACATTACAGACACAATTTATTTTGAAAAGAGTAACCGTGGAGTTTTTTGCCGGCTCTTCTCCATAGGAAGCGACCAATTGGAACCGTGCACCTAGCTTCTGACGTTTCATAAGTGCCCATGTAGGTTTATGTAAAATGAAATATTTTGATTTTTGATTTAAAAAATACGTCAAATAACACGTAACATCACGTTCACAGACACACAAATAGCCAGTTATGTTAGAAGTCCAAAGTAATAGGTGATAGAGGGCGAGCATATAGCCATTTACCGGATACATAATCAGACTCTGGGCAGTTCCACCCAGGCTTGAATCCAAGAATGTTTGCTCAGCTGTTATACAGCTGTTGATACTGTTTCATACTGAAATCTTGCTAACTATGGCCAATTACGTCTCCAGTTTTCACAGCTACATAAGGTATTCTGAGAAAAGTAATGTTTTATTTATTTTAAACATAAATATGGAAGACATGCGAAGGTTCAACAAAAATAAAAACAAGCGCAGTTGACCTACTTCGCGATACGTCCCAATTAAATTCAAAACTTCATATGAACTGTCTCGTATATTGGATGCAAACGATGGTTGTGTAGTACAGTGAAAACAATGGTCTAAGTTAGGATAATACAGGTTAGCGTTTACTATCGTCAGATCGTCATGTATACCTAGGAAACGCAACTTATAGGTATATTTTTCCTACTACGTAGGTGCTTTGTGCAAAACCCTCCGAAAATCTATCTCAAAGGTTTTTTATCGATTAAAAAAAAAGTTTGAAAAAAATATTATTCCTTGTCGTTATTTTCGGAATAATAATGAGTGATAGTGGTCCCTTATTATTTTTCTTTATTTAGGTAAAAAGTTAATTTAGCCAAGATAGATTTTATAATAACACGAATAAAATAATATCAATACAATTAAATTACGATGACAATTTACATAGGTACATAAAATTCATATATGGAACCATAAAAAAGACAACCATTTTGGTCCACAGCTGGTAGGTGTTAGTAGTACTTAATACTATTTTACTCCTAAAATAAATATATATTGAAAACCTTCCACCCGCCTACGCCTGCCTACGTACTTTGTTATTTGCCCACTAGATCAATATTATTGTAATTTCAATGGTGAATTTTAGCTGAATCACTGCTTTAACTTCTCTGTGACCTCATCACGCTGAGGAAAAAAAACCTCGTTTAAAATCAAACGGGCACAACAAGCAAAGTACGCTCTATGGATTACTGAAATAAAAATATAAATATAAAAGTGTTTGCTTGCTTCATGAAATATTTATGTCCTATCACCATTGCTGTATGTATACTGGGTATTATGGTTAGTTTACTGTAAGTGCTTCTTCATAATAATATTATTGGCACTTATTTATTTGGAGAGTTAGCACTCAGCATCAGCAGTACTTATTTTTTTTTAAGCTTTTTTTTATGGAAAACACTTTTTAAGGATAACTAGTGTAATGTCACCTATAATTATAATGCTGCAATCCGAAAAAACTAAGTTTGCGTTAATAGCATAGCATCACACCTGTAATACCCGAAGGGTAAAGTGTACAGTGTAAGTGTAAAGGTGTACCTATAGTACACCCACATTTCGCCAGTTATGTTTAAGTCCCATGGAATAGGGTGCGAGTCTATTGCCATCAACCGGGCATAACTCCAAACTCCGGGCTGCTCAGTAGCAGCCCGGAGTTTGGGTTTGGTTGGGTTGGTTTGGTTTGGAGTTGTTGTTGTAGTAGTTGTTGTTGTTTTGTTTGTTGTTGTTTATTGTTGTTTATTGTTGTTTATTGTTGTTGTGTTGTTTGTTGTTGTTGTGTTTGGTGTTGTGTTGGGCTTTTTCATCAAGAATTTCTCAGTAGAAATTCTTGATGAAAAAGCCCAATAACACTTTGACCTGGGAATCGAACCCAGGACCTCATGCTCAGCAGTAGCGCTTGTAACTACTAGACCAAGTCTTACTATCTCTTCATCTAAACTAATATTATAAAGTGAAAAGATTTGATTTTTTTTGTATGTTTGTTTGTAATGGATAAACTCAAAAACTACTGGAACGATTTTCAAAATTCTTTCACTTGTAGAATAGGTACTATATTATCACTGAGTAACATAGGCTATAATTTATAAAAATATCACGTGGGTGAAGCCGCTGGCGGAAGCTAGTATATAATATAAAATAACATAATCAGCGCTGTAACGTCCCCATTACTGGGGCAGAGATCTTCACTAGAAAAAAACCTTCAACGAAAACTTTTTATTTTAGAAGAGGCTTCATATCTAAGAATTCAAATTCGAAAACACGACATCTGGCTAGCTATACCAATATTTTAACCATAATAGGACCTATTTTGCGACTCTTAATGCAAGAAAAACCTAACAAATTAGAGCAGATAGCGCAGGTGCTTCTTCCGCAGATATTTACATAATTACAACCACAAAATTCTACGACTTTATCCCCCAGACGACGCGATTTGTTGTGCAACCCGGAAAGTGGCGGCGACCTGCAAGCATCGTCGCATGTTTGCAAAGCAATTTCACAAATATGCGAATATTTTACTTCGTATGTGGGTCGCCATTCTATTGAACAAGCTATTTTTGAACACTGCGTTGTAGAACAAATGGGAAAATTACTAAATCTTTTAATTTATTTGAGTAATGGGCGATTTTTTTAATCTTTCTCAATGTTTTGTTGCTGTCACTCTAAGTTATAAGTTATAGTGAACGATCGTTAAGGATCGTTCACTATAACTTGTCACTTGCCGTCATGTTGGCACCATTGCTTGTCAAGCTTAGTTTTAATATTAATGGACTTCAAAATGGCAACTGACAGAACTGTATTACCAATCACTTAACTGCAAAATTTAGTGGTACCAGTCGCGTCACGGGACAAGATTACACATCACGCCTGTAAAATCCCACCCACATTTCACCAAATAGGGCGCGAGCCTGTTTCCATTAACCGGCCAGAAACTCCAGGCTGCTTCTGAGAAATCCCTGATGGAAAAACCCAATAACACTTTGCTTGACATTGGAATCAAACCCTCCTAAGTTTAAGGTCCTCTTCGTGTTCAGCAGTAGCGCTTGCGACCACTAGACCAACGAGTCAGTCAAAGGATAGAAATACTTTTAAAGTATTTCCTACAACCTAACATATTTGCACCTGCAACCTAACACCTCTGTCGACTTGGGTGATGATAATATTAAAGTTTTAAACGCCAAAATGTCGTTCGAGAATTCGGCCGGTTCGGTTTGGAGACTTTCTCGGATGCTGAATAATGAAAAATTATTTGATTTTATGTACGAAAAAGAATAGACGTACGTAGATATATTTAGTAACCTATTCTGCTTAACTATTCCTAAAGGGTCATAAAAACCCTGTAAGAAATCGATACGTGTTTCATCTCTCAACGAGGCATCCTCAGGATGACGATTGACTTGTCGCGAACCCGAACACGACGTTTTGCTACACCAAGCGCCATTGTTTTTTTAAATCTTTTGGAATAGTTAAGCGGTTACTAAATATATCTACGTCTATTCTTTTATAATGGATTTCCGCATGGTCACGGCTGAATCAATTAATCATCTTTTATGTATGAAACCGTTGAATGTACGAAACAGTTATACATATTTGGACAAAGTTTTATCAATGTAAAGTCAGGGATATTGATTGTTAAGGTAATTGACTACTAACTTAAACTGTCCCCATATTCCAAACCAACTGTAAATTTTTGGCAGTGGTACGAAGTGGCTATAACACGGTAAATTGACGTAGGGTGTCAAATTGCTTAACAATTAATATTCCTGACTATAAAAGTTACATATAAAGCCTACATAATATTCGTGCCAGTGACAGTATTTATTGTTGCAGGTATTTTTACAAAAAACGTATATTTCACGTTAACGTGCCTGCGAATGTCAGTTTTTGGCCTGAGGCTTTCATTCTGGAATACAGTAGGCTACCAAAAAAAAAGATAAAAAAAACTCCAAACATTGTCTTGTACAGTGAGCCGCACATCAAAGTAACAATACCAGTATAACCTGGCCTCGAATTCTATTAAACTAGTGTTACCTCTTACCTGCGGTCGACTATACTCTGATTGATGGAAAAACCATTAAGGCTCCCGCAGACAGATGCAATGCAACGGTTGCGATGCGATTCTGGTAGGTAGAACCATTTTTGTGAAGTTTTCATAAAGTTTGTCTTACTAGAATAGCGTCGCGCTGTCGCGTCGTGCCTGTCTACAGCAGGCTTTACTGTTAGAAAATTTTTAAGCTATTGCATAGCTTTTATCGCGGGCTTTGAGCGCGGCGACTGAATCAAGAAATTCCGTAACGTAACCAAAATAAAACCTAACACCCCCACTCCACCTACCATGTAATGACGGTTCCCATGATAACGTGATGTTGTCATGGAGGTTACAAACGCTATGCAATAGCTTTACCTCGGCAGTCCCCGAGGGCCACAAGTTTTTTTTTTTTTGTGTAAGTTACTCTAAAAGCTTCGTGCTCTTAGGGCCTCTTTACTTGAGGGTGCTCAAGTAAAGTGTCGAGTAGGCTAACCACCAGTTAAAGTCACCCGTAACTTCATGTGCGAATTTCACGACGTTTGAGTAGCACTAATCATAAGATTAACTGACCCGTAACTTACTTGCCACGACTTCTGCCGATTAGCGTGTTTACTTGACAGTTAAAAGTTGTCCGCTGTTTGTGTAGGTACACATAGCAAATAACACCAACGATTCTTTTATTTATTAATAAAAATGGATTTATTTGACTTGATTTATCACCAATTGGATAAATTAGAACATTCTACGATGCAACAAGTACCTAGGATTCGCGTATTTAAATTCCGTGTTAATTATTTTGCGGACCTGGATGAAACTGATTTTTTTGCTAGATTTCGTTTATCGAAGTATGCAGTAAACCAAGTGCTTCACTTTATAAAATATAAAATAATACCTAAATCGCAAAGGTGAGTAGTATTTTCTGGTGGTGCTGTGTTTTTAACACCTCCGGCACGGTAAAGTTCTGAGCGTATCGTTGCAAACTTTTTTTCTGACCGTACGTTTCAGGCCCTCATACTTGACCTTCAATGTTTTGGTCGATCTGAATGTGCCTCCAGATCGAGCATTGAATTCGTTATGGATACTTTCTCAAGTGGCTTCTTTCTTCTACCACATCGAAGCATCGCTTTGCTTGTTTTCAAGCACAGTTTGGTATTTCTGCACAAAGGATACAAAAATGTCCCTCTCATGTATAGAAAAGTTTGCACTTCTATCTCTTTTAACTTTATCCATGCTAATTAAAAAATATATGTAATTATACCTATTAACAATCAAACCAATGGCGTTTGACGAGAAACATTGACGTATTACTGAACGAATGTAACTTATGATTTGTTACATCATTCACCTAACCAGTAAGTTGTTACTCGGAGCTTTATTTTCGTATATGAAATTGATAAAAGATACTCGTAACTTTTATTTGCCGATTAACGTTAACTAGAAAGTAACTAATCAACGGTTTACTTGGAGATGGTGAATGTGGCCCTTACACTAAGTACCGGGATCAATAAAACGCGTAGTTTAAATATTAGCTTTGGATTATTATTTCTATCACAAAACTACTTAGTTTACATCATGTTGGCCGCTGTCCCTTCGCTCCCTTCTCTTTTTTCTATTGTTCTTAATATAAAATGTGTATTTATTTTTTATTATACAGGGTCAAATTGAATTAGCTAGCCAAACTCCATAGACGTGATGGGTATCGATATCTAAACATGATAAAATTAAAAATAAAATAATTTTACTTATGAATTTATTTATTTAGGATCTCCAACAAAAGATGTACACAATACATAACACATAAATAAAGGGCAACATTGGGTATTAGATAGGTTTGACCCTGTATGCCGTAGCACCGTAGACCACATACGCTGCGGCAAGTTATACAAAAGACCGAACAGTAACCTGCCCTCTGCTTAGGGTTTGTAGACTACGAGAAAGCCTTCGATTCAATCGAAATATGGGCTGTGTTGCAGTCTCTTCAACGGTGCCAGATCGACTTTTGGTACATCGAGGTGCTAAAGTGTCTGTATGAAAACGCCGCTATGTCAGTCCGACTCCAGGACCAGACCTCGAAACCTATCCTTCTGCAGCGAGGTGTGAGACAGGGAGACGTTATCTCTCCGAAACTGTTCACCACTGCTCACTGAAGGATGTCTTCAAGGATCTGGATTGGAAAGGGCTAGGCATCAATGGCGAGTACCTTCGGTTTGCCGACGACATAGTTATCATAGCTGAGACCATGGAGGACCTCAGTACAATGCTCGATGACCTCAGTAGAGCTTCCGAAAGAGTGGGTCTTAAAATGAACATGGACAAGACAAAGGTCATGTCAAATGCCCATGTGACACCCACTCTCATGAAGATCGGAAACGCTACGCTCGAAGTTGTGGACGAGTATGTTTACCTGGGACAAACTGTCCAGCTAGGTAGGTCCAACTTCGAGAAAAAGGGCAATCGTCGAATCCAACTCGAATGGGCAGCGTTTGGGAAGCTACGCAATATCTTTTCGTCCCACATACCACAGTGTCTCAAGACAAAAGTCTTTGACCCGTGCGTGTTGCCAGTGATGACCTGAGGTACTGAAACGTGGTCGCTCACAATGGGCCTTATCAGAAGGCTAAAGTCACCCAAAGGGCAATGGAGAGAGCTATGCTTGAAGTTACGTGTACGTGTTGCCTACGTGATCGAATCAGAAAGAAGAGATCTGCAGGAGAACCAAGGTAACCGACATAGCCCAAAGAATTGCCAAACTTAAGTGGCAATGGGCAGGGCACATTGCTCGCATAACGGATGCCCGCTGGGGCCGAAAGGTTCTGGAGTGGCGACTGCGTACCGGAAGACGTAGCGTTGGAAGGCCTCCCACAAGATGGACCGATGACCTTGTGAAGGCCGTAGAAATCCGCTGGATGCGGAAAACACAGAATTGGTTGTAGTGGCGGTGCCAGCAGTGGACGTCTTTCGGCTGAAATGATGATGAATGATGACCCTGTATACCAAACATTAAATTTGACCCTGTATGCCAAACATTCGTGGAGGTCGGATTAGATCAAGCTCTAGGTTAGAACCTCTACTGTACCTACAGCTGCTTATAAAAAATTTCGTTAGCATCCTTTGGGTCAAACTCTTTAAGCTTTATATTTTAACGTCATAGTAACTAAACAATAAAATCGCATATCAAGATTTACGTCGCAGTATTTTGTTATATCGCCATGATTTTTATATCGTTCATCATAAAACTGTACTGCTTAAAATTTTATTGCCATGCGTTTCAATGTTTTAGTACTTGTAGTTCAACTAGGCGATCATTTTGTTTCTAATGGTGCCTTCTGTGCAAGATTTGTGGCGCACTCATGGATCTGTTTGAAATTGCTCTAAAAAAACCTAGCGGGGTAATTGCGTAACATACTTACCTACAATAGCAATGCCTTTCATTTTGACCCTTCAACAACATTCACTGCGTTATTTACGTTGTTGAGTAGACGAATTTTTTAAATCTATGAAACACTAGATTAGTAATTGCCTAAAAAACCCTCGGATTGTGATTGAAAGTGAGTTACGTAATTAGGGTGCTGACCTAACACCAAATACTGTTGTTCCACATCTTTCAATTATATTTAATTATCCAATGCGTTTCACAATACCTCTCATTTATTATGGACCCTTATCTGTCACCCTCCAGACCCGATTTTCGTATAAACCGGTTTAACCTAAGTCAAACTAGTTTGTCAAAATAGTGTTAGTACTAACTCTGTTCAGTAAGCACAGAACAAACTTTGTTGTGCATATTTGTTGTCACATCGACGTTCTATAACCCTCTTTAAGAGGAGGCTCTCTAAATTGTGTGTTAATTTGCATTAATATTTTGAAAAAGTCACGCATGCTTTCAAAATGGAACTTTAGTATTTGATTTATTGGATTTTTTCTTTCCATATATAAAACAGTTGCGTAATTGAAAAGATTTCAATGATTTTGATGCTTTTCAATCATGTCTTTTTTACACATAATTTGAATTTTATGTCTTAAATAATTATTAACAGTAAGAAAATACAGTTTATTATCCAAATATAACATATTTTTTCTCTAGATCAATTATTACTTCAGTTATAAACGAAATAAGAACTGAGACTTACGACATTTAGTTCCGTCACAGTGTAAAGAGTAATTATAGACTGTGGTTCCATGCTCGAACACGACCAAAGAGCGCAAGCGATATTCACCTTTGTTACTGATACGTGTTAGCGTTTAGCACATAGTGGAATGGTGGGGTGCATGGGGGCAGAGTTTTCGTGGAAATTGTCTTTGGGGTGCCTGGTCTTAACACTTCGCAAACTAATTGCTTTAATTGATTCCTCATTGAGAAATAGGTCAGTGAAACTGGTTTAGTAACTTGATGAAATAAATCCTTTATTGCTATATCAATTTAATTATACTACTCTCAAAATCACAATTTATCCGTATCCATAACTTTATTTGTTTAAGATTAATTTCTCGACCAGTGACCCTGGCCGGGCAACACGAAAACAATATTGGATTAATTTCCAAACTAATTCAGTTTCGTCTCGGCCTGTCCTCTCAAGTCTAATTCATTATAAGGAGCTTCACAGTCGAGTGGTTACACAAACTTCTGTATACTTAAGGAGTTGGATGTATTCAGCGGTTGGCGGTTGCAATCCCCCGTATTGCAGTTTTATTCTTTGTCTTTCAGTTTGCTCAGCTTGTGGTTCTTTTACTTAGAAAAGCTACGAGTGTTCGATATTTTTATTACAATGGAAATGGTCAATATTTGGTTTCCTAGTCTTGTAATTTTCTTTTAAATTGCTCTTGAAGTCATATTGTTATAAAACGTCTAAAGTTTATTTTCACATTGTCTTCATTCAACGTTTACGTTACTGGAACACGAATATGACACATTTAGCAGTTTCAGTATGTATAAAAATTATGTTAATGCATACAGGGTGGCAGAGACCTGTACTCTAATTACGTAACTTATTAACTTAGTAACGATTATGACTAATTTGTTTAATTTTGACAGTTCAAAAACATTCATTGCGTTATTTACGTTGTTGAGCAGTTTTTTTTTTTCCAACGTCTGAAACAATGGATTAGCAATCTGTTTCAAATCGAAACATATTGTAATTGATCGTGTGTTACGTAATTAGGGTACTGGTTATAATTCAAAATTCAAAATTTTGTCTATTCTGAAATGACGCGCCCCACTACCGCATTACCTACCCAGGGGGCGCGTCATTTCAAAGTGGACAAGCTTTACCATGGATTCAGTACCTACAATATTCTAGTTATTGAAAAAAAAAATTTATGCAAAAGTGGTCAAAATGTCAATCAATCATACATTTTTACCACTTTTGTAGGAAACAACAATTTTTTAAATATTACTGACGAAAAACTTCAACGCAGTCCAGAATCATGTACTGAATCCATGGTAACAGGTCGCGCGTCGATGTTCATATTTTTTTTGGTTGGGATATTATCAAATAACTTCTCCCGCTCTGGGTGGAGCGGGAGAAGTCAGACTCTTACTGACTAAAACCCACCTCCAGTTGCCTTCCTTCAGTTGCCTGTATGTTGCCAGGGGGCCACGGTATCCCTTTCAGACTTTCCCGCAACCCCGACTGGCATTGGCCCTAGCGGACCCCGTCAGTTCTGCTGACATCTCTCTCTCCTTGGTCTCCTGATCCTTATGGGACGGTGAGCTACCCATTGCTCACCGTCTGCAAGCCCACGCCTACGGTGGCCGGGAATCGGCCTGCGATGTCCCTGTCACCCTAAGTACACACGGCTACACATCAAGCTGTACATTTCAAGTTTATTAAATTAAATTAAATTCATTTAATTCAGAGTAATTGATATGTCCATAAATTAAATTTATAAAAAACGTAAAATTCCAAATACAAATAATTAAATCACTCATGTCATTTCATGTCATCATCTCAGAGAAGCTGTTTTCTTACGCATAATGGCGTAAAAGTCAACGACTCTTGCGTCAGCAAACATGCCCGACGCGCTGCAGAATCAAGGGGGCCTCACCAGAATCCTAAAGGCGTTATTGTATTGTATTCGAAGAGCGTTGTAGGTCCGCTGGGTGTAGTTGAACCATAAAGCGCTGGCGTAAAAGTTTTGGCAGTATAACCTAAACAGCGTTACTTTAACATCTACTGTACACCTTGCGAATCTATGCACCAACATGTTAGCACGCATCGTCATTCAGGGTCTCTGTCACAATTTTCCCTAGGTACTTAAACTGAGCTACACGTTCTACCTAAAGGCACTCCGTTCAGGTGGACAGGTGGTATATGCTCCGGTTGCTTATTCCTACCTCTAATGACCATACACACACTCTTCTTCTCGTTGTTCCTCAGCCCGTGAGCGACAGCATATGACTCACAGATATCGCATTGTATAGGATTTCCGTACAATGCGAGGTCAGCTTACACTGGAAATGTATAGCTTGATGTGTAGCCGTGTGTACAACAAGGCATATTGGTTATTGCGCAATAGAAAAACCGTTTACAGTTCTGATAAAATTATGATTTACTATCAAAATCACACTAGCAATTCATACACTGTAAGTACACGACAGACTATTCGGAAAGCGCGACAGTTTCTAAATATCTTAACTGCTTGACCGCCACCGATGAACTCTGCTCAGCTCCGACCGCTCCGAGCGTTGTGTTAGAGACTCTTGAGCGCCGCTATGTGGCGCTGGCGTCCCGATTAGTCAACTCGTAACGTATTTCCGATACACATAAATAATCTAACGATTTTGTATTCTCCTATGTTTTATTCAATTTGCTTTGTTTCGTTTTAACCTACCTTGCAGAAAATGATTTAATTCTTATATTTCTTTCTTTTATTATCTACTCTACCAAGACAGCCTTCCGTGGATTTACATGCATAAGATACAATAATATGTCGAAGACGGGTATGTGACTCTTTCGTTATTATCAGCGATATTTTGACTACTGTGGGCGTAGTGTGGGTAGTGTTGATTAATGCGCAATAGAAAAACAGTTTGCAGTTCAGATCACATTATAATTTATTATCAAATGAATCACACTAGCTAAATTATACACACACTGGGTGCGACGGCGTTTATTAAAATCACTAATTAACACAATGATCACAAATTACAACTAACACAATAACTGAGCAACACGAATCGAGAACAGTTCCACGACGTCTTAACTCCAATGCGATCAGAGGCTGAATCCCTCCTCGCCGTGGCCTTAAAACATCACGACTCTGTAGAAGCGCACGCTTTAGGTGTGGGTAGATCACGTCCTGTCGCCAGCGGCGCGCTTGCGATTCATTTCGTGTCCGTACTAATGACCGGATCCGAGAAATAGATATTATAGTAAGATTGGATTTATCTGTTTATGAAATATATTTACTTAGCCAATTCAATTCACAATATTTTCCAAACTTCAACCAATATCGGACTGGACCCACTGTAAGATTATATTCTCACTAAGAGGGATGTGCGAGAGCTGCGTTTAATATTGAGTAGGTGCTTACATAACTCAGGTTTTGAAGGGACAAAAAATGAGTAAAGAAGACCTTTATATTCGTCACTTTCCCTTCTCCTTCAAGATTCGCGTTCGGACTGCGCGTTTACCGGGTAAATCCTATAGCACCCTTCGGTAGTATATCTTATTTCGATGTTTTATGACACCCAAACTGATTCCTGAAAGTTGTGATCGCTTCGGTTACAGTTTATGTGGTCCATTTTATTGCTGCTCTGACTTATACATCTCGATTGTAAGCAACTTTGTTTGTCCTCAAGTGTGGTGTTTGATGTACTTGCTTGTGTATGTTTGGGTTGCGTATTGTTTGTGAGTAAGCCTTATATATTTAAATACAATTATGTTGCTATGAAAACATTATCGCAATAAATAAGTTTCTCAAGGACGAAAGATGATGCTGCTACAAATATTAAGATAGGCAGTCGTTCCATGTAAAATATTGATATTCAGATGCACCCGGTTAGACTGGAAGCCGACCTCAAGACAGTTGAGAAAAGGCTAGGCAGTTGATGCAGATGAATCTAGAACGTGGTTGGATTTTATATACAACTTGATGGTAAACCTTGTCTTTATCACGTAAGAAGTCTTCCATACGAATTAGGTAATTACAATAAACCTAAAGATAAGAAAAACTTTCACCGCCTTCACTTTTACCCATAACAAATCTACACAAGCCTTCAACAAATGGTAAGCCAATAAAATAGCAAAAAAACATATCAACCACGAATCCAGCCAATCCAGAGCAGGTCTCTACGAAATTATTCGTCTGTCAGTGACTTATGAGACACCCGCGCCAATCGGAAGATAAATGTGTCGTTCATTGATGTGGACCGTGGTTGCCAAAGTTGAGAGAAAAAAATGAGCTATTTTATGGCTGTCTGGGTACTTTATTTGGTAAAAGAATTGGCTGGATGTCCCAATTTTTTGGGATAAAAATGATTAATTGCAATGCGGGCTGCACATTACTGGTATACTTGTTAACCATTCTAAGTAAATTAATCATGTTTATGCTTAAATTGGGAACACATTATAGAAGGGACGAATACTTTTATCTCTTAAGACGATTCAGGCAAACTTCTTTGGATGTTGCAGCGGTCTATACCTACATAGATGACTGTTACCACTTGTAATCAGGTATGCTGAGGCCCAAGTCTGCTATTTTTATAAATTCGTCATTCCAACACGATCCCATTGTCATTTTGCTAAAAGTTCGTAATCTGCTAAATTCATAATGGTCGATCATTGGTCGGTTAATGGTTTCGTAATAGAATTGTGTTATAATGGCATTGTCGTACAATACGACAAATGATACCGCCCAAGTCAGTCATTCATTTTGGCAAATGGCACTTATTACCAATAAGTGCCATTTCTTTCAATGGAGTGTCAGTGGCTGCCCATTGGAAAGTCATAATGACGCCATTATATTAGTAGATTATCAAACTTGTCAAATTCAACAATTATGAAATCAATGATAGACCATTCTGACACTATTGTAATAGCAGACTTGAGGCCCTGGCAGCGTGTTAGCCAATCTATTACATGTAGTAAATAAAACGGTAAAAAAAATCTAATCATTGAGTGTCGATAATGATACACCATTTAATTACGTTGATACCTTTACTACTTATCACTAAACCCTTCCTCTTATTAAATAACTCCGTTTTCCAATAGATAAAAATATTTGACAATTTAAAATACCAATTAACACCATTCCATTATCCCCAAACAAATTGAAAACAGTATCAAAACCACAAAAACCAAAATGTAAACAAAACTTATTAATACGAGACGTAATCGTAGATTCGTTTTAGATACGAAATGATTTATGATTCGTCGGCTTCCATCGGAAACGTCCCTTGTATGTCGCGTAATGGATTCTGAAGACTCCCCAGGGAGAGATGGAAATGTTGAGCGCCGCTGTCATAGGATACGTATAGTCGCATGTCACAAGAATTTCTAACTTAATGTAGGTGCGATTGTGAGTGTGATTTTGAAAAGGATTCCTTCTTTTTTTGAGACTGTTGAAGGTGTGTTGGAGGAGAGCGGATCTGTTGTGGGATCTTACGGTTCTAATTTCGAGTATGCTTTGATACTAATCGTTGAAACTGTGAAACAATGAAGAAATATTAGGTAATTATCTCTTAAAACACTGCTTTATTTTTAAACGTACATTTCAGTGTGTTGGGAAGCCGAACCCAAAATAGTTGGGAAAAAGTTAGGCAGCTTGTTGTTGTTGTATGTAAATAAAGTAATGAATTCCATCAGAATGATCTAAGTCCATTTAGAGATATCGGTGACCCTGCCTACGAGACCACATGCGATTATCTACAGTAACCTTCTTCCCTCTCGGTTTCAATAAGAAAACGAACAAACTCTCCAATTAAAATGATGATCTCCCCAAAACACTACTTCAGATTACAAGAAAATAAAAGCAGAAACTTAACAATTCGCTACACAAAATGATTTATTCAGAAACTTTAAAATTAAATTCAGATTGCTCTCTCTGGGGCGGTATGACAAGATTGAGCATCTCTGTCATAGGACCTCGAGCCAAACTTTGCCACTTACGTCTGCTTCAACCGTCAGATAGGTGCCGATCCGTCGACGGGCTGTCTTTCAACTTGGGCTACATTAATATTTATTTCTACTTAGTTTGAGACTTAAATATTTGTTTTTGATTCACATTTTTAGGGATCTATTTTCAAATAGTGAGTAGATTCAAGCACTGAGTTTAGCTGTTTGTACAAGTCGTACCATTAATGTTGAGACTTAACCGCGCCTCTCGCCTCTTCTTCTTCAACCGCTAAAGAGACCCATAAATCATCTACTGCGCAAGTTACTTTTGAGTAGCGTCTTGGACAGCGGACCTAAGTTGTATTTTGGTCGAAAAAACTTACAAATATTTAAAAGGAAACCTGATTATTTTACTTGAAACAAAAATATCAAACAAGTGTCGCTATGCTAATACATAAAATATCACCAAAATCTAGCGCGGCACGGAACCCCTTGAATTCCACATTCAAGCAACTGACGAATATTTACTGTGTGGGCCTCGTCCGTGACCTTCCATCGCTGAAAACACGAAATATAGCTAATATCTTGATTTTCTCTCTGAAATGCTGCGAGATTTATGAAAGGAATATTTTGAATACCTTACCTGTGATTTGTGGTAAAAAAATGTAGACTGATAAAAAAAGACATGAATGAAGAAGCGGCTTTGTTAAGGTTTTTTGAAGGTAGGTAAACTGGCATTGGTAAAAATAGTTATCGATCATTAAATAACTGCAATACGGATAGAAACACTTATACCTACTTGTTGAATATAATCCACCTTTTCGTTCTACTGCAAACGAGGTATATTTAAAGTTGTGAAACTTTAAAGTTTAGGCCAATGACTTAAAAGTGGATTTGAAGTCCTCTTGAAACTAACCAAGTAAAGGAATTACCTAATGTGTCAATGTTTAACTTTGTTATTACTTGTATGGGCTGAAGATTCACTGGGCAATGACGGAATCCTTTCGCCATGTTTACTCAAAGTAAAGAGATATACCTTACCTTACCTACTAATAGGCTAATGAACAAATAGAAACCTGACTCAGTTCAGTGAGAAGCATAGTGAATAGATGTTGTTTTTCCAAGAAAAAGACAAAAGACATTGTAAACAAATTATGTATTAAAATTATGCTTAAGAGGCTTGCGAACACGGCTCGCAACTACAAATCGAGATGTTTGCAAAATTCAATTCCAAGCACGTTGCGCTAGTGTGAGTGCCTGTCGGAGCGATATTCACCTACAGTGAGCAATACTACCACGCATACATTGACAATTATTTCTTGCCGCGATGGCACTACTAGCTTTCGAAAATGTATGATAAAGGAGAATGGGCGGTTCGTCCCCAGTGGTGTATCAAGATGAGATATATGTCATTTTAAAGATCATAACAATAGCTTTATTTTATTGTACGACACCAACAATGAAACTCGTGCAGGGAAGGAACTATGAATTATTTTAATTTTACTTTTTTAATAATGTTATTTTTAGCTACAACAGTTATTTTATGTATTTTTTACTATATATTAAGTGTACAGTGCGGTGCGGGTACCTGTCGGTTCCGTCGCGCGTCGCTCCTTTATTGCTGCCCTACACACTTACATACTACCAGAGTCACATATAACTTTTGTGCGCATGGTAAAGGTACAGTGGGCCAAAGTTCCGCAAGCTCACCTTAAAGGCGATAATCGCATAGCACGGCTGCCATTGTTATTTAGTGGGAATGTTTGGAAATCCGGCTAAACAATAGGACGGCTTAATTAAAAGTCTGTTGGCAAAAAACATATAAACATACAAAAAAGCAGCAATTTTCTATTTCAAAAGCAGTTTTATAATCTGCATAAGTTTCGTAACCTTCTAAAGCCATATTTAATTGTTTGCACGGATGGATATATTTTTGATGTTACCGGACCGCACGCAGCAACGACATCATATGCTACGATTATGTCGAGATCAATTCATAATGAAGCTCCAATACATGTAGTACTTCATGCTAGCGACGTACTCATTTTAGACAGGGGTTTCAGGGACTCTCTTGGAGATATAGAAGAGCATGGTTATAATGCTCATATGCCTCCCACCAAGAGTAGGGCCGAAAATCACAACTCAGCACTGAAGATGCAAATAAATCCCGGCTGGTGACAATAATTAGATGGGTCGTGGAGGTATAAATGGTCGCCGAAAACGTGATTTTAAAATATTATGGATAGAATATTTCAACAGAGCACTGCCTCATACATATGTTCGAAGATGTACGAATTGCTGCCGCTCTAACAAACACGTTTAATAATAATAATACCACCGTCGTATCTCTACGTTGACGTCGTGGTGGGGCTTGCGCGCTCTGAACTCTAGGCCTGTGCCGGTAGAGTTTACTTTGCCAGAACAGGTCTGGGATTAGGAGCCAGACCAAGAGAGTTTACTTTGCCAGAACAAAAACCCGCAGGGCAGCATGTGGCGAGCTGTTGGGCAGTAGCGACCCCACGGACCCTATCTCCCGGGAGAAGTCTTGTTTCTCACCTCTGGCTTGCCTTTATTGGCCGGCTGGAATAAATACTGACGCGGAACAGAGCTCCCGCCTCATTCTTGCCTTAATTGACCGGCTTGAGTGGAGATTCGCAAGTAAGATGCTGGTAGGGATCTTGACCGTACTTCCGGGATTGTCCTGATAGCCGTGGAATACCTCTCCACTCCTCATAAGCACATCAGGACGTGTTGCCCCCTTGTCGCTTCGACACTATGTGCTAGCAACCGTTTTCGGGGGCCCATTATTGAGCGCGCAAGTCACCCCCTGCCATTTTATCTGTGTATTTTATATAAAACATTGATCAGGCAGGGGCCATAGTCTTTCCATAGTCCTAGATAACCAGTTCACTTTAGCCATCCAAACCCATAACCCAATATCTTTGTTTCCATATCCTGAAATAGTCCTACACCAACCGGGGGTTGTCCTTGGATGCATTTACGTAGTGCGGACAGGGATAATTGTTGGTTAGTGCCTCATTTCATTAAAAATGTCTAACGGGCCTCTGCGAGTTGGTTTCGGCCCCTCGTACGCCTTCCAAAGGACCGGGATCCATGGTCCCGAGATTTGTTAAAATATAAAAACGAACGCCTTGAAATTGACGTTCCGGTGCGACTCTAATAACTGCACCCTCGGCGCGTACCTCGTCTTTGAAAGAGCCTGTGACAAACACACCATGCCAACTCAATAATCAGAGAAATCCAAGTAAAACTTCATCAGCCAAATAGTTTGGGTGATTACATTGTAGAAAATAATTACAATCGACAGAGGGCAGCGTTCCATACTATTACGGATGAAGCTGTACGAGCGTTGGCATTCCCAGTAGTAAGCGAGGAGGATCTAGTGCTAATAGCACTAGGCACCTATCAAATAAAGCTCGCCTGGTCTTACCTGAGCGAAACCATAATTCCCGACCTAGCACAATACGGGCTCAATGTTGAAGGAGTGGTTTTGAGAAGCCGTGTTCAATCCCGTCATGTATCCAATCGAATATATTACTCCTACATTATACAAAAACGACGGGAAGAGAATCGGTCCGCAATTATTACTGTTCGTGCCTAACAGAACGAAGAACAATAGGTCCATATGCTCATATAATGAGTATTAAATGGTAATCGGGTAGGGCAAGGCACCAAAATGACATCTTGTTACCGGCAACTTTTCTAGACGAAGTTATTATAGATTTAGATTAATACTGTGAATAATAAATATAGTAACTGCCATTGTTCTTGTTTTATTGCATTATTTGTTGAACTTGTTTTTTAAATAACTCAAGTGCCCGCACACTTGAGTTGGTGGCGGTAAAGACGCAACACAAGACAAGTAGCTGCACCGCAAAGAACACTATGTAAAATAACAGGCATGTACGAAAAACTGTTTATGCTAAAAATATAATAATTAAGAAAGAAAAAAAGAGTCATAGTATCTTCTTTGCACGAGTTTCGTTGTTGGTGGCATACAATACGCTACTGTCATAACAGTCATAACCTCGAGGACACATGTTAAGAAGATCATAGCTCTTTCCATAGAACTTTGGATGAATGGAATAGTCTAGCTAGGCATACCCCAGGATATTTGTAAAGCAAAAGAGGTGTACGACGATAAACTAAGCGAAAATTATTTTCCTCTGAAGAAAAATGTTATCATTCGTAGTTCTTCCCCTGCACGAGTGCGGTGGTTGGTGTAATAGAATAAAATAAAGCCATTATAATAAGCTTTAAAAAGACGTATCGCTCAATTTGATACAGTCTTAAAACATTCTGGGGACGGAGCCCATACAAAAGCGCCCATTCTCCTTTGGATGTGTTCCGTAATACCAAAAATGATGAATGAAAACTTAATATTTTTCCATTTTTTGGCAGGCAGGCTGTCACCTCCTTCTGCGAAGCGGTAATGCTTGCGAAGGAGGAGGCGGAACGCGTGAGGGAGAGGCAAATTTCGCGCCCTCACGCCCCTAACCGCCGTAGGAGGAGACGCCCGGGGCGGGAATCACGAGCCGATTTCCGGCCACCGTAGGCGCGGGCTTGCGGACGGTGAGCAATGAGTAGCTCGCCGTCCGATAAGGACCAAGCCCGGGTCGACGGCGCGTTGTGTTCCATGCGCGCCTCAAAGAGATGTCAGCAGAATTGACGGGGTCCGCTAGGGCCAACGCCTGCCGGGGGTTCGAAGAAAACCGATAGGGAAATCGTGGCCCCCGGCAACAGGGCAACCGAAGGAACACGGGTGAGTTTTAGTCAGTACAAGCGGGAGAAGTTATTTGATAATTTATCAACCAAAAAAAAAAGGGGTATCGTGTTACCCAGTTTGGTTATCGGATGAAACACTTCAATTCTACTGCATCCGGTCAGACTGGAAGACGTCCCCAACGTAACTGAAAAAGGTTAAGCAGATGATGATGATGAGTCGGAAATGAAGCGAAGATAGCCACACCATTCACTTTTTATCGAAACAAATTTGAATATAATCAGTTTCAGTCCAAATAAAACTCATGAATGGACTTAAACTCATACAAGAATTTTCAGAGCTGCTGTACCAGCTTATAGCGATCGTTGCAGCAACACTAAGGGACCTTACATAATCTGACCGAGAATATGTATGGACTTAACAGGAGACTGTGACCTCAAAGTTTGTTTCGGTATTTCTTCTCAGAGTAGTCGGATTGGAAACAATCAAGTTGCTTTCCGAAACTACCAAAAATAAAATATTTATTTTCAAACTCGACAACATCGTAAAAGCTCACAAATTCGTAGAAATATGGGGGCACGTCACATTCATTTCAACGTTTCGTATTTGCCGTGGAAAGGCCAGAATCCTCCTATCCGCAACTTTAGCCGAATATTTTTTTCCTAAGGTTAGGTTTAGGCTTGGCGTAAACCCTTTTTGCTGAGAATATAGACAAAATAGGACAGACTTTCGAAATACGTAAGTACGTACAGCCGACCGCGCGTCGGTGGTACAACTTTGACCATGAGCTGGTCTAGCGTAGTAAAGAGTTTCAATATACTAAGAGGCCTGCTTATACTGGTTTTGTTGCTACTGACGTGCGGCTTACTGTATTGTACTTAAATTCACGACACAAAATTATTGCCATATATTCGACTCGATATAATGTGAGAAATATGTATAGTAGTCGAATGTAAATATGTATATGTCGGATCCGGTCATTAGTACGGACACGAAACGAATCGCAAGCGCGCCACTGGCGACATCAAGACTGATTTACCGACACCAAAAAAGGCGCGCTTCTACAGAGTCGTGATGTTTGATGGCCAAGGCGAGGAGGCCATTGAGCCTTTGGTCGCATTGGAGTCAAGACATCGCGGAACTGTTCTCGATTCGTAGTGCTCAGTTATTGTGTTAGTTGTAATTTGTGATCATTTTGTTAATTTGTGATTTTAATAAACGCCGTCGCACCCAGTGTGTGTATAATTTAGCTAGTGTGATTCATTTGATAGTAAATTATAATGTGATCTGAACTGCAAACTGTTTTTCTATTGCGCATTAACCAACACTACCCACACTACGCCCACAGTAGTTAAACTATCGCTGATAATAACGAAAGTCACATACCCGTCTCCGACATATATTATGTCTAATGTAGAGAATAATGTGAGAATTCAAGTATGACATACTTCAACTTTGATGCTTGAATTTAAGGCGTTTAAAAAACAGTGGCACTCCGGGAGTGCCGACAGTAGTGGAAATTTCAAAAAAATCGGCACTGCGGTAATCAACGCGTTGATGTCTTTTTAATGGTCAAAAGCTGATGTCGTTATAGTGTCGTGAAATCAATGGTTTAGTCCCATCTCAAAAATGCCCAACGCGCCTAAAGAAGTTTTCACTTCAAAAATCGAATCAGTTTTTTCGACGATAATTTCGACGTTTTTTAACGATTCATTATTTTCACGCTTCAATGTTTACGCGCGAGCAAGACTGCACATTTGCGCAATACTTATCCTACACGATGCAATTAAAATAGTATGGTGCAATAAAAATTAAACTGAAACTTTTGTTTGTTGTTCATTGCGCAATCTTCAATATTAATCTTAAATAGAAACCAAATCTAAAACATTGCGAAATCCGTTATATTGTGCAATATGCCGCTGCAAGTTTGATGCAAAATAGGAATATCGTGCATAGAAATAGCGTCGTATCATTAATACAGTTCAAATACCGAGCAATTTAGGTATTTAACTGACGGGCCGCCAAAAACCCAGTACACGCTTCTAAAAACAGACGTGCAAAAAAACTGGCCGAAAAAATCTTTTTCACAAAAATTCACCCGTTTGTTTTTATCGCATAGACGGAAAACTAGTTGGGATATTTTATTTTTACAATTTTGTCCTGTACGTATGTGCGTCGAAATCACGAAAATTGAACAGAACGATGTCAACCCGCGCGCCTTTTTTAAGGTTTTTTTTTGCACTTCGCAACATCGATGCTTCGCTGTCTACTGATTGGAACCACCTTTTATTTTAAGGTCAGTCTTGTTATTTTAGAGTTCATGGATCTTTTTGACTTCAAAAACGTTATGTTTGGAAACTTAAAATAGGACTATTCAGTACCAGATAGGGGCCTAAATTATTATTTCCTTTATTTCATTTTAAACATACTTTTTTCATTTTTAAATATTCTTCTAAAAAATAATTTAAAAAACATTTAAAAATAAAAAAAATAGTAGCCCACCGTTGTCGGGACCAGGGTCCAAGCCACCGGTGGTCAGGGCTCCTGAGAGAGGAACCTCCTAACAATACGCGCCGCGTCCAGGAGTACCGCTTTCTGGATCAAGCCCTTGATCCAGCTGCCTAACGAGAGCCTCCTCAGGTGTTGGTCGAGGCTCTTAGCTATTATACCATTGGCCGAAACGACTATCGGCACAATGATTGCTGTGTGCACATCCCACAAGTCGACAACCTCGTGAGCCAGATCAAGATACTTAATCTGTTTATCTTTTTCAGCTTTCACGAGGATCTCGTCATGCGGGACCGCTATATCAATAATCATTGTGCGACGCTCTAATCGATCTATCACCACTATATCTGGCTTATTGGCTACAATAGTCCTGTCAGTGATGATAGATCGATCCCAATACAACGTGATATTGCCATTTTCGAGGACTGGGTCGGGCTCATATCTATAGTACGGTACTTCCGATTCCACAAGACTATATTTCAAAGCAAGTTGCTGGTGGATAATCCTGGCTACAAGGTTGTGCCTATGCAAGTACTCTCCGTTAGCCAGACGAGAACAGCCAGAAATAATGTGTCTGATTGATTCTTCGGGACGGTGGCATGCCCGACAGATGTCAACCGTGCCGTCCTTCACAATATATTTCCGGTAGTTGTTCGTCATCATAACTTCGTCCATAATCGCAAAGAAAAAACCTTCGGTTTCCCCAAAGAGGTCACCGAATCGCAACCAGGATACGGACGCTAACAGGTCTACATCGGGCCCATGTAAGGCCCGGTAAAAGCGCCCGTGAAGCTCTTTGCTCTGCCATACCTCCCTGCGGTCATTAGTCTCTAATACTATAGGTTTGCGCCAGTTCTCGTTAGCCAAGGATAGCGGGGTAAGGCTCTTGTCCACTGAGACGACATCTCGGTGCATCCCCACGTCGGTTTCTAGGAAGTATTCCCTGAGACTGCATACCTCACGGTTGTGCAGGGTCTTAGCATTTAAGAAGCCTCGACACCGCACTTCCGCGGGATATACAGTCTCATCACCGATGAACGTGGGTGATGCATCCGATTTGCGGTCAGCAGTGTGTGGACCCTCCTATCCAGGGCGTCAAGTTCCGTCTGAGTCCATTTGAGTATGCCGAAAGAGAACATCAAAACCATCATGACCCAACCGTTGAAGGCGCGCACCTTGTTTCCGCCTGATAAAAGACTATTTAATACTTTATTCAGGTGGCTAAAGAAGCGCTCCTTCAGCGATTGCTTCATGTCAGCAGCGTTGATACCTAACGCTTCCGACATACCCAAATACTTGTAGGTTTCGATTGACGAGAGGGATCTTAGGTGTATGGAATCCGAGAGGTGGGTTCCCACGTATTCCACAATCTCCCCTCGTTTTACATGCATGACCGCACATTTGTCTACACCAAATTCCATCCTGATGGCACTACTGAAAGTTTCAGTTACCTTCAGTAGCTCCAGCAGTTGCAAATTGTTGGGGGCAAAAAGTTTCAGGTCATCCATGTAAAGGAGGTGAGATATAACCTGACCACCTCTTCTCAATCGATAACCCAGCCCTGAATCCTCCAGCAGTGTGCTCAGAGGATTCAAAGCTAGGCAGAACCAAAGTGGACTCAAACTTTCACCCTGGAATATACCTCGCTCGATCCTTATTGGTTCGCTATTCCTCAGGATATGTTGACATCCTGGATAGCGAAGCACCGTCCTCCATTGCTCCATACATGACATCAGGAAGGTGCGTAGAGTTGCATCTACTTTATACAACTCCAGCACCCTCATGAGCCATGTATGTGGCACCGAGTCATAGGCCTTCTTATAATCTATCCAACATGTCGACAGATCCCTTCGGGAACGACGAACCTGCTGGCTAATGGCCATATCGATGAGGTGTAGCACCTTAGTACCGCGGTACCCGTTCCTACATCCATTTTGAGAGGCAGACATTTGGAGTTGGTGTCTATATGTTTGTTAATTTTAGCTCTCAAAATGGATGTAAAAACTTTATAGACCGTCGGTAGACAAGTGATCGGTCTATAATTTTTGGGTTCCGCAGTACTACCTGATTTATGGAGCAGGTGGGTTATTCCTGTCGTTAGAAACTGGGGCAACGACCCTGACTCTAAAGCCGACTGGAACTGGGATGCCAAACGGGCGTGCGACCTTTGCAACCATTTTATCCAAAAGTTGTGCAGCCCGTCCGGCCCTGGTGATTTCTAGTTAGGTAACGGACGGACTGCACGAGCTACATCTTGGGGGCTGATGGTGAGTGCCCCCATTTCTGGTATTTGCTCGCACGCTCGTTCGATCTTCCCAGTCCAATCTCCTTCGGTGTGATTGACAGGCGCCGACCAGATGCTTCGCCAGAACGAACATATGGCGTCATCATCCGGTAGGCGTGTGTCAATCACACCTTTGTCCGGTCGCTCCCAAGCCCTGTAAACACACCTTTCATCGCTCTGGAATGTGCGATTCTGAGTGTACCGCTCCACTCTCCGCCTGTATCGTCGAATACGGTTTGCCCATGCACAGATCTTCTGCTTCAGGAAGTCGATACGCTCTGTGACGCGGGTCAAATAATCTTGAGAACTAATTTCAGTTCTCGAGAACGCCCGCTTCACAAAGTGCATCACTCTAGAGCGAGTATTGCCCTCCCTGAAGCAGATTAGCTTGCCGATGAGTACTCTAGCCTCACCGATACGACGCTCAATCCTGCACTGCCAAGCTGGTACAGCTGGTTTTGGTCGTGGAGCTCTGTCACTGTTGGGAAATTTAACTTGAGCTACACGACAGGCTGCTACAGCTGCACAGTACAAGATCGAGTGGGTATCGGTGAGGTCTTTGCTGCCGTCAAAACAGTTTGACAGCAGCGAGTCTAAAGTACACACCAGCGTCTTGTTTTTCTTGTGCATGGGCAAACGAGGTAATTGTGGCCTAAGTCCAGGCGGAATAGAACGGTACTCCCGAAAAGCATCCTCCAAAGCGCTCCTCAATCGTGCATTGCATTGAGAACTCACGGATATAACCCCGTCATCATCCTCTTCACCAGCGCGGTCGGGTCGCGGTGAAGAACTGGGTAAATTTTGCAATTGCACCGCGACCAGTGGCGAAGCAGGTGTAACATGGTTATTCCGTGATTCGAGGCGTAGTTGATCAAGTACGGCGTCATCCAGCATATGGTTACGTTGGATGACCCGCACCTGATCCGACAGTCGTTGCGCCGACACGTTGACAGCTAGTTCAAGCACCTGAAACAGAGAGAGCATCCGACCACGGTACGCAGTCAGGTTACTTCCCCCCTCTGTAGCCCCAAAGTATGCGCGCATGACATTTCCACCGGGAGCGGGGACCCTATCAGAGGCCGGTGGGCCTCGGAGTCGCCCGCGTTCAACCCGAACGGGCACACACGTGAGGGCACACGTCGTTGCGAGTAGACGTTTCGATGTGATTTTAATGCACTTGTTATAAGTCGTACTTGTATCACATATATGATTATGTACTTACGAGCAAACCTACCTAACTGTATGTAGTATTTGTAGCTACTAGAAATTTTCCTTATCAAAGTTAAAAATTTTAGGTTTGTTAATATTGCGGGTTTTTTAATTTGGCTAGGTACATTTCTTAGGTGCTGGCACCGACCTCAAAAAAAATTGTAGGCCCCTAATTTGTTTCGTACCTACTTTTGATTTGGTTTTGTTGGTTAATTTCGTGTATTATAAAAAATATTATTTCATAATTTTGAGTTAATTTAATTTTGAAGTCGATTTAATTTTTTAAATTACTTTTTATTTCGTAATTTTTAGTTTTAAGTCTGAACTGGTATTTTTGTTTCTAGTAAGTACGTTTCAAGCTAAACGTAGTGACGGCGACGTGGAACGATGCATGTTACCGCTCATACTTAGCTTGGCTGTAACTGTACATAAGTTACAGGGTACAACACTCGAAACTGCAGTCGTAAATTTAGGCAAAAGGTTATTTGCAAAGGGTCAATCAAGCTTATGTTGCTTTGGGTAGGGCTAAAAAACTTGATGGCCTTGCTATAGATGAGTTAGATCCCAATAAACTTTTGAAACAACCTCACGATATATGAGCATACATAAAAATGCTGCGTTTACGTAGCAATTTAGTCTCAACACTCCCATCTAGTTTGCTATTGTGTAACAATCTTACTATTAATTTTTAGTTCTCGCCGCGGATTTGTACCGTAAGGCCAGTTTGGTTTCGGCCATTCTTTCTTTTTGTTGTTTTTTTTTACGTTCACTAGAAGTTGACCAAGATTTTGAGATGTTTTCCTTTGACACCACACCCGTAGCTCGTATCAATAAGCCAGGCCATCTAACTTTGGGCACGCCACAATCGCAGCGATAAGACCCGTCTTTGAGGAGTGGCTGGAGAGACGCCACGGCGTTCTCACCTTCCGCCTGACGCAGGTCCTCACCGGACACGGCTGCTTCGGGAGGTTCCTGTTCAGGATAAGGCGGGAGGAAACACCCGGGTGTCACCATTGTGTGGATCGGCCTGAGGACACGGTGGAGCATACGGTGGAGGTCTGCCCGGCTTGGGCGGAGCAACGCCGTGTTCTCGTAGAGGCGATCGGCGGCGGTGATCTCTCGCGTCCGGCCCTGGTTCAGGCCATGGTACGGAGCGAGAGGAAATGGCAGGCCGTCACCTCCTTCTGCGAAGCGGTAATGCTCGCGAAGGAGGAGGTGGAACGCGTGAGGGAGAGGCTAATTTCGCGCCCTCACGCCCCTAACCGCCGCAGGAGGAGACGCCCGTGGCGGGAATCGCGAGCCGATTTCCGGCCACCGTAGGCGCGGGCTTGCGGACGGTGAGCAATGGGTAGCTCGCCGTCCGATAAGGACCAAGCCCGGGTCGACGGCGCGTTGTGTTCCACGCGCGCCTCAAAGAGATGTCAGCAGAATTGACGGGGTCCACTAGGGCCAATGCCTGCCGGGGGTTCGAAGAAAACCGATCGGGAAATCGTGGCCCCCGGCAACAGGGCAACCGAAGGAACACGGGTGGGTTTTAGTCAGTAAGAGTCTGACACGCCCTCCCGCTCCGCCCAGAGCGGGAGAAGTTATTTGATAATTTCCCACCCAAAAAAAAAAAAAAAAAGGCCATCTAACTTGGGCGCGTTCATTGAGGCTGCGGCCAGCACGCTGGTTGAACGCGTCCTAGAGGGTCATGGTCATTCGGCTAGCCCGAGGATACCGCATGGTCTCCTGCGAGGCGGCGAGCCTCCTTGCCAGATTACCGCCATGGGATCTGGAGGCAAAGGTCCTCGCGCACATCTGGGAGTGGCGCGAGGAGGCGAAACACCGGGGCTTAACTCCGATGCCGCGAGAAATTGCGGCACAGCGTACAGAGCTCCGGCGGGATCTCATGGCGTCATGGAAAGTGCGATTGTCGCAACCCAGTGCTGGACACGCCACAATTGCGGCGATAAGACCCCTCTTTGAGGAGTGGCTTGAGAGGCGCCACGGCGCCCTCACCTTCCGCCTGACGCAGGTCCTCACCGGACACGGCTGCTTCGGGTTCCTGATTAGGATAAGCCGGGAGGAAACGTCCGGGTGTCACCATTGTATGGATCGCCCGGAGGACACGGTGGAGCATACGGTGGAGGTCTGCCCGGCTTGGGCGGAGCATCACCGTGTCCTCGTGGAGGCGATCGGCGGCGGTGATCTCTCGCGTCCGGCTCTGGTTCAGGCCATGATACGGAGCGAAAGGAAATGGCAGGCCGTCACCTCCTTCTGCGAAGCGGTAATGCTCGCGAAGGAGGAGGTGGAACGCGTGAGGGAGAGGCAAATTTCGCGCCTTCACGCCCCTAACCGCCGCAGGAGGAGACGCCCGGGGCGGGAATTGCGAGCCGATTTCCGGCCACCGTAGGCGCGGGCTTGCGGATGGTGAGTAATGGGTAGCTCGCCGTCCGATAAGGACCAAGCTCGGGTCGACGGCGCGTTGTATTCCACGCGCGCCTCAAAGAGATGTCAGCAGAATTAACGGGATCCGCTAGGACCAATGCCTGCCGGGGCTGCGAAAATGGGCCGAAAGGGAAATCGTGGCCCCCGGCAACAGGGCAACCGAAGGAACATGGGTGGGTTTTAGTCAGTAAGAGTCCCCCACTCCACCCAGAGCGGGAGAAGTTATTTGATAATATCCCACCCCAAAAAAAAAAAGCCGTCTCACTTACACGTATTAGTCCATATCTTGAAAACTAAGTTGAAGTAAATGTAAGCCAACAAAAAAGAAATGGTCACAATTCAATTAATAGTTTTGGAGAAATGCGTGGACAAACATACATACATATTAACATACATACATACATACACCTATAAAAATTTGTATATTTGTTTGGAAGCCCTAATAGATTATCATATGTGAATATATTGCAGTTCCAATAATATTACATACATACGTATCGAATTGATAACCTTCCTTTTTTTGAAGTCGGTAAAAATTTAATTACAATAAATTATATTACAATTACAATTAAATTATCGTTTGCTTTTTTGGTTATTGGGAAATTTTACAACAAACACACACAATCCCATGAAGCTCCTCTCCTCAGCTTCAGTAAAAGCTAAGGCAGCTGGCACTTTTCAAAAAAATTTGGTACTAAAGACTATAAAATTGTCCTTATAAGTGTCTGTTGGTACATAACAAAAAGTTATGTAAATAAACAAAACGTTTTCGTGAGCAAACTGATAGGTACTTTTCGAAACCACAATTTGTAGACATACGCAAAAGGAATCATTTGTGTTGATGTGCATAAAAGATATCCGAAATCAAACTTGAAGCCTTTACAAATAACAGAGAAACGCCGAAGGCATTACCAATCGTCAAAGTTGATTTTATTTCTGCGAAGTAGAACTTGTAATAGCAACTATATACCGAAGTAATAGAGTATATTTTAAAGTTTGATGGAAGAGATAAAGAGGGTGAATTTGCGGTAAAGAGCCATGAACTGTAGGTAAATACAAACTATTCGTAATCTGAGATTGCTTCGACTTGAAGTTGAAGAGTGAATCCTTATAACCTTTTAGAAGCCGTAAGTAGTTCAGTCTTTGAACTCCTAATAATTCCGAGCTTGTGCAAAGTGCATATCGATTATCGGAAAGACTTTATAATGTGTTCAGGATAATGATCAGGGAAACTGCAGTTAACAAATAAGCAAGCTTTCCTATTAAAATTCAAATTGAAATATTATATAGGATTCAATGCTTTGTGTCTAACTTACGATCTTCACAAGCAACTTGTATTCAACAATACGTTTTTCTAACATCAAACGTAACAGTCAAATAGTTAAGCAAAAATATGAATTTCCACCAAAAGGTCTCCAAGGAAACCTCCAGTGATGACCCAGTCTTGTCCATCTAGAACTCCAATTTACCCTTCCCCGTGATCATCGGGCAGAGCTTCGTTACTTTTATTTATGTTAATGACTATCTGTGTATTATGCAGTGGAAATGTTCCAGTTGGCTCGACAAACCCGCAAACTGGTAAACTATTAATTGGCCAACTGGGAACAAACAATTTGGATTACAGATTCGGAACGCTACAGCCGGCTACCGGCCGTCTCCAGTTTTCCAATGCAAATACCGCTGGACTAAGCAAAGCTACATGTAAGTTAGTGGACTATAGCTTTGGTGAAGTTAGGACTTAATGATTTTTGTGGGTATGGATTTTCTATCTAAATTAGGATTAAAATGCCTATTTAAATAGCGGTGGATATATTTCTACATAAGTTGCAGCGTGTTTGATGTCATAAAGTGTGTGTTTATTAGCTAGATGTCTATGTAGGCTATTCATATAAAATAAACATTGATACAAAGCAATAAAGATCGGAGTTTTGAACCGCGAAATCGAAACGTAATTTAATTTTAACACCAGCTGGTTTGCTGTACCTCTGCAGGGTAACTGCATTTTTTACACAGAGAAGCACAGAACTAAGTGTCGGCTGAAGATATTGGATTATAAGTAAATTCTTACAATGCTTCCCACTATTTTTAACCAATATTGTCCAAGATTAACTTGGAAACTGAGAACTATCACACTTTAATGAACATGCAAAACTTGGCAACCCAACCTCGTGGTCACTTTATAAAACTCATAGAAGACAAGCATACTTCCAAATAAATATTGATCAAAACTTAACATCTCATACAAGCTCCGTACAAAGTTGGGACAACTTTACAGCCAGCTTGTTCCTCCAATCCTCAAACTTGAGGTCCGATATGAGGTACCGAGCGTTATCTCGGTACGTGCACGAAAACTTACGAGCATTCCCGAATACTTACGAACATTCACGAAAATTCTGAAGTTTGCGTTTATTTTATACATAATTTGTCCTTTGACCTAACTTCTTCTTCTTCTTCGCAGCACTCTTGTCAGAGTTATCAGAACGGTCGTAATCTTCATGTAGTTTCTTGTCCAGGGACTGATGTCCTTTGCCCTAAAGGAAGATGGAATAGTAAATATGACATATATTTTTCAATCAATTAAATGTTATTGCTTGTTGCATTTTTGCATAAGGAGAAATGTCAATGGGCTCGGCTTTTTTAACAGGGGACATGAAACTGGTGAAATGGGTTATACAGTTAGGTTTAAATTAATTGTTAAGCAAATTCACACCCTACGTCATTCAAATTAAATCAAATATTTTATTGGAACAAAAACTGTTTTTTTTTTTGTGTTTGTTTATAGCTACATTAGTTTTTTTTAACTGTGTTGCAGCCATTAGCGCCCACATCCGAGAGGGGAGACGTCAGCGTTCCAACATTTGTAACATTTATAATACAAAAACAATAAAATTACATAGTTGTAAAAGAACCTAAAGTAAAAGTAGGTATATCAACTATTTAACTAAAGTATTATTAATTATGATTATATTGAATTACTATTATTTTTAAACATTAAATTATTGAAATTATTTAAAAAATTAAAATAAATTATGTTAAAATATTCCAGTTCTTTAATGTGATACGTATGTATGTATGTATGTAAGTAGGGTGTATCTGTATGTGTCTGTATTGTATACTTAGGTAGTAGTCATAGGTAAGTATGTGTCACCAGATTTTCTAACTCTTCATACGTCAGGCTTTGGAGCCATTTATCCGTGAGCACTCTACAGTCCCGTGAGGTAAGTAGATGGATATTTAATATCTTATTTACTCTGTTGTACAAAACAGGGCCAAAGAAGTGATTCTGCCATTTCACCAACGCAACATTGGCCGGCTCAGTCTGGCACTCTGTCCGCCCTTTGTGTTTTTCAACAATGATTACGGTCAAAAGTAATTGTTTGCGTAATATAGTGCTTAGGAAAAATGCGTGCCTCACAGTGGGCACTTTACAGAGAGCATAGAGTTGGATGGTAGGGAAACGAATAGGTTTGTGTGCCATAACTTTAAGAACTGCCCTCTGTGCCCGTTCCAGTCTAAGCAGTAAACACTTAGCAACGCCACCCCGAGCCGCAATACAGTAGGTTATGATAGAGTGCGTCAAGGCAGAGTAAACCATTTTCAGAATGTGAAAGTCAGCAGAATATCTCAAATTTTTTAACACAAATATTTGCCTGAACCGTATCACCAGTGACCCGATCTGTTAATTCCACGACATATAATAACACCAAGATATTTTATGCTGTTAGCTCGCATAATCACATTACATCTACGGGAAGTGTTAGTTATTGAACAGCACTTGTGTGCAGTTAGGCTGTAGGGTGCTGCCGGTTTTGAATATGCTGTATCACTATACCAACGAATCAATAATTATTTGCATATTAATTTGAATAATATTGTCTTTTATTTCTAATGTTGTAATTATTGAAAATTTTATTGCGAGCTTTACCTTTGTCCTTCGACCACGGCAAGTTAAATATAGGTTTTCATTACTCCTACCCTCAGAAAAAGCAACCACTCGATTGAAATCACATAATCTCTTCTTATTAATCTCACCGCTGCTAAATCTGAAATAAACATCATAAAGAACAACAATAAAATTAAAAACAACGAATTTAATTTAATGTCAAATTTTCAACAGAATTAATATGAGAAGAATCTCTTTAAAAATGATCCTTTTCTTCTGAGAATGTTAAGGGGAACAAAGTAATAAATTGCTAAGTATTTATTTACACAGTACATGAATAATAGTCCTTCTCCTGCCAGGAATAAGTCAGGCTGTACCGACTGCGCGGAATTGGTGTAATGTGTCACAGAGTTTTGAGGAACATTGGGACCGCTCGTCGCTAAGGTCTGTTGTGCACGGTATACTTTTAACTAATGTGCTTCATAGATGTGGCTTATAAATAGAAGGTAGTGTTGATACACTGACGATGATGTTTAAGAATATTTGCACATTGGAAGATACCAAATCTATTTGCAGGATAGTCCAGCTGTACTGTCAAGTTTCTCCAAAGTCTAAATATCAGCCCCCATTTTCCCTCAAACTGACGAGATCCTGATGACAGAATTTCAAAATTCAGAAGAAAATTAAGCAACATCAGTAGCGGTAAATAATTGTGAATGCCCTTGCCATTAAGATCCAATACTTTTGAAAAATAAAATCTTCCCGACAATTTTGAAATTCGTTTTCAGTCTTGTCAGATGACGCTGAATAACTTAAGGACATGCATTGTCACTTGGATGGCCAGACCGTCAAACCCGTTTCAATTCAAATTCAAAATATTTAATTTAATATAAACCTAAATGGGCACTTATGAAACGTTAGAAGTTAGGTGCACGATTCCAATTGGTCGCTTCCTATGGAGAACTCCACGGTTACTCTTTTAAAAATAATTGTCTTTTACAATATTTCAAATAACAGTGTTAATAGGTATGGGAGGACAGTCTTTCAACAAGTACCAGGTACTTAACAAAATAGATAATGTTCAATAAATCTACAGTCCACTAAGACTACAGCGTTCTCACATTCACAAAATAGAAAATAATTTATACAAAAGCTGTCAGAAGTTTATTTTTATTCATTTATTTAATGAATAAAAATAAACTTCTGACAGCACTCGCTTTACGTTTTGTACTTTTGATACATCACATCACAGCACATCGTTCGTATAAGTATTTGCAAGTTAACAGAGAAGCATATAGACATCGTACAAAATATTTTCCTTGTTATTATTAATGTATCACATGTGACTTACCCCTTAAAGATTCTCCGAACTGCGTATAAGGATCGTGTTTAACGGCCTACCGCTCATTTCCACGAAGAAAAGACAAAATGTATTATATGATTATCTTTTTTTCTTGTATATAAGTCACCTGAGGGGTCGTTATTGTATTTTGTGGATGAGCGATCGTCTGATTATTATGTTTGTGATGTTTTTTCTTATATAGATGAGCAGATGAACAAAACCAAGTAATTAAAGGACAGAGGCACCCATTTAGGAATAGTGTATTACTGCTTATTATTAAAGCAGGAAGTAATTACTCGTAGAACTGACGTGCGAATCATGATCATGAAAGGTTGACAGGCGACCTACTGCATGCGAGAAACCCAGAACCGGTCACTAACCTCTTGGCCAAGACCAGCGAACGAACGCTGAACGCTCAAGCGATACGCGTCTTACGACAGCAGCTGCGAAGAAAACAAATGAAAGAAGTTGTTTAGAACGGGTTCCCTCATTTGGCAGAATCTTGATACTCCGAAACTTATTTAGCTTATCACACTTGGTATAATCTTCTTTACATGAATGTTTACAATGGTATACTTTTCAGATGGCAGATTTTATTTGTAAACTCAGCGCCGGCAGCCAATTCAGTAACCTGCGCCGGCAGCAAATTTGGGAGCCAGCGCCGACAGCGAAGGCACTCTCTATTTTTATGCCTTTAAAATATTCGTTTAAAGAAGATTATGTCCAGTGTGTTATGCTAAATGAATTTCGGAGCATCAAAATTCTGCCAGATAGCCCTATCAAACAGCATTTTTAACCGTAAATTAAAATTAAAATATTGTCTTAAAAAGTAATATGTTGTGCTACGCGGCTGAGGCTGGCTGGCGAAGATTGTATGATTCGTCATTTTGAACTGGGTAAAATAGATTAGGTTTGGGCAGAACTGTGACCAACCGTGCGCGAGCTGGGCGAGCGAAGCGAGTGCTGCCGTGGCAGCGGCCGTCGAACGCTACCTCCAAGTTGCTCGCAGAAATGTTTTCACCATTGTCTAATTATCTAGTCTCGCTTGCATGCTGCATGCTTGCTGCATGCATGGTGTACTTTCTGCAATATGATGATTCTACTTTTTAATTATAATGTATATGAAAGCAGTGTGCAGCATTACACTGCATTATAAACCTTTTTTACGCGAACATAGGCCGTCTTATTTTTTCCTTTTTCATTTTGACACGAATTCAAAATTTTTGCAATGGAAGAGAAATATTGAATTTTTTCTTGGTTGACAACCAGCAGTCGTCAGCAGAGCGTTGAGTTGTGAAGCTATTTGATTGTTTCGCTGTGCGTAAAAATTTCTACGTCTTGATTGTGGCAGTTCTCGGGAGCAGTCGGGGATATTGTCCCCTAATACCCATTTGTTGATTCATTTGTGAGTATACCAATTATCTGTCGTATAACCCCCTTATATAATTTGGCCTTACTTTCTGGACTAAAACGCGGTTTATCTTAGATCCAGATACAAAGGCCGATTTTCGGCCCCACCCCCTGGGCCAGAGCCGGACTGCCGGTCGCACTCCTCACCAGGGTCCTCGGCGTCCGAGTTCGAGTCAGCGGTCCAGGCCGAGTTAGCGGCCCAGGCCGAGTTAGCGGTCCAGGCCGAGTTAGCGATCCAGGCGAGGCGTCCCTGGCACGATAACGCGATCGTGCTTAGCCGGGCGTCGGGACGGCGAACGGCAGTAAGCGGTCCTCGGCAAAGAGCCACCCTCCAGCGGACGTAGTTTTTGGTTTTCTTTTTTTTAACTCTTATAGTATTTCAAAATTCAAAAAAATACTTCTTCTAGTATAAACATTTGGGCGTAATTTATTGGCTTTAACCTCACCACACACTCATTTTTAAACTAATATATTTTCAGTAGGACACGTGTTACGTGTTACGTTATCTTAAAACCTGAATCTTTTTAAATTTCTAGTTCATAGTATACACCATTTAACCGTATGTAAAAAAATCTGGGAATTATTTTCTTCACGACTTTTCGGTACGCGTGCTTTACCCATTGCGACGGCTCGGTGTTTGACGAATAGCTATTTGTCGGGAAATCCGCGTCGTATCGCCTAACGCCTAAATTACATTTTTCAATGGTCCTAAACCCTTTGGCTACTTAATTCCTTAATTCCTATTTTTATTTTTTTTATCTTTATTACCGTGTTCTTTTTTGTCTACCTTTTAAATATACAGTGTTGTTTTACCGCAATCATACTTTTCATTTCTTATCCTTACAACGCCCCGGGTTCGATTCCCGCGTGGCGTTGGACAAGTGGCAAGAAGACATAATATTTTTTGCTACAAGTGGTAGCCCAGTGGTAACGGCCACGACTTACGAGTTGTACGTCGTAGGTTCGAACCCAGACAGGCGCTTTACTTTGTGTAAATTATTTCATCACCACTGCTCTCAAAACGGTGAAGGAAAACATCGTGAGGAAACCGGCATGTCCTAGAACCGAAAATTCGACGACATGTAACATCTACCAACACGCACTGGGCCCGCGTGGTGGATTACGGCCCACTCCCTCTCACAGAGAGGAGGCCTGTGTCCCAGCAGTGGGAACATTATAGGCTGATGATGATGATGATGATATGAAAGGACATTGTTCGGCATCCATACATCGTTCGCCTATCAACCAACAGAGATGTAAATTTACTTTCTGTGTTCTGAATAATTCTGACACTGCTAAGAATTGTTAAAAATCTAAAACACTTTCGGATTTTGGGGTTATAATAATTAGGCCAATATAAACATATTAACTTATCGTTTATTAGTAAAAATACATTGGATTTTATCTTCAAACGTTTCATTACATATTTATGTACTATTAGTAGTCAGAACCATTATTTCTTTATACTAATTTATTTGTAGTTAGTAGTTAATTTAAAAATATACTCTTGAGTGACAAAATTCACACTGTCATTACTATCAAATGTCAAAGTGTCATCTTTCAATTCATCGACTGTCAGTGTAGATGTTGCTCGTTTCATACAGCGCTTTCAATCGCTTTATTCTGTTTGCAACTAAAAACCTTATTCATAGATCAAGCGCAGAGACAGCCTATTCAAAATGAGTGTAGTCAGGTGTTCCAGATCTTCAAATTTATTCTCTCAGTAGAAAATGCTCATCACGTGGAACAATTTTTGCTATGATACCATTTTTGTATCTCTTATAGTTTAGCTGGTCTGTTGCGGTTCTGCATCAGGTGTTCAAGTTTCCAAGATAAATTATAGCCTATATGTTGCCCAGACTTAATACCTATACAACAAAAAAAAAAACATTCAAATCCGTCCAGTAGTTCCGAAGATTAGCGTGTACAAACAAACAGACAGAATTTTTTTTTTGGATTCGTGCTCTATTACTGTTTCTAAACCCCCCTCAATATTTTTTTTTTAATATAGGTATTCAATGTACAGACACAGTTTTTTTTACTGTTTTATTATATGTATAGATTTATATCTGTCGGGACCATGAGATCCCGGCCCTTTGGAAGGCGTACGAGGGGCCGAAGCCAACTCGCAGAGGCCCCGTAGACAATTTTAAATGAAATGAGGCATCAACCGACGATTATCCCTATATGCACTATGCAAGTGCACCCAAGAACAACCCCCGGTTGATGTAAGACCATTGCAGAACATGGAAACAAAACATATTGGGCTATGGGTTTGGGTGGCTATAGTGGATTGTTTACCTAGAACTATGGAAGGCCTATGTCCCCTGCCTGATCAATTTTATGATATAAACGGATAAAATAGCAGGGGGTGACTTCCACACTCAATAATTGGCCCCCAAAAACGGTCGCTAGCACATAGTGATGTAGCGACAAGGGGGCAACATTTTCTAAGGTACTTGAGGACTGGAGAGGTATTCCACGGCTATCAGACCAATCCCGAAAGTACGATCAAGATCCCTACCAGCATCTTACTGGAATACTTCCTTCCTCCGAGCGCGTTTGCTTTTGCGAATCTCCACTTAAGCCATCTCATTTTATTTTTCGTATAAATAAATGTTTTGTAAAAAAAAACTCAACTGCAGCAGTGAAAAAAACAAAGGCTCTTATTCAAATCAATGATTCTCAGAAAGCAAATCCTTTTAAACTTGAAACACTGCACCATCATTAAACATGCAGATTCCTTGTCGCGCGAATTCAATTCCCACATTTAACAGTGACTGAACATCTTTCTGTACGTAATAAAATCTCTGATAATAAAATTAAAGCTTTCATTATGAGAATCACAATCTATATTATGTAGTAAAGTGTAGCTCTTTAGGTCTGTGGGAAGGGATGAAGCGTTCAAAATATTTTATTTCACATAAACCTACATGGGCACTTATGAAACGTCAGAAACTAGGTGTACGTTGACGGTCAATGTTATCATACAGGTCAAAAAACATTATTTTCTTAAACATGCTTGGAAATTCAAGCATTATTTTCTCTTCAAGGTAAATCGAAATGCTGTACAGGTCAAACACATGCGAGTAGGCGGCCGGTATTGTTTGTATGAAATTCCATATCTATCGTGTCTAGCGGCCGAATAAATTATTATGAAAACTCGTATATGTCGTGTTATTTAAAAATGGAACGAACTTTTTACTTCGATACATGGCAACCAGAGAGGTATCTTATGAAATAAACATATTGGAACGTGAAAAATTATAGTATCGTTGTTCGTCATTGATTCTGGAATTTATTATTATAATTTATGTATTTTGAATTTTTTATTTGAGAAAAGTACTCTAAAAGCCTTGGCCGCAACCAGACATTGATGGATTTACATATGTGTGCGTCGGATTCGCCTCGCTCCACATTTTCACGATCGTCCATCAATGTCCCTGTTGCAGGCCGCGGCAGTAATGTACTATAATTCTATGGACAATAAAATACATTGAGGACCGTGATACGAGATCCAAAGCACGGTTTTTAATATTTTTAGGGAAATTCTCACTCGTGTCGCATTTTTGTAAACGTATTTTTTATTATAAATTCATAAATTATAGTCTATGGATAAAAAATACTGTCTGTCTAAATATCACCCAAAGTGACAAAAATTTTACTCATTGGGAAAATCTTTGCTCGACAAGATTCGTTATATGTTAAATTGATATGTTTACCAAATCTAAATTTAATCGATCTGTTAGATTCGGAGCAAATTGGCTGTGATAGACGGACAGACAGACAGACAAACACACGAGTGATCCTATAAGGGTTCCGTTTTTTTCCTTTTGAGGTACGAAACCCTAAAAAAGAAATAAAGAAGAGTGGCAATGACCCCAAAGTAGTAAATGTCCCTAAAAATATTAAAAACCGTCTAGCTCCTAAACTATAAATAATCGTTGAACATACTTGGGGGTGTTTCGGGAAATCCTTGGAGAGAAGCTTCTAACATTATGCTTTGGACTTATATACCCACCACCACCCTGTATACATAAACCTAACGTTGTATGCCTGTTGCAAGCCTCTATTTCATCAATAATATATTAGGAATTTAAAACATGCAAATACACTACACCTTGGTATTCAAAGTATTTTAGAGATTAGAATCAATTTCATTATTTTATAAATTTTGAATTTCAAAAGTGCCATACATGGGCCTATTTGAAATAAATGATTTGACTTTGACTTTTAAAGTTATAAATTTTAAAGTAAACAAAAAAGTGTTCGCGTCACAACTGCCTGCAGTTGACTGTTTTCTTTAACTCGTTTTCCTGTAGAAACGTGGAAAATTTTATATTATAAACTAAGCTTTGTAGATTTTTCCTTTATGCTGGAAAAGGTAAATGAAATCTACGCAGCTTATACTAAAATTACCCGTACCAAACATAATCTCGATTTGAAAACTTAACTTTTATATTCTTAAAAATAAATGTTATTTATCGAGGATGATTGAACTGATTAAGCTTTGATGTAAAGTCGACGGAGTCAAACAAACCACTCCAAAAACCAGACGTAGGTATCAGATTTAGTCGATAATACTTGAATAGTAAAAAACTTAAATAAAGTTATCAATTTTTTTTCAAACATGCTTGGAAATTTGAACATTATTTTGACAACCTTCTTCGAGATAAATACAAATTGCTGTAGTGGTCAAAAACAAGTGAGTAGGCGGCCGGCAATGTTACTATGAAAATCCATATCTGTTGTGTTTAGCGGCCAAATAAATTACTATGAAAACTCATATCTGTCGTGTTATTTAAACATGGAACGAACTTTTTACTTCGACCCATGGCAAACAAAGAGTTAAGTTATGAAATATTTTATTTAAATTTTGAACTGGCTTAGCAAATAGAGCTGTTTAAAGTAAAGAAAAAACAAATGAACATATTGGAGCGTGAAAAAAGGTTCTTTGTTCGTCATTGATTCTGGAATCTATAATTAAATTACTTAGTTTGAATTTTAGCGCATTATTTCAGAAAAGTACTATACAAACCTTGGCGGCAACCAGGCATTGATGGACGTTCCTAAAAATGTATGCACATACGTGAGTCCATCAATGCCCTCATTGCTGGCCGCGACAGTAATGTACTATAATGTAGTTACAATCACTGTTTCTAACAATAATTTTCGCAATATTATCGCACTGATTTTTATCAGCCCACAAAAAGCTTAAATTCCTATGGAGTTTTTATTAAATAACACACAAAAACAGACGAACTCATGATTTCCAACCTTGTAAACCTTGTTCTCATCTCTCAAGTAGTGTCAATTTATTAGCCCATCGGCTATGAACAATGAAGGGCCATTCCCTTCACCAGGTACTTAAGGAGAGGCCTATTTAAAATCTCGAGCCTACGGTTCGTGCTCACCTTTTAATATTCCTGATTAAATTAACGTTTCCGACACTGCCTCCCCTTATATCCTTACTTTTAATTATTATGGTGACATTTTTCTTTTAGAAAATGACTGTTGTTTTTGTTTATAAAAAAATTGTTGAGCGATGTAAATGTTTTTCTTTGGTTCTATTTTTTATTTGGAAATGAGGTTAGCTAAATGGTTTATTTTATAATAAAATAATTCTTTTCTAGTAATATAATTACGAAAATCGGTTTTTGTGAGTTGTATTTTTGTTTGGAAAAAAATATAATACCGCTAGAAAAAAATAATTTAAGATCCTTCGATTTACCTAATAATGAAGATAAAATCTAACACAATCATCTGATCATTTATTGAGGTCTACTCAGCTCAAATCGTCTTCCCAAACAATTCCTTCAATTACATAACCCGAAAACATTTTAATCGTAAATCGTGGTAAATCAATCGTATAAACCCCGTTCATTCATCACTTGTACCCAATGCGACTTCGATGGAGGTCTGGGGTGTTATTATGCAAATCTATCGGCGACGGCCCAACCCGCAGATTGAGCAGGGCTGCTATCTTCTCGAGTGTTCGACTATGTATTGGGGGACACTTTCTTTTGATGTGGAGGTATAGAAAATCCTTGGTTGGGACATAAAGTTGTCGGTATTATGTCGTGGAATTGGTTGAAATTGGATTACTGTAATATATACTGGTCTATTCTAGTAAAAGAACTATGACTACTTACTCGTATTCAGGAGGGTACATACACGTAACACTGCATTTGACAAAAAGTGAAATGTCATGCGAAGTGTTAAGCGATTTTGAACCATATGCGGTGCAACTATGACTGTTGACTTGACTTGTTCTGAAAGTGATTGTCGTACGGACCCAGATCAAAACTGTTGTCAATAATTCTTCTTACTATTGATGTAGGTCATTTTCGAGAGGTATAAATACCAATTTCAGATTTCGGTGTTGTTTCTAACTAAAAGATCTGACCGCCATCTTTTCAAGTAGTCAAAAATTACGAATGAACAACAAAATCGACAATATCTTGCACGTTAATAACAACATTCTGTGATCAGTAATGCGATGTCGAGGTTGTTATTATGCAAATCACCAGGGATACAAAAGCGTCCGAACAGAACGAGAGATCGAGCAGGGCTGTTACCAACAGCTGCACGAGTATAAATAACTATTTGTTAGGTACCACCACAGTTTCTTAAGACATGGTTTTTACCTTTGCAAATATTAAACAACACGCCTTTGGAATTTGCAGATGTAGAGTCAGGGAAATCTTTTAATAATCGTTCATCATAGACACACTACGTCAAATTGCCGTTTATGCCATTTTTTACAACTGTCAAACAATGATATTTGTTATTTGTAAAAACAGTACAAGGATTTTTTGGCGCGTGGTCTCAATCGGGGCTAACATCGCCATCTTGTATTTTCAATACTATTTAAGAAAGAAAAAGAAAGAAAGAAAAATAAGTTTAATTGTCACAGACACACGTGCATAAAAAAAGAGAACAATACAATAAACACACACACACACACACACAGTTCACAGTTGACAGGCCATGTCAATGTCCAATGACATTGACATGGCCTGTCAACTGTAAACAAGGACTTTTGGGCCCTCAATAGGGCCCAAAAGTTCTTGTTTCACTCTACCTACGGTCAGTCGGACAATTTATGTTTTTAGTCAATATTATGAACAACAAACCATCACCTCACACTTTTTTAATATTGCTTTTTTAGACAGAATAAGGACATAATTCACATTTAAAATGATTGTCCTTCCGGAAACGGCGTGTTTATAATGGCGACTCTGAGCTACTGTATACGTATTACTTAGCTATGTATACCAAGCCAATCAATCAATTTAACAGATGAATCGAATAAAACCCTCGAGAGATTACCTCCAATATTATGTTGGATATTGTAAATTGAAATGAAGACCCACATGAACATTATATTAATGGATTTTGAAAAACATAATCGTTGGTGCAAGAATTTTCCATTTTATTTTCTGATTTATGACTACCTAAGGAATATTTTCTCGAATAGTTTATACGAATAATAAAAATTGTTAAAGATAGTCTTAATCTAATTTTCATAACAGGTATCAAGAGGTAGAACCAACTTAAATTGTCTGTATATTCAATTCACAAATGTCATTCTTTGCTCGTTGTATGAAATGGCTTTATAACAGCAAATTGACTTAGGGTGTCAATTTGCTTAACAATTAATTTCCCTGACTGTACGTAAATATAACAAAATAATTGATTACCGCTTGTTATCGTTCGATCCTCTTAAATAATATAGATCTTATCAAACTTTATATACCTAAGCAGGTAGCTAGGTAAGTATATTTGGTACTTTTTAACCGACTTCAAAAAAAAGAGGAGGTGAACCGATTTTGATGATTTTTTTTTTTTTATTTGAAATCTGTTGCTTTTCGTGTGGTCCCATATAAATTTTAATAACTTTGCTTGGATGGTTTTTGAGTTAGCTTCAATAATACGAATTTTTTCCCACTTAGTATGTGGATGATATGATAAGTTCCTCTCACTGTTATTTACATAGCAGGTGGTATTCGAATTTGTGTGGGGGTAAATACCACAGCTAAAAAGTGAAAAATAAAAAGTTTTTACACCGACTTCCGAAATTAAAGTTATTTTTCACTATTTAGTGTTTTTTTTTTGGAAGTTGGTTGTTTTTTTTTGTAAAAGTTTTTACTTCTAACAACCCTGAGTTCCTCATAATTCCCTCAACCTCTCTTGCCAGCCCTTACGGCATACTGATTAAACGGGGCCTTCTAAGTCAGCTGTTAGATACAACTCCAATGGAATGATTTAGACGTGATTTGGAAACAGATCCCTGTAATTTTGAATGTTAATTTGCCGTAATAGGCAATTGATTGCGTTTGATCGACCTCATTTGCAGTCTCGGCTTGTAAGATTGAAATTGCTTCCTTGAGACTATTTCTTGTCTTGATCAGAGAACAGTCATATAGCGATAGGTATTTGTTACTAGATTTGCTTTTGTTTCAGAAGTTTCTAGAAGTCTTTGTTCTAATTTAGTCTGGCTTAATTAGAACTGAAATTGAAACTTTCGAATTATGTTTGAAAATTATATTATTTGCTGAAGTTCTGTCAATAGAGCAATTTGATAATTTTTTAACTAGAACAATATTCCAATTTTATAACCAAAACACGCCAATAAAATTTTATTTTATTCGTGAACGTCATATTTGGAGTTCTTTATCCACAAAGCAGTGTTATAAATATAGGTTTAGGTATCTATTAAAATCGAATTTTCATTGAAACTCCCGATAAATATCGTCGGTCTAACAAGCATTTTATTTTTCATTCCTTGTTAGAGAATTTTCTCGTCACAGATCGTCAGGACCATTAAATCTTAAAAAATTTTATAAGTCTCTTTTCCTTTCATTTCCAGCCAGAATCCGAGTATTGAAGCCATTAAAGTTGAACTTTATCCACAAGTCACAAAAACTTTTGACTCTTAAAACGATAGTTTATTAAATTTCTGTGAATCTTGATGTACTTAGAAGTGTATGTAGGTCAAGGAAATCTTCATAAAGAATCTTGTCTTTTATTCAAACGTGTCCCTCTGGTCTCTAACCGATCTCTAACTTTATCTACCGCTTTTTTTTGGGTTGTAAATTATCAAATAACTTCTCCCGCTCTGGGCGGAGCAGGAGGGCGTGTCAGACTCTTTCTGACTAAAACCCACCCGTGTTCCTTCAGTTGACTGTATGTTACCAGGGGCCACGGTAACCCTTTCGGACAAACCCGTAGGTAACCCCGGCAGGTATCGGCCCTATCGGACCCCTTCAATCGTGAACTTTCTCTACCCCTGACTTTTGGGATTCATGTGCGTATTGTATAATTGTCACTTGCTTAAAAAACGGTGAAAGAAAACATCGTGAGGAAACTAACATGCCTTTTTTTTGGGTGGGAAATTATTAAATAACTTCTCCCGCTCTGGGTGGAGCGGGAGGGCGTGTCAGACTCTTACTGACTAAAACCCACCCGTGTTCCTTCAGTTGCCATGTCGCTGGGGGGCCACGATTTCCCTTTCGGTCCTTATTCGCAACCCCGGCAGGCATTGACCCTAGCGGACCCCGTCAATTCTGCTGACATCTCTTTGAGGCGCGCGTGGAACACAACGCGCCGTCGACCCGGGCTTGGTCCTTATCGGACGGCGAGCTACCCATTGCTCACCGTCCGCAAGCCCGCGCCTACGGTGGCCGGAAATCTGCCTGTGATTCCCGACGTCCAGGGCGTCTCCTCCTACGGCGGTTAGGGGCGCGAGGGCGCGAAATTTGCCTCTCCTTCACGCGTTCCGCCTCCTCCTTCGCGAAACTAACATGCCTGAAATATATTTCTCGACGGCATGTGAAGCCAAGTTAGAGGCCCATGGGCGGCATAAAACCTCTGACACCAGTTTAGTCACTAAACCACACGAAAAATAAATAATTCTAACGTGTCACAAGGCCCTCTTGGTATTTAAATAAGTAGGTACTTACTAAGTAAGATGGGAGCACCCAAAAATAACACCGTTGGGAACCAGCAATACATTACTGCCGGTAGCCGAGATTAAAAACATCGTCTGGCGACACCGCCGGCTCCCATATTGGACATTGGTGGCGCGGTGTTTATAGAAACCCTTCCAGTATTCTCAACTAACTAACCCTAACTAAAGTATTTTTTCCTATATATTCTAGTCATTTTTGGTCGGTCGTAGGGGGTCACAGTTCGCACCTAACTTAACCTTTTTTTGCGAGTAACAATATTTAACCTAATCTAACTAGTTCAGTTCCGTGTAGCACTTGATTACTGGAATGTGGAAATGATTGCTTATGGAATTATATAAAATTACCAACATTTTCCGCTTTTTATTTCCAAAGTCAGCGCCGGCAGCCAATTCATCAACCGGCGCTAGCAGACAATTCGGGACACGGCGCCGGCAGCTGAGGCACTTCTAGTATTTTAACATCATGTAGGATCCGCACAGAGTAAGTGAGAGAATAAGTGAGTGAGAGAGTATGTGTGGGTGATTATACATTGCTTGTTTCTTCTTTTTATGAGAAGAGTCCTGTGCCCAACAATGGAACAATAATTTAATTATTAATTTAGACGGGGCAGTAAGGGTGGGTAACTTGCCTATAGGCAGATTATGGGCTATGATGGCTTTTGGTAATGACAACACAAGTTGTGAAGGCCTACGCAGGTGAACAGGGAAAGTAAAAAAAAAATTAAAAAAACTGAACTCTTGAGAATATCCCAACTTATATTTTTTTTAATGATAGGTGGCCACCTCTACTTTACCCCATTTGCCTTTGGATCACTACGTTTGAGATAACTTGTATAAAGGGTGGATTTTTGAGATGGGGCAGTAAGGGCCTTAACCGTTGTAGCTCAGGAAAACGGTCTTAAAAGACTGTCCTTAACTTTTTGATCTGCATTCAAAGATTTTGAAAAAATATTACAGTCGGCAATCTTCTTTTTGGATGCCAATCGATCCTGTTTCTTTTATGGAACAAAAACTTTACTGGACCAACTGAGGTTTGAGTACTAAAAAAGTCAGAAATCGCAAAAAAAAAAAAACAAGTTTTGTGTGGGAATGTGACCCTGTAAACTTAATAAATATTTTTGCTGTTAATTAAATATTTTGTATTATTTATCTACTCCATAACTCGCTCTGTTCAAAAATTTCATAGACCGAGATAAATTAACGTTACTTAGCACGCACTTTTTTCTTAGATATGTTGATATGTTTTGTCTTTATCATGCACTTTTAGTATGACAGATGTGCGACAGTGACAAGAATAATGCTTAGCCAAAGCCCATGCTAAGTAAGTAAGGTTTTTAAATTCCGGTCAATTATTACGTTAGTTCCACTTTTGGCTAAGTACTTTTCAGATAAGTCTGTGGCAACGCGGCGATATGGTTTTCAACATAGGCCCTTAACCGTTGTAGCTACAAGAATATGGTCTTAAGAGACTGTCCTTAACTTTTTGAGTAATTTTGATCTGCATTCACAGTTTTTGGAAAAACGATACAATCAACAAAAAAATCTCCTGACTAATTTTATTTTGTTTCTATGTATGCATCTATGTATTAGTATTTATTATTTTTCGAGTTATATATCAATTATGTTGCACCTGCCATGTTTTGTCTCTGCATCACTCTAATGACTAGGAGAAAATACGTCAGGCATTAAGTTTGCCTTTGTACGGTATTTTTTTACTTCTGCATAAATTTTATCAAAATAATAAATAAATAAAATACACACATAACATAACATCACGCCTTGTTTCCCCGAAGGGTTGGTCAGAGGTGTCCCTGTAGCAGGTACACCCACATATCCCCTGTTATGTTTAAGTCCCATGTAATAGGGGGCGAGCCTATTGCCATCGACCGGGCACAAATCCAGACTCCAAGCTGCTACTGAGAAATTTCAGATAAAAACCCAATAACACTTTGCCCGACCCGAAAATCGAACCCAGGACCTCAACAAAAAAACAACAACGATAAAATAGTAAATTTTTACAAAAACCTCTTTGATGCTAATCTATGCTGTTTCTCATAAGGATCAAAAATACACCTTAAATAATTATGGTGAATCTCTCTTCAATCATTCGGTGTTTTAGGCTTAGAAAATAATCACGGTGTCTAATGATCATAAATCAAGATGAAATTAACAACGGCGTCTTTACGACTAACGACTTTTTAAAAATCATCTTCATCTTAATTCGATTAGAAAATTTTATTTCACGCAAAACACTAACTCTAACCACTCTCTTCAATGTATTTGTCACTTAAAACTTATTTAAAATTCACACCCTTTCACAGATTTTTATGAATAAATTAGAAATCCATTAAATTGCTCGAAGCCATTTGATCCGATAAGGGTTTCGTTGAAAGGTTGCTTATAAATACATGTACACCACAATCTTGAACATTATGACCACCTTACAACCCCTTACTACCTCCTAATGAGTAATAAATATTTATCGTCGTCTCACCTTTGGGGAAGTACCCACCTATCTCCGAAACATGGAAGTGGATGGAAAGCATCGGATTAACTGGTAGGTGAAAATAGGTCATACGCGAGAGCGATGTCAATATTTAATGGATGAAAGTTTGACTGGTGTTTGAAGAACCCCTCAACTTCTGAGAGGTTATTTAATATAATTATCATGTCAACTAGTGTGATTGGTTGTTGTCAACTTACTCTATCTCTCACAGTTGTTATACAAACTATTAATAATTACCTAAAATTGTACAATAAAATTGGTCTAACTTTATGGATGACAGTAGGTAGTAACAAAATAATTCCTAGAAACCCACTAATTTAAACGCCTTCAGGATCCACAGGACATACATTCAATTCTATACAAAACGATATTAATCCAAGCACATTATGCGAAATAAAAATCAAATCTAATAAATCAAGCAGTAACATACCTGATTCTCGGCTTAGTACTCACAAGACAGTTTCAATTGTTCACAGTCAGTACGACGGTGACATTGAACGACGTATTATTCGTCAGGGATATCCTTGACTTTGTAAGATGTAAGATTTGTCCTGAATGTGCAGGTCATACGAACGAGTACGCAATATAATAGTTAATCATGAATAACTAAAATCAAAACTTAATCGTGAGGAAACCGACATGTCGTATAACCAAAAATTTGAAGACATGTGACATCTACCAACCCGCAGTGGGCCCATGTAATAAATTACAGCCCAGTCCCTCTCGAAAAGAAGAGTTCTCTGTCCCAACAGTGGGGGATTATAGGCTGATTATGCTTATGCATGAATAATTCAATGCATTATCAAAATTCATTGAGAGAAATAGAAATTCTAGTAAAAAATGTTGTGATCGTTCTCCAACACATTACTATATTTATTTTCCGTTAACACGTTCTTCCTAAAAGATAAGCGTAAAATTAAACTTTCATTTATATTCAACGCTTTCTTTTAGATCGTTACCCAACACCCTTTAGTTCCTCTAACCAATATCAATAACCACAAAAATCGTTGTTCTATAAAATTTTATCTCCACACTAAGTGTTTTATTTTTCATACGATGACTGTCTTCCTTTTCTTTGCGGAGGCACTGGACCGATTTTCGTTTTTTGTACTAACACACGTACTTTGAACACCCTTTCACGTGACAGGAAATCTTCCTCTTTCAATGAAGACTCCAAACCTCGTCTACATAATAATATACTTACTGAAAGTGGAGTCTTCCACGAGACGACGTGATACGCATACGAAATACTTCGTTTGTGCACTTTTGGCGTGGCGTTTCGACTGTGTGTACCTTGCTTTATTAGCGAGTGTTTCAAGAATTAAATAATTTTCGTGGAACGTTTGCTTGTAACAAAGGTAGGTCGAGTTTAAATGAGTTAAATAAAATAAGAGAAAGACTGCTGAAAGGTTTTTTTGGATTATTTTTTACTAGTTTCTACCCATGACTTCGTCTGCGTGGAAGTTAACTATGCCATAAAACATATCATATGGCACTTGACAGTAATTTAGCTTTCTATCAGTGAAAGAATTATTGCAATCGAAAGAGCAGTTTCAGAGATTCCTCCTATATACAAACTTTACCTCTTTAGAATATTATTATTAGTGTGGATGTAACACACTGCAGAAATCAGCGTTTGCAAAAGATAAAACGAACCAATGCACAAATAAAAAATTACAAAAACGAACTTTATTTGCAACGTCTATTTCTATAAAGTCTGCTATCGGCGCGCTACGATTGAGATTATTCAGAATCGCAGATTGTTGCCACAGATCGTAAGCTCCCACCAAAGCGAACACAACATGTAGATTCTCCCATTCTTAAATCCGAACACAATTCCTCCGATTTTTCACACTTCCGTTTGCACACCAGGAAAATATTTTTTCTGTTGTTTTTCCAGTGATAAAGTATGTGGTGATTTCTCTATGCGGTTTGCTTTTCCTACTGTCTTACTTATTTCTTTTTACTACTTTTTCCCGCGACTTCGCCGAATTGTGATGAAAATCGCATCAAAATTCGTTTCATAGTTTAGAAGAACAACGCGGTCGCACAGACAGACACAAAAAGCGACTTCGATTTGTCTATACAAATAAATAAAATTGAAGTGTCTGTTTGTAATGTTAAAATAACTGCTTTTAACTAAATGCGTATGAAAGTATATACCTACGGTGCATACAAGAAAAATGCAATTTTAAACATTTTTGTCTGTCTGTCTGTTTGTTCCGGCTAATCTCCGAAATAGCTAGTCCGATTTTGACGGGACTTTCACTGGAAGATGCCTGCTATAATAAGGAATAACAAAGGGTACTTTTGTTTTCGAAAAAGACTTAGAGTTCCGTGCAAAAATAATAAAACCCTTGAAACCTGTATCTATACATCTTCTATACGAATACAAATAAGTAAAAAAGTGTCTGTTTGTAATGTCAAAATAATAGCTTTTTATTAAATGCATGTGAACACGGTACATAGAACAAAAACACTTTTTTTTAATCTGTATTTCTGTTCGTTCCAGCTAATCTCCGAAACGGCTGGACCGATTTTGATGGGACTTTCACTGGCAGCTATTTAAATAAATAAAATTAACGTATAGAATTCCACGCGGACGAAGTCGCAGGTAACAGCTAGTTTACCCTAAAATTATTATTTTTCGGTAACCGTTGACATCCGCTGTAAGCCTCCACGTTGGATTTTATGTGACGTTATAGCCTATTACCCGCAGAACATCATGACGCTTTCAACAATACCTCGTTTGTCAATATACGACGTGTAGTTTAGGAGTTATGAGGGAACAGATGAAAATACATATAAAAATACGATCTTTTGAATATAGCCTTAACTCGACATACCTAAATACCATAGTATATCCTTTGGCATTTCCGTAAGAGGGTAAAAACAAGCTCACGTCCTATAAAAAAAAATGGTAGCATCTTTTTTTTTTTTTTTTTTTTAATAGATAACTTGTACCCGCATGATTTCCATGCACTGTAATCTCACCAGATTCCTACATACAACATGATAAAGTTTACCACTTCCTTTACAATGCAATAGTCAATTAATTCCTCTACCTATGCGTACTTATAAATATACATACACATGTTAAAGAATTTATCACGGCATCAAACGGTTAGGGAAAACATCACGGAAACCTGAGGTAATAATACATTCTGAACGTGTGCTATTTTGTGTCGGATTCCCACTATTTATGTGAGATGTGGAGGTTTCTCAGATTTATGGATGAAACAATGTTTAACGTAAAATATTAGGTAGAAAGATTGGTATTCGAAACCCACTTCTAGATGACACACATTCAGGCCAATTCCATAACGTACTCGCCATCACAACCTTCTACTTTTTGCCATTAATTAAGTTAGTAGGTAGGTACTAGTTTGACATAACCAGTGACCATAACAGGGATGTAAAGGATATCCATATCCGCATCCGCATAAATTTTAATATCCGCAAAACATCCGCTTCCTCAACTTTTGATTTTAAAAGTTCCGCATCCTCATCCGCATCCTCATAATAACTACGGGGATGTGACCCCACGTTGTTCGCTCAAATGGTGAATTTTGTTAAACTCGCTCCGAGCCAAATGTGCGGGCCGGAGTGTGAGTGACGCGTTCCTATTGCCTGAATTCGCAGTGTCCCTGTCCTATGACAGACGATCGGCCGCACGTGGCAGTGTTGGCATGATTATGGTGATAGGTGTCAAAAAGGGCTATTTTTCATACGACATCTGCATCCGCACCCTCATCCGTATCCTCAATAAGGAATTTTCCAATATCTGTATCCTCATCCGCATCCTCATCCATCCGTTATACGTCATCCGTTACAACCCTAGACCATAACATACTAATACTACACAATCCATTGCTACATGATGTTCTAAAAATGTATCTACTTAAAAGTTAGATCAACGTAATGAAAATGATTGTGATAGCACACGTGTTATGCAATTAGAGTGTTGTGCATTAAAATCTGAACTTTTATAGGCCAATATTTCAATGATTATTAAGGAACCTGTGGCTGAAAAACTCAAACCAATTTCAAAGAACAAACGAAGATTTACAAATAATAATCGCCAGACCGAATTTTGGTCACGACACGCGACGGTCAATCCCACACACACGAGAACATAAAACAACATCATTATCATAATTTTAACACAGATTTATCTTGTTATTTTAGACAAATAATAAAACGTCGTAGTTTGGAAAGCATCAGTGTCCGTGTACGGGCTAGCATGATTTAATTTAGACTTCTATGTGAGTGTAGTCCCTTCCATTATCGCAAAATGTAAGAAATATTTTTCATCTTTCATTTCACCTAAATGGAATTTTTAGAAGGCTTTCATCCAATATTAGGTGAAATAAAAATTGCTGGTGCGAGCACTGAGTCGTATCGATGTTCAATTAAGTGGCTATAATAGTTCTTTTTACGCTATGTGTAACAAAATTGAAAGGTATATGAACTTATACGCACGACGTGTGCTAGGTATTTTGAGAAGGTATAGAGTAGGCTGGTTGGTACTTAAAGTATGGATTAGACCTCAATTTAGATTTAAAGTATTTTAAAATTGTTTAATAATATTTCTGTTGGCTTACATGGCATTAAGAATACAAGACGATGTACAGTACCTATTTAACTATCAGTACCTGGGTGCCCGAGCTCTGGTCAGGTGAGAATACAGAAAACGAATTTTCCCAGATATGGGATCTAACTAGATCGATTTTTTGCAACTTTAATCGAAATCGTTAGAGCTGTTTTCGAGAACGTGATTACTAATATATATACACTAGCTTTTGACCGCGGCTTCGCCCGCGTGGATGTCGGAAAATATTCCACAGGAACGTGCTACCGGGATTCAGAGTATCCTATGTCCTAATCCAGGTCATGGCCTATCCTATGCCTTTCATCTAGAAATCCGTTCAGCCGTTACGGCATGAAAAGATAACAGGCAGATAGTAAATCTGTTTTAGAGTTCCGTCCCTCAAAATGAAAAATTGAAATCCTTAAAGGATGACTTCTTTGTCTGTCAAGACCTTTTTTCTCAGAAACGCGTGGAGGCATCAAGTTAAAATTGCAATAGGCATCTTTTGCGACCTATCCAAGGCATTTGATTGTGTGGATCACGAAACACTGCTCTTGAAACTTGAGCATTACGGTCTGGATAAACTTGCGCTGAGCTTAGTAAAATCATATTTGAATGATAGACTGCAGCAAGTTCAAATAAACGGTGTAAATTCATTGGGTTTAAAAGTCAAAATGGGTGTACCACAGGGCTCGATATTGGGTCCATTCCTCTTTTTAGTATATATAAATGATTTACCAAATTTACTGAAAAATCGACCACAAATGGTGTTATTTGCTGATGACACGTCACTGATTTTTAAAGTAGACAGACATGCACAAGAGCTTGACGACGTAAATAACGCTATGCTTACGGTCCATAATTGGTTTACTGTAAATAATTTGGTATTAAATGAGAAGAAAACTAAATGCATAAGATTCGCGTTACCGAATGTTAGAAGTAGTGAATGTCACGTTGTATTGAATAAGGAGACACTAGATTTCGTCGAAAAGACGGTTTTCCTGGGGATAACGCTTGACTCCAAACTACAGTGGGGTCCTCACTTAACATCACTTGCAGGGCGGCTAAGTTCAGCCGCTTACGCTGTTTGGAAAATCCGTCAACTAACAGACGTAGATACCGCGAGACTGGTTTATTTTAGTTATTTTCATAGCATCATGTCTTACGGTATTTTGCTGTGAGGATGGGCTGCAGATATTGATTCTATCTTTATTCTGCAAAAGAGGGCCGTCAGAGCCATCTACAACCTCCGCAGACGCGAATCTCTAAGGGAACTGTTCAAGAAAATTAACATCATGACGGTACCTTGTCAGTATATATATGAAAACATTATGTATGTTCGAAAAAATCTACACCTTTTTAGCATTAGAAATAGGAACAAATTAGATCAACCACGTTTTAGATTGTCTAAAGTTCACACTTCTTTTATGGGGTACTGTGTAAAATGTTATAATAAAAAACTTTTTACAAAAAAAAAAACAACCGACCTCCAAAAAAAAAACACTGCAAAGTGAAAAATTACTTTAATTTCGGAAGTCGGTGGCAAAAAACGAAAATACAAAACCCAAGACACCGACTTCCGAAATTAAAGTTATTTTTCACTTTGTAGTGTTTTTATTTTTCACTCGTTAGTTGTGGTACCTACCCCACACACATTTGAATACCACTACCTGCAACCAGTGACAGAAACTTATCATATCATCTACATACTAAGTGGGAAATAATACGTATTTTGTAGAGTTGAGAGAATATTTGGAAGAGTTGCTGTCCCTTTTTTTTAATTTTGTTTTTGACATTACGAACTTAATGTTTATTTTTTATTTTACCAAGTAAATTGTTTAATGCTCCAATTAGATAATGATTTTCTTACTTTTTGGTAGTAAAATTCTATTAATTTCTTAAATACATTGCAAACTATAGTTTTGTATAATTTAGAAGCATTTTTTGATTTTTTGTAAATGTGAGTACCATGGAGCCGTTTATTATGTTATTAAGACGTATGTTGACTTGAAAGAGCATGACAGTTGAGAGAATGTCAAGCTCACTAAAATGTCTCGCTGATGGTGGCGAGTGTGTTGGATCATTCGGTTCCCTACAAACAACTACCCATTTTCACGCCGTTAGGGGTAGATTTTCGAAAATCCTGATATACTTTTTTATTTATTTTCAGTTTTAAGTATAAATACTGAGTTTCGAGTTAATCAGACCGTGCAGTCAAATTCTTCCATACAAACTTTAACACCCCAATCCTCCTTTAGGGAGTAGTTTAGAAAAACTAAAAATGGCAAACTTTATAATTTACATAAATAAATATTTCTGTCAAATTTCAAGTTTATTAACTCAAGGAATAAGATTTTACATACAAACAAAATCCCCCATTTAAGTTGATGATTTCTGAAAAAGTGTGCTATTTAGAGACATCGTTTTATTTTTCCAGTAAACTTTACATAAACTTACATCACATAGATCATATCATTTCAGATTTTTCTCTATGCAAACTTCAAAGATAAGGGGGAACGGGATATTTTTTTTAATTTTTTGTCAAATGTCGAAAACTATGCGGCCTAAAAAATAAAAAGTTTGAGAATGTCTAAATAGCGTTTTTTCATATGATAAACCCCCACATGCCCTAGTTGCCCCACTTCGAATTTTTAAGATTCCCGTTCAGTCAATTGAAAAAAAAAAAATCTATCTTTATAACAAAATAGTTGGGCAAATGTCATCTAAAACAATTCCAAATTTCAAACTAATAGCATTAGTAGTTCTTGAGATATCCAGCTGTGACAGACAGACTGACTCGCACCATAAGGGTTCCTTTTTACCATTTTGGTAAGGACCCCTAAAAAGCATAAAAACTATTATACTGCAATAATAGTAATATACTTTACTTTTCTAAAGTGACTGCCAATTTGATCGGAACCGCATCTATTTTTTGGCTTGCATCCAAATCGATCCATCGTGTTACAACTTAATACTTCAGGTACATTTAAAAGCCATATCTGAGCTAACCGGAGATTGAAAAATGGTGATATAAGTTGCTTCATTGTGAAGAAAATAGGACATTTTGGCAGTAAGGGACCATTGTGACTCTGTCAGGTTGATGAAATTATTTATCTTAATTTGTTTGTCTACAGTGTATTCCATTAAAGGCGATAAATAAAAAAAATAGTTTATCTACACCCATGTTATAAAACCTCTATAAAAGTTTCTGAAACAGTTAGCTCATTGGCAACATTATAATAGCCAGTATCATAGTAACCATTACATCATCCAAACGAGTGTTATAATGTTGTACTAAATTTCACTATGCAACTCGTTTCAAGGTTCAAACGGGGGACAGCAGCACCCGCTGCACGCATGTGTGGGCGATGTGCTCGTGCAGGCGACGTAGGTGCAGTTGTACTGAATTTCGTGGGAATTTCTTTATTCTTGATCTTGAATTACAAATACCCAATGGTTTCAGAAACTTTTATAAAGGATTCATATCATAGGTGTAGATAAAGTCTTGTATACAACTGTTATAATTAGGCATTAAAACACTCTTGTGATACTATTCCATATTTATACCATATTCGTGTTTTAATACCCCTTATTATACAACAGTTGCATAAATATTAACTATCGTCAGACGCACCCTGGCTAGTCAGCCCCACAAACTACTTTGCTGGCTGACTTTTACCACTTTGCTTTGGACTTTTGGGCAGTTATCACAAAATCCAAAAATAATGCGGGGAATAGGCTCGCCCTCTATTACATGGGACTTAAACATAGCTAAGGAAATGTGGCTGTATGGTACACCTCTGCCTAACTCTTCGGATAATACAGGCGTGATGTTGTTTGATATGTGTATTGTGGAGATTATAAAATATATAGTACACAAGTGTGTGCGCAGGCACAGGGGCACTGTCTGCTCCTTAACTGTCATAGTTCGATGGGACAACAATCTGACACGACCTGGGAATCGAACCCAGGACCCCACGCTCTGAAAAAAAGAAAGAAAAGAAAAATATTTGCAGTCGCGTTTGCAAGTACGAGACCAACGGGGCAGTCAAAGACCTTAATACCCAGACCAGAACCAACGTTAGCACCTTAGATACATATTTATATAAGTATCGCCATAATCATCACTTCCTTATCCAAGTATCAAAAGTTGTAACTTGCTGCACATCCTTCGTAACTTGGCGGATATAGTCATGGTTAAGTGCTTGCGAGTAAGTTCTCAGTGCTAAGCAGGTTTCAACCTGTAAGATATCTCACTAACTTGAAGTTTGGATACCGTTATCAAAAGTTATTACATACACGTAGACTGAGCTACTTACAAGATTTGTAAGTAGTAGTCCAATCTCTTATGTTATTTAATAACTTGAAATTGAATATTACACATTCATCATCATCATCATTTCAGCCGAACGACGTCCACTGCTGGACATAGGCCTCCCCCAAGCACCGCTACTTCGACCGATTCTGTGCTTTCCGCATCCAGCGGATTCCTGCGGCCTTCACAAGGTCATCGGTCCATCTTGATGGGAGGCTTTCCAACGCTACGTCTTCCGGTACGCGGTCGCCACTCCAGAACCTTTCGGCCCCATCGGCCATCCATTCTGCGAGCAATGTGCCCTGCCCATTGCCACTTAAGTTTGACAATTCTTCGGGCTATGTCGGTTACCTTACATATTACACATTATAATCAAGAAAAGTCTGCATATGATTTTGATAGGTACTTACGTCGATGTTTATGTCAAGAACAATAAATTGTTACTAAACTATTCTATAAATTAAAAAAGCTGATAGTACAGTAATTTACAACATATAAACCGATGATAACTAAATGTAACGACAAAAAAAAGGTTCAGGAATGAAATTTTTTTTACAAAAAAAAAAAACAATCTTCTCCAAAAAAACACTACAAAGTACACTTAAATTTCGGAAGCCAGTGGCAAATAACGAAAATACAAAACCAAAAACACCGACATCCAAAATTTAAAAAAAGTTTTATTTCTCACTTTTTAGTGGGAAGTTTGTAATTTATCTAAGTTTCAATAACCTAATCTCAGCTGCTCATCACCTTTTATAAAATATTGCTTTTCCCGGTGCAAGGACGTTAATCGTTGAGGAGTTCTCCTGGTACTTCATCATCAGCTCCACTTCTCTATACGCATTGTGACGAGCATAAATTGTATTGCAACCATATTAAAGTAATCGAATCGCAACCCGTGAACTACTTATTATTGAGTAATTCCGGTGGCCATTTGTAGTCTTCATCATCAGTTCCACTTCAACAAATGGTGCTTTTCAAGAGCAACTGCACGAGTTACTATAAAAATACTCAAATTACTGGTTTGCGTATAATATTTGAAGAGTTCCCTCGATTTCTCCAGGATCCCAGCATCAGATCCTGACCTGATTGGAAAAAAAAAAGAATTTTGCAAATCCGTCTTTTTATGACGGAGTTATGCCCGAACATACATAAAAAAATATTATAATTTTAAAAACAACCGAATTGATAACCTCCATTTTTGCGTTAAACCAATTTTTCGTTTAACTTACTGAAGTTCTATAAACCGCATAGCACACACAACGGAAATATTTTAATGAAATCTTTTTGTTTGAGAAGTTTCTCGAAACCTCTCTCAAAGACTCCTGTCGCATTCCACCAAAGTTTGAAAGAAGTGCGAGTATTAATCCGATTTTGCATGTCATTAATTATTTTAGGAACAGAATCTGCGAAATTTTGTAATGTTACAAATACATTTTTTTACTATTTTCACTTTACTTTTTTAATAGGGAAAATAAATATCGAAATCCAGAACTACCAAACACCACACACACACACAGTAACCTTATAAATAAAAATTGCATTACTGGACTTCTAAAGAGCGACGTCGTGTGTCGGCTTTATGTGACTCGAAGCCATTTCCGACTAAGCTTTTAAAATTCCATATTACTTTCTATTTAAATTAACCCACCAGGAAGTTGGAGGAAAATACGATGAAAAATCCTGAAGTTAATGATCTGGAGCAAGCATGGCATGATCAAAGGTACATTCCTTTTCCGTATGAAAAGACTCCGTTACCAGTATTATTATGAAGAAACACGCATCACGTATGAGTTTAATCACCTGTAACAAGAAACATATGAACATGCTTTTGTTAATATATTCCGAACGTGTTCGTGAGGGAGCAGCCGGCGCGATTTGTCACGGCGACCGTCAACTGGCTCGACAACTGGCACAACTTGCTTGGTTTATGTACGTTTATACCAAATTCGTATGCTCGTTTGTAGGTACTAAATCTAAGGCCTTTGACTGTAAAAAGAAATGTGTTTTCTGATCTCTGCTGATTTACACTAGTGTAAAGAACAGCCTATTTTTGTGCAAATGAATTAGATGTTTGCATTTTGACATAGAATCACCAATTTTTTTAAAGTACTTTCACTGCAAATTTGTAAATTTGTGAATTAAATACAGGTGCGGTGTTGCTTTAGAGATAACCGACCATTGCTGATAATTTTTTTTATAATTAACTTAACATTATCAAACAACTTTGTTTTCATCACAAGATATATCCAACGGAGATTATCACTCTGAGATAGGTACTTACACTACAACATAGCACGATTATTGGCAATCGTAGAGCTACAAATAATAACAAAAATAGATAAAAACACTCGTACAACAAAAATAAATAAAAATAAAATCTTGTTATGCACTGCAGAATTTCTAAGATGGAATTCTAAATAAGGTTAGTTACTCAATAAATCAGGCAAAGTCACAGTGATCCGAGCTCAGCTGGAGTTAATAAAATTTATATCTACGGCTTTCGCCGAGGGACTGAGTTTGATTCCCGTGTTGGATCCCGCACTTCAGATTCTGATTATATTCTATTACGAATGTATTGGAAAGAATAACTGTGGTCGTGACGACATACCAAAGCTACCCATTCCATTAACCCATCATAATTGTGCAGAATAAACAATGTTTATTTCTTTCTTTTTCTTTAACGGTTATTGGTTTGTAATAAGAACCATCCTTGCTCTAAAATAACTAATTTAATTCCGAATACAGTGTGAGTCTTCATAATGTGCACATATCGAAATGAGGGAGTCTATGCTTAATTTTATCGACGGAAAAAATGGTAATTTTTTTTTTTAGTTTTAAAAAAAAAAAAAATTTTACAAAAAAATTTTTTAAAAAAAAATTTTTTTTTGCTCTCTTTTTATTATTATCTTATTTATAAATTTTACAATTAAAAATTGAAGAAAAAAATACAGATTTTTACTAAAAAAACATGTTTATTTTCAATTGAGGGTAGTTTTTTTCTCAATTTTAATTTTATGTGGACGGCTACTTACTTGCAATCATTATGGAGTTTGTTTCATCGCGATAGCTGATTCAGTTTAAAAGTTACACAGTTTTGTTACAATTTTTTTTTTAATTTCATAAAAAGTATAAAAAACAATATTTAGATTTTTTAAATATTTTTTCTGTCGTTAAAATTAAGCATAGATTTCCTCATTTCGATATGTGCACATTATGAAGACTCACACTGTATAATTATTTAACCTCAAAATAGATACTAATCCTCAAATGAATGCTAAAGTCGTTACCCCAATATCATAATCTAAAACTGTTTGATAAAACTACATATTTACAATATTTCAGGGATAAGAAAAATAATATGAAACACCAATATATTTTGTCAGTCATTTATATTTCTTTGTCAACATCAAATTCAATATTCTACACCATACCATCACATCTCCTATTCCCCGCATAATATCACTATTTAATCAGTATTCTAATTTATTTACCATAAAACTAACAGGTTACCTCGATTTACAGTAGATCTCCAACCAATCCTATGCCAATCTATCTTTTTACCGACACAGCCACTAAGCACGTTTTACCGTCACGAACGCCTAACACAGAAGGTCGTTATTCCCCATTTTGACATATAAAATCTTTGGGTGTTGCCAGTACAATATCCAACAATTACGTATTAATAAATTGAAACCTAACAGGTTCAAACAATAAATTTACTTAGTCTATTGCAATCCACTGCTGGATATAGGATACTCTCAAGTTGCGCCTCTACACCCTTTTCCCCACCTTCTACATTCACGGCCGAATCCAATAATCTATCTATCACCAGTTTTGACATGCTGGAGATAGTAAAATCTTTCTATCTATGCTTTTAACGTCCCAATAATCTGTCAGAGAATAATAAGGACCTTACGGAATTGTGGGACGACATTCAATGACAGATACAATTATACTGTCTACCAGCAATAGCGATCTGTCTTTTACTGAAAATTGGTTATTAGGTTCGGCCGTTAGTTTATCCCGGCCGCCTTTTAAAGATCACTACGTTACATATTGATAACTCTTAACTGTCATTTCAAATGTGTAACGGTTCTTGAATCTTTGCCAAAATCGAAACTTACGCCGCCATCACGTATTTTCAATAATCAATCATTTACCAACAACGTCCCCTTGTCGATCTTAGTAAAGTGCCTTAAGGTTCCGACAGGAACAGACCTTTGGGCGTATAGATATTATGGAAAAACTACTGGATGTATCTACTCAAAATAAAATTATTTGAACTTTCCAATAAATTACCTATCCCCGTAAGGTTTCTATTTTGCCATTTTCATACTACATAAGTTATTTATTTACGCCCAAAGATGAGTTAAAATTAGTGTCGAAATATGGAAGTTTCGACGCTCATAACTTTCAAACCAATACTTTTCCCGATTCTGCTTCCATACAGGGCAAATTGATATAATTTTTAGTTTTGAACGTACACCGTCAAACAGACGAGTAATCACTATACTACGTTTGAATGAAAGAAGGTCCATGTAGCACTATAAATTGCGTTTAATTTGCAAACCATAATTTTTTTTAATTTGGACCATTTTCAGTACCTATTTGATAATAGACAACAATAACAAAAAAAAGAACATCTGAAAACATTTAACCTTTTCTCTTCTAAATTACTCGTAATATGGAAACAAAGCCTCCTAAAGGTAGAAATAACATTTTATATCAACTCACACAAAGGCTGAAAGTACTAAATCAAGTGGTTGTGCCTACGGCCTAGATTTAAGAGATTAGGTCTGTACCTAATGCTTAAGCTTGAAATATTACTTATGCTCCTTGAATTAAATACGACATACATTATCATATATAAGGGTTGAATGGAAGACAGAGGGCGTGAAATTATATTCATATTCTAGGGTTAAATGTTGGACTATTGTTTTACGATTGTTTTTCGCTTACTCAAGTAGATATCTACTCTGAAATGTCGGGATGATGAGCCCCTGTTTTTAAGAGCTGATTAACATTCGCATTAGTTAAGTATTGAGTTAGACATGGCACACACTACTTATGCGTCATACGACTGCGAAGGCTCGGCGATCAGACGCTGACTGGGCTGCGGCCAACAATTTTCATATTAATCTCCCTAGCATTTTCCCAGCTACATTGGGGTCGGCTTCCAGTCTAACCGGATACAGCTGAATACCAGTATTTTACATGGAGCGACTGCCTATCTGACCTCCACAACCTAGTTACTATATAACACGATCACTTTGTTAAGACTGGTGGTCAGACTTGTCAGCTTCTAAGTACTCATAACAACTGTCAAAGATCTACAAATGAGAGCAGGAACCAACGGCTTAATGTACTTTCCAAAGCACGGAGGGGTTTTGTTATGTAATGGATGGTCACCCATCTACGAACCGACCGCGGCAAGCGTAGCTTAACCTTGTCGATCGCCCCGTTTGACTTTTATTACTTAGCCAAAAGCCCCCAAGATATGAGAAGATCAACTATTAAATTAAAATCAAATTCTAGCTTAGAGAGGCCATTTATAAAATTAAATTTGGGTCCAATGTCAAATATCATCTCAATTTTATAACTTTATGGCAATAGCTTTTTTTCCTTTAGTACGTACTGTCTAACCATCCAGTTATTTTATTTCAAATATCCACTGGATACGGAAAGCACAGAATCGGTCAAAGTGGAGGTGCTTGGGGGAGGCCTATGTTCAGCAGGGGACGTCTTTCGGCTGAAATGATGATGATGATGATGAATATCCAACGAGTTAGATATTTCAATTGAAAGTATAAAAATCAAAATAAAGCATACAGAATATGTAACCTGTGGTGCCTATTAACGGGTTGCCAGGTTTAAACAGGTGAATTAGGCTGCCTATTACATAACATGTATGAATGTATTCGATTATTTGTTTTATTAACAATACCCATGAACATATTTAATGAGGTAGCCCATGTGCAATCCATTTGTAAATATTATTATATTTGATAAAAAATAATTTTCATCCGTAAACAGATGGGTGAAGGTCAATCTTAATTCTGATCCATAAATACTATTTCTTGTAAGTGATTTCTTTGCAATTTACTTTTAAATGTCATCGTTATTTATACAGCCTAACAATCTCGTATTTGAATAGCTTTTTAAAAGTTCCTTTAATCTTTACACAGAGTGAGTTTTTCAGAAAAATGCTAGTCTGAAGAAATAGATTTAATTTTAAAGAAAAACCGATTATGCAGTATTTTGTTTGAATCGAGCACGCAGCTCCATTCTCTGTTTTAAAAATCTATCTGTACTTACTAACAGATGCTGGTCTCACGTTATATTTCTTTTGAACTTACTTCTCCTTGAGATAAGATGGGTCTGTTTACAAGCCAAAATAATGTCGAGTAATTTGAACCTATAATCAGGGGGCCTACCACCAGCTCATAAAGCAGTATTATTTTAATCTTACTTCTGTGTGGGAAGTGATGAAACTCTACAGGACGTTTAGCTCCATCTCTTTCTCCCACTGAAGTAATATTGAAATAATACTTCTTTATGAGCTGGTGGTAGGCCCCCAGTTCAGCGTTATGAGTTTCACATGAGGACATAAAGCTTCCACAGCTATGTCCACAATAAGCTCTCCTGCAACTCGCGTCCAGCAGCCTTCCAATTTCCACAACCTTCATCAATTCGTCAGTTAAAAATAAAATACAGGGATACTATCAAATTAAGCTAAAATAATAAAGCTGCCAATTCCATTACCTTTAATAAAATAAAGCGTGTTAATTGTTAATTATGTCTCATTGTAAATAATGAATATTAATTTGCAAATCAGGAGCTATTAATCAGTATGAACTTATTTTATAGACAGCTTATCACCTTTTCAGTTAATTCTGTGAAAACATTCGTTATTTTCATGATTACTTTAATTTTGTTACTGGAACCAATAATATGGGTATGGAAATTGCATTGCTGGCTTGGTATTAAAACATTTCAACAGTCAATTTATACGTTTTATTTGCAATACATAATATTTTACTGCGCTTTATCCATTTTATTGTAATTTATCACTACATTTTCACATGAAAAAATTAACACGTAACTCCAAAAACCGTAACTCACACAATAAAATCTCTACAACTAATTGAAACATCCACACATCCATAAATAGAACATCCATCAGCATCCAACGCCAGAAAATAATAACACACCGATAATTTCTATATAAGTTGTGTCATTGTGTTCGGCCCATTTGATAGGGGCAATGGGCCATAAATGTCAGTTTACTGTGAACGCTGGCCGTAACGACATTGTTTAGAGCTCAGCCGTCACGCCAAGAACGTTCGCGTTTTTCGACTTAATGTGTCGGAGAACTCACACGGACACTGTTTGGGCAGTGAACGTGGTAACCGGGGTTTTTGGGCAACTTGGTTAACTTTAACTCCCTTTTGGTGTGTTGTGTGGATTACACCGCAATACTAGCAAAATGTATACCTACTTTTTAGAAATGTTTAAACCTCTCTTAGAAGGCAAAACATAAAGAAATTGGGCAACAATGGGGGACACTTCTGCCCAGGTCTTGGAAAAAATAGGATAAAAGAAAAAGTTTGTTAGTTACGGGTGTGCCATACGAGTTCAAAACCATGTGACCTTTTCGTTTACATTTCCCTGTTTATTTTGGTAAAAAAACGAAGGCTTTTTGTTTGTTTTTTACAGCTAATAGTTTGTACTTTTAACGTCTGTCATACATTTCTCAGCCAGCCCCAACTACTTCAGTTGTTGGCTGATATGACTACATATTCCAGGTCTTGAAATGAAATCTGTGCGAAACATCAATTCAGTTACAATTTGATAAAAAATAATACATTTTTTTTAACACAAGTTATGAGTTTTGACACCTGACTTTTGCGTTCATTACTTAAGAACACATTATAACTCGAATGAAATCCACGTTGCGCCGATAATAAATTATCCAACACTTTACTAAATTGCTAATATTTCATTAATAAATTTCATTTAAGTACAATGCACTCAAGATTATTTTCTGTCAGTTAACTTGATTGATTCACTAAATAATTATTATGATTATAAGTGCTACTTAAGAAGGTAACTAAAATAAATTATTTTGCATGCCAACCGTCCGTCAGAAACTGACGCGTCATTAATTATTTTGAGGTGATAAATCGTTTTAATTATTAAAATAAGCTAGCTTATGTTTGGAACTATAAAGTACAAACGCACGACGTAAAGTACGAGGCAAAACAAGGTGTTTTGGCAGGTTTCTCCCGGAAACCCAAAGTATTTTTTTTTCCAATTTATGACTTTCAAATTCAAAAATTCAAATTCAAAATTCAAAAGTCATTTATTCAAACTAGGCTGAGAATCAGCACTTTTCGAACATCAAAATTACATAAGACAGTCCCCCAAAACGCCCTCCCTTCACCACTTCCTAGTGCCTTTCGCTGGGAAGAAGAAGTGGCGCAACAAACTCCCCAGCAGCACAGCTGTCTGTTCACTACATTGTGGGTAGTCAAAATACCCTGTTTCCAAGAACCGTAAACCCGAAAGTTCATAGTAGTAAGTAATTGGGCTTTTGTGAAACCTGGTTAAGACCAGATAGGATGCTGTTTAATGTAAATAATTTTTCAGTTGCCAGTGCGTACAACAGGTCCTCAATAGGGGGTGGTACCTTGATATTATGTAATAGTTGTTTCAGACATAAGGAAAGGAAGGATATCACTGCTTGCTCTGTTGATCGCTTATGTGAGGTAGCATGTGCAGAAGTTGAAGGCCATACTTTCTTATGTGTTTATAGACCACCAGCCTCAAACTTGTCATCATTTTTAATCATTATGGAAGAAATACTAAGTAAACTTTTTAAAGATAATAAATTAGTCTTTGTTTGTGGTGACCTTAATATTGATCTATTAGTTAACTCACCTGATAAATATAAGCTTAAATCATTGTTTAAATCATTCAATTTAAAGTGTGTATTTAATGAAGCGACTAGAATAACAGCAACCTCAGCTTCATGCATTGACAATATATTTACTAATTGTAAAATACAAGACTCATCCTTAATTAGTGGCGTTAGGTCTGACCATACTGGTCAACTTGTATCATTTAATTTAGATAAAAACTTAAACCTATATAAAACCATTGAATTAAGACCTCTCACTAAAAATAAATTGAAAATGTTTAATAATAATGTTCTCAGCAATCTCTCAACTACTAGTTTTGATTCACAAGACCCCAATATAAACTACGGTACATTATTTTCTACAGTATGCCATGAATTCAATAAAGCGTGTCCTGTAAAAAAAGTAACAATCAATACTAAACCAAAATTTAATGAATGGGCCACTGCTGGCATTAGAAAAAGCAGAGATATTTTGTATAATTTGTACAACGAGAAGTCATTGACCTCTGATCCAGCCCTTCATAATTATGTTAGAAACTATTCTAAGATATTTAAACGAGTCTGCGCCCAAGCTAAATCAAAATTAATAAATAATAAAATTAGTATTTCTAACAATAAAATAAAAACTGTGTGGCAGGTAATTAATAAAGAAACTGGAAACACAAAACAGCGAGGTCAGAATGAATTATCTTTAAAAATTGAGAATGAAACCATTTCAGATAAGCTTAAAGTTGCTGAGACGCTAGAGAAGTTCTTTACCAACATCCCAATAGAGGTTACGAAATCTCTCCCCTCATCATCAATAATAGCTGAATCCCTTTTAAAAGAAAATTTCAGTAAGGACATTCCAAGTTTTGAATTCAAGCCCATTTCTATTGTCACAATTAAAAAAGCATTTAAAAGTCTTAACATAAAAAACACAGAAGACTTATGGGGGATTTCCGTTAAGGTTCTTGGGGATATCATTGACACAATTGCCCCTGTCCTAACAAGCATATTTAATCAATGTTTAGATAGCGGTACGTTTCCAGATTTAATGAAACATAGCAAAGTAGTACCAATTTTCAAATCGGGTAGTAAGAGTGATCCCTCAAATTATAGACCTATATCTGTGCTACCAGCACTGAGTAAAATATATGAAAAAATAATGCTAGACCAGATGTTATCACATTTTAATTCAAATGGAATTTTACATAGTCACCAGTTTGGTTTCACGAAAGGTAGGTCGACGACTGACGCAGGAGTAAAACTCATCAGTCACATTTTGGAATCCTGGGAAAAGTCCCAGGATGCAATTGGCATTTTCTGTGACCTCTCAAAAGCGTTTGACTGCGTTGACCACAAAACATTGATCTGTAAATTACACCACTACGGAATCCGTGGACAAGCTGCTGATCTTGTTCTTTCCTATCTATCAAACAGGCAGCAAAAAGTAAATGTTAACGGGGCGACGTCCTCAGGGTCTCTAGTTAAGATGGGCGTGCCTCAAGGATCAATTCTTGGCGCTTTTTTTATTTCTAGTTTATATTAAAGCCTTCCTTACATGATGGCTAATTTATCGGATATAATTCTATTTGCTGATGATACTTCTCTTATTTTTAAAATAGATAGAAAAGACACGGATGTCTTACATGTCAACGATAGTCTGGCAATTCTTTCGAAATGGTTCGCAGCTAATAATCTTTTACTTAATGCGAACAAAACTAAATGTCTTAAGTTCTCATTACCAAATGTACCTCAAGTAGGTCTCAATTTAAAACTTGATGGCAAGAAGCTAGATGCTATTACGGAAACTGTGTTTCTAGGAATTACTCTAGATTCGAGATTGCAATGGGGCGCCCACATTAGAGCCCTTTCAGGTAGATTAAGTTCAGCTGCATATGCAGTAAGAAAAATAAGGCAGTTAACTGATGTAGCCACAGCTAGGTTAGTATACTTTGCTTATTTCCACAGTATTATGTCTTATGGCGTTTTGCTGTGGGGATCGGCAGCTGACGTAGATTCAATTTTCATTTTACAGAAGAGGGCAATTCGCGCGATCTACAAAATGAGTCCTCGTGAGTCCCTTAGAAATAAATTCAAAGAAATTGATATACTGACTCAGCCTTCTCTTTATATCTTAGAAAGTATTTTGTATGTTCGCAAAAACCTAGGACTTTTCAAAATAAGAAGCGATTTCCATAATATAAATACACGTAGTAAACATGAAATTGTGATACCCAAATTTAGATTAACTAAAACTAGTAAGTCATTTCTTATAAACGGTATCCGCTTTTATAACAAGTTGCCAAAGTCTGTTACAGAACTAAGCGATGGAAAGTTCAAAACCCACATCAAACGTGTCCTTATCAAAAAAGCATATTATAAGATTAAAGACTACGTTGAAGACAAGGAAGTCTGGCAATAATTCCTTCTGCACATGTGGCTTCCCTGGTACCTCATTAACGGCATAACAATGTAAATGTCTATTAACTGCTCCCAAATTACGATTATTATTTTATTTTACTTTTTTTTTTACCTACTTCATTGACATAATCTTTTCAGTATTTGACATAATATACCTACAATATTCTTTTTTTTTTTTTTGAATCAAATTAGATTTGTTACAGCTGACTACAGCTGTATCATGCCACTAGGCAATCATGTCATTTGGTTTAAATAGGTCCTTATTTTTATTATTTTGTTTATCTTTTATATAGATTCTTTTCTTTTAGATTTTGTGAATGTGAGAACGTTGTAGGCTGTAGACTTGTGGACCATTTTCTATTTTACTAAGTACCTGGTACTTGTTGATAGGCCTACACTGTCCTCCCATACCTATTAACACTGTAATTTGAAAACATTGTAGAAACAATTTATTTTGAAAAGAGTAACCGTGGAGTTTCTTGCCGGCTCTTCTCCATAGGAAGCGACCAATTGGAACCGTGCACCTAGCTTCTGACGTTTCATAAGTGCCCTTGTAGGTTTATGTGAAATAAAATATTTTGATTTTGATGAAAGCAATAAGAGACCAATTATTAATGTAATTATTTTTTAAACTAAACTGATTCCCAATTAAGTCAATGGTCTATCATTCTGATGGAAAGTGGTAAAACCAAGTCAGTGCGTAACCAAATTAAGTGTAAAAGTGAAATCTCATCTGCGAATAATTTTTTCTACACCTTGCTTATCGCCAGAAATAGGGATGAAGATACACTGGCCCTGTTGAGGTTCTGAGCCTTGAGTGGTGGTAGCCCAGTGGTAACGGCGACTTACGAGTTATAGGTTCAAACCCTGACAGGCACTTCACTTTGTGCAAATTATTTCATCACCACCGCTCTCAAAAAAGGAAAGGAAAACACTGAGAGGAAATCGGCATGTCCGAGTTCAAAAAATCGAAGTCATGTGACATATACTCACCCGCACTGGGCCCGCGTGGTCGACAACCACCCACTCCCTCTCACCAAGAGGAGGCCTGTTTCCAAGCCATGGAGACATTATAGGCTGTTCAGCCTGGCTATTATGCTGAGACATGTTTTTAGGAACTTTAGGCCGTCTACAAGTTGTGAAGTCGAAACCAGTCTGTGTGAGACTACACTTCCCCTATTTCAGTTTGTTTCGTCCGCGTATATCTTTGTTTATTCCTCTCACATAACGCATAATTCTGTGCTGATCCCAACGAAGTGAAATGTATTGGCTGCTCGTTTCAAAGTACAATTCTTGTAAATGTCACCAACTAATGTCAGCGGTAAAAATTCAGACATACCATTATCATTAGAAAATGGGATGAAATAATTCAAGCCATCTGCTTTTCGCAAATGGCCTGACTCCTTTAAAGAGCATTGTTATGCAAATCTGGACGTGGAAAAATACCTGCGATTTGTCTTCGGGAATCCTCGGTGTTTTCTAGAATATACTAAGCTAACTGACTGTTCTGAGCTGCGTTTAATAAACGATTGGCTGACGCGACATGATACAAGTTTTCCGACAAAATGGAAACAATTGTAACATAGGTAACGTAACAGTTTTTGTTAGAAAATTTATTTCGTCTATCTCTAACTATCTCATAGAACGTTGAGGAAGTAAGTTACTTGTTTTGTTTCTAACATGCATTGCTTTTAACATGCCATTTACTTAATTTTTATATCATAAAAATAACATGCGTGTTAAAGTAATGCGAACAAAGGTAAAAGTAATGCCCATCAGCAATTTTTTATCGTTTTTAAACAGTTTGCCTTTTTTTTACTTTTATGTGTCATCCACATTTTAACAAGAACAAATAACATTTTTATTAATTGTTTTTTCAATTTCAAACGTACTTTTTTACAAATAAGAAGGTAGGTACGTAGTACACTGTAACTTTCAACGTGATTAAAAATATGTGAAATAAACGGTTATGTGGTATTTTGCCATAATCTTCAGATTTGACAAATATATTGGTGGTCGCATGTTGTTATGAACATAAACGCAGACACAACTGACCATCCTGTATCCTCCTGACAATATTTAATAATTTCCAACACATTTGAATGATGTGTTTTTTGCAGGAGTCTCACGTATTAATATACCTATTTAAAAGATTTGGTAGGTGCTGATTGTAGACTAGTTTTACTTTGGTAACGGCTGTTACGACATCCTGTTCGATGGTTCAGATATCTAATTAGTCTGCTAAATCATCACTGCATTTTATCACACACCATATAAACCCCTATGCTCCTCCTAACTGCCCCTATATCTTCGCAAGAACCATAATATCTCCAGCACAAATAGGATCCATCGCGCCATGACAGATGGCGGGAGAACACATAAATAAGATGGCTTCGAACAAATAGTATGGAGTGCGTTTTGTCTCTCCGTTTTGCATGCAGTTGTCCGTAATACTGGGTAGGAAAGAAAATATTGTCGTGGAATACAGTGTATACAAAATTAAGCATAGATTCCCTCATTTCAATATGTGCACATTATGAAGAATCACATTGTATAACGAAATTAAAAGGAAATCTATCACAGCTAAGTAGGCTTTACAAGTTAACGAGTAATAATCGACTAACTTACATTTGTGGTTGCAAAAATGTTTTTTTGCAACTACAAAGTTAAGTTTGTTCTTGGGATAAATTCATCCCAACTACGGAACCCTACATTGTGTGTGGTCCGACACGCACTTGGCCGGTTTTTTTAATACAAATATTCAGTAATAAAGCAGCCTATGTCCTTCTCCAGGTCCCATGGCTACCTGTCTGTCAATTCATAACGATCGGTTGAGTGGTTTAGGCGTTAAAAGGAAGCAGACAGACAGACAGAGTTACTTCCGAATTCATATTCATTAAGTATGAACTTATGGTAAGCAGGATGAGCGTTTTTGTACATGTTCAGATAATTCACATTAGTTGTCCTTGTGTATACGGAATACGAATAGCCTGCAAATAAAATAACTTCGTGCGAATCACCTCAAGAAAAAAATTAAAGTGTCGATTCGCCCGTTTCGGGCGAGTAAATTCGAGCGGATCACCAATAAGCCATACAAACTCGATATTGTACTTAAAATCGGTCATTATTTTGAAGACTAATTATTGAATGTTTTGCCCATAGTAAGTAACAACCGCAACTTCGAGATATCTCGTAATGTTTTAAAATTATTGAAACTGGTCAAACATATTATCTGTCGAAATATGGGTATACTATAGGTACACCTCTGCCTTACCCTTCGGTACAAACAGGCGTGTTGTTATATCATGGGAAACCGGACATTATCGACCCTATTTATTATGTAGTACCTGGGCGAGCAAGCTCTGCTCTGGTGAAAATAGAGAATGCTCATTTAATAGTACAGGATAGTACCTACTAATTCCATTACTGCCATGATAGTAGGTACTTACTAATTCCATGCTGCTATATCATTATTCTAATGTCATAATTGTCATGTTGTTCTAAACTTTGAGCGACCGAGCTCTGCTCGGGTGAAAATACGGATAAAACGAATTTTCCCAGATTTGAGACCATCATTTTTCGTCTCCGTAAACCCCTATAAATTGCAATTTTCACCGAAATCATTAGAGCCGATTTCGAGAACGTGAGTACAAATCTATATAGAAACAAATATTGCTCGTTTAATAGTATAGAACGGACAAGTATCCTATACTTGTCCCAACCTAACCCACTAAAACTCCTTGAAATTCCGTTCAGCGCCCAAGTATTGGGAAAGGTCATTTATCTAGAGATTGCGCCTCTGCCTCAAAATAAATCAATACTGACGCAGAGGCGCTTGAATAATATCTTTCTAAAATATGTTTGACTAGTCTTACAGCGAAGTTTCCTCTGTTAGAAGTAGCGAAGAAACGGAAACGTTATATGGATGTGTGTTTGGTTAAACTAAACAATTTGTCTGTCTTTGGAATGTAGACGTGATATCAGTAAAGCAAGATTAGTTTCAAAGTTGTAAGTTTTTCATTTTTATCCTTGAGACAGGTCTAATCTATGAGACATCCACAGGATAGCCCGGTTAAGCGGCCAACAACGTTCAAGGTAGACCTGCGGGATGCCCTTCAGAAAAAAAATTATTTAAAAAATATAGCAACATGGTAGTTAAGTTACTAGTAAATGAGGAAAGTACTAAAATAGCATAGGATACTTTTTTATTTACATACATACATAAACTCACGCCTTCTTCCATTAGGGGTAGGCAGAAACTACGGAACGCCACCTGTTACGATCCTTACATACTCCTGTTGCGTCGCTTACGTTCATACATCTGGTCATACACGTACGCCGGTTGCGAGTACTACTCACCTGGTCTTTCTGAAGAACATCACGAATAAGGTCAGTATAAGTCCTCCTAGGGCGTCCCCGCCCGGCCTTTCCCTTCACATCAGCCTTGTTAGTCACCTTTCATTTATCTTTTCAACATGCCCAAACCATCTCATCATACCCTTTTCAATTTTGTCACTACATCTTTTAAATCACACCGCTGTCTTATCACATCATTCCTCAGCCTATCATTCATATTCAGACCACACATGCTTCGCAAGGAACGCATTTCCACAGCATTTATTCTACTTTCATGCTTGTTTTGCAACACCAACACTTTTTTATTTCAGTTCTAGAAAAGAAATATTAATCAACCAACAAAGGTAAACAGAGTTAAGCCTAAAAGGCCCTTAGGGAATCACAAATGCAATGACTCTACAATTATTATAAACCATAACCGCAGGACATTAATAATATTACCAGCTAATACCCAATACATGTAGTCACCGCGGTAATAATGACGCAGCAACAAAACGTATAGTCAACCTCGACTATTCTTGACCACTTTTGACAACAACTCCCAGTAAATTAAAACGTCACTAAGGTTGAAACTATCTACCTATCACATAGAAAAATAGTCATTGTCGTTTATGCCAGGAGGTTTTTATTTAGGTATTAAGTTCTGTTTACGGTTTTATTTCTGCTTAGTTTTCAATGTTTTTGTCGGTATTATTGGCGTGTGCCAGCTATGTGGCAAATAATTTAATTTAAAAATTTTATGGAGTTTGTTGCGCCACTTCTTCCCAGCTAAAGCACTAGAAAGTGGTGACAGGTGAGCATTTTGCGAGACTGTCTCATGTAATTTTGACGTTCAAAAAGTGTTGATTCTCAGTCTAGTTCAAATAAATGACTTTTGATTTTAATTCTAAGACGTGCAAGAGACATTCAACATAAGGGTGATAACGTAATTACGAGGTCAACGATATGATATGGCGCCAAACCGATTTAATTGTAATTTTAATTTACCAAATGAAGTGACTATGGAACTCATACGGACCACAAATGAGGGATAATCGCCTATTTTCACTCATTACAATTGATTGCGAGTCTATTCTATAAATTATTAATTTTGGTATTCAGGTCGTTATGAATTTGGCTCCCGAGGGGGAATTTGTGGAAATTGAATCTGTCAGTTCGTTCAGTAACTTTTACAATCAATTTGAGGGATTGATTTAATGTTTCTAAGTCATTTGTAAGTATGAAAGGAGCAGGTACAGAAGCAAAATTTTCAAACGGGTTTTCTTATCATAAACATAATTTTGCTTTAAAAATATGTTCAAGAAGTGAACTACACCACACGCCAAAGACAAAATTAAGTGCCTAGTAAAAAAGCATGAAACAGAATGTCCGTTAGTGTAAACAAACAACTACCCACGTTTGTGCAATATTACTGTTAATTGTTTTTGACTAAGTGGTCATATAACGACATTTAGACATTTAATTTTCTGAAATGTATTGTAAGTATTGTGTTTTGATAAGTTTTGGCAATTTATGATAATGTGCACATGACAAACTCGACAGCATACCGATATTGTATTTTGCACTGCCCTGGCAGGTTTCATGTACAAAACCCGACATTAATCTATTGTTAAATGTGTGATATGCATGAGAGCAAAAATAAATATCGAGATTTGTAAATCGAAGGTACCTACCTACACTTCTGTTTACATCCAGCATTTCGCTTCCCTGAATAAAGTACAAAACCTCATTTCACTCATAAATAAATCTATCAATTATTTCGCGAAAACCTTTTCAATTTTCTTCAGGAACCACGAAAAAACAATTGAAAAAGAAATTCGCGTTATTCTGCCTCCAAATCGCGTTAACCATTCCGCTCAGTAAAATAAACGGGACCCATAGTCGAATAAACATAATAATATCTGAATTCAATTTCCCAGTACCCTCAGTTTGGACGGAGATAACATGGAACTTTCGGACGGCCTTCCTTCCTCTTTATGTCCTTATTAGTTAACTGTTTACGGGTTTGTTATTGTTTTTTTCTTATGTGTAGCTAGCTGGTACACTTTGTATTGATTGCTGTGTGTGCAATTTTATAGTTTCCTAATGTTTACATCTATAGATTCGTAGATCGATTCGTATTCGTATGACCACCATAGAAACGGATGAAACAAAAGACAAAAGGACAGATTGTGGAAAGATTTTTTCTGAAGTAGAGATAGCTGTGGTCACTTTACGCCTGCTGCAAGTTTATCAATGTCCATGTCTCGTTTTCTATAATATCACCAGAAGAAAGTATATCCTACAAACTGGAACATACCAATACTGCTTGGTGACTAAAATAAGTTTGGCGAGCCACAATTAAATCAATTAGAGAAAGTAGGAATGAAAATGTATTTATTGGGACACATAAGGTGTTTCAACTTTGTCTCTGAACGACGATTGAGCACGTTCTAGATCTAGATTTACGGAACCTAGAACTAGCAATGCAGTTGTAATAGATTTAGGTAACGAGGTGGTGGACACAACATGAGGTGGGCAATCTGCCAGTTCCATTAGTTTACCTAAATAAAAAACCAACTAGCCATTTGGGGCTGCAAATGTGATGAAGCTTATTCTACGACTAATGTGGCAATCTAAATAACTTTAAACTGAGCATTGCATAATATCACGCTTGTATTCTCCGAAGGGATAGGTAGACAAAAACATTACACATTGCGCCAGTTATGTTACCTATAATTCCCATGTAACTCGAGGCGAGAGCAACTAATAAGTAATCCAGAGTTTGGGCTTGACTGAGAATTAATTCTGATGACACTTTTCCCAAAAATTCAACCAAAGTTCAGCCGTCACATTTGCGACTACATACCTAATTTCTATTTGTACCTCCTGACAATTTAACAAACAGTGCAGAAACAACTCCTTAATCACATTCCTCCTAACCCACTTCCACGAACAATAACTACAATTTCGACCATAAACTATCTAGTGACAAACTCTATTCCAATTCAGTAGTGCACTCATTAATTAGATTGAGCACAACACTGGCAACACGTTTACAATACTGTGTTAAATATATTATGACTATACACTAGACTTGGATGAACCAAATTGTATTGTCGAGATACAATCTTGTGACATATTCATGGAATACGTGATTATCTTTGTGTTAAACTGTTTAGTTGTACCTGGGGTACCTAATGAGGATATATTGCAAACGCCAGTGTGTTTGGCAGGAGTGGTTATAAAGGCCATATTACCTCTTCGTGATGGTGTAAGCCGGAATACACAATTTATAATACCAGTTGCTTGCACAATGGAATTAAGAAGCTTGTATGCCATCATCAAGCTACTGGCATGGTGATTTTTGGCTTGATGAAGGAGACACAAGTTAAATTTTGGACGGATTTAAGTAGTGATAGCAATGCGATGATTCGATTGATTAACCCTAAAGGCCAAAGGTAACTTTGACCCATATCATCTTTAGGGTGAAGTAGGTAAAACGTAGCTCCTAAATAGTGCATTACAAATAAATCTTCGTATAATTTATATCGCCGCCCCCGCAGAATAAACGCGGAAGTGTGAAAAGTCAATTTTACAGGAAAAATAAAAAAACCTAAATTGATCCGTAACTTTATGACTACACCGAATAGAAGTTTGTTTTTACGTCGTTTAAATTTTTTTTTTTTGTAGATAATCTAATTAATGTTAAGTGTTCAACAGGTACTGTTTTTGAGTCATTGATAAAAAAAACATTTTACAGAAATGTTTGTTTTTAACGTTAATGTTACTTTGAGTTATTTTTTCTTATCACTATTGTTTTTTTGTTTTTTGTTTTGCAATGTAATATTACTCGCGTTTTGGCAGTACAGTGATACCGTTAATGGACTATTACGCGTTTATTCTGGTGCAGTCGAAAAAATTCTGTTAATGTTATAGGTAATTAAGTTTTTATATCATCAATGTCGGAATTATAACATTATGTTACGGTATATCGTGTGTATGTAACTTCGTAAATAATTAATGTAAAAATCTGGAAAAAATTGAGGTGATGTATTTTGACCTATAACGAATATGGATTAACATCAAAACCGCCTCAATAGCACTTAGGTACGCGTTTATTCTGCGGAGGCGGCGATAATATAATAAACAATAATTTGATACTATGAATTTCATCAAAACATTTGAATATCGTCCTACTTTAACTATCTCAAAAGGTACCGCAGAAAGCAAAAACGCAATGTAATGCATTTAGGTTTAAACACAATATTTCGCTGTGTAAGGGTGCAATGTAACCAATGTAGGTTCATCCTAATAGTAACTTCATGACCCTCCCATCTTAGTAATGAGATGAACATACAACATTCGCCTGAAAAAAATCTTTGTTACAAAGTTAAATGTAAATAAAGATAAGTGAGGATAATGTGTAGCACTTAAGAAACCATTATGAAAATCAAGATATTCTGAGGACTTAACACGTTCAGCGAAGGTATAATAAAATTATATGGTATGTGATGAGATCTGTGATAAAATCCAACGACGCTCACTGACGGTCTATTTGATACAATACTATGCTTTAAACATTTTGAAGATGTTTTGAGTTGGAATGTTGGTGATTTTCTGGAAAAGCATGTTATATTTTCTTTGAAGGTTTCGCTCAAAATGCGGTTTGATGGATTTTATATATTGGCTGTTAAGTTTCAGTGTGTTGAATCAAAGAGAGTTTATGGTAATCGTATGGTTTTCTGGGGTGTCATCCACTATCCACACTAATGACAAATCCTACAAAGTCAACACAAAAACAAACGTTTCAGGCTTATCAACGAACCTGTGGATATCAGCTATCATAACTAGTTATATAGTTATCAGCTATCATAACTATATAAGTAGGATATCAAAACTATTTCGACTTCGGCCAGTAGATATACATAACACTTCGCCTGCTGCTGAAAAATCGCATTGAATCTCCAAGAATTCAGTCTTCCCAGAGATGCATCTCAAACGTTTCGAAAAAAAAATTAATATCGCTAAGTCGAAACTCCGTGCAGAGGCATGTCTGCAAAAATACATTTACAGGGAGAAGTTTGTCCGTTTTCCGAGCTAGCGATTTTAATCGAAGTTCAAGATAGTTCGATACGGCGTTTAATCTATGTAGGTATCTCTTACGGAAATTGAAAGGAGATAAAAATGTTTTGCAGTGATGCAACTTGCCTCGATGTCTGCCTTGCCTGCTATTGCTGCAGGGAAACGCCTCGATGCACTTTTGTGTTGCACGATTTGATAGGGTGAGCCGGACTGTTGTCGGTAACAGCGGCTTGGTAATATTTTAGATTTAGATGCTTTTGGTAAAATATGTGAAGATTTTATGTATAAATTTATAAGTCTTTTATTGTTTTTACATTAAATATTAACGTGAATACAAGATAAAAAATAATCTGATCTAACAGCGTGAAAACAGTTAGTATAATAAAATAAGTAGAATGGCAGAGGCAGAATGTACTGGTTTATATTAATTAATTATCTTTACAAATTAGGATATTAAATTACTTATGACAATTTCTCAGAACTTCACATTGTTATAAAGGTCACTCATAAAGTGTTTGCGTACTGTTAAGTTTAGTTAATTTATTATGATATTATTTTCTTAAACAAAAAGTACAACAGCTCATACTAAAACACCTCGTTATTAAGTTAGGTTTTTATTTTTCTAGCAAACAGTAAAGTTGTCAAATTTTAACTTAGCCCGCAGTAAATACTGTTTACAAAATTTTATTGAGTAATAATGTACTTTCTGAAATGTCAACTTGAAAAAGGTAATTTACTGTCTTAATAAATAAAATTAAAGTTTATTTAACTCAAGTAAGTTGCCCATTAAAAGTTTTCGTGTGATCAATATCAATTCTAATTATTTCTAATTTACTTTAGTTTACTCAATCTCTTGCGTAGCAAAAACTCAGGTGGCTTTTTGCTAAAAGGGTCGATTGATCTCTGCATGGCTCACTTCATTACAATGAACTAGCAACCCGCCCCTGCTTCGCATGGTTTTTACGACTTGACAAAAATCGAGATTTCTTTATTATATTTAAGTTTAATATTAATGTACTGTACACATAAACCTGCTAGAATTAATTCTCTAAATTGTGGTGAAAAATGCATTAAAAAAATCAGTTGTGCAGTTTAAAAAAACATCGCGGCCATACAGATAGACACTATTAGTGACTTTATTTATTTATTGGGACAAGGCAATAATTACAATGTAAAGAATTTGTATACCAAACCTATCGCAACATTGCCTTCAGTCCTTCTTTGTTTGCCATATTACCTATGTAGATATTGCTATCCATGAAGACGCGCCCCACTTTTCTTCCTAAACGCGATTAGATAGGTACTGTACTGTAAGCTGTACTGTGAGCGATTCGAGCATCTTGGTGATTGATGATAAATACATCTTCACTTTGAATGACAATGACCCCATACAGCGGTAGCCCTTCTGAAGCCATAACAATTATCTTTTTTCTGCCTTTTATTTTCCCATGTCATCATCATCATTATTTTAGCCGAAAGAAGTCCACTGCTGGACATAGACCTCTGTCAAGCACCGCCACTTTGACCGGTTGCAGTGCTCCTCGCATCCAGCGGATTCCTGCAGCCTTCACAAGGCCGTCGGTTTACCTTTTGGTTGGCCTTCCAACGCTACGTCTTTCAGTATGCGGTCGCCACTCCAGAACCTATCGCCCCAATTTTGCTTTATAGTAATTGATCATACATATGAACATTTTATTATCCACCCCTTGACATATTGGCGTATTCGAGAATGACAATATATTGTCCAATTGTATCCATTTTATTTACCAATTGACCTCGTTGCATAAAAAAAAATTCGCAAATATTTATTTATTTTAAATTCACAACCGCCAACGATTCCCTGTCCCTGTAATATTTATTTATCGAAAACTACGCCGTTTGCTCTCAGCGCAGATTGGATGCTGATATTGTTGTATGCGGCTGTGACTCTTGTGGCCCGAATTGTTTACTGTACCACGTTATATTTGCTGACTATTAATACAAAGTTTTGTTGTTAATGCTTTGGCGGAGAGGAACGTTTTGCTTGTACAATTTTTAAATCTTTTAATGCTTCGTGAATGCTATTGATAATATAATTCGGTTGCATGTTTAATTTAATGTGGATTTACTAGTTAGGGAGTTTATATTTATTGTGTCATACAACGTTTGTTGACAATTCTTTTAACACTAAAATATATTTACTAAGTACAAGTATAGGAAGGAAAAAATAGGGTTAGGAGTTGTAGTTTAAGATATAATATTTTAAAACGTCTCATGTTATGACATGCTATCAGCCATAACTTTGGAGTTAGATCGAATACTTGCACACGTCAGTGTCCCATTAATATCTACAGAAGTTTTAAATTGGGATTTGGAAACCCAGCTAAAATACATCATTTACATAAAATCTCTACCACAACATGGCGTCCTAGTATATTTTGTATACCTACCTACTTACCAAAAAAATATCTGATCATCATCTGCCTAGCTTTTTCCCAAATATGTTGGGGTTGGCTCCCAGTCTAACCGGATGCAGCTGAATACCCGTATTTTACATGGAGCGACTGCCTATCTCACCTCCACAACCTAGTTATTAGGTAACACGATACCCTTTGGTAAGACTGGTTGTCAGACTTTTCGGCTTCTAACTACCCGTAACGACTGTCAAAGATCTACAAATGACAGCCGGGACCAACGGCTTAACGTGCTTTCCGAGGCACGGAGGGGTCTTGGTATGTAAAGATGGTCACCCATCCACGGATCAATCGCGGCAAGCAACTAAGTAATACAAAACAACATTTTATTATTACTCACGCCCTGCACTTTTACGAGAACACTGGGAAAGCAGTACACGCGGACATTAGCCAAGGAATAACTTCAGCAAAGCCATGTTAATGCCTGGATAATGAAAGATTGCAGCGAACGCGGCGAAAATCTTTTAGTACGAATAATATTTTAGTACTTCCTGGCAAACAAGAAACTATGGTTTAATTTGCTTTTGGTTTACCTACATATTTTACTGAGCATTTTGGATACGTTTCCAGCTTAAATACAAAGTTAAATTGTCTCATTTAATGTAATTTCACCATACTCATACTTTCAAGCTTAAACACAGCAATGCTGCTTGGTTGCAGAAGTAGCTACCTACCGTGTTACTACATCCCCAGATAGGTCAACAAAACTCCTTTACTGAGCGGGATCTATTTAGAGGGGCATTGATAATCTCAATATCGAAACCTTCCGTATGGCACTCACACATGGGCGTTTAGACAAAACATTTGCCTGCTTCCCACACATGTAAGCTTTGGTAGACAAAAACATAACTTTTCCCAGACTACATGAGTAAATATCGAGCAGAGACAAAGCCGCGTACCAATCAAAGCCTCTTTATGCCGATTAGTTCAACAATACTACGCGACATTGCTGCGTCACATTGCTGCCGTGTTCGGAATGTAATCTCATCATATACTTAAACCTATAGAAAATGTATGGGTACCAGTAGTGATGCGGCAGCACTGCCGCGTGCAGCGTTGTTTGGAATCATACCTCAATCTCTGTTCCAAATCTTACTCTTATACCAAACAGATGTTCGCAAACACACACAATATACATATGAATAAACATTATTATTATTAGGATTGATTTAATTAAATTGCCATTATTAATAATCTAGGATTATTGCTTCGAGCTACTGTTGGTCGCTACTATTACAAACATAATATTCCGAGGGTTGTATATACTAACGGGGCTTCCACTTAATCCGTCTTCATCCGTCCAAACTATGCTCGTACATTGCCGGTCGAACTCGGCCGATTGAACCAACCATTATGTACAATAAACATAACATCACGCCTATTTTCCACTAAGTGTTAGGAAGAGGATTATCCATAACACCCACTTTTTGTTTGAGTCCGGGCCTATTGCCATCAGGTGGGCACGAACCCAGACTCCGGGCTGAAAAACCCAATAACACTTTGCCTGACCTGGGCACCGCACCCAAGACCTCATGCTCAGCGCGCTTGCGACCACTACACCAACGAGGCAGTCAAATGTAAAAGAAAGTGAGGAATATACGTATAGTTATCGCACGTCATCGGACGATATCGGTTGAAATAGTATTTATTTTTATTTTTATATAGCATATATTGTGTCCTACTGCTGGGCAAAGGCCTCCCCTATTTCCTTCCAAACCTCTCTGCTTTGTACGATTTCAGGCCATGTTGACCCCGCAAACATAACTAAATCGTCACACCACCTTCGCCGCGGTCTACCTCGACGGCGTTATCTTCCTTCAGGCGTCCTTTGAGTGACGATCTTTGCCCATCTCTCTGGGTGCATTCGTGCGACGTGGCCGGCCCACTCCCACTTCAGCCTGGCTGTTTTCTCTCCAACATCCACTAGTTGAGTTATGGAGCGCAGGATGGTGTTTCTAACGTGGTCCGTTCGTTTGACACCTATTATGCTGCGCTCTATTGCCCGCTGGCAAATCTTGAGTTTGGGCTTTTGTTGTTCAGTAAATGACCAACTTTGTGCACCATAGGTTAAGACGGGCAGAATGCACATGTCGATGAGTTTTCTTTTCAATGTTATAGGGAGATTTCCTTTCATGTGTTCTTTAAGGGCCCAGTAGGTCTTCCAAGCATTTTGAACTCGTTTTTCAACTTCTTTTTCTTGCCTATTCTTGAACGACACTATCTGGCCCAAGTATGTATACTCATCGACATATTGCAATACATGCCCTGTTGAAATAGTATACGCACTCATTTTTTTACATAATTATGTTTGGTTCGATCAACCGAGTTCGACCGACGGCATACGAGCACAGTATTTCGGCCGATGACGGATAAGGCGTAGGCAAAATGTTCACAAAATTAATAAATGAGTTTGAGTTTAATATACTAAGTTCTATGGGGTTTCATTTTAGTACTAAGTCTTTGTACCAATTTAGAATTTTAGAGGACAGGGTTTCTGTAGAATGTTCTATGTTTTGTTTGTACTATTAGATTGATTTTTATTTTGCAAAGTGGCAGACATAGACTGGGTAAAACTAATTGGTTTGACACTTAGTGTCCTATGATCCCATAAAAGGAATGCCATACCAGTCTATAAACCAATACAGTCATTCGACGAAGCCATCTAGACAGGGCAATCGTGCGGGGTGTGAGGGGCGACGGGCGAGTAGGGCGAGCCCGAACTGCATACATCACCATTGTTAGTAGTTCGGGACATGACTTTCAGGGCTAATGCGTGTCTTGTTTTAAATAAATGTTTTGATTTGTATACAATTAAAATTGTGCATACGACATGTGCTGTGCGAGAATGCAAGTCGTTATCTTGCATAAATAAAGAACTGCGATTTCATCAATTTCCACTCAGTAGAAAGGTGAATATATTATTTTATAGTGCTTAATTTTTAACATTTTTGTCATGTCATGCTAACGTAAACAAAATGGCGGATGTAAAAGCGTGACGCCTGCCAGCAAAAACTTAAACACCGCAAAAAATATCGGACAAAACTTTCGCAAATTTTTTGTTTCTATGTAAACAAAAAATTACATCCATTTTTAAATTCAAAATGGCGTACATGACTTTTTTAAATAATTTTTTAAATGCTTGTCATTATCTAGGTTTTTGGGGTCGCTGATTACGAAAAAGATATCCATGTTGGAATCCAAGATGGCGGACGTTAATTTTTCTTCAAAATCGATATGGGTGTCATCTTCGAGGTTCCTCGGGGTGCCGATTACGAAAATGACATTAATTTTGAAATCCAAGATGGCGGACGTATGTTTTTTAATATAATGATATGGGTGTCATTTTCGAGGTTCCTCGTGGTGCTGATTATGAAAATGACATCCATTTTGAAATCCAAGATGGCGGACGTATGTTTTTTAATATAATGATGATATGGGTGTCATTTTCGAGGTTCCTTGTGGTGCTGATTACAAAAATGACATTATTGACATTATTTATTAGGATGAGAATTTTTTATATAGTTCAACAACAGAAGTTTCAAATCTAGTAAATCTAAAAACTGAAAATATTTGTCAGTTTCCCATTTGTAATATGTGTATATTAGTAATAGTAGCCAATCTGTAGATCAATATGTATGATTAATGAGAAAACGGAAACTTATTCAATAGGTAGGTAAAATATTAAACACTGAATAATAAAATTATATTTTATTTATATTGTTAACAAGCTCTTATTCCCAAATAAAATTCAAGACTGCCGCGCAAAAAAAAATAACCAGCGGCACTCGGTACGATGTAAAAATTGTAACGATACCCCAAACTATTGAGCAGTTATGGCGGAACAAAGAAACGTACATACATACATGCGTACATACATGAAACCTAAAACATTACCCTACTTTTTTGGGCAGTTGTGTAAAGTCTGTGACAACCCTAGGTAAGTACTGTGGCCTTGTGCAGTGTCGGCATTTACGCAAACATCAAAGGCGTCGGCCCACTGTTACTCTTTACACTGTGGCCATACTATGTCTTGTCGATATCCTCCCAAATTGTCTGTCTTTTGAAAAATTATATGTCACTTGTCTTGTTTAATATAATTTATACTATATATTATACAATGTTTTTTATACATTCGCCTCCTTTTACATGAAATTTAAACATAACTGGCGGAATGTGGGTTTACCATAGGTGTACCTCTGTCTAAACCCTGCGGACAAACAAGGTGTAATGTTATGTGTTTTTTTTACAATTTTATGATGATGATATCAATGTTATTTTCATTTACTGACTACCTAAATGAATTTGCAGCACTACACGAGTAGATTAGCGACGGATTTAGTACACTGGGAATTAAACAAATAGTGTCTACCTGGTAATATATTTTCCAATTTCCACCTCACAACTCACTATTACTATTTTCAACAAATTGGTTTTAAAGTAAACTGACATTGACTGTAACTCATTAGGGATTATTAACGTTAAATGTGCGTAATTAAACACAAACACTACATTCAGGATTTAATAACAAACCGTGCTAATGGAACTTGATAGACATCATTCCATGTATAACAAACTCATTTGAAATTACGCGTCGCCTATTCCGTACATTACAGCTATTGTTTGTTGCTCAAATTGACAAATCAGATAACGCCCTATTCAGTGAATTGACGAGGGGACGCTGATGTGAATGTTGTAATTTGTGGGACATTATTTTATTTGTCAACTGGTTCGTGTTATCAGGAGTTCGGTTGAATTTGTGGCAGAGATTGGGAACGTGTTTAATGGAACAACGAGCTTTTACAATTCCAATTCAATGTTGTTGCTTATCATAATCAACTCGCGAAAGATAAATCAGGAAATATTATCAAAGCTGGCTAAACACCTTTAGTGAAGAGTTCATTTTAAAAAAAAGGTTACAATAAAAATGTAGGATCTGATTCAGGATCATGGTTGGCTGTTGGCTGTTCATACCAACTCTTAAAATAAGAATCAGGAAAAATTTACAAAGCTGACTGCTCTCTTCTAGTGCAGAGGTAATTAATGAACAAGAAGAACGAATGAAAATGTAAGATCTGCTCATGGTAACCGAACCTACTGTCATGATTTCCAAATATTAATAAGATTTACTGATTTTAAATAATAAATATAAAATTAAAAGCATGTGATTTACCTCAAATGATTTTAATATGTGTTAAAAGTATTTCATTTGACAGTTCCGTAAAAGTACTGGTTTTTTTAACGGAACAGAATTGGAAACATGACGTTTGGAGCGTCGCTTAGCTTCTAAGTCAGTTCGATTTGAGCCTCGAAATCTAAAGGATGTCTTCAAGAAGTCTAAAGTCTGTCACGTTATTATATTAAGTACCTAATTAAATAGTTTTTTAAATATTGCTAAAAGTGTACCAAGTTTGTATGTGTACAAGATTATAAATACAGAAATATTAGTAATGAAATGTTGTATGATTACACTACCTTAACCTTTTCTTTACCTGAAATAATTAATCTATTTATTTATTTAATGATTAGGTCATTCTCATAAGAAATGGACATAACTATTCATTATTACCTGCAGTAGAGTCTATCTTAGACAACCAGTTATTTCTGATCTCTGCCTGAATTAAACAGAAGCAGCATCAGTCTTAATCAGTCTAGATCTGCATCCACGCTTGACTGGAGTCTGGCAACACCGACACAATGGAGGAGGTTATTCTTACCCTCAATCGATAGCTTGATTTGCATACTGACTGCATTGGTAACCGAATAGCTTAGCTCGTCTACAAGGCGTATATTTAGCTTGGAAATATTTTCGCTGCTCGTGTATATTATATACTGTTGGCAAATAAGGTGTAAACATGTTATGTAACTTCACTTGTATTCCCGAGAGATGTAAATGGTTGATTTTGAATTAAGTACGTAGAGAAGTCATATCAGATGCAAACTAAACTTTTGAAATTGCAAACACTTCAATGCATTCTTCCCGTTGTGTCCTAAAACAGAAAGGATCTTGATTTTATCTTATTTCATCTGACTCGTTTTATATATATCGGAGACAGGTATGTGACTCTCGTTATTATCAGCGATATTTTAACTACTGTGGGCGTAGTGTGGGTAGTGTTGGTTAATGCGCAATAGAAAAACAGTTTGCAGTTCAGATCACACTAATGACCGGATCCGACATATAATTTAATATAACTTGATGATTTATTGTGTACCTACTTGTAATGGCCGATAACTTGAATGAGTGGTGCAAACTTTAAATATAAGTTGATTCTTAATAAATTAAACAATTTAAAAAAAATCCTTTTATTCAGGACCTCAGTCAGCGCTCAAACTCAAATGTATCCCTACATAATTATATGCATGTAAAAAATGAAAGTATTATCTGACATACAATAGCGTTTACCACGAAAAACCCTTCCGTCAAGCGTAAAAGGCATAAAAAGCGTAAAAGTGAAGAGCGGAAGGATGATAATGAGAAAAAGCGAAATAAAGTAAATAAAGCAAGCGTCAGAATAAAATAATAAGCTCATCCGGGCCGTGAACAAAAATTCTCTTGTTAACACCGTAAAGAAAAAAGAGAATCTAGCAGCTGTCATGTATTTTTCTGGAAACTAAAGTAAAGCATTTTAAACGTCATAATGTTTATGAAGTTTCTGCATTGGTAAAAGCACGTGCTACATTTATTTTAAAAATGGACGCTTTACTATCATAATCATCATCATTTCGAACGAAATACTGATGATGGTGACGCCCACTGCTTCCCCAAGCCTCAACCGGAACTTCGAACTTTACTATAGAGGTACCTATATTTTTTTTTTCAGTCGATTGTGTTTCCAAGCGTGTCGTATAAAATGGCTTCCTTCATCTTAATTAGGATTCCTTTGATCGTGTGGCGATTGGAATTTAGCGGTGAATATTTTATCATCATTGGCAGCCTTGTTCCACGCACTACTTAGTGTAGGCTTCCTCCCTTTTGTGCCTAGTTGCCGTGATCTGTGCGAGTCTCATCCAAGTGGATATTTACGGGCTGACAAAATACGATACTGAATGCGTGTTATTCTAGGATGCCTATAGTTAGCATACCATTCTAATTAACTCGATAAATCATTCATTTACGACATTCACAATAAGCCACTTACATGTTAAAACAAAAGGTAATTTCACCCATTGTTTTAGGGTATATACTAAAGTGTTACGGGATAGGTACAATAAAAACGACTTTAGACGTTTGCGTCTTGTATTACTGCCTACCTCGGCACTTCCTTAATATATACAGGTACAACACAATGAAGACGACTAAGGACAAGATGTACAAAAGAAACAGATATAACACAAACGACAAAGGTAAACGTAAAGAGATCTAGGGCTTTGAGAAAGTCTAGATTTTGGAGTTTAGCAGGCCGTGCGTTCGAGTTTAGGTGAGATCGTGCACTGAGGTCAGCTGAGGTCGCTGAACCCTGGGAATGATTTTTTGCAAATTATATGTGCGTTTCAATTCACTGTCTGAACGCACGCTCCGTTTCTCCCGCATATTAACATTTACATTTTAATTAATAGATGTGGAGTGTAAATATAATTGTTAGATTTGTTAAATATGTTTATAGATATTATGTGTGTTGTAAATATAGTAAATAAGTAATAGTTGTGAATATATTTTTGTTAGTCATATTAAGCCATAGATAATGATATTATTCCTCGTTTGTTGTCTATGTGAATGAAGTATGAATGTGACAGGTTGAAATGTCAAACGAGAAAATATTATGTAAGAGGTTATGAAATGTGTTTGTGTAGTGTTTACAATATTAATTCTAAATATAAAAAATAAAGTTTAATAAAAAACTGTAACCCGACCACGGGAAAATAAAAATGATCTAAAAAGTACGAAACAAGCAAATATTTCAGACAGAAATCAAGACATAGGTACAAAAATGGTCAAGGTAAAGCCGTCGTCGCATGCCTGTATACCATGTGGGTGCCAGGAACACCTACAAAATTATAATGGCATGCGACGACGGCTTTACCTTGACCATTTTTGTACCTATGTCTTGATTTCTGTCTGAAATATTTGCTTGTTTCGTACTTTTTAGATCATTTTTATTTTCCCGTGGTCGGGTTACAGTTTTTTATTAAACTTTATTTTTTATTTTATACTTTTCCGTTTTTACACTTGCTAAACGTTACAACAACGCCGCGCGCAACGTCTCACTGAAAATTGAATTTACAACGAGAACATTTTCGCGCAATGATTTTGTACGATTTCAAATGTCGACTAAAACCAAAAGAATCATTTGAAAGACTTCGAATCATGTTCATAGACAAAAGCCCTTCTAAAGCGACTGTTTTCCGCTGGTTCAACGAATTTAAGCGTGGTCAAGTACAAGTTTTTAGCGTTGTAACTTTGGCGGACGAAGAAAGAAGTGGCCGTCATAGGGCTATGACGGCTGTTACATAAGAAAACGTGCTGGCTGTGAAAAATTAAATTTAAGTGAATAGGCGAATTACATATGAAGAGATTCAGCATATACTGCAGATTGGATCGGGAAGTGTACATGAAATTCTACATGGGCATCTTCAGGTAAAGAAGATAGTTTCACGCTGATTACCACACAATCTAACGCAGAAGGAGGTTCGGGTAGAATGGTGCCGAGACATGATAGCAAAATTTGAAGCAGGCTCGTCTCGGCGCGTTTACGATTTCATTACGGGTGATGAATCATGGATTTGTCATTTTTGTTCCCCAAAATAAAAAATCAACTCAAGGGAAAGCAGGGATTAAAGAGGTGTCTGATGTGGACTGGAAAATGTGTAATGAAAATTGGTTAAGACGCATGAAACTGTGTATAGACGCCAATGGAGAGTTATTTGAAAAGATTTAATAAATAAAATATAACCTGCAGTATATTTTTTTTTATTACCTATTGCAAAATTTTCTGAGTGCCCCGTGTATAAATATTAATATTTCGTTGTACACAGTGCTACACATCAAGCTATAAATTTCCAGTATTAGCTGACCTCGCATTGTACGGAAATCCTTTACAATGCCAGATCAGCTTAAACTGGAAATGTATAGCTTGATGTGTAGCCGTGTGTACTTGTTTTTCTTCATAGAGGAATTGAGGATGGAATTACAAACCGTTTTTATTTATTAAGATTTGATTAACTGCACGTTGGTATCATCTTGCGATACAACGTAGCACAGTCTCACTTTTGCTTGTTTTTAACAATTTAAACATATTTAATTACTTTGAAAGTATAACATTATTTACATATTTGTAATGTGCTCGTCAAGACCTTTCTTTTGGTACCAAACATGTCATGATCATATCATTTTAATTTTTTTCGAGGTTAGAAATTTACGTGTAAAATCCACCATATTAAATTTAGGGAAAATTTATATAGCCTATGTCACCCGGACCATTATTACGAATCTATTGATACCTCATTCATCAAAATCGGTTCAGTAGTTTAGGTGCTATGGTGGAACACACGTAAAAGCAAACATACATACATACATACAAACATATAAACATACATACATAGACTGCTAAAATCATAACCCTTCTTTTGGCTTTGCCGTAGTCGGGTAAAAATAGGATTTTAATTATTAAACTAAACATGGTAACCGCTACAATACTATCAGAAATAATACAGTTAACTGTTCCTACACACTGCAAATCAGCTGGATTTTGGCAAACCACCGCAATCGAGATTACTCTAGCTTATTATAAAATGAGACTGAATATGTTCGGAAAATGTTACGTTAAATTGCATGGAATTATTTGCAAGGCCCACGATTTAAATATAATATTAATGGAGGTAATAAATTGTAGCACAACATAAGTGTTTAAAACATATGATTTTCAGTTTTCACGCAGATTCAAACGCCATGCACTACACTGGTTTCATTTACATTCCAACAATATTTTGATAGGATTTTTTTAAATTATTATTATTTACCTATTAAAGAATCCAAATGTATTACCGACTAATTAATTCCTGAAGCAGAAAATTGATGCACGGGCAAATCGTACCCGACAGTATAGTGACTAGTGGGTCGATATGCTTAGAACCGCATGTCTCGAAGAGATCAAAGGTGGACGAATACATAGTAAATTTTGTTATAGACTGAGGTTTAAACTTAAATGAACCCTTATCATATACAAAATATATTTTTCAAACTCAAACTCAAGGCGTTTATTTTAAATAAACCAATTACAGGCACTTTTGAATTATCAAGGTCGGTCAGTCAAGATGAAACTAGGAGTAGGTTTCTATGGAGAATAACGGGCAAGAAACTCCACTTTTAAATCAGAATATTGTCACACACTAATTTTTTAACTATTTAATATTTTTTTGAGAAATTGACAGCAAGTTAAGCTAATTTAATGAACTTTCACACACATAACAGAACAGAACACAAAATGCCAAAAAAAATGAGAAATGCTGAAAAATTAGGTAATAATACTAGGTACAGAAATAGAGAAAAATACGAACTAATTGAAGAAAGTCAGAGGGAAAACTAAGTCGGAGACCACGTGAGTAATACGGTAACATATATAAAAATCAATAGAAACCAATCAAAATACTACCCAACACAATTGAAAACTATAATAAAATAAATAATAATCACAATCCATTGTCTTTTTACGGACCCGAAAACAGACCTTTCCATATTTACGTCCGACCTCGCCTGATTGCCCCCTATGTACCCTTCACTAGCAGACCTCCCATCTCATTAACGAGTCTATTGGAGCTGACGTTCTCAAATTAAAACGATATTCTGAACGTCGATTCACGAAAATGAAATACAACATGGCTGCTATTTTTAGGGTTCCGTACCCAAAGGGTGCAAACGAAACCCTATTACTAAGGCTCCGAGGTCCGTCCATCCATCCATCTGTCACAGGGCTGTGTTTTTTTTAACCCTATTAAGTTGACACTTGAAATTTTCACAGAGTGTGTACTACTGTAGCCGCTATGACAACAAATAATAAAAATAAAACCACATACAACAAACGTGTTTAGTGTTAAATATTTTACGGTGATACGGAACCTTTCGTGTGCAAGTCTGACTGGCACTTGACCGGTATTTTTTTACAAATTAATTTCTTTTCGGCGGAGGGATTCTTGTTAAAATAAAAATGGCGAGCCTTGGATTAACAATAAAGATTAGGGTGCCTAAATGAAAGTTAAACAAAAGGTGTCGTTTGACGGCCTCCCTGGGCACAGATAAAAAATATGAATAAATTGTCCGGTTAATAGTGCTGCGGAGGTCACATTGGGTTGTGTCCTTTTTTTTTGCTTCAGTGGCAAATTACTGAAGCGCGTAAATACTGTGCTAAGATATTACTGGCTAGAAAGATTGATGTTTAGAGTTGAGACTGGACTCTAATTTGTCAAAAAAAAAGCCTCTTCATTTCATACAATCTTTGAATATAGTGCAGTAAAGGATAGTGGGCAAAAATGTATGGGCGGCACACCCAGCTCCCCCACAGTTAAAACCACTGTAGTTTTGAAGACATTACTTCTCCAGAACTGAATAACCCTGGGGCAGATTTTGATGCGCTTTGGCGTGAGTAAAGGGAGAAGTAATGTCTTCAAAACTACAGTAGTTTGAACTGTGGGCGAGCTGGGTGTATTTTGCCCACACTCCTTTGTTAGTAGTTAAAAGTAATTCTAGAACATTCGTTTGAATATTATTCAACTTTTGCTCATTAATTAACTACTCATGCCTGGGATAGTCTAAATAAATGGCAACCTTAGCTTATAAGATTCAGATTTTAAATAAGTTCTTAATGTTTAATATGTCGTTGCAGAAGTCATCTGCTGTTAATCAGAAAAAACAATTATAAAAAAAAACGTGTGGCACTCGGGGACTGCCGCGGTAAAGCTATTGCATAGCATTTGTAACCTCCATACTTACGCTACACTTGGGATGATGACGTGATGACATAAAACAAAAATTACGTTCCCATGACAACACACATGACACATGTCACGTTGTCATGGGAACCGTCATTACATGGTAGGCGGAGTGGGGGGTGTTAGGTTTTATTTTCGTTACGTTACGGAATTTCTTGATTCGGTCGCCGCGCTCAAAGCCCGCGATAAAATAAAAGCTATGCAATAGCTTAAAAACTTTTATTAACTGACACACATTAAAAATCCACAATAACTAAAACGACCATAGTTATGGATTTTCATTCAATCGAATAATTTATTTAAGTATTCCAATACCCGAGTTATCAAACCTTCTCGAAAATTATAAGGCCGGCTACAAACTTTAATTTCAAACAAAGCGCATAAAACAATCAACAAACGGCGCATCAGGATCGTTTGTAAGCCGTTTTATTATATGTACTGCTGAAACCGAGTGAAAATAATCAGAACTTTTAATAACCTTTGTTCGGGGAGACGGTATTATTTTAGAGCAGGGGTGGCGAACATGTGGCACACTTTTCTTAAAAGTATCTCAACTTATATAACGACCATTTAATAAGTTATAAAAAAAACTGGACAAGTGCGAGTCAGACTTGCACACGAAGGGTTCCGTACCGTGTTAAGATTGAGCAAAAAACGCCGAAAGAAGCACTTTTCTTGTATGGGAACCCCTTTACTTATTTAAATTGATTTAATTTTTCTTATTTGTTGTTTTAGCGGCAACAGAAATACTCAATCTGTCAAAATGACAACTGTCTACCTATTACAGTTCATGAGATACAGCCCGCTGTTAGACAGACAGACGGACAGACCGTTTCGTTTGGCACCGTTCGGGTACGGAACCCCAAAAAAACAATAATTTCATAGACGTAGTTTTTATATTTTTTGAAAGAGCACTGCAGTTTTAATTGGTATCACCGATACCAATTATAAAGAACTACGGTGCTCTTTCACAATACATGTTGTTCTCAAAAACCTATCGTATGAAATTATTGTTACATGACAACAATGAAATTATTACGTACGTTGATCTCTGTTGGTTATAGCGAGGTACTCGAAGGCATTTATATGTTCTTCTGAAACATAAACCCACCAAAAACATTTACATGTAAAATGTTGCCAAGATGAGACCATATGGCTCGCACTGTCAAAAAGTTATCAGATCTCATGTAGAGCCAAGCTTCTAACTCTGCACGCCCTAACTATACAAGCCCTAACTTCACAAACTACACCTTAGTCAAAATATGAGGCTTGGCCGTGTGCGGCCCGATCGACGTCGGTTTATTGGTGGGCCGTGTAGAGTTAGAAGCTTTGGCTCTACATGAGAAATAATTAACTAAATGAATAAATAATTAACTGTTGTATAACGAGGTATGCGGGGTCACATGGCCTCAGGTACAATTGTAAGAAGAGTGAACTACTTATATTGAAAGTGGGTAATAAGAGTCCGCAAACCGTTCCACCGGTCAGACTTGGAGGATTGCTTTTAAGTAGGATCACCAATTTCAAGTACCTGGAGCACTGAGTCACCGAGGACCTCTCCGGTGATTTGGATATTGAGCGGGAACGTAGGAAATTGGCAGTATTGACATAAATCCCGAGAATTTTGTTCATCTGCTATAATCCAAACCCAAGTTATCATCATCTGCCGAGCCTTTTCCCAACTATTTTGGGGTCGGCTTCCAGTCTAACCGGATGCAGCTGAATACCAGTATTTTACATGGAGCGACTGCCAATCTGACCTCCACAACCTAGTTACTAGGTAACACAATACCCCTTGGTAAGACTGGTTGTTAGACTTTTGGGCTTCTAACTACCCGTAACGACTGTCAAAGATCTACAAATGACAGCCGGGATCAACGGCTTTACGTGCTTTCCGAGACACGGAGGGGTTTCGGTATGTAAAGATGGTTACCCATCCACGGACTAACCGCGACAAGCGTAGCTTAACCTGATCGATCGACCCATGCAGCTGTTATTACTTAGCCACAAGTTACGAGGGTTCAAAAAACCGACGAAGTGCTTCGAGAAAAGGTAGACAGTGTCCTTGCACTTCGCTTGGCTCGTCTCGGCGGGGGCTCTGCCGTGCCCCCAGATAGTGAATGCCCTGCAGAATCGGTTATCGCCAAAAGTATCTCAGTTGTATTTTTATTTGTGCTTTGGTTATCTAATAATGTGAGACACGGTAATATATATGAATGAAGTAGCTTGTTCCATATCGAATTGAATGTTTAATTTGTAATGTTATAGATTTTTTTTTTTGTAATTTTCTATAATTTATTGTACTATGAATGTGTTGCTTTTATAATTTTAATGAACGTGTTTTTATTTATATTTATGTATTTATGTTTTCAAACACAATGTGAATTGTTCCTGAAACAAATTGAATTGAATTGAATAAAGATTATTTTTTTCCGTTGAAATCCAAGAATGGTCCATAAAGCAATAATTGAGGAAAGAAAAAAACTGTTTGCACAAAAGTAAATTAACGTTCAATTCTTTCCATCAAAAGATCACAAACACAATCAATATTTCTCCAAAAGTTAAAAAGTCAACACTAAAAGGTTTGCCATCCCTAATCCAGAGGCTGGGGCGTCTGCAAACACTACGAAATTGAAATTGCAACTCCCTGGGTTTTTGACCCTCGTTGCAAATAATTATAAGTAATTACGACGCTTCTTCTAATTAATATTGCTGCTATTGTATAATTTATTTTGAAAGTTGCAATAAGATTTTAGTTTTGAAGCGAATTGGATTTAACGTTTGACGTAGTGAAGTATAAAATGATCTTGGTTTTTGAATAATTTAAAGTTAATTTAGAAAGATAGTTGAGCCCTAGAACCTTTAAAATGTTTCATCTAATTTAAGTAAAATTTTTTGGAGCAAGATTTTACGTCGGTAAGTAACTCAGAAGACGATTTAATAAGTAAATAGAAATGAGAGGTGCGAGGTATCTAGCCGCAATACGGTGACACTGCAATGGATAAAGGGACACAGCGGATCGCTGGGTAATGACGCTGCTGACGAACTTGCTAGAAGAGGATCTAGCACAGCAGTCTGTGGACCCGAGCCTATCGTGCCAATTCCATTCAACCAGATACGCAGGTGGCTACAGGAGTTCACCCAAACCCAAGCGGAGAATTGGTGGACCTCGACACCGGGTTGCAGGCAGTCCAAGGAAGCAATGCCATCCTTGGATAGCAGGCTAACAAGGCGTTTATTAAGCCTTGACAGGAATGGCCTGCGCCTGATGATGGGGACCATCACGGGTCACTGCTCACTAAACAAACACTTCCACACAATAGGCATAACGGACAGTCCTCTGTGCAGGGCGTGCATGGAGGCTGAGGAAACCGTCGCGCACGTACTCTTCGAATACACAGGTGTTACTAAGATTAGAACAGAAACCCTCGGGTCACCCAGATCTTTCACTGACGTTCTGAACAGACCAGGAGTTTTAATTAACTGGGCTGGTTGGAATAACCACCAAACGGCCGCCATGGCCCACGCACAATGGTCCACCTGACGGACTAAGTGCGGAAACCAAACCCCATAACAAAGAACATAGATAGAACATAGAGGTGCGAGGTAATTGCGTAACACACTTACAATGACAATGCCTTTCATTTTGTCAATTCGACAAACAACATTCATTGCATTATTTCCGTTGTGGAGCAGACGAATTTCCTTCAACGAACTTCCTTCAAAATCCTTGGAATTGTGATAGAAAGTGTGTTATGTAATTTTGGTGCTGGGTTAATAATTTAAAATTGGACCCGGTTTCTGAAATATCAGAACGACGGAGTCGCGCTACGGCCGCTACGCGTGAATATGAAGGTCAACGGCCGTAATGAGATCGATCAAAAAAAAAATAGAACCATAAACGGACGTTACGCGTAGCGGCCGAAGTGCGACTCCGTCTTCAGAACAAATTCAATTGAACGTATAGTTAAAAATACCTTGTCGTCTTAAATGATTGGCTTTTTTTTTTTTAGGTAGGTCCTCTCGTAGTTGGCCTCTGAGATTATGACTACTTAACCGGGCTTTCTTGTACCCTGCCTTAAGCTTACTACACTTCAAACCTCCAGCCAGGAGTTATTCAACTATGCTAATTAAAATTAAGTATTGCTAAGTGTAGGTATATGAATTTCACCAAAAATAAAAACATTATTAGTTATAATTATTCATTATGCGATGAATTACTTTTAAGAGAGACTCAGATTAGTGACTTAGGTATCCTATTGGATTGTAAACTGCACCTAAATCTGCACATTGATAAGATTACTGCTAAGGCATATCAAATGTATCACCTTGTGATGAGATCATCCGTAGATTTTAAGCGATCAGCCACTTTCCTGTATCTCTTTAATTCTTTGATTCGACCACAAATTGAGTACGCCTGCATGATTTGGGATCCATACTATGCTAAATATAATCATGCTATAGAAAAAGTTCAGCGCAAATTCTTAAGAACAATGCAGTTTAGATGTTGTATGGAGCGTATTTCATACACTGAGTCTCTACAAAAGTATAATCTCCTAACCTTGGAATCCAGGCGTCTGTTGCTTCAAGCCATGATGCTTCATGATCTGTTGCACAACAAGATTGACTGCTCAGAATTAGTCAATAATATATTTTATGTTGTACCCAGAACAGTTATACGTCGAGAGGCACGCGTTTACCCGCTTTTTGCCACGACACCTTGTCGTACTAACGCGGGTGAACGAGCTCCTCTCTATAGACTAGCCAAAATTTATAACAAACATTTTGTGCATTTGGATATATTCGCTTTAGATCGCCAAAAATTTAGGAAATGTTTAGTGAATAGTCTGCGTTTGCGTGATGTGTAGCCTCTTTTTTATTTTTTTGTTTTTTTTTTTGTTATAATTGTTTAATTTCTTATTATTTATAATCAAATAATATTTTGTTTTAGTTTAAGAAAAGTGCATCCTCCTTTTTTCTTCTTGTCTTTTTCTTTGTGTTTTTGTAACTTTGTGTCTTCACTGTATCCTTAACGTTGGTAATCTGTGGAAACGTCGTGGATTGTACATTTACCCACTTCCAATTGTTTGTAATTTTAGATTTAATATACATTGTACAATTGTTTGTTTTCCCTAACAAAATAAATAAATAAAATAAAAATAATTAAAACTAGGTGAACGCTCGCTAAGGGCACCCCCTGTGGGGTACGAACCTCAGCTTAGGGCATCAACCGGAGAGAAGACATCAAGGATGGGACCTAAACTTATGCGGGTGAAACCGCGGAGTGCTGCTAGTAATAATATAATTTCTTATCAAATTATAAAGAATAGATTATCTTCGGCTTACTCAACCACAGCCTAAAAAATCTTTTGAAGTTTATGAGAATTAGGTTACTTACTTCTAACTACTTATTTAGAATTAATTTAGTCTGTCTGTAATGTTTCTGACTATTGCAGTAAGTAATTGGCGAAATATTACGATTTCATAAGCTTTTTTGGGATAAACTACGTTTAGATAATTAATTTAATTTAGATTTGATATTTTAAACTACAATTTAAGCAAAAGAATGAAATGAAGAAAAGAAAAGTGTGGATTCCAAGAAGTTCTAGCCACTTAGAAAAATGGAATTAGAAATACACACTGTTTCAACAGTGGGGATCTAATCATTTAAAAGTTGTAAGTAATTTTTAGATTAGGTTACCCAGGGACCTACAAATTAAATGCCTACTTATTGGTCCTAAGCATTATGTTTTGCCCCCATTAAAATGTATTCAGAGATACAAAGATGATGAAAAATTATAACCATTTTCTTCCCCTTTCTTCTCCACATAAATCTACGCTTTTGATTTTCAAAACTGCACGTTAAAGACGAACATTTTAATTTTAGGTATAGTACCTGTATCGTCAATTGTCCAGGTAAAGGGCCAAACTGCAGTTAAAGGTCGCAACGCGTGACGATTTAAGCTTATTATCCAGTTTCAGTGTCTTGCTTCCTCACAAATGTCGTGTGTAATGGCCTAAAACCCTAAACGTGTGGCCAGGAAAAAAGCGAGTTCACATCCTCGTTTTGAAGCTTATTATAATACAGTTAAAATATCTCTATGAATTAGGCAGGATCTAAAAACTTGATAAATGGAAAAAAATATTCAAAAAATATCCTTAATTATGACAGTTGTAACATGCATTTAAGATCTCGAAAGTCTGTCAACTCAGTCTTTTCAATCCCGCTAACGCACTAGGCTGCAGAGTTGAGATGGCAGTCGCTATAGTTACAAAATAATGATTTTCAGCCTTTTCTATGTAGTTTAACCAATAGACCACAACTTAGTTGAGAACAAGACAAGCGGTTGAAAAAACTCCTTACGGATCTCGTCGATACAAACAATACCACATCAAAAATCCAGCATACTGTTATTACTTTTATGGAGGTCGAAGAACAGGGTGGAAAGTTTCTCATACCCCAAAAGGGCGGATCCTCCGACCCAACGGGTGTTGTGTCTGGTGGCCTACTGCCCGACCGATTGATTTCGCGATGTATGATGCTGCATGCGAAATTTTCGTGACATCAGTGTGATGCATAATTCGCATGTGACGTTATAGATGCCACCATATTTTCATCAAGCTTATTTCAAAACGCTCATTCAATTCCACCGCTGTTTTAGTACCCTCAGTACATTCGATCCGGTTCACATTCATTAGCTGGATTGGGCAGCGCGCTTAACGTTTATGTGTCCTGACCCTACTGTCATGCTGATGACCAGCTTTGTTATAGCTGGACTGTTATTGAGTTTGTCTGGAATGGAGCACGATTTGTACCGCTAAGATATCACGTAAAGTATAGTAATTTACGACCTTTTTTTTTCGTAGGTTTCAACAATTGGTTTCTGTATTAACAGATACCATTTTTGAAACCTACGAAACAGAACGCGAATACTTTTTACCCGACTGCGGTGAAGCCAAAAAAGGAGGGTTATGTGTTTGACCTGTATGTATATGTGTCCGTCTCTATGTTCCCTCATAACTACCAAACGGCTTAATCGATTTTGATGAATGATATCTAGTTAGATTTGTCTTTATTGTGCAAGTGGCACTGAGTATTTTAAATTATAAAACATCAAAATGGCGACGGTGTGTTTAAAAAACATTTTTTTTTAAATTACTTTTTTATTCTACTGCCTCGTTGGTATATAGGTCATAAGCGCTACTGCTGAGCATGAGATCCTGGGTTCAATTCCCAGATCGGACAAAGTGTTATTGGATTTTTCTATCTGAAATTTCTCAGTAGCAGCCCGGAGTCTGCATTTGTGCCCGATTGATGGCAATAGGTTCGCCCATAACTGGCGAAATGTGGGTGTACCTGCTGCAGGGACACCTCTGCCTAACCCTTCGGGGAAGCAAGGCGTGATGTTTTGTTTTTTTATTCTATAACTCGTTACTTAGTCCAAGCTTTTTTGTGCTTAAATATTTAAACATCTACTATTACACGTCACTCTACAACTTACAACGTGTTGCCTTTGTTTCACCCAAAATGCACGTAAAGTAATTAATTCTAGTGTAAGTAACACCGAAGTAATTACTTCGCGAATTAACGCAGTTGTTGACTGTACCCGAAATTGCTTTGTCGAGACAAACTATAGTAGATTATGTGATGCAAGTTAACGTAAATGTACAATTAAAAACATAATCAGCCTATAACGTTCCCACTGCTGGGACACAGGCCTCCCTGTGAGAGGGAGTGGGCCATTATCCACCACGCGTTCCCAGAGTGGGTTGATAAATGTCACAAGTCTTCAAATCTTTATTCTAAGACATGCCAGTTTCTTCACGATGTTTTCCTTCACCGTGTTGAGAGCAGCGGTGATGAAATAAATTACACAAATTAATATGCACCTTTTTTTTCTGAGTGGGAATTTATTAAATATCTTCTTCCGCACTGGGCGGAGCGGGAGGGCGTGTCAGACTCCTACTGACTAAAATTCATCCGTGTTCCTTCAGTTGCCTGTATGTTGCTAGGGGCCACGGTATCCCTTTCGGACTTTCCCGCGACCCCGGCACGCATCGGCCATAGCGAACCCCGTCAGTTCTGCTGACATCTCTTTGAGGCGCGCATGGAACACAACGCGCCATCGACCCAGGCCTGATCTCTATCGGACGGCGAGCTACCCATTGCTCACCGTTCGCAAGACCACATCTATGGTGACCGGGAATCTGCCTGCGATTCCCGATGCCCAAGACGTCTCCTGCGGCAGTCAGAGGCGTGAGGGCGCAAAATTTGCCTGTCCCTCACGCGTTCCGCCTCCTCCTTCGCGAGCATTACTGCTTCACAAAAGGAGGTGACGGCCTCCCATGCCCTCTCGCTCTGCACCATAGATCGAGAGATCACAGCTGCCAATCGCCTCCACGAGGACACGGCGGTGCTCCACTCAAGCTGGGCAAACTTCCACCGTATGCTCCACCATGTCCTCCGGGCAATCCACACAATGGTGACAACCAGGCGTTTCCTCCCGCTTTATCCGGAATAGGAACCTCCCGAAACAACCATGTCCGGTGAGGACCTGCGTCAGGCGAAATGTGAGGACGCCGTGGCACCTCTCTAGCCACTCCTCAAAGAGGAGACTAGGGAATTGTGGCATGCCCTAATGTGCCTACCTGGATTCGTGCCCACGACCTACGACACGTAAATCCCCCCGTTGTTACCACAGGGTCACCATTGCTCTAGAATGAGAATGATAATTTAGTATTCTTGAATCGAAAAAATAAACAGTATTCCAGAAAAAAACCTACATAATACCACATACAATATTACCCATATCAAAAATCTTCGTGGAAAAAATGACTATCTAGTGTAGTGGTAATTTTGTAAAGAAACTCTTTCGATACAAGACAAAGAAACCTTGTATACCTACATAACTAAGTTCAATAGTATCTCTAGATATACAATACTACTGAACGAACCAAGTAATCCCTTAATGCAATATTTTATGTAATCTATTCCACACTCCAATATTTGTTCGCCAAGTTTGTTCTTACGACTCTGCCACAGAATAGATAGGTACAAAAGGCCAGCTCCATACAACCAGCGAAAACAGCCGCAGAATAATTATAGATGCACGGCGATCCCAAACGAATGCTTGTCGCGAGTGTTTGTTGTAACTAAATGTACCAAGTACAGTGGCGAAGACCGCGAGCAGTGGCGTAATTGCGTAAAATGATGGCAACTCCTT